>WOXC01004917.1:0-700000 GCA_011680675.1 Gymnobelideus leadbeateri | reverse complement strand
AAAGACAAAGGTTCAGAGAAGCCCTGGGGTATTTATTCCTCATAGTCATCTATTTAATGACTAAGCACCACAGGTAAAGACTATAACCCAGAAAATCGGTTTAGAGAGAATGCTAATGAGCAGTTGTCATAAGAGTCACACTTTGTGTCTTATAACATTCTCCAAAGCACTTTGGCATCTGTTATTCTGTTTCATTGTCCCAACAATCCTGTGAGGTTGGACACACATTACTGTCCCCATTTTGCAGGTAAGGCAATTGAAAAACAGAGAGGTTAATTGATTTCCTTGAAAGCACTCATTGTGGAAACACAGAAATAAAAGCAGCGGGTCTTCTAGCCCCCAGCCTAGTGCTCTTTTCAGTAGACATATTGCCTCTGCAGAAGCCATTACTCTTCCAGCTCTCCTATTGGAAACTGGTCATTATCTCCAATTAAAATATGAGCCAGCCGCAGGAGTGATCTGTCAACTGATTTTATGCTTCCTCAGTTCCACTGCATTTAGTAAGAAAGGAGAGAGAACCATATGGCCTAACCCAGCCCTCGCAAAGAGTTTTCATAAACCATTAAGCCCACAGAAGTTCTATTTAGTTTGCAAAATTTGCATCACTGCCCAACACACATTTTGCCCAGTATGAGCTCTTCCCATACATCCTTAGCCCTGTCCTGTTAAACATTTTTGTCAACACCTTGGATAAAGACCCTAGAAGGCAGACATATCCAATTCATACAAGGCAAGAGGGAAAGGGAATAGCAAGTAGCTTGAATAACAGAATCAGAACTTCAGAAAGTTCTCTTTTGATGGGAAAGAAACACAAAAACTAACAAGATGAAATTACTAGAGAGAAATGTGGAGTCTTATATTTACATTCAAAAGCTCAAAGTACAAGTATAGAATAGGGAAAACCTAACTTAATAACACTTCATCTGAGAAAGGTCTAGCTTTGACACGAATGTTAAATCAACATAAGTCAACAATATGATTCAGCCACCAAAAAATGAATGTGGCCTTCAGCAACATTGATAAAATGAAAATGTCCAGAAGCAGAAGACTCTGGGTGTTCAAGGCAATAGATATAGAGGATAAAGTCTGTTAGTACTTCTTTAATCAAGGGGGCTTTTCTTTATAACTGGAAAGACCTTGAGTATGGGTCCAATAGTATGTCTATCATCCAAGGACCAGGCTAGCTAAGAGAGGAAGTTCCTCACCAGCAGTTATCTCTACCAATGAAATAATAGCTCAGATCAGAAACAAAACACCACCTGGTTGTTTAGGAGGAGGATGACCTTGGAGGCCACAGAAACTCAAAGATCAGTCCTGTAGTTGTAGGGGGGTTATGTTCTGCATCAGTAGAAGGAATGTGGTTCAGATGAAATTACAGATCCTTAAAACAATGAAAAAGTGCCCAAAATTCTGGAGGGGAAAATCCCGCTCTATTCTGTGCTGGTCAGATGACTCTAGAGTGTCAGGTTCCATTCTGAGTGTACTTTTTAAAAGGAACCGTTGCCATATCTGAGTTCTTCCAGAGGAGGATAACCAGGATAGTGAGAAGTCTTATAATAGGTGAGGGAGTTGGTAGTGTTTAGCCTGGAGAAGAAAATATTGAGGAGAGATCATGATAGGTCTCTACTCATATTCAAAGAGCTTTCATATGGAGCAGGAATTAGATTTATTCTGTTTGCCTCTAGAAAGTGGAACTAAGACTAATGAATGGAAATTTCAGGGAGAGGTGCTGGCTTAATCAAAGGGAGGATTTCTTCCCATGCAGCACTGTTCAACTGTGGAAGAGTCTGCCTTAGAGAGTGATGAGCTCCTTATGACTAGAAGTACTTAAGTAGAGGCTAGATTACCAATTGTCTAAGATGTTATAGAGGGAATTATAGAGTAGGACAGGGTCTCAGTCCAAACGACCTCCGAGAATCCTTTCAGCTCTTAATATTTTTTCCTCTATTACTGATTTCTGAAGATTATTAGATTTGGAGAATATGTTTATCATCAATCTGTAGGAAATACTCAGTTTGCCTAAAAACATTGCCATGACAACCATGCCAAAAATAAACAGGAGAAGCAGACTACATTACATCATTTTCCTCCCCCTTGCATCCTCATTTCATTAGAAATAAACAGGAGCCAGTTTTTATTTTCATGGTGAACCAAAATAATAAGAGTTAATAATGATAACAAAAATAAATAGCACTTTAAGGTTTGCAAAGATTTATATATATATATATATGGTTTCACTGAAGCCTTAGGTAGCTATCCTAGAGCAGGAGGCTTGTGACCTTATAAATAGCACTAAGAAATAGAATGACTTGGAGCCTATTTCAAAACTTGTAATGTTTTTCTCTAAGGTAAGGCAAGGATCTGGCCAGTATAAATAAGATCTACTGTGGGGATGGACCCTTTTTATTTAGAAACCAACTCTCTCACTAGAGTATAATGAGGTGAAGGCTGAATGCAGACCCTTACTACCTTCATTGCTCACTTACCCTCCCCCACACACACACCTCCACACTAATAAATTATGTTAGTCATGATATGTTAGCAAAGGGGATACCTGTAGGAAGGAGTGTACTAGGCAGAAAAAACTACTCCTACCAGCAATGATTCTTCATTGCAATTACCTCTTTCAGTTTAAGCTCATTATTTAAAATTAAAATGTATGGGGAGGTGGGGTCCACATACATTTAGGTATTCATTAATTTTAGCTTGTCGGGCTAATGATCATTGTATTTAAATGCCATGGGGAAATGGTTAAATATTGCTTAAATTTTGTTATTTGACAGTTAGGGCAGGAGACTTAATAAAGCACTAAGTGTGATCATCATCAAGGAAACTTAATTAGAAAACTAAAAATCTGTAGCATCTTTATTTACAGAGAGGAGTTATGGCTTTCATTTGATAACAGGGCCAGTTTCTGTATTGCTTTATAATTGAGCTGCAGGAACCGTGCTGACCAAGCATAGGAAGGAAACTTAGACATCATCCAGCCCAACCCCCTCATTTTGCAAATGAGTAAACTGAGGCCTAGACAGGCGAAGTTATTTGCCCAAGGTCACACAGCTAAAAAAGTAGCAGGGGGGGGCGGCTAGGTGGCGCAGTGAGTAGAGCACCAGCCCTGGAGTCAGAAGGACCTGAGTTTGGATCCAGCCTCTGACACTTAACCCACACAAACAAAAACCTAGCCTTGTGACCTTGGGCAAGTTACTTAACCCCAATTGCCCTAAAAGGGGCGGCTAGGCGGCTCAGTGAGTAAGAGCGCCGGCCTCAGAGTTGGGATGACCCTAGATCAAATCCGGCCTCAGAAAATGAGCACCCACACATAAATAATGACTAGCTGTGTAACCTTGAGCAAGTTACTTAACTCCAATTGCTTAAAAAAAAAAAAGTAGCAGGAGTGAGATTCAAAATCAAGGCCACCTATCCCTGACTCTATAACCCTGATTGCATAAGGTAGAGAGTACAAGTTTTAATGTGCTCCAAAATGAGAGAATTCAGTTTCAGTTTTAATAATCTGTTGAAATATCTAATTCTTCAGTGAAAATTTTTTAAATGATTCAGCATTCCGGTTGATGGGCAGCTAGCTGTGCAGTGATTGACAGTATTAAGGAGGCTTTCAGGATACTTTTACAAGGAATATCCACCATTTTTTGGCTAAAGACAACAAAAATAATATTGAAAATGATAATTGCACTTCTGCTCATTTTTTTTTCTTAAAGAATCAAATCTAAAACTCCCCATTTTTCTTCAAAGGAGGGATTTCTGTCATTGAGGCCCTGGATTATGAAATGTGCAAAGATTTTTACCTAGTGGTAGAAGCCAAAGATGGGGGCATTCCAACCCTCAGTGCTGTGGCCACAGTGAACATCAACCTTACTGACGTGAATGACAATGCACCCAAATTTAACCAGGAGGTCTACAGTGCAGTTATCAGTGAAGATGCTTCCATCGGGGACTCAGTCATTGTGGTGGGTATATGTGGTCAAATTGATCCTGACATACAAGGCCAAAGTAAGGCAGAATGGTGAAGTAAAAGTTTGTCTCTAGTGTCCTCCCATGGTCTCTTTTGAGTGACATTCTTTTCCCTGGGCTCCTTTCTAGAGATCAAATACACACCCGGTACCTTTCAACCCTTACTTTCCACTGCAAAGGAGTCGATAAACTACATCACACTAAGGTCTAAATGACTGACAATGACCTCAAGGATAACTCACATTTTAATGGAGACTGGTATCTTAACCCAGATGAATAACTATTTAATGGTAAAATTTTAAGCATTAGCAACACAGTTAAGGGATACATTTAGGGGTGTAGAAACCCTTTTATGACCCTTCAAATTTGTCTGTATATGATGTCAGATGACAAAAGCAGATGTTTGAGGGAATTAAAAGACAATAATAAAACTGAAGAAAGTATTTATCAAGTATGTGTTTACTGTGTACCATGGCACAGTGCTAGGTCCTGGGGGTACACAGGAAGGAAATAATCTCTGCTCTTGGGGAGCAATAACTTAGTTTTGGGATTCTTATTTTTGGCTCAGGGCCTGAGGGATCCAGAAAACAAATCAGGCTGTGAACATGTGTGACCCTAAATAAAAATGGAGTCCAGGACCATAGCCTTGGTGCTCTTCTGTCATTGTCACTATCTCTGCCTCTGTGATGGATAAAGATGGGAAATCCTAATGGAAGAGCTGGCAGAAATTCTGCAAGGCTTATAGTTCAGGGTTTACTTAATTTCTTTGCCTCTATAGAATTATAGGGTTAGGCTAAGCATGGACTTTTTTCTCTAACCCTTTTGTTTTCTCGTGAAGTTAATAGCAGAAGATGTAGATAGCCCACCCAATGGACAGATTCGCTTCTCCATTGTCAGTGGAGACCGGGACAATGAGTTTGCTGTGGATCCTGTCTTAGGACTTGTAAAAGTGAAAAAGAAATTGGACCGAGAACGGGTAAGATAAATTAAAACAATCTCCCCTTCTAGGCTTCCTTAAAGGCCTTTAAAGGTGAATAATAAAATTATCTTTTTAAAGAATTTTTATAGGACATGAGATTTATATAATCTGAAAGAGACAGGGCTATTGAACGACATCTAATTATGTAATATGTATTACATACAATATAATCTCTATGATGCATATAGAGATAATACTAATGTATTATACTACTATATTAATGTATATTATATAATAATTATAAAACAATAACATGGACAGTAATTCCCTGAGTAGAACAAAGGTAGAGAAATAGGAACAGATTTACAGTTGTAATGATTTGGATTTGGATTAGACCCTAGGAAGAATTTTCTGCCAAATTTTGTGTAACACCAGAATTAATTGCCTCAAGAGATGTTAAGGAAGAGTGACCAGTTCCACCCAGAATATCTTGAATTCTTTCTTTGTGGTGGTCAAAGTTACCAAAATGGGATTTGTTTAGAAGATGAAAGAGGAGATGACCTGAAACATTAGTAAAAAAGCAGCCAGTTTCTGTGATAAAATATGAAGCCAGTCTGTCAAATACCAGCCCACTGTCAACTTTATTAATGCCATAAATGTGGGGCCTATGACCTCACACCAGGAATCCATGGTTCTAGTTTCTATAGCTAACTTATCTCTACCAGAGGCTGTGATCAATGATGACTTGGAAGGACTCCCAGGTCAAAAAAACATGAATCACAAAAGCCCACATCCTCAAGTTTTCCTTACATTTATTTGACTTAAATAAAAGTGTTTACTTAAGTTTAAAATAAGTCCTTTCTCAACCAAGAATTCAGTTCCCTAAAAAGAAGTAAAGGTAGAAAAAGCTCCACCCCCACCCCCCACTCCCTCTCCCCAGAGGCCGAAGTACAGAAAACCCAGAAGAGAATTCCCTGTGTGCTATAGCCAGAGAGCCTGTGTAAAATTAGCCTTGATAAAGGAGGCAGACTAGCCTTATTAATACTTCCCAGACACCCAGCCTGGAAAGCCTGCTGCAGGGTGCACAGCTACTTAATTGCAAACTCTATGTGGGTGAATGTGGAGGAAAGGATCCACCTGTCCCTCTAATTCCCAAGTAAATTAACTCAGCCACATGTACTAATAAATATATACCATCAAACACATGAAATGGTGATTGTAATAATAGCACCTACCTCCTTCCCAGAGTTGTTTTGAGGGTAAAATAAGATATTTGTAAAGTGGTTGCAAACCTTAAAGCTAAATATAGATGCTAGCTGTTATTATTAATATTAATGCATATATGACTAGGAGGCAGTGTCCTCAGTAATAATAGTACCTTGTATTTTATACCATTTTCAAGGCATATTGTTAGCATTATCTCATTTAATTTTTACTTGACTGAATATAGATATTTGTTACATAGAGCTCAAGATGACTTACTGCCAATGTCCACAACACAGAGTGATAAATAGTTACTGTATTTCCTCCTGTTTATATGTGAGTGGAAGAGCTAAATGAATTTGATGCCCCGAACATAGATTACACTATAAGAGGGTTAGTAGGATTTTCTGGTGAGGAACGAGGAGGAAACATTTCTTCTCATCAGAGCATGGAGGTGACCCTGTAACCCTGGGAGCTCTATTGGCAGCAGAAGTAGCAGCAGGAAGAGGAGGGGGAAGCCATTTCAAGGCATTCCACGCCAGAAGGGCTGCAAATATAGGGCCCTGAAGCAGTCTGTATGTCTTTCCTTGGGGAACCAGCCTGGCCAAACTTAGAGAGACTCTTTATCAGAACCTTGACTAGATGGTGATTTATATTTTTTAGCCACTGCAACTCACAAAGCTGTTGAATAAGGGGCTAAAAGACTATGATCTGCTTTGGTAAAGGAAACATCCATATGGATGAATTTATTGATTTTTGAAATAACATCTAAGAGTCTAAGTACTGCCATTTGGCTAAACAAACAAGTAACTGACTTTTTTGATTTGAAGTCAAGGTTAATTCCTTGACTTTGCTAATGGTTTTCCTCCTACTGACTTAATAGGATCTCATCTTTAGATGGAATATTAAAATGTACTTTATATTATGCAGTAATATTCTTTAAAAGATTTGAGTAGATCAAATATTCATAAATTAAATGACATTTTCAATGTACTGGGGGAACTTACTGTTTAATTCATTTCAACAAACACTTATTAATGATGACTTCTTTCGTAAAGTGAATTATCACTCTAATTTTTCTTTCTCTGAAAATACAGAGTTTTATATATTGGATTGTCTTTAAAGTGGAGCACAGGTCTGTATACATAAGTGTACATATGTATACATATGTATGTGTAAATACATATATAACTTTAATGCTACTTAATTATGTATGTATATTTTATTATAATACAGAATTTTATATGGGAAAAGTTATACTTTCCCTGCTTCTTCAAAGACCTAATTCTCAACATCCTATTTTTTTTTTAAATGAGATAGTATTAACTGTATCATAGAAGTAACTGGCTGAGATTATATGTGGATTATAAACATTATCAATCAGTCAATAAACATTTATTAAACACCATGTTCCAGGGACTTGTGCTAAGCGTTAGAGATACATATAAAGTAATGAGGCTAATCTCTTATGTATAATAATATGTAGAGTCAAAGAGGCCATAAGAGAAAATCTTGTATTTAAGGTGTGCTGGAGAGAGATGGACTTGTCCTTAATATAACCACTTAAAAGTACTAAAGGGGGTGGGAGAGTAGGAATGGGGATGTGTGAATAAGCATTTATTAAACACCAACTATGTGCAAAGTACCATGCTATAAACACTTTACAAATAGTATCTCACTTGATAATATTTGTAAAATAATGGAACCTGAGCAATAAATGTATCGATTAGGTTCCATGAAGAATCTAGCATCACACAACTTTGTCCCCCAAAGTAGCCTTTCTGATATTCCCGTGAGGCCATGTAGCATGTATTGGGCTACAGTGCAGATGTTGTATGAAGTCCCAGAATAACAAAGTGTGAAGGCGATGGATTGTTTCATAGTTGCACAATGAACAGGATAGAGCAGGCAATATGTTGCCATGCCAGTGATTTGGAGTTAGAGGACCTGAGTTCAAATCCTGGCCTGTGTGATCTTGAATAAGTCTATGGTCCTCTATGACTAGAGGAATAAATTAATATCCTATGGAACCTAGGTACTACTGCCATGTAGAACTTTCGTGAATGCATTATAAGCATATCAATTTCTATGGTTAATTGATTGATTAAAATGAGCATATGTAGCAGAGTGGACAGAGAGCAGTCTTCAAACCTGAAAGATGTAAGAACTAGCCCTGTGTGACCTTGGGCAAATCACTTAACCTCCCACTGCCTCACACAACTCTCTAAGACTCCTAAATTGCAGTGCCAAAGTACTAATCTATATTGTTAAAGGGAGTTTCTTCACTGGATGTTCTCTTTACCAGTGCGATCATAGGACCTGACCCCTTCCCCCACTAAAAAAAATTGTACGAGTATATTTGAGAGAGATATACATATATATTTACATATGTACATGTTATGTATGTGTATGTGCATGCATATATATATATATGTATACATCCTTTTAGTTTTTGTAGCCCCCCCAGGCACATAATGAACTACTCTGCTTTGCCTGAATTTGCTTGGGTGTAGCCATAAGGACGGGAGTTGTGGATTTCTTAGCTGTTCATTCAGTGTGCTCTCTCTTTGACAGGTGTCTGGATACTCATTACTCATTCAGGCTACAGACAGTGGCATTCCTGCCATGTCATCCACTGTGACAGTCAACATAGACATTTCCGATGTAAATGACAATGGGCCTGTTTTCACACCAGCTAACTATACCGCTGTAATCCAGGTAAACTCGCCTCTGTGGATAAAACTCTCCAAGATGAGACCTCTTATGATGCTGCTTTTTGTTTCTTCTTGGACGCTTTTTGCTAAACATCAGCTTACCCTTTTCACTTGACTTGTAGTAAAGAACCTCCACCTTCTATCTTGATTATTGTCTAGAGTGTGAAGGGAGTGAACATAAACCCCAGGATTGTCAAGGAGAAGGAAAGCCAGTTGGGTGCTGAATATTTCATAAAGCGGAAGGAGGATGGGGGGGAGCTCAGAGGTCTGGCAGTTGGACAAAGCAGTGTCCCTCTAGAGAGCTGAATCAGTGCCAAAAACTTATTTCACGCTTTATAACCCACCTGCCCTTTAAAATCCAGCTGCAAGATGTGATGACTTAGTCCTATTTTTTCTAGACTCATACATCAGAGAGAAAGGCCATGTGTCTTATATCCTTATACTTCCAAAAACTGTTGCAACATCACACCCCAGCAGTACACAAGAGGCCAGCTATTGATTAGATCTCCCTCAGTATAAAGGATCAAGGGTAGCCCCGAACTGGGGTGTTGATATTATTTCAGACCCATATAGATCTCAGATTCACCCCAGTATAGACTCAAACCTCCAGAATCAACCCGCACTCCCCGGGTTTCCCCAGACTTCTTCAGACAGAAGAAAGTCTGAGGCTGGACAGTGCCTCTTAGATAGATCCATGTTGGAACCCTTACTTTTCAGGCATCAGGGTGAGAGTAGTTACAGAACAAGCAGGTGTCATCTTCATTTTCACCCCCTCTTTTCATGAAATCTGATGCTTCCACCTGCTGGTATTTTTTTGGCAGCCTTTCCTTTTTTCTTCCCCTTCTTGTCTTATTTCCAACAGCTGTATGAGGTGATCCCCATCCTCCCAACATAGATATTTACCTAATTTCTACACCTGCAGTTTCTCTAGGAGGTGGCCCCTCTTCCAGGCTCTTCATTCCTCCCTCCCGCCCTCCAGCTTTTTGTCCTCTATCCTTTCCTCAAAACAAGATAGATTCCAGGTATTTAATTTTCATTTTATGACATATATCAATCAGTCTGGAAGACTGTTTTCAAATGCCAAACAGGAAGGGAAGAATAGAAGACCAGAGGCCCCTCACCCCCTCCAAGTTGTGACTTCCTCCAGGTCCTGGAGCGCCTGGCCTCTGCAGTATATCTCTCTCTCTTTTCATGGACAGTGAGCCCCTGAGGCGACTATTATGTCTTTCCTCCCTGGAGGGAAGTGGCTGTATAGATTGAGCAAATAAATAAATAAATCTTACACTTGGTGCAGGGTTGAGTATATTGCAGTGTGAAGCAATAAATCTTCACTGAACCCAGAAGGGACAGTAACTGATTCCAGAGGGATCTTGCATCTGGTTCTTGCTGACTGAAAGGACACTTGAGAGGAGGAGAAAAATGACAGTTGTTGAAGGTCCTGCTATCTTTCTTCTTCAGAATAATTCCCTCCCTCTTCCCAATTTTCTCTGACTTACTCCCACACATGGTTTTGATAAGACTCAATCTAATTCAGGACCTAGAGCCTATGCTCCTGCCCTGCATTTTCCTCCCTGCCAAAACTACATGTATCATTCTATCAATCTCCCTGACCCAGACTCACTTAATCCTAAATCTTTGTCATCAAAAGGTCTGCACTGGCAAAGCTGGCTCTGGTTCGGACCTGTAACAGCACTGAAATCTGAATGGAGAGCAGCAAGTAACTCAACTCCTGAGCCACAGAGGAATTTAATCCAAGTGAGGATAACCTCTGACCCAAGGCCTATGGAGAAAGACCATTTGGAAGGAGAGGCAGAGAGCATCAGTAAAATATTACTGATTGAGTTACTGATTGAGTTACTGATTGCTTAAGTGAATAAAAATTCTTCTACTGGCATTAAAGCTATAGGCACCCCTTCCCACACATCTCCAATGAACATATAATTATATATTATTATTATATATTAATTATATATTATATATTATTAAATATATAATGTATTAAATTATATGACTTATAGCTATGTAAAGTTATATATATAATTTATATTATATATTTATATAACATATAATAATAATGATGATAATAAATTCATTGTCTACTAAGTATGTTCAGTTTGAGCTTTTTGTGGCTGTTAAAACCCTAAAGTTAATACTCTTGGGGCGGCTAGGTGGTGCAGTGAGTAGAGCGCCGGCCCTGGAGTCAGAAGGACCTGAGTTCGGATCCGGCCTCAGACACTTAACCCACACAAAAAAACAAAACCTAGCCGTGTGACCTTGGGCAAGTTACTTAACCCCAATTGCCCTAAAAGGGGCGGCTAGGTGGCGCAGTGAGTAAGAGCGCCGGCCTCAGAAAATGAGCACCCACACATAAATAATGACTAGCCGTGTAACCTTGAGCAAGTTACTTAACCCCAATTGCTTTAAAAAAAAAAAAAGTTAATACTCTTTTTAAAGTTTGCTTCTGTATGTTTACTATCAATCTGTTAATTTTTCTAGAATGCCCTCCCCAGCCCGCAAAGTCTCGTAGTCTCATATTATAATGTATGCTAGAGTTTTTTCTCTGTGTAAATGTTGTAGTAACTGTTAAGAAAAAGCAGCTCCCAACAGGTTGATGTTTTCTTGACCTGGGCAGGTCTCCAGGGTTGTCCTATAAACAAGCCAACTTTGAAAAGTATTCCATCCCTGGTTTTTTGGAGTTTTTTCAAGTAGCCATGAATGTTTCAGTGAATCGGGGAATTGACCACAGTTCAAGACCATTAGAACTTCAAAAAAAAAAAAAACCAAGCAAGTGAAAAATGTATAACATAAACATGACCTTTATTGGAGAGGGAAAAGGAGTAAAATAAAAATTGTTAATAAGCACCAGTATTTGGCTGAAGCTAATAAAATATCATGGGAACTATTTCCTTTCCAAAACATTGTATTTCTGGTGAGCAATGGTTTGCCTTTTTTTTTTTTTTTTTGAGAGAGAAGAATATAATTTAATCTTTTCCCCCCATACTATTTTATACAGGAAAACAAACCAGTGGGAACAAGCATTCTGCAGCTGATGGTGACAGACCGAGATTCCTTTCACAACGGGCCCCCCTTTACTTTCACCATCTTGGCAGGGAATGAGGAAGAGGAGTTTGTGTTGGACCCTCATGGGATATTGAGATCGGCAGTAATCTTCAGGCACACAGATTCTCCAGAATACGTGCTTTACATCCAGGTACTGTCTTGCCCTTTCTAGGGACCAGATGTCTTTCGTTTCTGTTTTTTATTGTGCCTGTTGCTTAGTTTCTCTTTGTTGCGTATGTAAACATAATTTAGTGTCCATGTAGGAATACGTTCCCCCTTTAATCTCAAATTCAATTTCACACTAATAAAAGCAGGCTCTTCATGTGAAATTGAATAGAAAGAAATGAGGGCATCATTGTTCCGGCCTAGCATTTACTTAGGGTATGTTAAGCGGGCGATCAATCTGCTTAAGTTTATTTAAAATTGTCCTGGGGGTCCAGTTTGCCCCCCCAAATATTGTTCAGTTGTACAAGGCTCCCTCCTTTGAGATGGCATCGTCTGCTGAATCACCACAATGAATCAGCATCTTATATTTGGTTTAGGTCAGGTGTCTCCTTAAGCTTTTGTAGGAAGAGAAACCTCATCTTCTTGACCCAGCTCACTTAATCTTGTTCCTTTTCCCCAAATTTTGTTTAAAAAAAATGGATGGAACCAAGAATAAATAAACAAGCAACAGAGTTCAGGGGATGGCTAATCCTCACGCGCCCTCCCCTGGAGTTTCAGTGTCTGTGGAACAACGGATGTAGGGGGAGTAGAAAAGATAAAAGGGGAAAGGAGCTAACAAAGTATGATGAGAGATCTCATTTGTCAGAGCTCAGAAAATAGGAATTCCTGCTCTCCAGAGATGTCACTGTGTAGCTGATGGGAAGGGCCACCCAAGTGGGTGGATGATGCTATGCTACCTTAGGCATTGGATCCTGTGGTACTCGATTACCTGAGGAGGTAAAACAGGCCTCCTTACAAAACAAGCAGACTTTATCTTGGAGACAGATTTCACCAGTTAAACTGGGCTCATTTGCCCCAGATTGACATTGGCATTGGAGGACCATGCTTCTTTTGTTTCTTTCATCTTTTCAAATTAACAAAAGTCTTTTCTTACACGCACGCGCGCACACACACACACACACACACACACACACCCATAAAGAAGATGCATTATTTCATATTACAGTTGTTTTTATACGTATTATGACCCCTCTTCTAGACTGTAAGATCCCTGAGGACAGAGAACTTATTTTTTAAAATGTCACTGAATACCTACCATAGTGTTCTGGTGAAACAGTGAGCATTTAATCAAAATTAGGTAAACTGAATCAAAATGAAGATTTCCCTAGAGCACCAAAACTTTTTTGGCTATAACACTTTGTCTGCAGCCTCCTTTCTGCCTTCTACCCAAATTGGAAACGATGCCATCAGAGCATTTTCTGGGTCACGTTTCTCTCTACCCCCAGTTCTACTCTCTTGTCTGGCCTTACTGTTAATAATCAGTGGTGCATTTGGAAGTTGAAAGTGACAAATGACTCCCCTTACTTTAAATGCACATCTTCAGCACTTTGAGAAAGAATGACTATAAAAAAAAAAAAAGAAACAGTTGAAAGTATGGGACTTTTTTTTTCTCTCTTAATTCCTGTGTTTCTTTGTCAAACATTTTAGGCAAAGGATTCAGGCAAACCCCAGCAAGTTTCCCACTCCTATGTTCGTGTCCGGGTGATTGAAGAAAGCATCCACAAGCCCACTGCCATCCCCTTAGAGATCTTTATCGTCACAATGGAGGATGACTTCCCTGGAGGGGTCATTGGGAAGATCCATGCCACTGACCAGGATGTCTATGATGTACTCACATATGCACTGAAGTCTGAGCAGAGAAGCCTGTTCAAGGTGAACACCCATGATGGAAAGATCATTGCCCTGGGAGGCCTGGACAGTGGTAAGTACATTCTGAACGTTTCTGTGAGTGACGGCCGCTTCCAGGTGCCCATCGATGTCATCGTCCACGTGGAGCAGCTGGTCCAGGAGATGCTGCAGAACACAGTCACCATCCGATTCGAGAACGTGTCCCCTGAGGACTTTGTTGGGCTGCACATGCATGGGTTCCGAAGGACCCTCCGGAATGCTGTCCTCTCCCAGAAGCAAGACAGCCTGCACATCATCAGCATCCAGCCTGTGGCTGGCACCAACCAGCTGGACATGCTCTTTGCCGTGCAGATGAACAGCGGTGGCTTCTACAAGCCCGCGTACCTCATCCAGAAGCTGTCCAATGCAAGGAGGCATTTGGAGAATGTGATTCGTATCTCAGCCATCCTGGAGAAGAATTGCTCTGGACTGGATTGCCAGGAACAGCACTGTGAGCAAAGCTTGTCCATAGACTCACACTCTCTGATGACCTACAGCACGGCTCGCATTAGCTTTGTGTGTCCTCGCTTCTACAGGAACGTGCGCTGTACATGTAATGGTGAGTTTGATTTTAATCCCTCAAGGGGGAATTTTCCCAGCAATCCCTCCAGTCTCTTGGGGAGACTGGTTAGAAAGGGTGACTTGCAGGGCCTAGATATCTTGAGAAACAGACAGCAATGGTTGGAGCTGAAAGATTGGGATCCTTCTTGTTTACTGCTGCAATAAGTCAAAGGTCAAAGGGGCAAAGGTCACATCTGTAGAGCAGCACCATACTCACAGTGGTCAGTGAAAGGTCATGCTCATTGACATCTCTCTCTGTTGTCTTATGTGTACAGACGATGTCATTGCCTCAGTCTTAGAATCGTATACCTGGGGTTTTCTTAGCAATGGGAACCTTTGCTCAAGTGATTGACAAAGGGATAAATTCCAGGATGGAGCAAGTTTATAAAGTAACCCTTTGACTCATTGGAAAGGGGCAGAGATCCTCAACCCCTTGACTTGCAGTAAATTGCCATTTGCCCAGTTTGTAGAAGATACTGTAATGTGACACATTGGGATGTCATGATTATGATGTCCACTGATGGAATATTTGTAGTAGTAAAGGAATATGTTAACAGTTTTCCTGCTTCCATTTCCATTCTGGGCTCAGGCACCCAGAACAGTGCCAACCACCCTATGGGTGCTCCACAAATTCTGTGTGTGTGTGTGTGTGTGTGTGTGTGTTTTCATCAGTCAGATTCAATGATGACCAGACCTGTTGGATATGTTAATTATCTCCAAGCCGGACTATCTGAATGGCTGCATCATATGCAAAGCGTTTTTGTGTCTGGCAGATGTCACTGCCACACACAATTTATGCAGGCCAGCTGTTCATGTGTTACCTAGATTACCTTAGTAAGCAAGCTGATTTATGCAACAAAGCACTGTAAGGAGCTTAATGAAGGAATGCAGAGCAGAGTGCAGGAGGTGGGATGGCTCAGTGCAAAGTGGGGCCCTACTCTGCAGGAGCAAATGTACCAGCCACTGCCCCCCGCAGTGTGACCTTGGCACACGCCACAGAGAGAACTGAAATGACATGTTCTCAGAGTCCCGAGGAGCTGTCGAGAACAGCATGTTACCTTGTTTCTAGGTGAGTAAGTCATTATGTACAGGCACTGAAAAACCTTGCAAATGGGAACTTTGCTCTGGCTGATGGTTATATGTGTGAAGCAAGAAGGGAAACTGTGTTGGGGATCTTGTCCTGAATCTCTGTCCCCTTGAGTAGTATACCTCTAATGCTTTTTAGGAATCAAATCGTAGGTGCCCAAAGGGTGGGACACAAGACCTTGCAAATCCTGAATTGCTGAGAGGTTTGCAGTCTTGGCAATCAAGAGAACATTAATGTGTCCCTTTCTTATTGGCTCATTTGTATAATTTTTTTTTTTGCTTTTTTTTGGAGGGGGAAGGTAGGGCAATTGGGGTTAAGTGACTTGCCCAGGGTCACACGGCTAGTTTTTTTGTGTTGAGTTTCTAAGGCCATATTTGAACTGTTAGGTAAACCACCTTGCTAGGTGCTGGCGATAAAAAGACAAAAGTAAACACAGTCCCTATTGTTCACATTCTATTGTGGAGAAACAGCACATACACAGATAAATACAACATGTATACAAAGTGATTTCTGGGTATAGGGGGAAACAGAGGCTCTAAAAGAAGCATTCTAGGCATGGGGGAACAGCCTGAGCAGAGTTCTTTATAAGTTATAGAGCCAGTGTAACGCCTTTGGATTCTTAATACCTTGGGTTAGCCAGCCACAGGATCTGGAGGTGACCCTATTGGCCATTGGGTGGAGTAATTAACATTACAAATGGTGGCTCTCACTAGTCTAAGCTCCATGGTCCTGCTGGTCCAGCGTTGGCTTCCTCCAGGGTTCTATTCCTTGCCCCACACAAAACTAGTCTTTTTCTCATACAGATTTTTGAGTCTGATGATCATTATCATTTTGAACGAAAATGCTGAATTGCTGTGACTGAATGAAAGAAGACCTGAATTTTAGTGCTAGTTGGCCTCATTAAATTCCAGCCACCATTAAATTTTGCATGTGAACAGCAGTTCGGCTGGTGCGAGGGAGGCTATGTGATTGCCTCTTGCTGCCACTGGCTGATAGGCACCTCATACACATTGATTCACATGGAAACCTGATATAAAATCAGGCAGAAGGGAAATTACACATGAAACCTAATCTGACCAGGGAAGAAAGAGGAGAGGGAGAGTGGAAAAGCATTACCCAGATCATTCTAAAAGGGCCTGTTAACAAACATGTAGAAGTGAGGTGGGTCCATAAGAAGGATCCACAAGAATTGACCAAAGTATGAGTAATCATGGGACAACTAGATGATTGCCCTCCTGGCATTTTTCCAAGGGCTTGATTTCAGCTATGTGAAATAAATAAGAAGGTTGGAAGCATGTTTTAATTAAATAAACATTTATTAAGCGTCTACTGTATGCCATACATTGTGCTACATGCTGTTTGAGTGTAAGGCAACGTGCTGCAATGGCAAAAAACTAGGCTTCAAGTCAGAAAGTCCTAGATTCAAATCCCACCCAAGACACTTAGTTTCCTGCTCTGTAAAATAAAGGTAATAATATTTTTGACAATATTACTTTGGCAATATTGGCATGTGTGTGTGTGTGTGTGTGTGTGTTTGTGTATTTGTGAATGTGTAGGAGGGTCAGTAGGTAAGTATCATAAGGTAAGAGTAAAGTGATACTAGGTGGAGACCTGGATTATTGTGCCAGCTCTACAAAGAATTCTCTTTGACCAAGTCACTGAACTGCTTTATGACTCTTTGTGTTTAAACTGTCTTTATGTACCTATGATATAAGCAAAATAATTTCTGTTGTATGTACCTCAAAAGACTTTTTGAGGTTCAACTAAGGATAATCAGTCAGAAAATATAGTGGATAAATCTCCAGACATGAAGACAGGAAGACCTGAGTTAAAATCTTCTCTCAGCTACTCTCCAGCTGTGTGACGTTGGGCAAGTCACTTGAATGACCTCTTTCAGCCTCTATTCTCTTATCTACAAAATGAAGATAATAATCCCACCTAATTTATAAGATTGTTGGAAGGATGAAATGAGATATATTTAAAGCATTTTACAGGTGTTCAAGCACTAAATAAATACTATTATTACTATTAATTATACTACAAGGTCTCTCCCCCTTATGCCCATTGATCAGTCACTATCCTCATTATGCAGGGAAGCAATTGGTTACCTTTGACCAGAAGGGAAAAAGAGGCATTTATGACTTCAAATAGCCCTGAATGTTTGTTTTGTATCTGCGGAAGGTCCGTCAGCCCATTCTTAAATACCTGCAGCACAAACAATCCATTTCCTTCATATAACCATTCATAACAGATATTTCTCTGAAGTTACACAGCAAAATGATGTGTGTAGATACTAGTGTCCCACCTGTGTGAACTCCTTGATCTATCTAGAAGGATTAGCTCTTCTACTCTCCTGATGGTGAGAGGCAACATGGTGTTTCTAGATAGAAGTCCAGACTTAAGAGTCTGGAAGACATGAATTTACATCTTCTTCCTAGCACTTTCCGGCTTTTTGAGCAAGGGCAGAACCAATTAATTCTCTGAACCAAAATTTCATCATCTATAAAATAGGAATGTGATGATAATTTAGTACCTACCAACAAAGTGTTGTTGTGGAGTTCAAGTGAATTAATATATGTAAAAGGTCCTTATGAACCTCAAAGGGCTATATAAATATTGCCTATCTGTAATGGCTGCAATATGGTATACCCCTGTTGTTCAAAAGGTAGAATTTTTGTCTGGATCAGATCTGTCTTTTCATTACTATAGGGAGCTTCCTGTGAGGAAGCTGCTCTATCTGTGTAGATCAACACCTTCTCTGAAAGCTATAGTTTCCCCCAGGGCACAGAGAGCCAGTGCAATATTCACAGCACCCATGATCACTATAAATATACCCACATAGTGCTCAACTGCAAAATATAACACACTCTCTATATATAAGACAGAAGCAAAACATTCAGACACGAGAAAAACCAAATCCCCAAACCAGTAAGTCAGTTCCATCATAGTAGCAGAGAAGCCAATAAGCCACAATAGCACACAGAGTCACACCATCTTTCAGCCTTTCAACAAACCAGCCAACTTTTACTCACAAGGCTATCTGACTCCCTTGGATGCATGCTTTCCTTCCAACTTTCCAGCTGGCTCTGACTTCCATCTTCCTGTGGGCTCTGCTCCACCCTTCAGCAAACTCCTCTCTCCACAGGCTACATGTGGTTACTTTCAGCCTATTAGGGGACAGAGTATATTTTCAAAGTAGGAAAGGTCTTCAAATCCCCTTAGATTTATTAAGGGGCAGGGAATATCTTCAAATTCCCATTACCATTAGGGGTTATGAGTCTTGCCTAAGATCACACAGCTAGTATGTCTCAGAAGTAGGACTTAAACCCAGGTCTCCCTTAATCTGAGGCTGCTGCTTCCCTTTCCAATATGTATATGAAATTGTTAGTATTGTTAACTATATCTATATCTGTCTGTCTCTGTGTATGTATGTATGTGTATATACATACATACATACATCTATGCCATGGAAAGTAGCATTGCATGAAGTTGTACTCAGCACAGTGGTGAAATCATCCAGAAAATGTGGTTCAGCCAAGCAAATATACTGTATGATTCAGGCTTCTGTGAGAAAACCACAGGAGACCAACTCATAACAGGCACTGTACATTTCTATAGTTTAAATTTTCTTACTGAGCAAAAGACAGAAGGGAACTGGTGGGGCTTTGGCCAAGATTAGTTCTGTGAAATATTAACTCTTTACCATGACCCTGTCTGGTTCTGTCTTGGGATGAATTGGATACAAATCTAGGTAGTGGTCCAAGTAAAAATATGAATGATGACTGATGGTGTTTGCCAATCGCAAAAACTTTCCGGTATCTTAAATTACTGCCTGACTATGAGATTAAAACTATTTCAAAGTTGAGCATATTGTTTGCAGCCTCACCCTGGGCGAAGAAACTGTCTGAACTGAATACCTTGGAAACAGCTATGAAAAGTCCTCATGTGGTCACTGAAACTATTAGGCTTGTTAATAATAGTCGAGAAGAAGTGTGGCTTAGTGGAAGGCGAGTTGCCCCCAGTCAGAATACCCTCTGTTCAAGTTACCTCTGTGACAGATACTATGTGACCTTTGAAGTCAGGAGGCCCTGGGTTCAAGGTCTGCCCCTGTGACCTGAAGTAAATCCCTTGGCCTCTTAGTACTCCAGGCTGCTCTCAAAGACTGTAAGTTGCCAATCAGCACTGAGAGAAAGAAATTTCTCTCTTGGGACTTCACTAAACTTGATAAAAGCACAGACGCATCCAGACCAGAAAACCAAAGCAAAATAAAAGATTGCCAGCTATTACCTAATACAATACTCTGTATCTTCTGCAAACTTTTAAATCATGCATCTAACAAAAAAGGAAAGCTGTTCAAACATGGCCGGGCTAGGGCCAACATCATTCCCAAGTTAGTAGTCATAGTTAGTCAATAGCCAGGCAGACTAGTAGCTCCCAGTTTGAAACCTCTTAATGTTTTGATTACAGGAAATATCTACAAAGCAGAGTAATTAGCTTCAGGCTTTAGGAGGTGATTTGAACACCCTCGTAAATGTGGTTGACCTAGGGGTGGGTGAGCCAAAGTAGTCTGTTCTGATGATTTTACTTTTTGACATGCTGCAGAATTTAACATGTGCAAAAGGTAACACAGGTTTGAAAAGGGAAGACAATGGCAAACACTGACCAAATTCCCTTTGGTCTTGCCATGATGCAGAATGAAAATGAACCTTTTTGGCTTAACAAAATGAACCCCTTTTCCCTCAGCACCAGTTCTGGACATAAACTAACTAGCCTGAAAATTCATGGCATAACTCTTTCATCTGTCCTTTAAAATAAATGTTTCTGAGCCCAATAGGCATTTATGATTAAATCTGAATTCCTTAGGGATAGTTATGATGCTAGACTATCTTCCCAGAAGCCAGTAGACTGAAGGATGAGGGGGTCATTGTTTTACAATAAAAAGTACCTTGTGGCCCATAACAATTATAGGACATATATATGTCTTAAAATAGTAATTATGTAAACATGTGATTTGTTGAAGCAAATTAAGTTATTGTTTGGAGCTTACCAGGTCTTTTGTATTTAGGGAGCCCTCAGCTGTAGCTGCAAAGAGAAAGCTTTGCACCTAAAAATCTTCCTGGGATTCAGACAACTTTGTTAGAATCTCATTGTATCTGAGCCATGATGAGGCAGGTGTTGATCTATTCCACATCAGTTATAAGGAATTCAGCCCCTATAACAGTATACATTCTAGACATGACCTAAGTGCTTCCAAATGTTTACAGAGAAGGAAAAACCATGTTCTAGTTTGGATAAACCTGCTTGCTCAATAAGTTCACTATTTAGCCTTTCTTTTCTTGAATAAAGGATGGAAATAGACCAGCAGACACAGAGAGGGAGGCAAAGACTGATGGAGAGATTGAGATAGAGAAAGAGACAGAGGACAGAGAGACACAAGAGATAGTGAGAGTTACCTAAGAAGGAAGGACCCCCTGGGTTTTACTCTTTTGTCATAAAGACCTGGTGGGGGTAGCTTTTGTTGCAGAGTGGAATGATAATAGGGCCAGAGATAAAAACCACAGTTGTGATCAGAGTGTTTCCTATTCTGTGTTTTCCAGTTAGGATATCAGAAAGGATACCTTTAAGGATCCTAAAGAAGACTGAATGAGATAGTAACTTCACTCCATTCTAGAACTTACCAAGAACTTTTTGCCTTCTATCTAAATAACCTTTTCAAAGTAAGACTGTTGGGAATATTGCTCTTAGAAAGGAAAAAATGGTGATGTGAGCCAACCATATAGTTGAAATGAAAAAGATATTTCCTATGGTTTGGTCAATGACAGAGTGACTGAATACATAGTCAGATGTTATGCTAAATTTGGGGACTGATGACACAAATGATATAGAAATTATTACCATTTGTCTGGGGACTGTGCTTTGTAATTATTTCTTACAGCAATATAACTTGCTAATTCGGTATGGCTTGGATAAATGTTAAGATTAGTTTATAATCCCTGAGCACAAATCAGCCGTCTTGCAAATGGAGCAGCCTAAAATTGTGCTGAGTGTCAGAAAGTAGGGATAATCCACATAGACATAATTGAGAGTTGACTGAATGCCAATGAAATGTGAACTCTTACCCCGACCTACCTATTGGTCTTGCAAGTAAATCCTAAAGAATGTGTTTGAGCTATTATTTATGAATAGTCTGTACCTTTTTATGAAATAGTTTGTTTTTACCTAAAAGTACCAATCGCCACTTAAAATTAGTCATTAAGAGTTACTTGGAAGAAGACATAGGATGCCCAAGCAACTATTTATAAGATGTGGGAGCATTGAAAAAGGCATGGCAGCACTAAGGATTCCCAAGGAAGTAAGGTGAATTTTTGTAGAATCATTGGCCCTAAACAAGAGGTTTCCCTGTGCTTTGAAGTGAGCAGGTCCTTTCTTCTCCTTCCTTGTTTCCTTTAAAACCAGATGTATAGTTATTTCTAAATTTTCTTTTAAAAATCCTTTCATCAGCTGAGACATGATAAACCGGTTCAGGGCCAGGCAACGTCTTTTATGGCTAAGCTATAAACCACTGAAAAATAGGATTTATAAATTTTGGGTTTGCTCTTGCCACTTATATTGCTTCTCTCAAAGATTACAGTTCCTAAAATATTTATATGTTGTTAAAGTTGAATTGCTATTTTCTTCTAGACTAAGAAATTAATGTTTAGTAGGACAGTATGCTTAATGGTCAGGACAGAATAGAAATCTAAGAAAAATATAATAGGGCAGATCTTGCCAAGTGATGGAGCTGCTGAATCCCCAGAAGTGTCAAAATCACATGAAGGGGCTCTAACTCTTTTAGACCACTGGGAACCCATTTAGAAAATTACTGTTCCAGTTGTGAGTTATTTTTAATTTGTCTCCTTTTATAGCCACTTTATTACTTACCCTGATGTAATTTACACTTAAGGAGTAGCTCTCTCACCAGGTAGGAAATGGCCTAATTACTTTTGAAATATCCAGATTCCATGAAAAGCGCATTTCCTGTGTTTGCCAAGGCTGCAGAATCAAAATAAGTCATTTAGCGCCTAATTTCATAGTTAAATCTCTTAATCTGCTTCCCAGGATTTTTTTTTTCTAAAGAATTAATACAAGTTTCATTTTCCTGTGCCATTAGGATCATGGTTGGGAAGGACATTTTCCTTTGAAATGGCTAATTCTACTTTTCATGAATGTTTCTGTATCACATTTGCACATAGTCAGTAAAACAGCAGGTAGTGGGAGAGATTAGGAAATAGGCAAGTGCTCTGCCTCCATAACTCTAAATTAATTCAGCAAAACAATCCATCCCCCCCCCCTTTTTTTTTTACTCCATAGCACTGTTCTTTTTAATCACTTAGATTCTATGTAGATTTAGGCAAAATTAAAGGGCCCTTGGTGGGAGCCTGGAGAACATGTCCACCTCTACCCCACCCTTGGGCCCAACCTTGGTGACAAAGGTCAGATGGAGCGTGGAAGGGGGGTTGGTTCACATCCCAGGTAATTTACCTGCATGACCTTGGTCAAAACACATGTTCCCTTTAGGTCTTATATTCTTTACCTGTAAGGGAAGTAGACCAGATAGCCTCTTAAGGTATCTTCCAGCTGCAGATCCTATAATCTCCAGATTTTCATCAATTCCAAGAAATCCTATCTCCACAAATCTCAAGTGGTGCGATGATAAATATTTTCCCAATCTCCTTGACAGAACTGGTCTCATCCTGTTCTAGTTACTTTTAAGTTGGAGATCTTTTTTTTCCAGTATCAATGCAACTATGTAGGCAGTAGATATTAAAGGTGTTCTGTTAGGCATGCCATAATGTAGGAAGTCGATATAAGGTAGTGCTACCCTCAGATCTTCTCTTTAAATCCTCACTATTCTTTAGCACTATTCTTAGCAGATTTCTGCTTTCCATTCATCTCTTTGTATTCTTAACTGTGTTGTTCCATTTGTAACAGGAGGACTCTGTCCAGGGTCAAATGATCCTTGCATGGAGAAGCCCTGTCCTGGGGACATGCAGTGTGTTGGTTATGAAGCCAATAGAAGACCATTCATCTGCCAGTGTCCACCAGGAAAACTTGGAGAATGCTCAGGTACAGAATGGTGTTGGATAAAGAATATTGTAACTTTGGTTGCTATAGCACTTACCCTTGGTTAAATCATTCTTCCCAAACTCTTAAATGGCATTTCTTGACAGCACATGAAATGCCTTTCTGAATTGACCTAGTGTAATACACACTCTCAAAACATATTTGGAATTTCTCTGCACTTCTTACTCTCATTCATTTGGGTAGCCACTCCAACTTGGAGATCATAGACTGCATTATGGATTTAGAGTCAGGAAGTCCCGTCTCAGACCTGTAGGTCACTATGTGACCTTGAGCAAATCACTTCATCTCTCTAGGTCATAGTTCCCTCATCTATAAATTGAGGATTCAGTGACCTCCAGAATCTCTTTCTGCTCTAAATCTGTGAGCTTGTGATTGTACCATTAATGCCCTTATATCTGATATTGTGAAGGGACGGCTGCCAGTCGATAAGCATTTTATTTAAATGCCATCTTTGTGCCAAGCATTGTGCTAATAGCTACCTGCCACTGGGTATTACCAGGAATACAGAACCAAGAATTTAGTATCTCTACTAAATAAAAATGAAATAACTATGTCCTACTTATAATGGAATGACCAAAAAATGCTGTAGGCTTTTTCAGTTTCATCTCATCTATTTTAAAAGTATGACATTGTAGAAAATAGAAGATTGTTGGAGCAAAGGGCAGCCCATCTTTAGTATAGTCCTTGCTATTCAGAGTATTGTATAAATCTGCCATCATAAGAAGATAATACTTTAGATGGAAAAGCCAATCATGGTCTATGGAATAAGCCAAGCAAGCTTGGACCAGTAAGGAATATATTATCTATTTGAGATGGATGGTAGCATATTTCATAAAAGCAGAGGTATCCACCCCCTGTCCTGGAAAAAAAAATCTTATTTATATGATTTTAGCTTTAAATCTTCTTTTCTTGACCTTCATCCAGCTTTCAATTTGGCTGCTGTGGCCTTCATTCATTTCCTAGCATGGCTGTTTGAATTCTAACATTGATTGTTAAAATATATTGTTGGGGAAGAAAGGGAAGTATAATCATTAGTCATTACCGGAATGTCATTTTGTTATTATAAAGTATATCTGAAATTCAAAAATATAGACAATTTTACAGTCAGACTCAGACTCAGTCAGGATTTTTGACATTTCTAGCTCAGTTATTTGGAGATGACAATACAATCTTCTCAGCTATCAACCCCAAGAACAAAGCTATATACAAAATGGGGTGACTTCATACTCCATTAGTCATCTCCAGGAATCTACCCTTTGAAGATACTCTACTATTACTTTTTTTAACAGAGTTAGAGTTAGAAAATGACCAGTTTGTCCAATATATTCGGAATGTACATTTAAAAATAGGGGAATTGTTTATATAGGATATTTAGACTAGAGTCCAAACTTCCTTTCTCCCCATCAAGTCACATAATACATATATATGACATCATAATTTCCCTTTTTAAATTTTCCTTATACTTATTATCCTATTAAGAGATTGACAGAAATTTTGTTCTCTTCCTCACTCAATAGTCAGTAAATGTTTATTAAGCACCTACTATGTTTCAGGTATTGTGCTAAACTCTGCAGATTAAAAAAAGACAAAAGATACTCCCTACTCTCAAGGAGCTCACAATTTAATGAAAGAAACAACAAGCAAACAAACATGTACAAACATGCTATACATAGACAAATAAGAAGGAATTTGACAAAGGAAGGTACTAGAATTTGGAGAGTCTTCCTGTAGAAGATGGAATTTCTCCATCCAGTGTTTCAGTTTCGACCACTGCTCATTAAAATATAGTTATAGGAGTTATAAATGTAGTTATAGGAGAAAAAGAGGACCAAACTCAAAACCAGGCATTTCAGGAACTTATTTTTATCAACATTTCAAATATGTTGGAAATGTTGGGTAAAGTATCATTTTAATTATTTATTATCATCAGTTTGAACTGACTTATTCTGCAAAACTTGGGAAATCCATTACTTAAAAGTAGGGGAACAGTTTTATTTAGTAGCAGAATTTTGTTTTATGGTATGAAAAGTACTTCAGCCCCTTTAGAAACCATTTGTTGCATCCTTTTGAAAGTTAGAATTTTGCTGATTCTTGATAGTAAGAGTTACAGTGGCATAGCAATAATTCAGATTTTGAAGTGTTAAATTTCCCATTGGCAAAGGGCAGCCCCGATCCCAGGAATCCAATTGCTTAATAAATTTTTTCAGCCCAAACTTAAGAAGTATAGCATATAATGGAAGAACTGTTTTTAATCTGAAGTTGGTAGGTTTTTATTTAAAGCTTTCTCCAAAAATGGCTTCATTAGCTGCGCATGATCTTTAATTAACTCGCTTGGCAGTTGTTGGGTAATTTTGTGTGTCCCTGCTCATTTATGAACATTAAAAGTATATGTATCTTCTCATAATGATTCTTTTAGGGCACACTTCTCTAAGCTTTGCTGGAAACAGTTACATCAAATACCGGCTTTCTGAAAATAGCAAGAAAGAGGAATTTAAGTTGGCTCTGCGTCTGCGAACACTGCAAAGCAATGGGATTATAATGTACACCAGAGCAAATCCCTGCATAATTCTGAAGGTAATTAAAGTGGGTTATCTTTTGCTGCAGTCATTTCTCTAGCTTACATGTTTGCATTTTGGCTCTCGGTTGGGGGAATGCTGTAATCATTTTGTCTTTGGGTTCAGAAGACCAGAAGCACAATTCAGGGCAAAGGAGGACAGCAGCCAAACTGGGAGTAGGGCCAATACCCCTATTTTCCTTTTGAACATCTAGCATCAAACTTGACTCTGTAAATTTTGTCATCTCCCTCTAGAGTAGGTTCAAGAGTAGTCTCCTTGAGCTATAATCACTCAACAATGCATAGCAGCTCTTCCACAGGGATAGCATTGACTGTAATCCTCCTCCACTCTATTCAGCACCTCTCCCTGCCCAGTTGTGAAGCTTCTTTCAGTTCTGAGACTTCAGGCCCAGAGTGTGGGGGAGCTTAGGTTTTCCAGTCATTAACAAAATATCCTAACAACTCAGCTATAACACTTCTGTCATTAAGAAAACAGTCTGGGTTTATTTTTTTCCCTGTGATCCCTGAGATGTATAGAATCTATGAACAAAATCTACACGGTCCCCCCCAACAAAGTCCCCTTCTGGGCCCATTTTCAACATTCCTGGCATTATTCCTGTAGCCCCACAGCACTGCTCCAATAATTCCACAAATATAAAGATCTACCTGAAAAATGAGAGAGAGGTTATATTTACCAAACCCATACATGAAAGACCAAAATGCAGATTAATTTCTTTGGAGAAATTTTAAACTCAAAATATTCAAACTTATTAGGTAACTTATTTGGACAGGGAATTTTAGTACTAATTTAGATTTTAATTTAGTGCTAATTCAGAAATCTTCAAAGGCTATTCATATATCCAATCAATGCTGTAACCAGTTATGACTTCAGAGGATGACAATAAAACCTCCCTCCCACCTCCCAGAATAGAGATGGTAGATCATAGGAGCAGAGTGAGGTGTGCTTTTTACCTCTAGACAGTCACATATATGTATGACTTAACCCTGTTTGCCTCAGTTTCTGTATCTGTAAAATGAACTGGAGAAAGAAATAACAACTCCAGTATCTTTGCCAAGAAAACCCTAAGGGAGTCTGTGAAGAGTTGAAAACAGCTGAAAAATGACTAAACAATAAATCAGATATTGCCAGTATGTTGGTTAGTTTTGCTTAACTGTACAACTTTTTTTTCTGGGCAATTGTAGATAGCACAGTGGACAAAGTGCCAGGCCTAAAGTAAGGAAGAAAGATTCATCTTCCTGAATTAAAATCTGGTCTCAGGCATTTATTTACTGTGTGACCCTGGGCAGGTACCTTAACCCTGTTTGCCTCAGTTCCTCATCTCTAAAATGAGCTGATGAAGGAAGTGGCAAAAATGCTCCAGTATCTCTACCAAGAAAACCCCAGATGGTGGATGGCTAGGTGGTACAGTGAATAGAGCACTGGCCCTGGAGTCAGGAGGTCGACCCTGAGTTCGAATCCAGTTTCAGACACTTAACACAAAAAAACTAGCTGTGTGATCTTGGGTAAGTCACTTAACCCGAACTGCCGTCCAAAAACCAAAAAAAAAAAAAAAGACTCCAGATGGGGTCAGGAAGAATCAGATGTGACTGAAACAGCTCAACAACAACAAAACAACTTTATTTCAAGGGAGGGTGAAGAAAGTAGAAGTCATTGAGAAGCCCCTCATCAAGACTAGAAATAAAACCTCCTCCTTTGCCATTCTATGCCAGCTATGGTCATCATCTTTCTACTAGAGATTCTGACCCCTTGGGGATGTGGCTAGCTGGGAAAATCCACCCTTGTGGAAAGCTATTTAGGAATTTAGAGCTGGAAAGGACTTTAGAAATCATGTAGACACCAGGAAACCTACCCCTAAAAATGACCAAAAATGAACCCTGCTTTGCTTCCTGTTGGCCCCTATACACACACATGCCTTCTATGTGTCTACATGTTTATTATTCCCTGGAACCTCAGTCAGCATCTAAGTTAATCACAGCATCTCAGAGCCAAAAAGGATTTCAATAACATTATAGCCCATTTCATCCAAGAACAAGGATCTCACCTACAGCATTGCCAACAAGAAGGCATCTAGCCTTTGCTTGAAGAACACCAGTGACCGCTGCCTCCTGAGGCAGTCAATTCCACTCTTATGTCTAATTATTAGAAAGATTTTCCTGTTGTCAGACTTGAATTTGGTTCTTTGTAGCTTCCAGCCATCACTGTTACTTCTGCCATCTGAGGACAGAGTTAAGTCCTATCTCTCCTCCATGATAGCCTTTCAGATACTTGGAGAAGTAGCATGCTGCCATGCCTTCTCTTCTCCAGACTGCACATTCCCAGCCCTTTCAGTTGATCCTCAAATGACATAATCTCAATGCTCTTCCTCATCATCTTGGTTGTGTCTTTTGTGTCTCTCAGACTTATCAGTGTTACCTAAAATGTGGCACCCTGAACCCTACCAAATATTCCAGATGAGTTTTCACCAAGCAAAGTAGAGGGAAGCTATCACCTCCTTTTTCCTAGATATTATGGCGCTCTTATTGGAACACAAGACAAAAAAGAACAATTAGACTATTTCAATCCCTATCATATATTAAGTGCCCCATCTGACAAAAATATCAGATAATTTCCACCTCTGGTGGACTTAACTAGGCCTATGATTTTCCTTAGAGCAAGGGTTTCCTAATCATTTTTGTGTCATGGACCCCCATTGGAAATCTGGTGAAACCATTGGGCCCTTCCTCAAAATAATGCTTTTAAATGCATAAAACAAAACAATATGGTTTTAAAATAAATAAAGTATATAAAATAAAATGTTTTACAAGGAAACCAATTATATTGATATGGTTTTAAAATATTTTTTAAAGTTCATGCACCCCAGATTAAAAGCCCTAGACTTAGAAGGAGCTTACATAACATCCCACAATCAAGCTTTTTCCTTCAATTTGAGGGAAAATTATCATCAGTGTTTTTTGTGAAGGTTATGTTGAGAAGAGTATTTCCATGTAACTCGATTTTATTGAGCAAAAGATTATGATCAGCTTTTCATAGTGGGAAAAGAAAACTACATAGAAAAGAGAAGGCTCTGGATTTTTCTTTATTTTGATTTGCTTTCAAGACAGGCTCCCTTGTGAACATCAGATGTTTTCAGAATGGGTTTAAAGGGGAAGAATGAAAGCAAAGTTTTCAGGAACTATTATGGAATACTTCTACCTATTCTGTCTACAAAGCATAATGCAAACATACCAACCAATTTGACAGCTTCAGTTCTATTCTTTACCAGTACCTTTCTTTCCTTCCTCGGTCCCTCTCTGCCTTTTTCTCTTGCTTCCAAGTTGAAGTAGGGGCCTGAAGCCTTGATGAATGTAGCACTTTTTATTAAGCAAAAGTTTAGACTATACATAGTATGCTCTCATTAAATGCTTAGTGAATGGAATTTTAATGAATAAATATCTTCCATGGCATTGAACTCGGGGGTAATCAAAACCACTCACAGACAGGATTTCTGTTTCCTCCAAAATGGGGCTTCTCTTAACCTTGACATTTCACTTTAATCTGAAAAGCAACCTCCTTTCTAAATCCTGGGATATAAATCAAACAACAAATTATTAATGTTTGACAGATACAAGGATTCTGGTGTGGACTTCATTTTCTAAAACAAGTATGTTCCTGAAATTTATGTAAATTCAATTTTTTTTTTGTAAAAGCAGTCATACTTGAAATATACTAGAAGAGCCTGCTATTTAAAGGAAAATTTTATGAATACTTTTGTAATGCTAATTCTCACCCCCAAATTGCTTGTCTTTGTATATTTGGGGTTTTTCATATGTTGGGCTGTCTTAAATCGGAGCACATCTGTACTGAACTATTAATAGCTCTGAACATCCACTTTGGGAATTTGAATCTGTTTGCTTGGCATTTTGTGCCTCTTGCAAGACTTCATTTTATTGGGTTGTGGTGCAGTGTGTATACCTTGTGCTTTGTTCAGCAGCCAATGAAGTAGAAACGCATTGTTTCGATTGTACGTTCCGGTTCCTTGTATTTTCTGAGTTGGCGTGCCATCTTTGAAAAGCACATAGAATAACAAAGTAGGCAAAAGGGGTCTCTCGAGAGAATTACATGGGGATAGAATGAAGGGAGGGTATTCATGAAGCCTTGGAATTAAAGCTCCCTATATCAGACCCTAACACTTAATACATAACTGTCAGGCTTCCGAACCTTCAGAGTATTATATTGTTTTGTATGGCAGGGATTTATCTTAGAATGTATCAGGCTGCAGTCTTTGCTGACCCTGATACCTAGACCTCAAGTAGCTGAATAGCCTAGCCCTAGCCAGTGACATAAAAATCCCCCTGAAGACACAGTCACCAGTAGAGGGTGAGAGGGAAGAGAATAAACCTTTATTAAATGCCTCCTAGGGGCAGGTCGATGGCTCTTTAAATAGAGCACCAGCCCTGGAGTCAGGAAGATGTGAGTTCAAATGTGGCCTCAGGCACTTATTATCTGTGTGATCCTGGGCAGGTCACTTAACCCTGTTTGCCTCAGTTGCTCATCTCTAAAATGAGCTGGAGAATGAAATGGCAAACTACTATAGTATCTTTGTCAAAAAAACCACAAATGGGATCACAAAGAGTCAGACACTACTGAAACAACTGATCAGTAACAAAAATATGCTAAGCCCTGTGCTAGTTTAGTTATTGGGAATCCTTTAAAAAAATATATATGGTTTTTGCCTTCAGGGACCTTCCATTCTACTTGTACATGTATATGTATAAGTAAAAATCAGATAACTTAAGGAGGGAGAAAGAACTAACAGCTGGGGGAGGTAGGAAAGACTCCATGAGAGATGGTGCCTGAACCCAGTGTTAAAGGACACTGTATTCTAAAATCCAAAAGTTGGGAGGGATTACATTCCAGACTCAGTCAAGGAGACAGTCACTAGAGTTTTAAGTGCAGGGGAATGGCTAATAAGCCAAGATGTGTAATAGACGAGTAGGCTAGTAGACAAGATGAATATATAAAGATATAACGATAGAGAGAATTATGAAAAGTTAAGTAACATTGAAAGGCATCCTAAGATAAGTGCAAAATTCAAAATATAGGTAATAAAAAGCTTTGAGAAGTCAGAAGATGGAGAGATTAATATGAGCTGAGGGTAGTTGGGGAGGACCTATGTGGTGGGTAGGTGAGATTGGGTTTGGGTTTGTTTGTGAATGTGCTAGATATATACATTTAAAGCAACTTTAAATCAGGCTTTAAAATGCCAGTTCTTACAACCTGTAGTGTCTTGTCTAAGAGACAAAGAGAACTTTAGTGCAATCCCAACCTGAACTATCAGCATCCTCAAATTAGTTAGACCAGCTTCTGCTTGAAAGACACTTAGAGTTGAGGAACGACTCCCCTATGCTGGCCACCCATTGCATTTGGGGATAGTCTGGATTAAATTATTCTGATTAAAAGCTTCACCTTCTCAGTCTTCTTCCAGTGATACTTGTAAGATGGGGTGGTGGGAGGGGGCAGGGAGGACATCTCTAATCAATCCCCACTTTTTTATACATAGTCTTTTTGGCAGCATTGAACACTGTGACAAGAAATGTTAATTCTTTCAGCCGTAAGTTTAATTTTTATTAAAATTTGCCTTTACCTACAATGTAATTTTTTTTTTAGCTCCAGTCTAATGACTCTGAGACTCTGGGCCATTGGAATATAAGCTGATGCCCAGAAATCATGACTGATTTCAGGCAACTCAGAGACTCTAAATATTTTATAACACTGAGTCTATAAATAATAAATTCCACTGAACAAATTGCTTATCCCTTACTTCTGCCCACCCCCACCCAGAGTAGCATACCAATTACAGTAACATTGTATTCAGTAATAAAGCGTTTCATTCATACCTGAGCTTCAGTTGTAACAACTTGTCCACTGACTAATGGGACACTTTATCATTATTAAAGGTGGGTTATTTGGGATCTGGCCTATTTAAAAGATAGTAAAGTGAAATAATGTTTGATTGTATTTCTCCAGGACTGACCAGACTTGTAAAGAGCAACCAATATTTTATTTCCTTTTGCATTATCACCTACATTTGAAACTGAAAAGACTTAACAAATTTTAGTGAGAGAAAGAAAGCTTGGTGACAGCATTCTGTTACCCTCCTAAAAAGGCATAACCTTTCCAAAGCCCTACCCAACAATTTTTAAAGTCAGATGAGATGATGGTGTGAAAAGCACTTTGCAAACCTTAAAACATAGTATAAATATGAGCAGCTATTAAATTCAAAGTTAATATTATTTTTTAAAATAGAATAAGGTAAAATTTTAAAATTAAAATTTCAAAATAAAATAAAAATGTAGAAATAAGTATGGGCTGATGTCCTGTAGTTCCCTTTCCATTCAATGAATGTAGGAAAACTCTGTTACTTTGTGCTCAGTGATCTGTATCATTTTATGCATATTAATGCCACTTCAGTTCTCTTGAATGAAATTGTGGCTTCCACATCAAACCAAGTGTGAGGGGAGTTTGGAATTATTGAAATCTTAATTCTATCCATCTTTTTGACAAAAGCTTGCATAAAATGTAACAGCATCAACCAAATATTCCCTCTCCTTCCTCTTCCCATGCCTCATAGATTGGTAGGCACTATATTAAAGCCATAGCATGTAACAGCAGATGGACTGTGTGAGAAGGAGGAAGTCCCCAAAGGATCATCTGATCATTTTATTACTTACATTGATATACAAATATGGACATTATCCAAGAGTCATGGCCAAGCATGTATTCTGGTGTGATTTACAATATTCATTCAGTTCATTTCACTGAACCAAAAAATTATACACCCAACACCCATTTATTACACTTAAAATTTCTCAGGGAGGAAAATAAACTCTCCTACTATATGTATTTGTCTCTTTTTAATTTGGATGTTTGAGAGGTATGTGTGTACACATGTATTGCTTGTGTGTGGTAGAGCTTAATGTTATCCATGTACAACAATATCCTTGTAAAAAGTAAGTTATTGTAGTTATCTCTTCCATGTAGCTAAATAATCCTGGACCCAGAGAAGCTACATAATTTACACAAGATTACAAAGCATTCATTAGATACTTAAATTCCCAAAGCTATATTAAGTTCACAAAGATTTTCACACGTATGCTTTTATGTGGCACATATATTTGTACTACATATACCATATGATCAGCAGCAAGACCGTGACAAAGGAGTCAAGGAAAAAGTCCCAAAGGACTAATGGTCTGTGGAACATGTTAAAGCATAGATAAAGAAATGGTCTGAGAGAATAAGTGGGACTCTAATAATCCCTGACAGGTCTATCATGAGTAAGACACATTTTAGTAAGACTCTCTCAGTATATTACTCTGTATTGCATTGACATTTATATAGCCCTTACTGTTAATGACCTGAAAGGAGGAGTTTTTTTGGTGTGGTTTTTTTTTTCTCTTTTAAAAAAAAAGTCTGAAAAATGGTGAAGCTTGGGCCCTGTAAAAGAAATGCTAAGTGGTTCCAGATTTCCACTTGTGGTTCAATCTCTGGTATTTACATGGAGTACTCCTACAGAATTGTCAACAAAAATTGACAAGGATGGTGGTTCTTACAGATGCACAGAGGTGTATAAAGCAGTGTCAGAGGTTAAAGAGCAACTCTTCACTCTAATAATTATAATTATGATGATAACAATAGCTAACATTTTAAGAATTGTACAGTGCTTTACATAGTATCTCATTTGAGAGCTTCAGGAAATTTAGCTAGGCTGGTCTTATAGCAATAGATATATGAAGTTTATCACAGGGTCTGTACTTGAAAGCCTTTCCAGCTTGTTAGCACCTTCCAGAGCTTACATGGCTCCCAAAAACCCAGGGTCACCTCCAGCCACGATAAGTCCAGCCAGCAAGCATTTTTTAAGTACTTCTCAGGTGCCCAGTTGTCCTAAGTACTAGGGTCCATATAAGCAGAAAGAAAGACAGTTCCTGCCCTCAAGGAGATTATATTCTAACGAGTAATCAGAATCCCCCTCGAGGGTGCATACTTTAGGGGCAGCTAAGTGGCATAGTGAGTAGAATACTGGCCCTGGAGTCAGGAGGACCTGAGTTCAAATACGGCCTCAGACACTTGACACACAGTGTGACCTTGGGCAAGTAATTTAACCCCATTTGCCTTGCCTTCTCCCCCTCAGAAAAAAAGAGCATGCATTTTAATTTTGAGTTTAACATTCTTCTTCAATGAAAGGATTGAAAGTCATTTATCAAGCACTTAACACACGCAACATACTGAGGATACAAATAGAAAAGCAAGACAGTCGCCTTGAAGAGGAAGAACAAAATCTACTTCATCTTGGAGTCACCTTGAAGCACATTCTTGATGAAATCACAAGGACTCTCATGAAGGAAAATATTTTAGAGTGTGAAACATAGATATCACAGTTTGATGATGTAAACATGGGAACTACAAAAAAAATATCATAAGATCCTTGATACTTCTCCATTCTTGCATAATTCATTACCCCCTTTAAACCTGTAAAAATGAAAACTTTGCCTCAGACACAATTGGAGCAGTAATCAGTTTCTCCTTGATTAAATTTTATTTAGCTTAAATAAATGGACTTACTCTCAAGCAGCTCACATTCTAATATTTTGGGAGTTATAACACATATAAAAGATGTTGGCTGCAAGTTAGATGGAATGGCCAAATGGTCTTTAGTGTGTCTAAGCAAAGCAAGTGGCAATGCATCTTTTATAATATTTCCATTGATAAGACCATATCCTTTTCTGAGAACTGACAAGGCCAAGTGCTCTGGTGGTAAGGATTTTCCCTTCTGAGTCTTCAATGGCCATGGTTACTGAGCTGTTCACATCTGCAAAGGTCAGTTCTCCACAAGGATTACTTCCCCAGACAGTGGCCATGGGAGCTATAATGGAAGCAGTACTAGTGGTCTGCAAGATGAGAATATTTGCTTTATACCAGACCCCAGCACCCAGTTCTTTGTTTCAGATTTCCCTTATGAGACGCTCAGTGTAATAGTAAAATCATCTAAAACAAGCAGCTTATTGTGTTGCCCCATTGTAGACAACAGCCCAGAGGAGAACAGGTGTTACTAGGGGGCCTTCCAAGGACTAAATAAAATCTGTTGTTGAAAATATCTGACCATGAGAAGTTATAGTGATAGTATAGCAAGTGATCTCCTAAAACCAATAGCAGCAGCAGTATTTGGAAGGAAAATAAATGTCTTTGAGTAATATGATAATATATTTGTAAAGGGGGATTTGTGTATGTAATATCTATCCATCTGCATTTTAGGAGGCCTAGAATTGTCCCTTTACCTATGGAAAGAGTGCTGGCTCTGGAGTTAAAGGAACTAAGATTCCAATCTTGCTTCTTTTATTTGCTGTGTGTGTGTGTGTGTGTGTGTGTGTGTGTGTGTGTGTGTGTGAGAGAGAGAGAGAGAGAGAGAGAGAGAGAGAGACCGAGAGAGAGACCGAGAGAGAGACCTTGGGCACGTCATTTCATTCCTCTAGGGCTCACTTTCTTAACTTGGAAATATGAGGAAGTTGGGACTAGGTAGATTGTGAGGTTCCTTCCAGCTGTAAATCTATGGTCATGTCATTACCACCTTTGTGATTCAAATCCTGCTTCTGTCACTATCTATGTGACCTTGACATCATCTCTGACCCTCAGTTTCCTCAGCTATAAATAAAAATACTACTAACAATAGCTAACATTTACATAGCACTTTCTTTGTGCCAGGAACTCTGCTAAGCTCTTTACAGTTCTCTAATTCGAGCCTCAAAACTGCCCTGGGAGGTAGGTGCTGTTATTATGCCCATTTTACAGATGAGGAAACCAAGGGTAAACCACTTTGCTGTGAACAGATGGTTTGTCACTGTTGGAAGCCGGATTTGAATTCAGGTCTTTCTGACTTCAGGTCCACTGCTCTGTCAACTTTGCCACTTACCTGAAAGGGCTGGATTAGATAGTTCTGAGGTTCCTTCTAGGTTCATGATCCCATGATCTTTAGTATTTCATAAGTTTCCCCTTAAAGAGATACTTATTCCCTGTTTGCCAGAGGAGTCCATACAAATCAATCCATGACTGATACTTTTGTCACCCTGAGAAGGACTGCATTGAAACAGATTAAATAGCTCATCCAGTCTTTGCTCTGGAGCCTGAAGGAACCTCAGGGACCATTGGAGGCTGGTTCCCTCATTTTACAGAGGTCCAGGAAAGCTGAATAACTTGCCCAATTACACAGCTACTATCATTACACAGGTAATAAGTGTCAGCGGTGAAATGTAAACCCAAGAACCAGTCATCCTTCCACTGGACTGGTTCAGTCCTAGATTACTAGAGGGAATAAACTCTCAATGAACCTACAGGAAGCATTGTTTTGAGTTTGAGGAATACACTATCCTAAGGACTGTAAATACCATTAAATTTAATTGTGTTTCTATAATTGTGGCCTTAACTAATTACTAATGGGAAGGGAGGAGGGGTGGTGCAAGGGGAAGGAAGACAATGAAAGGGCAAACCTACATTGTATGGCAAAGAGAAGGGGGTTTTTGAAAGAAAAGAAAAAACACCTCATTACACAGATTTTGTTGTTTTTGTTTTTAATTATTATTATCATGTCTGAAGCAATATTCTGCAGTCTTCTTGCAAGGAGCCTGGGCTCCACAGGAAAATGCATATGCACAAGTATAGTTTGAGATGGATGTTAATACATTTCCCCTTTTTTCTCCCCCCCCCCCAAGATTGTAGACAGCAAACTGTGGTTCCAACTGGACTGTGGAACGGGTCCTGGCATCTTGGGCATCTCTGGTCGGGCCGTGAATGATGGGAGCTGGCACTCAGTCTTCTTAGAGCTCAATCAGAATTTCACGAGCTTGTCGCTGGACGATAGCTATGTGGAACGCCGCAAGGCCCCCCTCTACTTCCAGACTCCGGGCCCAGAGAGTGCCATCTTCTTCGGCGCCCTGGTGCAGGTGGACAACATCCGGAGCCTGACGGACAAGAGGGTCACGCAGGTCCTGAGTGGCTTCCAGGGTTGTCTGGATTCCGTGGTCCTGAATAACAACGAGCTGCCCCTGCAGAACAAACGCAGCAGCTTCGCAGAGGTGGTGGGCCTCACAGAGCTCAAGCTGGGATGTGTCCTGTACCCGGACGCCTGTGAACGGAATCCCTGCCAGAATGGAGGGAGCTGTGCCGGCCTGCCATCTGGTGGTAAGTGCCTCTGCCTGCAGCCAGCTCCCCACCCCTTCTCCCAGCCAGTCAGTGGCAGCTGAGCCATGGACCCTTTTCATGTTGGGACCCCGTTAGAATATGCTGCTTTAGACGGCGCCAGTCAAATGGAGCTTGCTGGCTTCTTCAATGAGTGGCAAAGTGCCATGTGTTAATAACCAACACTAGTGTTCAACAAAGGGAGGAGTATACAAACCCCAGATTCCCGCAGGGCTCTTGAATCCTGTTTATATAGGAACCAAGAACTTTACAATTAGGGGAGGACTCAGCCCAGCCTCTCCAAGATCTGTTTGTGGCATTAAAGGTAAGAAGCAGAGGGGAAACACTAAGCAGTCACCCTCTTCCTTGGGTACTCTCACACCCCATTTATATAGTTAGTGACTTTATAGGATCATAGATTTTAGGACGAGAAGGAACTTTTAGAGGCCAAGTCGAAATTAAAGCCTGTAATCACATAATGGCAGATCCAGATGGGAACCAATGACATCCCTTTTTCTATTTACTGCTGTCATCCACATCAGCAATGAAGGAATTGATTTAGTAAGGAAGGCCATAGGTAATAATCATACCCATGCATGGGAGCATAGAAATTATGAACCAAGTTTAAAGCATGTGCTAGTGAAATGAGTGGTGGATTTGGCATCAGAGGACCTGAGTTCAAATCCCAGCTCTGCCCCTGACCATCCGAGTAACCCAGGACAAATCACTTGTCTTCTTGGGCCTTTATTGTCCTCAGTTTTAATAAAGCAAGAGGGTTGACTAGCTGGCCTCTATAGTCCCTTCCAGTTCTAACTATTTTCTTTGAGGTAAAATATTAATAAAAGCAGAGCACAGGAGGGAAGAGACAGAAGTGAATATAGCTTCCCTGGATATCAAAAATAAGAGGCAAAATAGGCTTAGTAACTGATGTTACTTTTGTTGGGTGAAATGTGTGGATTGAGATAACAGTAATGATAAATGAGTAATGTAGTAGAAAGCCAGGCCTGGGGAAAGAATGTTTTACATGAAGTCTGAGACCAAATATAATAGTCTCAATAAGTGTCTGATTTCCCCATTCCCCCCTCTATTCTCTCTCTCTCTCTCTCTCTCTCTCTCTCTCTCTCTCTCTCCCTCCCTCCCTCCCTCCCTCTCCTTTTCTCTCCCTTTCTCTGCATCTCTCTGTCTGTCTTTTTGTCTCCCTCTTTGTATCTCTTTGTCTCTACCTCCATCTGCCTGTCTGTCTGCCTCTCTCTCTCAAAACTAAGACAGACACCGATAAGGGGAGGGAAATGATCTGGGATGGAGGGGGTAGCAGCAAAAGATCAGTAGTTGCTTTTTGTTTTTGAGGAAGACACTGAGATTATTAAAATCCCAAAGATTAAAGATGAAACAACTGCTTGGCTTTCCTCGGATGAGGGATTTGAGTTAACTGTAAACCAAGTCAAGCATCCATCCTTCTGCAAGGCAGCTGGGCATGGAAGCAGCTCTGCCATTGATTTTCCTCCGGCCCATTTGCAGGATTACTCCACAACTATGTGATTAGTAAATTTAAACCTTTCTCACAAATCACTTAGAGCCTCCACAGTGTGTATTACAATCGAATACTCAGGAAGCCCAACTCCCAGTTTAGAGTCCATCTTATTATTAGACTGGTATAAAGTGTCTATGAGATGATGCACTGCAAAAGTGCAGCCACCAAAGTTATTTAGACTTGCATATGTTACTGCCACAATGAGGGCCAAATACCCTGGGGGGATATTTCTGCTGTCTCAGTTTAAGAAATCTATTTGCCATTTTTACTGTCTCAGCAGTATATGTAAATAAAGGGTTGTTATAGTGCCATAATTCCCAAATGATGGGCACTAACTATACTTCAGTAGTTCTATAAACCAGCCCATTATGACAAGTCATGGCCAGTTTTTCACCAGGCAAAACAATTCTGCTAGTGTGAGCCATCTACGATATATAAAAAAAGCATATAATTAAATCGGGTTGAAATAGAACTCCACTCCATGTCAAATGCTAGTTACACAACCACAAATTGTAATATACTTTTAACGATGGCAGGACATTGTGTTTGCTGGCATTGCTACCAGAACCCACAGTGGGTTTCCTTTAAAAAAAAAAGTAATGAGAAGGCTGAAAAGCCTGAACTCTACTAGTTCCCTTATATTTTTTATTATTTTTTTTTTTTGTGATATTGTTACTGAGCTTTTTCTCCAGATGATAAGTCATCAGTAAAGGCCATTTCAGTCTAGATTGTTGATTATAATCAATCAAAATTATGCAATTTACTGATATCTTAATTATTCCTTTGATAGCATGTCAGATTTTAAACCATTGTAGACCTGGGAGGAACCCCTGAGGTCATTTAAGGCTAACCCCTTCATTTTACTGATGAGGAACATGGATTGGGATCCTCGGTACTGATAATTGTACTGGATTTAGAGTCAGAAGAGCTGGGTTGAAATCCTGACTCTTTTATTTATTATCCTTGTGATATTGGTCTAATCATAGAACAGTGGAGTCAAGGGACCCGGGTTCACATTTTACCTCTGATGTCTTTAACCTGTAGCTTCCCCAAGTCTCATTTTCTTCATCTGTGAAGTGAGGGGGCTTGAATAAGATCTGCCTTAGTTTCCTCATCTGTAAAATAAAGAGATTTGACTAGAGGGTTTCTATCATTCCTTCCAACTCTAAAGCTATGGTCCTAAATAACTTGTTCTTACTCCCAGTACCAAAAGATTTACACTGCACCATATTGCCTCTTAGTGAAAAAGCATAATAATAATAAACAGACAACATTTATAGAAGTCATCTCAGTTGTGTCTGACTCTTTGTGACCCCATGTGGGGTATTCTTGGCAAAGAAACTGGAGTGTTTTGCCATTTCCTTCTCCAGCTCATCTTACAGATAAGAAAATGTAGATAAACAGAGTTAACTGACTTGTCTAGGGTTGCACAGCTGGTGTCTGAACTGACTTGCCCAGGGTCATACAACTAGTAAGTGTCCGAAATAGGATTTGAACTCAGGTCTTTCTGACTATAGGCCCAGTGCTTTATCCACTGACGTGTGTGTGTGCGCACGTGCGCGCGCTTGCACATGAGTTTCTACCAAGTACTACAATGGTAGTATTATCCCTATTTTGTAGATGAGAAAGGTAAGGCACAGAGACATTGGGTGACTCTCCCTGGTCTGTCTGACCCTTTGCAGGATCACTCACAACTATGTGATTAGTAAATGTAAACTTTTTTCTCGCAAATAACATATAGCATTTATAGTTCTGGTCTGACACAGCTAGTCCACTTTTAAGGCAGAATCTGAATTCAGGACTTCCTATCTCCAAGTCCAACACTCTGTTTACATAACCTAGCTACCTTTCAGTGTCTACTTTTTACCATTTCCTAAAACTGCTTTCATCTTCCCTGTTATGCCAATTCTCAGGACCCTTAATCTTGCCTCTGGATGACTTTACACAAGCTCCAATTTCACCCCAGCCTCCCCATATCTCCTGCAAGGGAGTCATAATATTAGAAGGCAGACTTCTCTTTATAGGAACAGATTGATGTTCTCATCTTCCTGCTGCACAAGAAAACTGACTTTCTCCTAAGGTGGTACAGTGGATAGAACTGGGCCTGGACTCAGGAAGGCCTGAGTTCAGATCCAGCCTCCGACACTGGGTCAGTCACTTCACCTCTGCTTGCCTCTTTCCTCATCTGTAAAATGTAATAACAGCACCTACCCCCAGGGTTATTGTGAGCCTCAAATGAGATCATAATTATAAAGCACGATGTCCAAAACATAAGTGCTATACAACGTTAATTGTTATTGTTTATCACTCCCACTTTCTATGCTCTTGGCTAAGACAAGAATCACCCTCTTGCGGCCTTATCCCATGTGGCCTTTATTTCCCGTATTTCCTGTGTGTAGCAGCTGCCCATCCAGGAAAATTTCCAAGCATGGCCTGGTAGCTTGGTTCTGACAAACCTCCAGGCATGCTCCTGATTGAAGCAAATTCCAAGTACAGGTTTGAATCCCAGCCCTACTACCTTATCATCATCACCTTAGGCAAGCAGCATAATCTCTCTAAACAGGGGTTGTTGTGTTTGTCCTTTGTTTTCAGAGACACCCATGACATCAGGGAGATGATGACATGATTTGCAGTTGACTTTGATTTACGTGAGGGAGGGCTGTGCAAGGTCACCAGCCTCACTTTCTCTTCCAGAGCCATCTGGGTCCAGTAGCCTGATATTCATCAGAATGACTGGAAATGACCCAGGATGCCATGGGAGCCCCTGGCCCTTAGAGGCTAAGGCCTTTTCAGGTTCTCGTTTTCAGTGAGGTAACACCCATTCAGTGAATAGGGCTCTTTAAGAAGTGAGTCAAGGGATGGCCCCTTTAATCCAAAAAAAAAAAAAAAAAAACAACAATCAAACTGGGAAGGGAAGACCCTCAGGATTGCTGGCTAAAAGAGAAACAGTTACTATTTACATTCACTCTAAGCCAGGAGGGCCCCGCAAAATAGCCATTAAGTTGTACTTGGGCAGGGACCTACTGTTGTCCAATCTATGCACCCAAGAGAATTGGGTTTAAGGCTTGGTCTTTGAGAAGAACATCTAGCCAATAAACCCCAAATTAGCTAGGCAGGTTTCAGCCATCAAAATTTACCTCTCTTTGGAGAGGAGAGGAGAGGGAAAGGGAAAGGATGAGTAGTCTGATGAATCCTATAGACCCTTTCTCAAAATCATGTTGTAAATGCGTAAAGTAAAATATATATGATTGCAAAGGAAACCAATTACATTGAAACACAGCTATCGAAATGCTTTTTTAAAAAAATCATGGGGGCAGCTAGGTGGCACAGTGAGTAGAGTGTCGGCCCTGGAGTCAGAAGGACCTGAGTTCAGATCCAGCCTCAGACAGTTAAGGCACACAAAAACAAAAACCTAGCCATTAACCTTGGGCAAGTTACTTAATCCCAATTGTCCTCCAAAAAGCAAAAAAAAAAAAATTCATGGATCCCAGGTTAAGAATCTCTGATCTAGACCTTGTTTCTCTCACAGGTAAAATGAAGGGATTGGACTATATGACTGCTCAGTTTTCTTTCACCCCTAGGTTGATCATCCTTAGGTGACCTCTACTGTCCCTTTCAGCTGTAAATCCTGTTTTCACAGACAGCCAAACTGGACAGAAGTGAAGGGACAGTAGAGACTTTCCTTCCAGCACGGTCAACAGTCAACAGCCAACAGCCCTTTTTAGCTACTCGCTATATACCAGGCACTCACTACAAATTATGTCAAAAACAGTCCCTTCCCTCAAGTAGCTCCCATGGGGATGGGACAGACAACATGTAATAACTAGAACCGTACAAAAGAGTTACTGAGTTATTGGAAGGTAATCTCAGGGGAGAAGGGATTAATAATTGGATGAAGAGGGAGAGACCTACTGCTGAAAGTCAGATTTCAGCTGAGTCTTGAAGGAAGTCAGACTGACTGAGAAGTAGAAATGAGCAGGCCAAGCCTTGGTAGCATAGCATTCATCTACAAAGAATTAGGAGATGGAGTCTTGTGTGTAAAAATCTGCCTCCAGGCCAATGTGACTGGATCAGAGGGTGTGTGGAAGCGGGGAGTAAAGTATGAGGAGCCCAGAAAGGTAGGAAGGGGGTAAATGCCAAACACAGAACCCAAGGAGAGAGTTTCTCTTGAAGCCATTCCAGTTTCTAGCATGCCTCCTGTCTCCCTTGAAGCTTGAAGAAAGAAGATAAAGGGGCCATATTCAAGCTTATATCAGTTCTTTTACAGCAGAGACTTTCTGCTAAGCATGCATACCCTGTCAGTAAACACATTAAAATAAGCCCAAGAACATTTCCCAGTCTTATATGCTGAAAAAGGAGCCAGGAACTCATTCCTTAATTCAGACCCACGGGTACGTGGCTATATAATTGCATGGTGACTTAAGATAAAACAGAATTCTTGTTCAATATTAGCTAGAGGTAAAACAGGGAGAAGTAAAAGAACAATGGGAGAGACCTCTTTTTAAGAAAGAAAGAGAAAAATCTGCTAGTAATTTCCTGAAGGGGCTCCAAGGAACTGATTCGAAGAGAGAAACCCTTGCCCTACTAAATCAAAAGTAGGAATTTGTGTGTTTAAATATGATTTAAATAAGTCTCAGCAGGAAGAAATAAGGTGAGAGAACTAGAAATGTGGCAATATTCATGAGAATTCTCTTCTAAGTTTTAGTAATTTGATGATTCAGATATTATTTCTGATCCTACATTGTTTATTCCTCCAGAATCCAGAGTATTTAAATGGTTGATATATATATATATAATCTTCAACCCTTCTCCAGCCCTTGTGCATCTAAAGAATGTTAGAAAACTAGCCTTATCCTGCCCTGTTATTAGAACACACTGCCTCTCAGTGTCTCTTGCAAAATGTTGCTCTGGGACAGCATTGGGTTCTTAAAAATGAACCATAAGTAGGACACAATTGTTTTTTAAGGAGCTGCTCCCCCCGTGCCACCACCACACAGGCCCAAAATCAAACCTTTGGCATGTAGAGCAGAGAAGCTAGAAGCTGTGTATATAACCTTGGAATGAGGCACTCAGCAAATTTGACCAGTGCTTATAAGTCCAGCTGTCCCAGCAGCTAGCCGCAGGACACATATGAAGCAGCCACAGCCAGAGCCCAGAAAGCTGGCTTGTAATAAGAACATAAATATGGCCCTTTGCATCAGCCACAGAGGGAAAGCTCCTTCTGAGCAGAACCTGAAAATGATACGTGTTGCATAAACATGAGCTGGAAATAGCAGCCACCACTGTGGCAAAGAAATGGCTCATAGCCAGAGTGACCTCTGCCTTCCTGTCCACACTGCCAGGGAGTGTGCTGTTCAGCAGAACCCTGGCAGGGGTCTGAACAAGGAGACCTCAGTCTCCCAGTCCTCTGTCTTACCCTGACTCAATTGTCTCTCTAAGAAGGGAAAAAGTATCTGTGGTAAGGCTGCAGTTTGGCAAGGGAGTACAGTAAGAGCCCCAATGCCAGAAACAGACTCTAGGTCAGCTATGCATGGGACTGGATGCCCAAATTGTGCGATTCAGCAAAGGATTGAAACGTGGGTGGATTTGGTAATCTTTTGTCTTTTTGGGTCATATTAATGCTCCTTTTTTGTTAACAATACTGTAATATCCAATTGACTGTTCCACTTCTGCAAAGAATGGATAGATGGATGGGTGAGTGGGTGGGTGGGTGGATGGATGGATGGATGGATGGAAAATAAAAAAGTCTTGTTACAAATAAGTATATTCAAGCAAAACAAATCAATACACCGGCCCCATCTGAAAATGTACATCTCATTCATTACCTCTTGCCTACCACCTCATTGCCAATGCTTCACCATCAAGACTTCTGTAGTCATGACTGCTCACTGTCTTGATCAGAGTCCTGAAGTCTTTTGATATAGTTTTCCTTTACATTGTTGTGGTTGCCATGTAAGTTGTTCTCCTTGTTCTGCTGACTTTATACTGTATCAGTTCATATCAACCTCACCAAGTTTCTCCAGCTTCTTCACATTCATAATTTCGTAGGGTACAATGTTATTCCATGACGTTCACATACCCATTTGTTCAGTCACTTTGCAACTAATCAGGGTCCATTTTTTCTTCCGGTTCTTTACTATCATAAGAAATTGGCTGCGATCAATATTTTTGAGTATTTGGGAAGGGTTTTTGGTTTTTAAGAAATTGTTGAGTTTTAACCTTGATTCTACCGCCTGTCCCCAGACTGTACTAAACCTGAGCAAACCTACAAATTTCTTCACAGGTATTTTGATAAATAATGTAATGCTTGGAGTCATGGTAATTGATATAATCCAAGGCAAGTTGGTAAGCAGATGGAGGAAAAAATATGGTTTTCTCGTTAGAGTGCTGAATTAAAAGTCAGATTAGTATTTACTTGTTTGGGGAGCAGATTGGTATGGTGGCTAGGGAACTAGAATTAGAATCAGGAAGGTCTAGGTTTAGAGCCCACTTCAAGTGGTAGTTTTATGATCTTGTATAAGTTACTCAACATTTATGAGCCTCAGTTTCCCTCATCTGTAAAATGGGGGTATTGATGGTATTAATCTCACAGGGCCACTCAAACAGTATCTGTGAAGCATTTTACAAATCTTACATGGACTGCAAATGTCAGATATTTTAAAGATTTAACTTTGTTGCCAGCTAAGCCAGAATTTTCTGTGTGATGGTGAGTACATTTTCTCCCTATGCCCCCACTGAAAGATAAGAATAAGATTTTCCCACTCACCCATTTTCTAGGCAGTGTTGAGTACATTCCATCCCTCTGCCACTGCTAGATAAGATTTTCCCATTTACCCATAACTGAATATAGGCACTTCTTATATGAGCTCCATGGAACCTCTCAGGTTCTTTAAAAGAACAGGTTTTGGTCTCTGCACAGGACTTGAAAGATGCTTCTCCAATGAAGTTCATGTTAGCATGGGTATGCATCTTTTTGTTCCCAGCCATATCAGGGTACTACATGAACACAGAGACAAATTCATGCTTTTGCTTTTTACCCAGAGATTCCACCTTGAGAGCCATCTTCTCTCTCTGCATTATTCTAAAAAAATTAGCAATAAAGATGAAATGACAAATGAAATTTAGTACGGGAACTTGGCCCTGCTACATGATAAGAATGACTTAGAAGAAAATGGCTTGACTGACAAAGGACTAGGCAGAGATTGGCTGTACATTGTAGTTTCTGATAATGCAAGAGAAGACAGAGTTTTTAGGGTGACTTTCTCCTGATGGACTAAATTAATTGTTCATGCATTAGAAAAGGTGGTATTATTAATAAAGCCATTAACAGACAAAACTTACACACTTTATACAGTCAGGAATAGACATACAAACATAAATGATACATATACGTATGTACATGTATATGAGTATGCGCATACATATGATATTGTATGCTATGTATTTACATGTGCATACATACATATTTTTCAGAAGAACATGCTGGAAACTGAGGACATAAGTGCTCCCTCACCTTTCATGAACAACTTCCAATTCCTAAGACCACTATTGGAGACCACGGCCCATTTGTATTATATGAGGAGTAAGCCAGTTAGCACACACAGAGAGAATGCCATGTCTCTTTTTAGTGGGTTTCCATTTTGTAGGGTTTACATGGCTTTTGAATTTAGTCCCTCTTTGTGTTTGAAGAGAAACAAGGGAAAAAAATGATCAGAGTAATTAAAAGTTGAAATGGCCTAACTAATCATAAGGCCATCTGTGTCAGTAAGCTTGTTCCCTGGGCACACTGTCTGTTTTATCCAGACTTGTGTTCAGTGTCCCAAGTGATAATTCTGCATCCACTTTCCTTAAAAGACTAATTAATAGTCTCACTGACAGGAGGGTTTTTTCCCCTTGATATTCAGCCTAAAATTAAAGGGGGAGAATCTTTGTAGCTTTCCATTGTTTGGTATATGAGAAAGCCCAGTTTATCTCTGAGATTTTTCTCAGGATGGCTCCTGTCAACCCTGAAAGCATTTATTGACATAAGATGTTGGGATTTTTTTCAGCAAGCGTCTTAGTTGATGCCATCTTTGGAACCAAATTATTAATTACATTTGGCATTTTTTTCCATTTTGTGGCTGTGTGTGTGTGTGTGTGTGTGTGTGTGTGTGTGTGTGTGTGTGTGAAGACAGCCAGACATTCCCAAAATGATTCAACCATTTCCTACCCTGACAAAATAAAATAGAGGCTTGAAGCTAGAACCTAAATAAATCAGACCAAAGAAACTGCTGATGGCTTGGAAGAAAGGAGATAAGCTGTCCTGATTGTCTCCGTATCCTATATCTGCCAGAACATGGCATTTTATAGATTTTGAAAATTTTTTCTTTGTACAAAGTAAGGGTCTACATGGGCACAGATTTTCAGACACCTGCATCTGCTTTAGATGGAAACTTGGCAATTGTGACTTTTTTTAAGGTAGGGGTTTAGGAAGTATGCTTCTCATTTTGTCAAGATTTGGAGAGACAAACTCAGGATATGCTTTTTGTCCCGTTTACCTCAACCCTAACAGTAATTAGTAAGGACTGCATGTTCAGAGTATTCCCTCGTTTGACACTCCCGCCATCCCCACACACCCCTTCATTCCATGAGAAATGTAGGGTTTCTCTCAGTTACATTTCTACTTTGTATTTACAGAGGAGGAATGAACTAGCTGTAGTCAAATAAAGCCTGAGCATCTCTTGACATTCTTTTTCCTGTTCTGGTGTTTCATATTGACATATTGTGGCACCTGGGAATAACGTGGAGCAACCTCTCCGGTTTTTCTTATCATCGTTGTTATTTAATGTTTATTTAGCACTCACGTGGGTTGTCCAGGTTGGGCCATCTCATCTCATCTCATTGCCTCTCAGCCCAGTCTACTGTGAGCTGAGGGAATTAGTTAATTCACTTCCCTGGAGATCCGTGATGAGTAACTAAGGAAAAGCTGAGCAAATAGCAAATGTAGCTCATCACTGTCAGGGCAGAATGGTGGGACCTTCCTTCTGACACTAGGAGCAAGGTAGCTTCAGAGCCACTCCATGCAAGGAAGCCATGGTGACTGGGGAGCTGAGTAGGAGATTCTAGGCTTTTAGACACTAATCATGTTTCTTCACGATGTCTGAATTCTTCTAGTCAAACAGCAGAACAAGAGTGCCTCCTCCTTTTGTTTTTGTTTTCCTTTGTTAAAAAGAAGCAACATGGCATTATGATAATACTAATGCTAATAAGAGACGACACTATAGAATAGGAGTGCCTTAAGGTTTGCAAAGGATTTTACATATGTTTTCTCATTTGATCTTATTTTAATTGGGACTACTAGGCATCTACATATACACATACGTGTGTATGTATATGTTTTCTTATAAATAAAGTCACTCTATATATATATATGTAGAGAGAGAGTCTGTCTATATAGTTCTATATGTCTGTCTTTATATGCATATTTGTGTCTCCATACATGTCTGTATGTGTATATATGCACAGTACCACATGGAAAAACCTCACTGGTTTTTCTTATTATCATTGTTATTTAATGTTTATTTAGCATCCTTGTGTGTATATGTTGCCTTATAAATAAAGTTCATCAACATTTTGTAAAAATGAATGCAAAAGCTGTGTGACCTTGGGCAAGTCACTTAACCCTCCAAAAAAACAACAAAAAAATGAATGCAAAAAAGTCTTTTAAAGTATTTCAAAAAATAAAATACTATTAAAAAATAAACTGTGGCATTAAGAAGCAAACACAATCCATCAAAAAACAAATAAATAAAATTTAGATTTTCCTGCCTGGCATTCAAGATGTTCTTTAAACTCTAAGTACTCTACCTTTCCAGCTTTATCTCATATAACTTCTCCCAAGCACAATTACTCCAGCTGAACTAGTTCTACCACCACTGAACACCCTGCTGCATTGGCTTTGTTTGCTTACCCTGTCCCCATCTGCCTAGAATGTCTTCCCTCTCCTACTTTGCCTGTTGAATTCCAGCATGCCCTTTAAAGCCCAGCTTAAGTGTCACCTAAAGAATGATACGGGGAAATCTCTGATCTACCAGAAAGAAATGATCTTGTCTGTCCCATGTGTATTTTATCACCATGGAATGCATGCATGTGTGTGTGTGTGTGTGTGTGTGTGTGTGTGTGTGTGTGTGCTTCCTCATCTAAGACCCTCCATTAGTTGCCTTTAACTCTTTTAAGTGGAGTCTGTAGTCACAAAGTTACAAAAAAATCATCCTTTTTCATTTTATAGGTGAGCAGTCTAAAGTACATAGAGGTTAAATGATTTTTCAAGGTCATGGAATAAAAAAGTTATAAAAAATAATTCTGGAACCCAGAATAATAATAATAATAATAATAATAAAATAATAATAATAATTCTAAGCCCCAGTATACTTCTTACTTCTTCAAACATAATTCTGTAATTCCATATCTGTACTGTCAATCAAATACCATGAGGCTACCTCACCTTCCTTCTCCAGCTCATTTTATAAATGAGCATCTGAGGCAAACAAGGTTAAAATGACTTGCCCAGGTTCACACAACTAGTAAGTATCTGAGGCCAGATTTGAACTCTGAAGTTAAGTCTTCCTTTGCTTTGTTTACTCACCCTGTCCCCCTTTGCCAAGAATGTCTTCTCTCTCCTACTTTGGCTGTTGAATTCCTACGTGCCTTTTAGTGGGTTCTGCTTTCTTCACTCTGAATCAGTTCATGCAAGTCTTCCTAGGTTAAACCAATGTCTTCCTCATACTGATTCTTTATTATGATAAAGTAATATCTTGTTACACTCGTGTACCACAATTGGTCCAGCCATTACCCAGTGAACAAAGTATTTGTTTTGTTTCTAGATAGGTATGTCTCTACATATATTTATATATGAAACAGGTTACGTGGATCATAATTAACTGACTATGAAGTTTGTAAAGCATATACCACCCTTCCATCATATAGAGAAATCAGAAAATTCCTCTTACCTTCAAATTTTATTTATAAAATTTATTTATAATTATTAAATATATTTATATTACATTTTATAACCTTATCTTTTCCTGATACGATAACAACAATAACTAACATTTACATAATGCTCACTATGTGCCAGGCACCATACGAAATACAAATATTTTCTCATTTGATTGTCACAACCATAAATACCAAGCAGATAGGTGCTATTATTATCCCCATTTGATGAGAAAACTGGGAAAACAGGGTAAAGTGACTCTCCCAGGGTCACAAGCTAGTGAGTATCTGGGTGCAGACTTGAACCTAGGTTTTCTTCATTCTAGGCTCAGGACTCTATTCACTGCACCACCTAGCTGCCCCCTTGACCCTCATTATAACAAGGAAAAACATGAGTAAACCTGACCAACAAAGCCAGCACATCTGACAGCCTAAGCAACATTCTGCCCCACAGCTTTCTAACTAGAAGAGAGCATAATATTTCCTCATCTGTTCTCTGGAACCAAGATTGATCATTGCAATTAAGCTACTTTTTGTTGTTTTCATTCACATAATTATAATCATTGTGCATCATTATCCAGGTTCTGCTTTCTTCACTCTGAATCAGTTCATGCAAATCTTCCTAGGTTAAGTTGATGTCTTCCTCATTCTGATTCTTTATTACAGTCAAGTAATATCTCATTACTCTCATGTACCACAATTTGTCCAGTCATTCCCCAGTGAACAAAGTATTTGTTTTGTTTCTAGATAGGTGTATCTCTCTCTCTCTCTCTCTCTCTCTCTCTCTCTCTCTCTCTCTATATATATATATATATATATATATATGTAAATCTAATATATATATGTAAATCTAATATATATACATATATGTATATACATACAAACACAGGTTGTGTTTGTCCTTCATTTTTGAAGAAGACCATGGTATCAGGGAAATGATGACATGACTTGCAGTTGGCTTTGATTTGAGGGAGGGAGGGCTGTGCAAGGTCACCAGCCTCACTTTCTCCTCCAGAGTCATCTGGGTTCAGTGGCCAGATATTCATCAGGATGACTCAAGATGACTCAGGATGCCAGGGGGCACCCTGGCCCTTTTAGGCTAAGGCCTTTTCATATGCTCACTCAGAGTGAGGTAACACCCATTCAGTGAATAGGCGTACACACACACATATAACTCACATATATATGCATATATATACGCACTATATATGAATACACACAAATATCTATATACATATATGACTATTAATAATTTACATTTCTTTTAAAATTTCTTTTGATCACTCATCGATTGAAAACTAAATCTTAGTTTTCTTTATTTGTTTCAATTCTTCATACATGCTAGATATCAGACTTTTGCCAAAGATTTTTGTTTTCCAGTATTCTTATTCTTGTTGAATTCATGTAAAAATTTTGAATTTTCTGTAATAAAAATTGTCTCTTCTCTGTTTTTTTTGTTCTACCTCTCATTGTTTGCTTAAGGATTCCCTGCTTTATCATGGATCTAATAGTCAACTTCCCATTATCTTCTAAAATTTATTATGATATGACTTGTTATATTTAAGTCACATGCACTATTTGGAGTTTACTGTAATATGTGATGCAAGATGCTCTTCTGAACTGCTGTTGAGTTTTCCCAGTCTTTCTTATTGAATTTTTTCTCCCTATAGTTTCCATTTTTGGATTTACTGCATACTGAGCTACTTTATTTTGTTCAATTGTTTCTAGGTTTGTTTCACTGATTCACTCTTCTTTTTATCTGGTGTCAGTGGTTACTGCTTTATAATATAGTTTGAAATCAGGTACTCTTAGGGCCCCTCCATTGCTGCCCTTACTATTTTCCTGGATTCTTGACATTTTGTCCTTCCAAATGAATTCTATTGTTATTTTTCCTATTTCAATAAAGTAAGCCTTTGGCGATTTCGTTGGTGGCACAGTCATCATTTCTACTAAACTGGCACAACCCAGTCATGAGTAATGTCTCTGCAGTTATTTAATTATATTATTTACCTTTCTGGCATTATCTCATACTGCTTCTTCCAAGCATTCTATACCCCCAGAAAACCTAGATAAATGATTTAAACTACAAATGAATGCCATTCATCCCCCGATGTAAATTAGACTAATAAGAGCCTTTATTTTTGTATAGTATTTACTTTTAGATCATTTTCTTTGGTCCTTAGAACGAACCTATTGAGTAGCCAGGTAGGTATTATATGATCTGTATTTTACAGGTAAGAAATGTAAAGCCCAAAGTGGCTTAGCACAGTGCCTGGCACATAGAAATATAGACACTTATTCCTTTCCTTTCTCCTTCCAAGAGAAGATAGGTGATTTTTCCCAATGCTGCTCAGTTAGTAATAAATATGGATGAGAGTTAAACCTAGATCTTTTGACTCCCATGTTTACCGCTTATCCCAATTCTGCCACTAACTAGCAGTGTGACCTAGGGAAAGTCATGAAACTTGTTTGAGCCTCAGTTTTGCCACCTTTTAAATGGGAAGGACTAACTCATCACAAGGGTCTGGAGTTCCAAAATTCTAAATTTCTATGAAGGAAAAGTTCTTTTTAAAAGCAACATATAAAAAAGAGCAAATGAACTTCGCTACCATAAGGTCAAAGGCCTCCCCTCTCACCTCTCACTCTACTTGCCTCCCACCCTCTTACACTATTTGGGGTAATAACTAGAGAGAAATGAATTAGAATGAATACAGTCTCTGAGTATGCACGGTTGTGTTCATGGAATGTTCTGGTCTTTTGTTTCTCCAGGCTATCAGTGTACCTGTCTCTCACAATTCACTGGAAGGAATTGTGAGTCAGAGATTACAGCCTGCTTCCCAAATCCCTGCCGGAATGGGGGGTCTTGTGACCCAATAGGAAATACCTTCATCTGCAACTGTAAAGTTGGGCTTACTGGAGTCACGTAAGTGAATCATTCTCGGTCCAGCTGTTGTCAGCTATTTAGATGGCAGGACATGCCCCAGGAAAGCCTGCAGTACAGTTTTCTTGGGCCTACAAATTGCTAGCAATGACAATAACTGTAGCTGGTATTTATAGGGGATTGTAAGATTGGCAAACACCCTTTACATACCTGACCTCATTTGAATCTTGCAGTAATTCTGTGGGGTGAGTTCCTTGCCACTTATCGTCTGAGATGTCTATATTCTAACCCCAAACAGTCATTCCTCATTCATTCATACTCCCAGTTATTAGGACTTGGTGACCATTTGGATAAAAGCTGAAGTTGAGCTTAAGTTATTTTTTTCAGGGATAGTACAAAGGAATAGCTTGACCATATTGAAATAGAGTGCTCAAAGTATTTGGGGCAGCATGATGTGAAGGAAAGACCTCTGGAAACCTGCTTCACATCTGAGCTCTGACATTGTGTGTGACCGTGGAGAATTATTGAGGTTCTTTCGTCCTCAGTGTATTCACCTCTAAAATGAAGATCACCACCTACCTCAGAAGTCTGTTGTAAAGAAAGTGCAAATTGAATATGAAAGTGTGAATTATTATTATTAAGTTCAAACCATTTTTAAGTATCCTTGATCATATATATGGACATAACTTATATTCTAAATATAAACCATTCTTTTTAGCCATTACAACACACCCCCTGAGGACATATACTAGATAATCTCTATTGGCCTACTTGGAATTTCTATGTGTAATTTGCTGTGTATAATGTAATTAAAGCAATCAAATTACATTTCTTTTTCATATTTCTATTATTCTAATTCCTTACAAATTTAGGCTAGTCTTTCTCCCATTTGAACCCTGCTAGTGAAAATTTACTATATGATATTGATTTTACCAAAAACCATGGGTTATCAAACCCTTCATGTAAGTATAGAACATTTGCTACAGTGAGCAAAATAGAAAATGAAGGGAGAAGTCATATATACTGATAAACTAAAAAATGGACAATCCATTTATCTGAATATGTATATAGTGTATCTTCTAATAGATTGTGAATTCCTTGAAAGTAGGGACTGTTTTCTTTCTGTCTTTTGATCCCTAGAGCTTAACATGGTGCCGGCACCATGTGATCAGTGCTTAATAAATGTTTATTGAGTTGAATTGTATGGTTGCTTAAGAGTTATATCAAGGCAGATATTAACATGGCCCAGATTACATGAAAAAGAAAAACAATTCACATAATTACTTTAAAAAAATTTTCCTCCAGAAATTTCCCCATATTTTGAGTGTTTTGGGAAAGGGAGTTATTAAATATGAGGGAGAAGGTGACTTTAATTTTTAAAACCTCTAATGTGTCTTAGTCCCCCCATAGTCATTGTGTTTTAGGGATAGTGTTAATTTTCTTGTGTCCCTAAAGGTGTGAGGAAGACATCAACGAATGCGACAGAGAAGAATGTGAGAATGGGGGTTCCTGCGTCAATGTGTTCGGCTCTTTCCTCTGTAACTGCACCCCAGGTTATGTGGGCCAGTACTGTGGGCTTCGGCCAGTGGTGGTTCCCAACATCCAGGCTGGCCACTCCTATGTGGGAAAGGAAGAGCTGATTGGAATTGCCGTGGTTCTCTTTGTCATCTTTGTTTTAATTGTGCTGTTCATCATCTTCCGCAAGAAAGTCTTCCGCAAGAACTACTCCAGAAACAATATCACTCTAGTCCAGGACCCAGCCACTGCAGCATTACTGAACAAAAGCAATGGGATTCAGTTCAAGAACCTCAGGGGGGGTGGGGACAGCCGTAACATCTACCAGGAGGTTGGCCCACCCCAGGTACCCGTGCGCCCAATGGCCTACACGCCTTGTTTTCAGAGTGACTCTAGGAACAACCTAGATAAGATTGTCGATGGGCTAGGTGTGGAGCATCAGGAGATGACCACTTTTCATCCTGAGTCACCTCGGATATTAACTGCCAGGCGGGGAGTGGTCGTGTGCAGTGTGGCTCCCAACCTTCCAGCTGTGTCCCCTTGCCGTTCTGACTGTGATTCCATCAGGAAAAGTGTCTGGGATGCCGGAACAGAGAGTGAGTGGGAACTGGTGGTGGTGGAAGTGTTTGTGGGTAATGGGCAGCCTCCTTCTAAATCCCAGAGTCACAGAAGGGGAAGAACTTTAGAAATCTGTTCATTCACCTCTCTTCACAGATAGCTGAGCCACAAAGACATTGTCACACAGACAATAAATGACAAAGCGTGGATTTGAACTTAAGTCTTATGGTTCCAAGTTCAAAGTTATTTTTTCCTACTAGCAGCAAGCTACCTCTGCCTTCTTTTAGCTTAAAAATAAACAAAAAAAATGCATTTCACACTGAAAATAATTTAATATTTTGGGGGGGTAAAGCCTGAGTATCATTATGATGCCATGGATGTGCCTGACTCATTAGTTGGTGAGGACTGCACAGCCTAAAGTTTACTCATATGGGTCACAAACATTTAAACACTTGGAAAGAAGGGCATAATCCGTAGTTCAAGGTGAGCTAATGTCTGGAATGTCACATTGGCTCCAATTAGTTACCGAGTTAAGCGGACAATCAATCGGCCAGAAAGATGGTTGAAGATAAGCCTTGAGTCATATGTCATTACAGTGGATTTTCTTTTTCCCATAGAGGAAGTCAGTTCTGATTCTGATTTCACAATATGTGACTAATTTTAAATGACGAATTACTATTCAAAGGATTTTACCTGGATTTACTTATTCGTTTTGCCTACTATAGATAGTATTTTCTTACCTGCAGTCCTGTGGTTCTCCAAGCCACTGAAAACAACTAAGCGTGCTGGCTTATTGACTTCTAATTTCATCCACATATCCTAACTCCACGCTACTGTATTTGTTCCCCTGCTCAAATTTTTCTTTTTTCCTTCTCTCACTGATTAGGGAGTGAAACAGAGAGGCCAATAAGGATTTATTCTAACTCAATTCACTTTAATATTTGTTTGGTGCCTGCCATGTGTGTGCAAGTCATATTGCTAGGTGCTTCTCAGCTCCATGGATTCAATTATCATCTCTATGCAGATAATTCTCAAATCTACTTAACCAGCTTTAACCTCTCTCTTGACCTTAAGTTGTACATCTCCAACTGCCTATTGGGCATCTTAAACATTCCCATAAACATTGGAAATTCACCATGTCCAAAGCCAAGCTCATTATTTTTCTCTCCAAAGCCTCCCCTCTCTGAACTTTCCTATTACTGTCAAGGGCATCACCATCCTCCTTGTCCCCCAGGCTCACAACCTTGGTGTCATCCTACCTGCCCCCCCCTCCATGTCCAATCTGTTATCATGGCTCATCAATTTTACTCTCATAAAATCTCATATATTCCTTGTTCTCTGCTCTGACACTGCCATCACCCCAGCACAGCCCTTCAAGCTGCGACAGGTCTCTCCCCATCGCAGTCCCTCCTCCACTAAGCTGTCAAAGTGATCTTCCAAAAGCACAGGTCTAACTATGTTGCTCCCCTACTCAATAAACTCCATTGACTCCCTATCACCTTCAGGATAAAATATAAAATTCTATTTGACATTAAAAGCTCTTCACAACCTGCCCTCCCCCCATCTTTCCAGTCTTCTTACACCCCATTTTTGGTCGATGACACTGCTCTCCTTACTATTCCTCACAGAAGATACTCCCATCTCACAACTCCAAGTGTTTTCTTTTTTGGAGAAGAGAGTTAATTTTTTTTTTTGTTTTTAAAATTTTTTCCCAATTACATGTAAGCAAAAAAAAATTTAGTATTCTTTTTTTCTAATTTTGAGTTCCAAAATCTGTCCTTCCCTCCTTTCTCTCCCCTCATCTTAATAAAGCAAGTAATTCATCATAGCTTATACATGTTCAGTCATGCAAAACATTTACACATTAGCCATGTTGCAAAAGAAAACACAGACTTAAAAAACCCCCCAGAATAATAAAGTAAAAAAGTGTGCTTCAATCTGCATTTGGACTCCATCAGTTCTTTCTCAGGAGGTAGATAGCATTTTTGATCATGAGTCCTTGGGAATTGTCTACTCCAAGTGTTTTCAATGGCTGTCCCCTGTGCCTTGAATTCCCCCTGAACTCACCTCTACTTCCTGACTTCCCAGACTTCCTTCAAGTCATTGCTTAAATCCCACCTTTTCAAAATCATTCAAGATCCTCTTTAATACTAGTGCCTTCCTTCTGCTGATTATCTCTAATTAATCAGACATAGAGATATATAGATAGATGGACAGATTGATGGACAGATAGATAGATTAATAGTCAATCTTATTTGTACATGGTAATTTGCATCCTGTCTCCCTCATTAGACTGTGAGCTCTCTGAGGGCAGGAACTGTCTTTTGCCTTTCCTTTGCCTTTACAGTGCCTAGCACATAGTAGGCACAGCTAACTATTGGGAATTCAAAGAAAAAAATGTATAATTCTTGTCCTCAAGGATCTCACGGTCTAAAATAGAATAAAGCCATGCATAAATAATAAGGTTTTTTTATTTTACAGTTAGGTACATAAGGAAGGTAGGCATGCACAAAGGGAAGTCCAAAGCCAGAAAATGAGATGAATTCTGAATTAACCCATGACTTAAATCAATTAGAATTGTGTTGTGTAGCACCAAGGCTGGTGTCATGTGGGTCATGAGGCTCCAAGAGTTTGTATTAAATTAATTCAGTTTGGGAGTGCAGTATTTTCATTTCTGCCACTAGACTGCACTGCCTTCACCCTCAGGGCTCATTGTGTTCCTTTTGATGGTAAAAGTAAACCTTATATACTGCCTGCCCTTTTTAAAAACAGATGGGGGGGAATGGAGGGGGTTGGCTTTGTTTTGTTTTTTTTTGTTTTGTTTTTCAAAATATTACTTCCTCCCTGGTGTTTCTTTGCTTTTATATTAAGTCATTAATCCTGTGCTGCCCCTTACTTTGGGTTTGTCTAATTGACAACAGATGCAGAAAAACAGTGCCTTCTGTGAGGACATAGCCCTTTCTGTCAGGAAACACTAATTCCTATGGCCGGGAAGAAGAGTGGATATTCCTTTTATCACAAGCCTGTGTTCCTATGTACCATTATGTAGCTCAATGATTTAAATCTTTTTCTGATGATCATTTCTTTTCCCTCTTTAATGTGACAGGTTTATTTCCAAAATACACCTCAGGCCAAAACTCAGATTTCCCCCCAAAGTATTGTTGAGTTTTTATTTAATACATTGACTTCTTTGTTAAGGGTGGTAGAATGTGCTGGGAAGACATTCTGTAAGTGGCCAATTCGTTTTTCAGATGATGACAAGCTCAAGATATAGGTTGCTTTTATGGACTATTGCGGTCCATCAAATAAGAAAATGACCCTGTGGTGTTTGTGCATCTGTGTGCCCGGGATAAATTTGTACCTAAAGGAATAAGTGAGTGTGGGGATCCAGAAAGCATTTCTACCCCAGCCTTCCCTTTAACAGGCACAATTTATGAGAATTCTATAATTACTAAATTTGGTACTGTGCTGCTCTCTAGAGGCTGAACTGAAAATCTGACTCTATCTGTTGATTGAAGTGTGAATAAATGTCATGGCACTCTTGCCTATAAAATATTTATACCCCCCATTTTAAAAGCAATCTTGTTTAACCTACTGTTGACACCACATCAGTTCATGTAAATGATTTAAATGAACCCTGAATGGCAGAGAGCAAGCCAGCTGCTTTACTCTGGTCTCAGTCTTCACTTAACTGTAGTACATTGAGGACAGAGTATCTACTTTTGGCTGTCAGCTATTTGGAAGCTCATTTACCCTGGGTTAAGGGTTTCAAATCCATAATGCAAATCATTTGATTGACATACATTTGTACCCAATGGCATGATCAGTTTTCTCCTTTGGAATTAAATTATTTCTCTGACCAAATGAAAAAAGGACAGGAGATTGGGAAAGAAGCTGAAAAATAAAAATGAATTCTGGGAGTGGAAGGGATGGATATATACAGAAAAGAAGCCATTATCATTTTCATTTTATCTTTTCCTGTCAATGAAGACAAAGGAGTGGATGATGCTGAAGAAGTGACCTGTTTTGTGGGTAGTAATAAAGGCAGCAACTCGGAAGTTCAGTCCCTCAGCTCCTTCCAGTCTGACTCTGGAGATGATAATGGTAAGAAATCTTCATATTCAGTCCTTGGAACTCTAAGAGAATGGGTTTCTAATGGTTCTAAGAGAATCCAACAGATTCCCTCATGGGGGAAGAGGAGTCTGCCTCCTTGGTGTTTAGTGAGTAAGTCTTAGAAAGGATCCAAAATGGACCTGCCTCCAGGCAGATGATTCTCTTTACTAGGTAGTGGAATTTGGTTTGTTTTTCTTTTACTGATATGATCTGCCCTGTTTCACCATGCATTTTGCCTTCTTCATTTAGTTTTGCTCTGAATTGAAGCCTGCTTACCATGATCCCCTTGTAGATGGGCTTTTCTGTAGTGAGAAACCTATTCATTTCATAGCTGGGACAAGACCATCTCCACATTCCACAGAGATTCCCAAGGTACCATCAGCTGGAGAAGGATTAATTTAGACAAGTTTATTTCAGTTCGATGAATATTGAGGCCCTACTGTGTATTTTTATCCTACTTATAAAAACAATAAATAAATATGGAACATAGCTCTGACCCTCAGGGAGAAAGTTGGGGGACATAAGAGACATACACAAATAAATATAATATAAAGTATAACAATACAGACCCATAAGTGTATGCAAAGTGACATCAGAGTTCAAAAGAAAGGATGCTCACATATGACTAAAGGGATAGGTTCCCTGAGCTGTATGAAGGATGGTAGAGACTTGGGAAGTGTTTTCTTTTCCATGGAAAGAAGAAAGTGGGGTGACATAAAACCTCAGAGAAGTATTTATTAGAAGGAATTTGTTCTTTGTCTTTTCAATGGGGAAACTGAAGGGAAAGAAAATACATTTTTGTTCATTAAAAAAATAAAATTTATCACCTTGCCCTAATGGTAAAGTTGAAGGGGGTATGGGAGAAGATATGGGAGAGAGCAGATTGGATGAGGGGATATCTAGTGGGACTGCTATTCTGGGGTGGTGGGTAGGGAAAAAATGGGGGAAAATTGTAAATCAAAATCTGGTGGAAATGAATGATATAAACCAGAAATTAATAAAGCATTTGTTTAAAAAAAAGAATCAGAAGGAATGCAGAAAATTGAGTGAGGGAAAACTTTCATAGATAATTTCTTAGATGCATTGGAATATTGCTGTGGTTCAAGAAATGATGAGCTAGCTGATTTGGAAAAGCATGGAAAGGCTTGTATTTATGAAGGAAGATGTTATTGATCTTCAGAGAAACAGATGATAGGAGGAAATAAGCATTATACAGTCTTACATATATATGTATATATGCTTATGTTTATTGGTACCTGTGTGTTGTTGTGTGTGTGTATGCATATATGTATGTATATATGCATATATATGTATATGTATGTATATATCTCCACACTTAATTGTAGCCTTTAGGGTGGTGGGTGAATGGAGGGGAAAAATAAAGTAAAAAGTGCATAGCTAAGACTTACAAAAGAAAATCAACAAAGAAAGAAAGAAAAGCTGGGCAGCTTTGAAAACAACGTGTATTTATAATATAGGTTTTCTTGAAATGGAAATGTATTGTTTTATATTGAATATTTTCCTATGTTCTTCTGTGGAAAAAAAAGAAAATTTAAAAATACCCCATAAAACCATTTTGCCATATAGAAATTAAGTTGAGAATTGTGTGAAAGGGACTTGGAATATTTTTCATACCACTTCCCCAGTGACCGTAGATCTGTAGAGACAGCATATTCAACATGATGAACACATATTAAGACAAGAAGTATGTTTCCTTGGGCCTTAAAATAAGCTGAAAGTCTAAAAACCCAGCTTATACCTTCAACAACAGCCCAGGTACTGCCATTAGAAGTGTGTGTCCCCAACATGATCAATATGGTAATATGTTTTGTATGACTGAACATGTGTAACCTATAACAAATTGCTTACCATCTCAGGGAGGGGGGAGGTAATGAAGGAAGGGAGAAAATTTAGAACTCAAAAAAATTTTAAATGAATGTTAAAATGATCTTTACATGTAATTGGAGGAAAAATAAAATACTTTAAAAAGAATTTTGTGTCCCATATGACACTACAGTTTGGGAATTATGTAGAAACCCCCAAGGTACTTAAGTCCCAGTGACAAACTGTTATAATGGGGCAATTGCTCTCATGCTGGTACAGTGAGTCATAGCCAAGTTTGGGTTCTTATGGGTTTAAGCACCTCCCCTGGCTTAAATGATTAAATGAACCCTGAATGGCAAAGAGTAAGCCAGCTGCTTTACTCCAGTCTCACTCTTCACTTAGCTGTACCACTTTGAGGATGAAACATCTATTTTTGGCTGCCAGCTATTTGGAAGCTACATCAACCCAGCTGCAAGACAAGGATGTTTTACAGAATACCTAGGACTAATTCCAGAATTGATACTCTATGCACCAGTGGCACTTGGGATACTATTGACGATTCGCCATGCTTCCTCCCACCCCCAACCATCCCTACCCAGCCAATAACTTTCAGGATAACTTGCAACTTATAAGCAATTCATAATAGGATGACTGAACCTTATTGCATAAAAAAGACAACTGTGCTTAAGAAACGGATAAAGGTATTTCATGAGGAAAGGAACATCAGTTCTAAAATTGGTCCTGAGTATTCTGAATTGTCAAAGCATCTTTTTCTCTATGCTGAGGTGATAAGGGTGGTCAGAGAGGTGCTCACTTAATCCCATCAATTTTGAATCAAGAAAGGTCCTCCTAGGGGGTGGCTAGGTGGCGCAGTGAGTAGAGTGTCGGCCCTGGAGTCAGAAGGACCTGAGTTCGGATCCAACCTCAGACACTTAAGGCACACACAAACAAAAACCTAGCCGTGTGACCTTGGGCAAGTTACTTAACCCCAATTGCCCTCCAAAAAGAAGAAAAAAAAAGGTCCTCCTTTAACACAAAGTCATCTCAACCTAGTCACATAACTAAATGCTACCCACTTTCCAGAACTGGTTGTTCTGGTTAGACAAACAAGAAAGGAATGAGTTATTATTATCCTACCTCCAATTCCAAATAGCTAGAAGGTAGCATCCAAGGATGGCTAAGCATGCAACCTCCTTATACCACCCCTGACTTAGCTCAGCCAGGCAAGGAAAATATGGCCATCTCTTCATGGTACATTTAGTCTCTCAAACATTCTCATTCCATTCTGAATTCTATAAGGTACTGTCCCATAGAGTTTTGGGGAAATGGACTCTAAGCATCGTGGTATCAACAGAAAGCTCTTGGGATAACTATAAACCATAGGTATTTCCTTCCCTGATTCTAATCATTATAAAGGCCAGACATCTCCATTTATTGTCACAGAAGGTACTGGTGTATGAGCAAAGCAATTTACTTTAAGAGATTAAGCCTCCTTTGTAAGTATCTTGACTGATTCAAAGAGGACCACTGAAAAAATAATTGCCTTCTTCCAGGATACATTAGAGTTACTAAAGAGAAATTAGTATGAAATAGGAGAGGTACTAGCCTCTTAAATTTATTTAGTTGGTCTTGCCAATGTGAATTTGCAACATATATTCACTGGTGAGTGAGAGCAGACAGTATGGTGTAGTGAGAACTGACCTTGGTGTCAATTCAAGCCTAACTCTGACATATACTGGCTTGTGACCCTGGGCAAGTCACTTAATCTCTTGGTGCCCCAGACAACTCGAAGACTATAAATTTAAGAGTATTTTTTTGCATCTGCAGTGGTGAAGAGTATTTCCTAACTAAAAGTTCCCTACTCTGACAAAGTCACAGATCTGGTACAAAAGGAAAGTCATTGATTATAGGGCCTAGGTTTAAACTGGTCTTGAATTTGTCGTTATTTTTCATTCGGTCTGAAAATCAGCATTATCCAAAGAAAAATGTCCATTGAAATACTGTCTTAATGAATTGTGTAGAATCTTTGGTTTTGTTTGTGAATATATATGTATATTGGTTAAGAGAAGATAATACATGTTTAAAATATTAACCTAAAGCTATCCTTTCCCTCCCTTGTCTGCTTTGCCTTTCCCGCAAGCTTCCATAGTGACTGTCATTCAGCTTGTCAACAATGTAGTTGACACTATAGAAAATGAAGGTATTTACATTTTTTTTCATAACATTTCTTCTTTATCAAGTTACCTTTCTTTGAAATTTAGTAACCTCTCATTACTTTGGATCACATCCAGTGTCTCCAGCTAAGGACAAAATGAGGCATCAGGGAATATTGGCTCCAAAGGGTCATTAGTTTCATGCCATTCACTGGTATTGGCTTTTTAAAAGGATTCCTTCAGGACAATTTTAAGTGTTTTTCGAAAGAAAGTGAAGTTCGTGACCTGAAATATTCTTTATGTTCCCTGTATATGAGAACTTTCTTTGAAAATACTTAATCAGTGTGATTCTGTATCTGTATTTAAGTCCTGGGACCAATTTAGTAGTGTGTCCAATGCTTCATACTACTGGAACATGCCCATAATAAATTTTAGGTATAGGACCTGGTTTTTGTTTCTTTTCCTTAAAGTCAATCAGCAGTTTGTCATACCTCTAAGAGAAATTAAGTGAATAAATTATTTGTTTACTTTCTCACTTTGAACATTGTTGAAAAAGAGCCAGCCCCAGAGTCTGATAGAAAGCTGGCCTCAAAACCACAGGGGCCTGGGTCCAAGCCCCATTTCCAATACCTACTGTCTACACACTCTAGACAACTCTTAAAGACTCTTAAGTTACAGAGTTTGCATTGGTAGAGGGAATTCTCTTACCAGTAGTTCCCCAAACCAATGAAATCACAGGCCCAGACCTAAGTGTAAAATTTTGAGCAGTTACCTCAAGAAAGCGAACAGTGAAGTGGGAATTAGCAGAATGCCCCTTTCCCCAAGAAAACTGGTGAAAGCATAATTATCGGTTTCAAGGACTCATCCCCTACGTATGACATGAAGGAATAGACTGTATCAGGGAGCTCTTCATACCCTTTAAGCCTGGGTACTGGTGAACATCATTTCTCTAGCAATGAACAGCGAAGCTGTAGCCAGCTAGAGCCCATACATGTTGTTGAAGCATGTCTTAAAAGCATGTCCTCTCTACATGTCCCAGTGCTTATGTGGCTTGGGTTGTCAGCTTTACTCTTTGCTTTGTATTTAAACAGTGTCAGTTATGGACCAAGGACAGAACTACAATCGAGGTGACTCCCCCCAGTCCCCAGCTAAACTTTCTGTTCCATGATCTTGTTTTGCTGCCTCTATTCTCCTCCTTCTCCTCCTCCCGCTACCCTTTCTGAGTGTTTCATCAGCTCTCTGCATGTTCCAGTCATCATGCAGGTTAAATTTTGATGGGTACCTCCCCCCACCAGCATCTCCTCCAGGTCCCTCCGCTTTGGCTTTGCCTAAGCCATTCACTTGCCTCTGCAGCTCCTTGCCTTCCAATCCCCAAACACAGTCCCCTTCAGCCTACCTTTTCAAGCATGCTGAAAGCTTTGCTTTCCACATGGTATGTGGGGGTGGAAAGAGAGATGTGGGGAGAGGTTTAGACTCCTAAAATGTGTTTCTCCATCATGGCATTCATGGTCTGGCTGAGTAGAAAAGGGGAGCACATTATGCACTTGAGGATCACCATGTAAAATGGCTGTCTGTCTTGTTCTCTGGTCAGAGCATGGCTGACCTCCCATTAATGCCTTGTAAACAGCATGTAGATGGCACTGACTTCATGGGGCCTCCTGGTTGTGACGGCGTGCATGCGACGCTCTTCCCATCCTGTTCCAACTCACTTTCCAGACCGCAAGGAGGTTAATTAAGACTGGTTTCTCTTTTACAGCCTATCATTGGGACACTTCGGATTGGATGCCAGGAGCCCGCTTGTCCGATATTGAGGAAGTGCCCAACTATGAGACCACAGACGGTACATCGGTTCATCAGGGGAGCACACGAGAGCTTGAGACAGATTACTACCTGGGAGGCTATGACATTGATAGCGAGTACCCTCCACCTCACGAAGAGGAGTTTCTGAGCCAAGACCAGCTGCCCCCTCCCCTGCCAGAGGACTACCCGGACCACTTTGAGGCCCTGCCCCCATCACAGCCAGCCTCCCTGGCCAGCACACTGAGCCCAGACTGCAGGCGAAGGCCCCAGTTCCACCCCAGCCAGTACCTCCCTCCCCACCCGTTCCCCAACGAGACAGACACCGTGGGGCCCCCGCCTGGACACGAATTTAGTACTTTTGCTGTGGGCGTGGGGCAGAACGTGGAGAATACGGGCATGGCAGACAACATGCCCTTAACCTTGCACAATTCCATGGGCACCTCATCCTCAGACGTGTCTGCAAGCTGCGGCTTTGACGATTCTGAAGTGGCCATGAGTGACTATGAGAGTGTTGAGGAACTCAGCCTCACCAGTCTTCACATTCCATTCATTGAGACTCAGCACCAGACCCAGGTGTAAAGGACACATACATCTGGGATGGTTTTCTCATTCTTCATTTCAACATGGAAGGAAATGGGCTGAGTTTCCTCTCTCAATGGAGGAGGGTTCATTGAATGAGGGGAAAATCCACCATTTTCCACAAATAACTTATTCACAAATGATGTCTCATGCAAACACTTTAAAGTCAAGTTGTGTAAACCATATGTCACAAAATTTGTTACTGTGAGTCAACAGACAATCCTTACAGTATGTACCCAGCATTCATGGCCAAGAGTGCACACCACGTTATTAATGGGGCAAAGAGCCCCACACACAAGTTCACCCAGTAAGTTATATGCAGTCAATCTTTTCAGCTTTGTGCAGTATTGTGTTATTGAAGGTCTTAACAGTATCAATCCCCGCAGTATTAATGAACAGGTAAAGTTCAGGCACCAAAGTATTGGTGCGTGAAGCTAATTTAAACTGATGGAGAAAAGAAAGAAAATAGTTAACAGAATTGGGGGAGGGGACTGAGCCCTCAAGGGTTTTGAAAAAAGCGTAAAAATAAAATCAGTCAGAAGTGGGCAAAATATTAAAAACAAAGTATGGTTTTCTTTATAAAGCTGTCTAATTGTCAGCTATAAAATTATAGCAAATGACTTGCATTTTTTGTAGTTTTCAGATACTGGTTTAATTAGGAAAACTTGGATTAAAAATGGAGCCCAAAATTGAAATGATAGGGTTTATGTATCTTTTAAAAAGATTTCAATGAAGAGTAATGCATGACAATTTGGGGGTTTTCTGAGTATCAGGGAGGGAAGGGTAGAAATGATCTCTTTTTGCTTTTATTACTAAACATTCCCAGCAGTGATTACAATTTGAGAATATTGTAATCATTGACCTTGTCCATAGAAACCAGGAAATATAAAACTGACCAGTTCGTGACCGTTGTCTAGGCTAAAAGAGGTATACAGTTCTTAAATTTCCCCCAAAAAAATGTTATTTTTATTATCACAGGTAAAAGGCAAGTAAGTATTTGTTTTTAATTTGATGGTGTCATTTCAATAAATGGAATTAAGTCAAAGAAGAGAGAGTAAATGAGTAGATGTTTGTACACAAGATTGTAATAGTATGTGTGTTTGGGCCAATGTAGACATATGTTTGTGTTTTCTCCAAAGAAGGCAGTCTGTGAGTAAAGTGATCTTGAGACTTGCAAACTATGAACCATGGCCAACGGTGTGAGCCTTCTGACCTTTTGGACCTCTTCAATGTTAGAGACTCACCAAATGCTTTATTATTTGCTAGTCCTTTATTAACCATTATTTGGTTAATTAACCGTATTTGGATAGTGCTGTGTCTATTAACTTAAAGCAAAATTCTGGGTTTTAAAAGTACCATTTTGTTAAAAAAAAATGATACAAAGAGTTTCAACTGTCTTCAGAAAGTACTTCGTGTTTCATTCTAGCCCAGGGTCTGATGCACGGGTGTTGGCCATAGAAATTTCCTAAATGAATTGGAGAGTCATTCCACAAGAGATGTTATAACATGGTACAATAAAATCTAAAATTGACATGTTGAGTTACTTTCCTGCTTCCCCTCAGGCTGATTAGGGCAAATCAAATTTTACACTAAGCAGCCTGAACTATTTCCAAGGGGGACTGGGAAGTCCATAACTTCTCCTTTCCCTGGTAAACGTGTATTTGCACTATCTGCTTAATGAGCAAAACTGTTGTGGGGTTTGTTGTTTTAAACCAATTGTGGCATTGTTGTGTGAACTCTAGAGGCCTCCTCCTGACCATGTCCTACCTAGTCACTTTTCTTATCTGCTCTCTTTGCATTCATTTCACTTCTCTCCTGGCACAGGGATCAGTGTTTGCTGACAGTTTGTCAAGGCAATACCCTTTCACTTCAGAGCTTCCTCCATATGTGGACACACTTCATAGCCTTTTCATGTTTTATTTTTTTTCTCATCTTTGTTCTTGGTCAGACATGCTATAAATGAAGGATAATCTGTACTGTGGTCTTGAAATCAGGGTTCTGCAATGGATTAAAGTATTTAGCCAGACTGCAATCAAAGAAATTCTTAAGCATTTTTCTCATGTGAGGAGTGCATTTGTAGGAGTCAGCGAGAAAATGACAAACTAATGATCTGGATAGAACCTCTATAACCATCTTAATAATGCAGTGGCATAAAAAACTGACAAAGTAAAACCAACAGTTCATTTCTTACCCCCCAGGATATATTAGGGCAGGATTAGTACAGATGATTTTCCATTGCTTACACAGCCTCTCTGCTGAGAGAAAGAAATGCTTGACTGACATAGTAATGAAGGAGCAAATAGATCTGAATGTGGCTGTGAAATCCAGGGAGCCAGCCTGATATCTCTGATCTGCATTCAATACACATTTCTTAGATGTATTTCATCCGATCTTTTCAGAAAAGCCACACAGGGAGATGTCCATTTCTCATAGGTCCTTTCTCATGCCATGTATTGAATCAACATTTTCAGATCAGGTGAGAACAATATTTGACATTTCTTCTCAAAATTGCATGGAAAAATGAAGGGTTTCCCTGTAGAGGGTGAAATGGTCTTGAGAGTAGCACCAAGAACTCCCCAAATCTGAAAAGCTGAGAGGGAATTTAGAGATTGTCTCTAGGCTAACCTTCTTGTTTTTACTTAAAAAATTGTGTTATATGGTCAGTCAGTGACAGAACCAGGGCTAGAACTTGCATCTTCTTCCAAACCTCCAATCCAAGGTTCTTTCTACCATATCATGCTTTCTCCATCTGACCTTTAATCTTGACTGTTTTTCATTGAATTCCTAAAGAATGGATCTCTTAGTGCAGAAAGCTGAATTTGTTGCCCAGAGGTTTATATTTTCATATGAGCTTTTTTCTTCATGCTTAAGTCTGTAAGTTTAAGTAAACTCTGATCTGCTACAAATCTGATTGTTATTGATGCTGACTTAGTTAAGTGTATGTCTTACACCCTAAGATCCTAATGTCTTAAGTTTATTTTATCTGCTAGGACACATCCAAAGCATCATTTTGGGAAGAAGGATTAGAAACATTGGCATGACCATTATGGAACCAGTCAGAGCACTGGCTGCAGCTGTTGGCTTCATTAACACTCAAGTATGCCCAATTCCATGCATTTATTGGCTTGTCATATTTTAGAATTTCCCTGCGTCATTTTTTCTCTTCTGTTTTTACATCCTCAGTGCATCCTGTGAACTGTGTGAAAACAGCATGTATCCAGAATTTTTTCTACCTAACTTTACTTAATATACCTCTGCATTCCTTTCTCCTCACCATTCTCCTTCTAAAGTAAGATAGACCAAGTCTTTGTCTTCATTCTTGTTTTAAAAAAGAAAACTTCTAATCCTTTCACTTTTGCTACCCTCCGAACCTTCTCTAACTTGCTTATGATGCACTTAGCAGAACTGAGCACAAAGTACGTGATAAAACATGCCAAATGGTGTCCTTGAAATGGCATTTTCCCACTTAGAAGTACCTCATCCTTTTGAATAGCATCTTTGATTTTCCCCTGAGGGGACAGACCAAATTCAAAACCCCAAAGCATATGAGGAAGGTTTACCCTTCTAAGGACCTTTTATCTTTCTCCATCATATGCCTGATTTGAGAAGAGGCAAAGAGGGTCCTGTAACACCAAGATAATCTTTGTGGCAGCCATCAAGACCTGGTGTTCTACAGGCTTTTTGGTCAAGTAGATACAGACATCACAGGCTAGCTTCATTGTTAGTTTACTAAACCACTCTCTTAAGTGGATGGAGTTGCCCTAAAATGAACAGTGATTATACATATGAACAGGTCAGTTTGAGATATGGATGGAACTTGGGGTGGGAAATTTTTTCTGTTTTTCCTCAATATTAATGGGTTTTTTTCCAGAATCTTCCATGTGGGAGAAATGTCTAAGCATTTGCTCCCCACCTTTCCATAATATCCCTTGGCCATCATTTCTCACAAACTCTGTAGGTAGGTACTTGGCCTACTTTTACATATGATCAAGTTGAAGAATGGTTTGAGGGAGTGTTTGGGCTTAAACTGCTGCAAAGAGCAGGAACCATAGGGCAATATGAGATAAGGACCAGTATAAGATGACCAAGGAGATGTTTTCTTTTTTCTTTTTCCTTCAAGTGTTTATGCTGCTACTGGGCCCTGCCAACCTTCTATATGTGTAAAAGTCTGGCTGTCCGTGTGATTCCATTGGGAGGCCCAGTAAGATGGACTAGTCTGTCCCTATAATGGGGCCTGTGTATACTTAGAAATATCAGAGAATGGGTATAACAGCCAGAAAGGGAAATTCACAATGCATTCTTGAGGCAATGAAAATCACTAGGCTAGCTCCAACTGAGGGGGGAAATTTTAAAAATATAATAGTTACAGGCTCTCACTGACACTGTATCTGCATGTTTCAATTGAGGCAGCAAAATATCTAAATCCAACCCCCCCCCAAGAAAATTTGAACTATCAGGTGGTCTTAGATGCACCCATTTTTGGAAGGTTTTTCTGAATAATTTCTTGACTTCTCCACTTCATTTTGTTGATATCCAAACAATCTCAATGCATATTAATTGGCCAAATGGTTTGGCTTTTAGAATTGATATTATATATTTAATTATAAGCCCTGAGAAATTATGACTTGAGAATAATTCAAGATCACCATGATCATTCTCCATATTCTCATAGGAGGTAGCCTTAGACTTTGATTGGTTTGGGTCCCAAACATCTATCTATATTAAACAGATGGGAAGCCTCAGAATGTCTTCTGCTTGTTTGCTCATTTGGGGGGGAGGGGGAGGGAATAAGGGGGAGGGAAGGCGAGTCTGAGGTTTCAGGTCTTCTTTAGTGGGTGGGGCATTCATTAATGTTTCACCAGATGGCTGGGAGAGATGGGAAAAGGAAACCAATTCCTTTTTTTCTGTAATAATGAAAAGCAATAATTGTGTAACGCTACACAAAGGCCATACATAACTAGTCTTTACCAGTGTTAAGGATGCACTAGAACTGTATTGTTTATTAGAGCAAGGTGGGAATGGATAATATGTACTGTAGTATTCTTTTAGCAAGCAAATACCAGAATTGCTACTATTTAACAATTTAATGAGCCCATACTACTGCATTCGGGGAAGGACAGACGTGTTTGGAACATGGAAGCAGTTCTCTTTAAGCACTGTATTAGAAAGATTGTCTTGTAAATTTTACCTGTTGCAAACAGGCTGGTTTGTAAAAGATGTATGTTTTGGTGTTTAAAAATGTTTATAAAAATGTATATAACGGTTTCAAATTTCCAGGCTTTTGTAGATACTGTATTTGATGCCTATCAGGATGCTTTAATTTGGGGGTCAGATTCTAAATCATCTGAGTTGTCAGTCTATAAACTTTTAAGATAATGAGAAAAAAGTTTTAGATTTGAAAATGATGCTTTTTAATCATTTCCGAAATGTACTGTAACCTTTCTTTGGTTCCACTGTTTTCATTTAACTTTTTTCAGTTTTTAAGGAAATGTTTTTTATTGACTTTTTTTTAAAATGAATGTGTTTTGCACAGATACTAGGTACATGATTTTTATGCCATTTCAAGTATGTATTAAAGTATGTCATTTCTTCACATACACATTATCTCTCATACACACAACCTTATGCAAAAGGGAAAGCTAACACTCTAAGTGGGTCTTGTCCCTTGTATGAAGATGAATCGTTCCTTCATATATTGCTGTTGGCAGTATTAAGTCTTGTGTTCTTTTCCTAAAAAATGAAGAAAAAAAGCAACAACTACAAAAAAAAAAAAAACCAGCCCAACAGTGTACAGGTTTGTAACTGCCAAAATTTGATGGTTAAAAACAAATTTTCAAGTAAAAAAAAAAAAGACTTTGTGTTGACTTTTTCTTTCTGATTTGCTGTCTTGTCATTTGCTTCATGCTCATAGCTCATAAGGGAGCCATCACATCTTGCAGGGAATTGTGGGGAATGTGACGTTTAAATTGTCAGTACCAGCATGCCATCTGGAGTCATTGAGGCTTTTACCTATACTCTCTCTCCTCATCATTTGAACACCCTAGCTTGAAAAATTGCTTACATTTGGATGTCTGAATTAAGTTAAGTGTCCCCTTGGATGCTTAACCCAAGATTTTTGATTGTTACTGGTATGGAACCGAATAATTAAAGGCTGCCAAGTCTCATGCTATATAGACCTCCTGCCCCCTGTACCATATTCCACCATTTGGGGCAGAAGATAAAAGAAAGCTATTGGTGTTAAAAAAACATTGAAAGGGGCGGTTAGGTGGCGTAGTGAGTAAGAGCACTGGCCCTGGAGTCCGAAGGACACGGGATCAGTTCTAGCCTCAGATACTTAACACCCACACAAAAATAACTGGTTGTGTAACTTTAGGCAAGTTACTTAACCCCAATTGCTTAAAAAAAAAAAAAACATCGAAGACTCCACTGGCCTCTTAGTTTCTCTCATCTGACATCTATATACAATTTAAGGGTAGAGGACAACTATGAAGGGGCCGTGAAGTCTAAAGAAGGCAAAACACAACCTGGGGATATGGAAAGATTGGTGAAGAAGTCTAAGCTTTTGCTTCATTGATACTGGAAGAAAGTTGGCCATTGTATGTATCCAAGATTCCTGACGTTTTATCACAAGATCACCCAACCATCTCTGTCTCATTGCCCAGAAGCATACAACATAGGACTCCCTCCATCCCCATTCCTCTTCCCCAGGATAAAGATCCCAGGATGTGCAACCTGATTTGCTAAACCTATAGCTAGTTTCTAAAACTTTGCTTTTTGACTAAAAGACTTGATCAATGAGGGTTCACTTCACCCAAATGAATTCCCATTTACTCTTTCCTCAGTATGGTTAGTTCAGAAATGATAATAGATGGTAGGATTTAAGAGGGAGCAATTATTGGAAGCCCTAAAATTCCCACATCTCTCTTCCCACAATTGCAATTGTGGCAATGTGACCAGGTAGTTTTTTTAATGAAGCCATTTCCAAAAGCCATTCAGTAGGCCAAAGGGTGTGCTGTGTGATTCTCTGCTATGATTTGGTTAAAAACAAAGTGAGAATCAAGGCTCTGGGCAGCCATTTGTGCCCAGGTCAGAGTTTACAGATTTCATCGCATGTAGGAAATGAAACAAGCACACATCTATCCCAGTAGAGCTGAACTTTAAAAATTGAGATTTAGCCCAAGGATCACAAATAATGGTGTAAGGAAGAAAAGGCAAGGGACCTATCTCTAAAAGTTGGAAAGGATATATGAAATTGAGACTGATGGGGAGAAAAAGTTATTGGCCTCCATGCTCAGAAATCATGCTAGGGAAAAACTTTGGTTCTGCCCCTAACCATAGCAATGTATGAAAGATGAGGGAATTTGGAGCAATAGGGTTTTGTGCTGCTTAGTTGGTTTTAAACAAAGAACAGGGAAGGAGGGGAAACTGGAGAGGGGTGAGAAGAGATCAGAAGAAATAACAAATCAAGTCAGAGATTCCAAGAGAGGAATAGTTCTCATTGCCACATTTGCCAACCCAACCGGCAAAGTACTGAGAACAAGCATCAGCCTGGCAGGTTCTCAATGTAATCATCATAATTTCTCCCACAAGGCAGATTATGGAAACCAAAACTTTGCTATATCCTGTTACTACCAGGATATGGAAATTGCACTTATCTCTTAGGGGTTCCTAATTATAATTCATCCTATTCTGAAAGCTTAGTTTGGAAAAAGTATAGGACTTGGAGTGGGGAAACTAGTTCAAGCCTTGGTGCTGACATTTAGTTGCTGTATGACCTTGAAGAAGTCGCTTAAACTCAAGAACCTCAGTTTTCTCTTTCATGTAATGAAGATAGACAGGTGGTGTCAAACTTGGGGTCAGAAAAACCTGAGTTCAAATTCTACCTCAGAGTCACTAGATGTGTGACCCTGGGAGAGTCAATTAACTTCTGTCTGTCTCTGTCTCTTTATAAAATGGGGATAATAATAGCACCTACACCCCAGGGTGGTGAAGATAAAATGAGATAATATTTATATAGGGCTATATAAGTGATAGCTATTATTATTACTATTTGAGGGTAGCAGCAGTGGGTTTTTTGTTTGGGTTTTTATTTTTATTTGCTTTTCTTTGCATTCCTAGTACTTAGCATGGGGTCCAGCATATAGTAAGAGCTTAATAAATGCTTATTGACTGAGTTATCATTATTATTGCTAGTAGGAGTATTGGTGTAACTAGAGGTCAGACCAGTCTCAGTTGAGATCCTACCTCTGACAAACAACAACTATATGTTTTTAGTCAAGGCACTTAACTTCTTAGGGAGTGACTTAGGCTGACACTAAGACCATAAATTGTAAAGCAAGTGCCAATGTTGACTGATAGTTTCCTTAACCCAGGAGCATTATTTTCTATTAGTTCTTTGAGATGGAAGGGCTACAACAGCTAGTCCCTCTCCATCCATGTTCATATTTCTTGTATAGAAACGTCATCTTGTTTCAACTCCTCACAAATGTGGGCCAAACATGGATCTCTCCTACCCAAGATACAGAATGACACTTTCTTTCACAAAAAGAGCCAATGGGGAAAAATTGGTTTACTTGACTGTCCATATCTGTTACAAAGGTTTAGTTTTTCTTTTTTTCTCAACAGAGAAGAGGGGTGCAGACAAAGAGAGCAGTTAGGGATATGCCCGCCTAAAAAGGGGGGGAGAGTCATTGAAACATATTTTTAACATGCACAGATGAAAATGGAAGGAAAGCCACAAATGGAATGACAGACAGACAAGCAAGACAGCTGTAAAAGTAACATGTTGGATTGATTACAATTTTGAAAGGAACGCAAGATGTACACAAGAGAGAGTTCACAGGTATAATTTTCTCTTTTTGTCCTACTATACATGGAAGTGCTAATTGTAGTTAATATTGTTGAATTCAAAAATTTTTAGAATGTAAAATACAAAATGAGTCCCAAAAATGGATTGCTTCCCTGCTCAGCCTACTGGTAACAAGCACTATTAATCAATCCACATGTGTTTTTTGAATACCTACAATCCGATCCTAGCACTGTGATCAGATTTGTTCCTCTAACGTTTTGGTTATTGTTCCTGAGGTGGTGGCAGTTATTGTGGTTGCTGCTGCTGCTGTAATTGCTGTTTTATTGCATTCACTCTTTTCCCAAATGAAAATATCAAGTCCCACAGAGCGAAAGCCTTGCCCAGAGCCCTGTCTTGCCAGTCGCATATTCCCCAGACATGCTCAGCTCAAGAACCATTAGCTACTCATAGATAGAAAGCCTACGTGAATTCTGCCATCTCTTGGACTCAAGCCCCATAACCCATCATTTCACTAAATAGGCAACTAAGGAAGTCCCTGACACCTTCCCCATGCTTTTGCCAATAACATGCAAAACTAGGGTTTAGGTCAGCAAAGGCCTGACCAGGCCTCTTCATAATTAATAATAATAATAATAATATTATTATTGTATTTCCTTATATCTAATTTTAAAATTTTATTATTGTCATTTTATATTCTTTGGCATTTATATAATGCTTTAATGTTTGCAAAGCACTTGTACTCTCAAAACCCCTCTAAGAGGTAGGTGCTTTTTTTTTTAATGAATGAGAAAATGAAGGCTGATCGATTAAATGACTTGTGCAGGGTCACCCAGTTAGTAAGTCTGAAGCAGGATTTGAACTCAAGACTCTGAATCCAACACTAACCATTTAGCTCCTAAAAACAGAAAAGGAAATGAGCTTAAAAAACTTCCTGACAATAGAATCCATGTTGTCCACTGAAGTCCCCAAAGTCCAGGGTTCAGGATCAGGAACTGTGGACACAAGGCTACAAATGAGATTGTGTTTAGTCATAGGACTCTATCAAGAGATAACTGAACAGAACCCTTGGAGTCGGAATTCTGGGGTCAGTAGGTTCAGCAAACTGTTTGCAGAGAACTCCGTTAGGCACTGAAACAGATAGAAAGTATAGAAGCCTGGCCCCTCTCTACATAGTTGTATGATCTACTGGGGGCTAAGATATAAACATAGATATCCTATTTGAGAAGCTTACAGCCTCACGTCATCACCTTTCTGGAGCTATTTCCTCCCCTGCGAGATGAGAATTGGAGTGACTGTTCTATCAGGATCCTTCAAGCTCCAATATCCTGAAAAACACATAGTAAGTGCTTTAGAAAGGTATACAGCTAAATACTATGTGTGGACAGGGGCACTGTATGAGTTCTAATTTTAAAATTGTCTCAGGTAGGCAAGAAAGAGGGATAGACTGAGAAATAAAGGCAATAGGAAAACAACAGAAAGCAATACTTGTATTTTTAAAGTAGCTGCTTCGGAGTTAAATAGGAAGCAATCTAAGCATAATTAACCATCTTATTCAGAAACTGTATCCAATCAATAAAAACATAGGAGCTTTTGATCTTCTTAAGCCCTTAAAGACTGTCCAAGACCTGCCACGGGGAAGGTATATTAATTACTTAAGGCCACAGGGGTCCTGTTTGGTTTGGGGTGGGGGAGCATGGAGCAAAACAGATGATGTCACGTGCCTGCCACCCACTGGTGCTGAAAGAATGAATGTCTCAAAAATCATTACAACCAAACTGGGTTAGTAGTTAAACCTGGGGTGCCTCTATGGTGTGTCTGTAAGATTCATATTCTGGGCTCCTTTGGAGTAATATCCAGCTAGGGGGAGTTTTGAAGGAAGCCATTTTCTAATGAAAAGAAAGCTAAAGTCAATTTTAGGAGCTGCTACTTGGGCAAGTACTTTTGAGGAAATAATTGTGCTTATGATCCAGAAAGGGCTTCACTTAACTGGGTCACAAAGGGACTTGGTGCCAAGTGGAAGAATTTCATCATTCCGGGGAAACTAAAACTGGGGCACACATAGGGACTAGTAGAAATCAACTGAGAATAATATGGTTAGAGAGACCAAAGGCCCTGCAGCTTCAGGAACTAAAAAGAAATGCAGTCGGGTGAGTTAATGAGAATAGAAAAGAATTTAGGATGGGCTCTCTAGCTATGAGCACAAAATGACTTTTTCATGTCCCAGAGAATATAATTAATTAAGAATTCAAAATACAAAGTAATTATAGAAACCCTAACCTGAAGGCATGTTGCTGAATTACTATGAACATTTTTAACAACAAGAAAATTGAATTTCCTGGTTGCGCGGAACCAATTTTAAATTTGGATAATGTGACGGGCAATATTAATATACTACATTCAGCAATTTAAATGGTTCTTTTCCATTTCTATTTCTATTAAAAAAAATACCGATCATGCAATTGAGTTTGAATTATATTAATTGGTACAGTGATTGTCAGAACTGAATATTCCAGTTAACTTGATGTTAACGTAGCAAATTGCAATTGAATCTAGTGACTTTCTTAATAACAAGCTACTAACATTTACTCGAGCCTAATTACTTTGGCAGGGGTAGGGGAAATTTTGCAAGCTTTTATATATTCCTTAGTGTTATTTTATTCAGTATATGGGGAGGGAGGGTGAATAAATCTCTCCTACACGTGACAGAGTTGATCCTAGGTTACTGAAAAATTATAGCCCAGTTTTCTTAACAGAGAACCTGTCAAAAGTTTTGGTTCCACAATTAACACACATAAAACTGAGAATTTAAAATAGAAAAATGTTCTTTCTTTGATCATCCCAGCATTCAGGGGAAAAGATCTGCTGTATATTAAAACCAGTCTTTTCCCCCTCCTGTACCTCCTTTAGGACCTACTTTCTGCTTATGATTTTTAATACTTTTCCAAAGCCCTTTTGGTGCTTTCCTTAGCAAACCAAGTATAAAATAGGCATTTAAAATAGAACAGCAAACACTGAATTCCTGGAAACTGTCGTCTTCAGTTTACATGCCTAAAATCTATATTTAAGAATTTTTTTGGTCATGACCTGTTATTTCTTTGGTGTAGGGAACCTGATGGTGAGAAAACTCCCTCCAACAATCCCTATGACTATTCTGTATTCTATATTATAGTCTCATTATTCCTGATAAGTCACCAGGTTAGCTTTGTGAGTACTCCCTACTTTTTCTGGTGTGGCATAAGAATTAGGATGACCTATTTTACTTCTCCCCAGAAGCATAACTCAAGTGAAATGGTTGAGGCTTTACCCCAGGACAGAGAAATTTAGAAGCCACAAAATTACAAATATTTTTAAAGATGGTGCCATTTTAAAAATTGCTGTATATACATTTTAATGGTATTTTTACTCTTCTAGTACCGTAGGGACAAGCTAGTAGCAATAACTAAATAAACTAGGGAATTATGTGATCCTCCATTTTCCCCACCCTCCAGTGGCAATGGGGCCAAAGTCCTGGGGTCTCCCTGATGGTTGAATTGCACAGGTCTTTATTCTAGTTTCCTGTCTCATTCTATTTGCCCTAGGTGCCAAGACTGTTACTTACAGCTCTGCTTTCTCCTAGGCAGAGATTTAACCATCAGCTTTAGCACCTAAAGCAAGAAGATTTTTACCTAGGGATATTCTAAAAGAGAAAAGGATAGTAGATGTCCCTCAAATGGGGAATGGCTAAACGCATTGTGGTGCATGAATGTAATAGAATATGGCTCTGCTGTAAGAAACAATGTATGGTGAATACAGAGAAACCTGGAGGGATCTATCCAAACTGATGTAGAGACAAAAAAACAATATATAAAATGATTACAGTGGAAATGGAAAGAACAACCACACACACAAAAAAATCAAAGTAAATGTAAAATTATAAAGAATAAGCATGGCTTGAAAGAGATATAAGATGCTTCCAACCTACCCCTTCATGAGGTGGGAAGTCCACAGGTGTTGCACATATTTTCAGACATTTTTGATATATTGATCGGCTATGCTGATTTTTTCCTTCTTTTCTTTTTTTTGTCTTTAAATTACTATTTGTTATATAGTATGACTCTCTAGGAGAGGGAAAGGGAAGAATATTGGGAGAAATTATGATGATATAAAAACAAAAGATATGGATAAAAACAAATTAAAGAGAGCAATAGAGAGAGAAGATAGGGTAGAATCAAATTAAGAGTGGCAAAATTAGCACACTCCTGTGAAGCTTTCATGTTACTCATAAAAGTCACTTGCATTTGCAGACTTCTGCAATGTGATGGGGTGTGTTTTCCTCACTATATGCATTGCTCCCATTCTACAGATGAGGAAACTGGGAAGAGATGAAGGAACTTGCTTATGGCCCCATAACTAGTAAATATCGGGACAGAATTCAAATTCAGCTGTCTCGTCTCAAGGCCCAATGCTCATTCCACTATACCCCACCACCAAATCTTCTTCCAGGGCTGAAACCCCAGATTTGAAGGAGGAAAGCTCCCAAGAACATTTGACTGAGTCTCAAGTGATCTTCTTAAAGATCAGGTTCTTTCTAGGTCCACTGGGGGTCTGGGGTCCACTTAAGGAAGATATCCTGGGTCTACCTACATTTCCCGAAATTTAATTGTGACTACCCCAGGTACAGCAGCAGCCACTGTCAGCATACATTTATCAGAATGCTGCAGAGCCCATAATTCCGTTTAAATTGACTTATTATCTGACTCCAAGAAACAAATTGTGTTTGTAGCAAGGTAATAAGTATTTCTATGTGCCAGACACTTTTTACAAATATTACATCATTTGGTCCTCAAAGCTGCTATTATTATCATTTTACATTTGAGGAAACTGAGGCAAACAGAGGTTAGGTGACTTGCCTAGGGTAACTTGGCTATCTGAGGTTTGAACTTGAACTTGGATCTTCCTGACTGCAAGGCCCAGGAGCAATATCCATTGCTGCACCAGCTGCCTCCAGCAGCCACAATTGATCCAAGTTTCTCTGCTATAACTGCTCTTCAAATCCATCTCTCCCCATCTCCATGGAGAGTGACCAGCTATGGGTCACTGAGCATCCCAGAAAGTAGGGAGCTCATGAAAATGTGCTGCTTTCCATGCTTTGCTGCCTCTCTCATCCCAAGGTATTTCAGAGAAGCCACGCTTGGTAGGGAGACTACTATCTTAAGCAGGAACCAGCTGACAAGCAAGGGGCAGGCCCTCCAAAACACTCAGTAGAAATGGGATCAAAAACCTTCCAAAGACACACTCTTTTTATTTCAAAAGGGAAGTGCCAAAGAGTGAAATCACACTTAGCTGAGTCAGCATGAGCGTGAGCTGTGCGCGAGAGTGCGCGCGCACACACACGCCTTCCCCTTTCACTTTCTGTTCCCCCCCTTTGTCTTCTCCTCTTTACCCTCCACTTCTCCTTTTTTGTTCCCCTTTATCTTTTCTGTTTTCATGACCCTTTTCCCTTTCTGTCCTTTTCCCTTTCCATTCCTCTCCCTTTTACCTTTCTTTTTAATTTTTTTTTTGTTTTTTAAGTTTTAAAAATTTATTTTAGTTTATAACATTCAATTCCACAAATCCCTTGAGTTCCAAATTTTCTCCCCCTTCCTCTCCTTCCCTCTCTCCCCCCGCCCATGGCGGCATGCAATCCAATATAGGTTTTACAAATACCTTCACATTAAACGTTGGTCAAGTTGTAAATAAGAGTTATAACCAATGGAGTGAACAACAAGAAAGAAGGAAGGAAACAAAACAAAACGAGAGAGAGAGAGAGAGAAAGAGAGAGAGAGAGAGAGAGAGAGAGAGAGAGAGAGAGAGAGAGAGAGAGAGAAAGTAGTTTGCTTCAATCTGCATTCAGACTGTAATTCTTTCTCTGCATGTAGATATCATGAGTCTTTTGGAGTTGTCTTATAACCTTGCATTGCTGAGAGGAGCCAGTCTATCAAAGTCAGTCGTCACAGATATGATGTGTCTGTAATTGTGTACAGAGTTCTCCTGGTTCTGCTCTCCTCATTCGGCATTAGTTTATATAAGTCTCTCCAGCTTGTTATGAAGTCTGTCTGCTCCTCATTTTTTATAGCACAATAGTATTCCATTACATTCATATACCACAACTTGTTTAGCCATTCCCCAATTGATGGGGCATCCCCTTGATTTCCAATACTTTGCCACCACAAAAGAGCTCCTATAAATATTTTTGTACAAAAAGGTCCTCCTCCCACTTGGATGATCTCTTTGGGATACAACCCTAGAAGTGGTATTGCTGGGTCAAAGGGCATGCACATTTTCATAGCCCTTTGGGCATAGTTCCAAATTGCTCTCCAGAATGGTTGGATCAGTTCGCAACTCCACCAACAATGCATTTGTGTTCCAATTTTTCCACATCCTCTCCAGTATTTATCATTTTCCTGTTTTGTCCTGTTAGGCAATCTAACCTGTGAGATGTGGTGCCTCAGAGTTGTTTTGATGTGCATTTCTCTAATCAATAGTGATTTAGAGCATTGTTTCATATGTTTATAGATATCTTTAATTTCTTTTTCTGAAAACTGCCTGTTCATATGCTTTGACCATTTATCAATTGGGGAATGACCTGTATTCTTATAAATTAGACTCAGTTTTCTGTATATTTTAGAAATGAATCCTTTATCAGAGACACTGGTCCCTTTTCCCTTTCTATTCCCCCCTTCCTCTTTTCTTTCCCATTCCAATTTCCCCACTCCCTTTACCTTCCACTTTCACTTTCCATCCCCTCCTTGTCTCCTCTTTCTTCTTTCATTTCCCTTTTGGTTCCCTCTTGTGTCTTCCCTTCCTCCCCCTCCCCTTCCCTTTCTGTTTCCTTCCTTTGTCTTCCCCTCTTTCACCTCCCCTTTCCCTTTCTATTTCCCCTCCCCCTTTCCTTTCCATTCAGTCTTCCCCTCTGCTTTTACCTCCTTTTTTTAATCTTCCCTCTCCCTACCTTTTCTTTTTCCAATCTTCTTCTATTTTCCTCTCTCCTCCCCTTCCTCTTGCCCTTTCCCCTTCCTTTTTCACCTCCTTCTTTCTTCCCTCCTCTCTACCTATACACATAGTGTAACTTTAAGATAGTTTGTTGGTTTTACAGGGTCTCACTCTGAAATCACCCATCATTTCTTTTGATTTCTTCCATAGCCTACAACAGAGGATCCACTACACAGTACATCTTCCTCAGCCTATCAGGTATGAGGTAGTGAGTAGGTAAAGAGAACATATTCCTTCATCTCTCCCCCTCTTTTGTTCTGAATCATTTTTAAGATGACTAACCTCTTGTTCCTTTCTTGCCAGAAGCATGGATCATAGACAATTTCCCACTTCAATTCTTTGGGGTTTGGTTCAGCTGGCTATTTTACCTTCTTACCTGTTTCCTGAGCTGGAGGAGGAAATGCCAAACTACTCTAGTATCTTTGCCAAGAAAACCCCAAATGGGGTCATGAAGAGTCAGACCTGACTGAAATGACTGAACAACAACATGTACCCACAAGGTGAAAGGCATTGAAGAGGAATGGCTAGAGAGCTGGCCTTGGAGTCAGGAAAACCTGGGTTAAAATCCTACCTCAGACCCATACTGGCAGAGTGACTCTGGGCTAGTCACTTACCTCTCAGTGTCCTAGAAAACTCTCTAAGACTATAAGTTATATAAAAAGTGGTGAAATGTCCTTGCTCAAGAGTATCCTGGAGTGGCTAGGTGGTGCAGTGAATAGAGCACCAGCCCTGGAGTCAGAAGGACCTGAGTTCAAATCTGACCTCAGACATTTAAATGCTTACTAGCCATGTGACCTTGGGCAAGTCACTTAACCACAATTGCCCTGCCCCCCCTCCAAAAAACAAAGCCAAAAACAAACAAAAAGAGAGTATCCTATAGCAAGATCCAGTCCATATTCCTACCCCTAAGAGCAAACCACCATAGTAATTAGTGTTAGACGTGATAATAATGATAGCAGTAGAATTTATATGTATTCTTTAAGGTTGCATTTTATTCTCTCATCTTATCCACACAACAACCCTGAAAGGTAGATGGTATTTTCCCCCATTTTTATCCCTGGTAATAAGAAGCTTACAACTGGAAGAAAAGGAGTATGGGAGAGGAAGAATACCCCCCTCCCCACAATCTAATCACATGATTTCAATGGTACATGATTTTGTCTACATATTCATGCCTCAGGTTTAGTATCTATAATAGGAATGATTCCAATTCCACTTTTGGACATGGACCTTGGACACCCTAACGTAGGATTTAGTAATGCACTTAACCATAAGGTCATCAAGTAGTATTAAGCAATGTTTATCGATACCACTGGCAATCTTAACAGCTGGGTTGGTGAGACAGAAAGAAAAAGGGAGAAGAAAGAGACCAAGAGTAGAAAAGCAGGAGAAGAGAAGGAAGTGGGTGGGGGGAGATACAAGAAAAAAAGTCCTTGTGGTGCATGGTAGAGAGCCCCTTAGAACAGTTTTCCTTAGAACGTTACTGGATTTCTATCACTCTGGAGGAGAGAGTGAGGCTGAGTACTTCGTGCAGCTCTGTCTCACTTAAATTCAGTGTCAAAACATCACCCTCATGATGTCATTGGTCCTCTCCTAGAATGAAGGACAAAGAAGAGCAGGGACAAGCCCCTTAGAACAGTACCACAGGTTGGTAATCATGGTTGTAGAGAACATTAAAACCCAGAGCAACACAAGTTTGTCAGGCAAGCCCACCAAAGCTTCCTCCTGGGAAGGCAGTGCAAGGTAAGAAACAAGAGGCTGTGAATGACCCAAAAGCTTTGTTATGGGAAAAGGTTCCTAGAGGAAGTTGTTTAGGTAGAGATTCTCACAGGAATATTGTAGAAGAAATGACTAAAGCACATAAGAAGGTGGGCTAGATGATCTTGAAGAGCCCTTCTGGGGTGGCTAGGTGGCGCAGTGAATAGAGCACTGGCCCTGGAGTCAGGAGGACCTGAGTTCAGATCCGGCCTCACACACTTAACACATACACACAGAAAACTAGCTGTATGACCTTGGGCAAGTCACTTAACCCCAATTGCCCTACATTTCCCTGTCCAAAAGCAAAAAACAAAATGAAACGACAAAAAAAGAACTCTTCCAACTCAGGGAAGTGTTAACACAGTGCATTAGACAGAGTAGATGCATTATGTGTGTATGTGCGTGTTGAATCCATTAGTGAATGAATAGAATTCTTGATCAGCTAGAATGGAAACACTTGCCAGGAACATCCCAGGAACATCTGCAGTCTGTGATCTATAGATACCATGAGAAGCCCAATGTGTTACCTTGACTTCTTGATCTGATGAGCTAATTCACAGATCTGAACACACCTCCACTCAAAAGGAAGTTACTAACAATAAAGTGAACCCAATAGCAATGTCCCCTCCATCAAATGAGGGGACTAGAGTATATGATCACAAAGTCAATCCCAGCTTAAGGTCTATAATTTAACATGTATTAGGTGAAGACAAGGTCCCTAAAGGAGAACTAGGGAGCTGAAGGATTAGAGCTAGACCCAAGGAAATGTAGGCTCTCTTGATTGCCCTGAAACCTAGACCATCCATAGGATCATATAACAGAAACCTGTGCCATTTGATGTGAAGAGGGAAGAGAGAGTCCTGGAAGTACTTCAAGAACCTTTTGAACACAGGGTTCAGCCTGAGTTCCTGATTGATGCTCTAGGGACTTGCTGGGAAGAATTGTGCACATGAATACATTTTTTTGGTCTTGTGCAGAATTCCCTTTAAAAGCATATACATAGTTTTTCCTTATGGCATTAAATGAAAGTGAGGAAATCCTCCAGTTGTGTGGTATCTGCATAATATGCACTGTAAGTGTGGCAATTACACCATTTGGAATAATAGTCTTGTAATTGCTCCTATGATTTAAAATCTAATGTTATCCTCCAGTTGTTCTGGTGTGTTTTCATGAATAATGCAGTCATCCTATGAGCCCTTTGCCAATTTATCATCTAGCTTTGCCCTGTTTTTGAGTTACGTGCCATTGTCTCACAAAATTAACATGGCAAAGACAATAATACATAGGCTGATTAGTATTAGACTAATTATTGAACGCAGAAATGTACGTGGGGAAGGTGTGGAGTTTTTCTCTTGAAAAACAATTCCAGTGTCATCTCCCTGACCGTGGGTTCTTCTATATGAGATACTTCACTGTGAGGAAATGAACTGATTTTCCTCCAAGGGACTGCGAGGCAGTATGATAGAGGATGGAAAGAAATAGACTGAAAGGAGACAAAACACTATCTATGTGACCTTAAACAAGTCATTTCTCCTCTAAGAAACACATTTCTTCACCTATAAAACAAGACATCATCCTGTGACAGGAAGAGAAGATGGGCCAGTCACATGGCAAAGGCTGAGAAGTGGATGGCTAGAGTGCTCCACTGGTAACGGAAAGATGCCAGGAAAAAGTGATCTAAGCCTTGAGCATATGAGTGGACCTTTTGTGGTGAACTTCTGGAAATATATGAACAAGAGTCTCACAGAATGGGCCAGCATGGATGAGCTCCAAACTACATCACTAGAGAAAATTTTCAAACAGTGCGGTCACAGACAGATTCATTGGTCCAATGGAGCATAAAACAATTAGATTAAGTGATGTCTAAAATTCCTTCTAAGTCTGAGGTGCTCTGACTCCATAAATCTTCTGAACATCACATTTCAGGAAGGACATTGATAATCTGGACATTGTCAGAGGGGAGTAACCGGGATGGCAAAGGGTCTCGAGTTTATGTCATTATCAGGATTTGTTAAGGGGGATGCTTAGACTTAAGGAGTGACACAAATTAAAGACTAGAGAGACAGAGTTTCTGGGTAATAATCAATTTATTAATTAGAATAGCTGGCAATCAATAAATTAATGGTCAGTGGTTTCTCTTAGTAACCAAAAATGCCAAGGGGAGCCTCGAGACACCTTAAATACCTTCTGAAAGGGAATTCCCTTGACAAGTGAAAATCAGCCTTGATTGGTAGACATTTAAGGAGGAGGAGGGCTAAGAATATTCAGCTCCTCCCGGTGAGAAAGTGGCTTGATCTTGAGACTCAACTGCCTCCAGCAATCCAGAGGAGTCCATCTCTACCCAGACCACTCTGATTGGGTTTTTCTTTCTTGAACTGGTTCACCCTAAGCTCCAGTGGAGGAGTTTGAGGGCACAGACTTGATGTTTTGGGGCTGGAATTCACCTAGATTCTCTTTACACTCTAAACAGAAATAAGGTCTCCTAGTTGGATGGGGTCCTGGTCCAAGATCTTGGAGAATGTTCCTGGAGGATTAGAGCAATTTCATCTATCAGCCCAGTCCTTCAGAGACTGGCTGACTGATCTACAGGAGCTGGTCTCTGAATGAGGAAAAAAAAAGAAAAAACTTTAATTCTAATTTAATAATTGGTTATTAATATAATAGAAAAATAATTTCCCTCATATGGCACTTACAAGTTTTTAGAAGTGCTTTACAAATATCATCTCATTTTATCCTTACAACATCTCTAGGAAGTTGATAGTATTAGCACTATTTTACAGTTGAGGAAACAGAGGCAGGTAGATGTTAAATATTAAGCTCAGGGTCACACAGCTAGTAAGAGTCTGAGGCTGCCTTTGAATTCAGTTTTTCCTGACTCCAGGTCCAGCCCTGTAGCTAATGTACCCCTTGTTTTCTTCTGCCTCCCTTGTCTACTCTAAGCCCCGCTTGGAGATCTCACACTATGGTAGAAGCTGGAGAAATTGTAGCCTAGGATGAGGAAGAGGGATTTCTGGACCAAGACCCTATGGTCATAGGATCATGCATCTCTAGAGTTGGAAGGGACCTCAGGGGCCATCTATAACTTTAAACACTTACAATATGCCAAACACTGTTCTAAACACTGGGGATACAAAGACAATGCAAAAACAGTCTCTGATTCCATAGAAGGGCTTGCATTCTAATGGGTGAGGCTGCACATATATAAAAAGGCTAAGGCCTTTTCCTGTACTCACTAAGAGAGAGGTAAATCCCATTCAGTGAATTGGCCTCTTAATAAGTGAGTCTAGGTATGTCTGCTTTAAATGGAAAAAAAAAGTCAAGCTGGGAGGGGGAGACCCTGGGATGGTTGCTGTTCAAAAGAGAAACAGTTACCAATGACATTCACTCTAAGCCTGTAGGGCCCAAAATACAGCCATTAAGTGGAGCTTGGGAAGGGACCTATTGTGGTTCAATTTATAACCGTCAGAGTGAACTAAGTTAGGAAGGTAGGAAAGAAAGAAGGAAGGAAGGAAGGAAGGAAGGAAGAAAGGAAGGAAGGAAGGAAGGAAGGAAGGAAGGAAGGAAGGAAGGAAGGAAGGAAGGAAGGAAGGAAGGAAAGAAGGAAGGAAGGAAGGAAGGAAAGAAATCTAGTAAACCCCAAGTTAAGTGGGTAGTTTCTGGCCATCAAAATTTACCTTTCTTTGGAGAGGAGAAGGCAAGGGAAAGGGAGAGGGAGAGGAGGAGCTGTTACCCAACTAGCTGGGTCCCCATTCAGGCAGCTCTGTCTACTCAGAGGTTGTGTTTGTTTTTCATTTTTGAAAGGGACCGTGGCATCAGGGAAATGCTGACATGACTTGTAGTTGACTTTGATTTGAATAAGGGAGGGCTATGCAACCAGTCACTAGCCTCTAGCCACTGGACCCAGATGGCTCTGGAGGAGAAAGTGAGGCTGATGACCTTGCACACCCCTCCCTTACTCAAAACAAAGTCAACTACAAGTCATGTCAGCATTTCCCTGATGCCATGGTCCTCTTTGAAAACAAAGGACAAACACAATATAAAAAGGTGCACTATTACAGAATTGATGTAAGGTGACCTTGGAAGGAAAGGCACTAGCAGCTGGGAAGACCAATCTCTTCAGTCTTCTGATGGGGAAACTGGGACCCAAGGAGGTTGAGTGATTTTTCCAACATCATATGATAATATTTATCAGAGATGGCATTTGAACCCTGCACTACTGACTCTAGACACTACCTACCACTCTTTCCATTAAGCCATGCTGAATCCTACCTGTTCAGTGATGGCAATGGAGGTGATTTTTTAACTTCCGGACATTCAACTTCCCTTAGGAAGAGCTTGAGAGACAACTCCCTTTATCTCAAGACTAAAGATCACAAAACCAAACAATAAAGACCAGAGGCTCTGAACTTGACTTCTGTGCCCTGGGGCTAGAAAGGAAGAACTGCCAAGTAGAGAGGGTGTGTTGGAAGGTAATGAATATTAAGGACCCCAGACATACCTAAAGGAATCTAAGAGGAAAGGAAATTGTGGGCCTGAAAGAATAAAAATGGAGATAACAGAAAAATGAGAAGAAAGGTGGCTTGTGAGGAAAAAGAGATCCCAGATCCAGAGTTCAAAGAAACTCAGAGACCATCCAACCCCCTCATTTTGTAGAGAAAGAAATTGGGGCCCAGGAAAAGAGGAAGAAAGGAGGTCTTTGTGAAAAAAGAGGGGATGGAATAAGCAGCCCCTGGGAAATCATGATTACCATCAGTCCATTGGACATGAAATAACTTGGAATGGGAAGAGATTGGGGAGTGAGTGAGAGATTCAAGCCTGTCATCTCCTCATTGTTGGGGGAACTTCCAGTTTCCTGGTGTGGGAACTCTCTCCACAGTTGCATATCTGTAACATGGTAGTTTTAGAGAGTTCCCAGGAACACTGAGAGGCAAAGTCACTCACCTAGGGTTACAAAACCTGTATGTCAGAGGCCATGCTTGAACTTAGAACTTCTTGACTGAACTCTATCGACTACTGTGTAGCCTTTCTAATGGATTTGAAATGATCAGAACTACCAGAAAGTGGAATGGGATTCCTGGGGAGGTTGTGGGCTCCCCCTATTTCTAGCAAAAACTGCTGGCCCATCACCAGCCATCTTATGCCTTGACCCTAGACTCTGAAGACTCTGAAGGAGAAAGTGAGGCTGATGGCTTTACAAGACTAGCTCTGCCTCACTCAAATCCCATTCGCCATAAGTCATCACCATCATGATGTAATTGGTCTTCTTCAAAAATGAATGATGAATGAGAACAACAACAATATCATGATATTGGAGAAGGGGATTTAATGACCTCTGAGGTCCCTTCCAATTCTGAGATTTTGTGACTCTGAAAGTAAGTGAAGATGAAGTCCCTTTAGCATTTAAATCTCTACAGAAGAAAGGGATCGTGGACATTCTAGAGCTGAAGCACTCAGGATGGGAGATCTAGAGGTGGAAGGGCCTCCGCTGGTCTGACCCCTTTATTTTACAGATGAGTGTACTGAGGCACATGGAAGGTATGTGACTTGCCCAAGGTCTTTGAGGCAATAAGTGTTAACCCCTGACTGGTGGATTGGGAATCAGAAGGCATAGCTCTAGTCTTTGCTCTGCTACTAACTAGCTAGGTTACCTTGGGCAAGTTGTCTTATTGCTATGGTCATAATTTCCATGAGAGAGTGAGACTATGATTTTGACGCTCCTTTTCAACTCCAGAGTTCTATGACTCCCTTATTTCTGTTGTTGTTGGGATTATATTTATGGCTCCTTTAGAGAGGAACTACATGACATTTCTTTAGAAGACAGTATAGCCAATGGCCTCCCCAGTTAGGCTTTGTGTTATTTCCTCCAACAACATCTAACAATGTTAAGGGAATCAGGCCTCCAAAATATCTGTGTAAAAAATATGGGCTTTCAGGGGCAGCTAGGTGGCAAATAGAATTATTTGAATAGAGCACCAGCCCTGGAGTCAGAAGGACTTGATTTCAACTTAACACTTACTAGCCTTGTGACCTTGAACAAGTCACTTAACCCCAATTGCCCTACCTTCCCCTCTCCAAAAAGCAAAAAATAAATAAATAAATATGGGCTTTCTGCAGTTCATGTTGCTCTGAACCATGAATGCAGCTGGGAATTTCAAAACAGCTCAGAGCGGTCGAATGCTGAGGACATAGAAAGGCAGTCCAAGGCCATGAAACCAGGTCTTTGTGATGTTAACACCCTAGTTCTTTGAAATGAGATCATGGCCTCTGACAAGCGTGATTTGCACTAAAAGCTCCCCTCCTTATCCAGACCATCAACTTTCTGGATTAGTTCCATTTCCTCCATTCCATTTGAGTGATTGAGGATGTACATGGCAGATCTAGCCTTGGGTCTCCCTTGTCTTGGATTCCAATTTGGCTGCAATCATTGGAAACAACTCATTTCAGGGCTGGGTTGGAGCCTCTAAATCATGTCTGCAACATGACTTAGTGGGTTGGAAGCTCATTTCCCAGGAGAATAACTATGAATGTCTCCTTGGAGGCTTACAAAGAGCTATTAATAGATTTTCATTTTACATACACACACACACACACACACACACACACACACACACTCTCACAAAGCTTAAGTACCTGTGTGCTTAATTACTGCAGGGAGATAAAAAGCATTCCCTGTCCTTGAGGACCTTAGTCTAATAACGTCTCATATTTCACTGAAAAATTGAGGCCAGTCTTTGAAAGCTTCCTCTTCTCCCCTCCTCCTTATCTTACATTATTCAACTGCCTTCGGGGGTGTATGGATGTTGGGGAAGACTAATACCTCTATTCGAGGGCTACCAAGCCATTTTCAGGGATGCTTTCCACATTTGGTGTTCACTTGCACCCAACTTTCCTCTGTGGCTTTAAGAAGCTGTAGCATCCTCGGTGGCCATACCTCAGTAAACTGTTTTGGCAGATGGGCTAAACCAGGTTAAGTGTAACTAGCCAGTCTCAGACCTATCAGTGTCTACTTCAAGTATGTAAAGACATCCTCCAATGGAATGGGTAGATATAAACAATTCATTCTGACTGGCCATGAAGGCAGTGAAAGATGGTCCCGAGCAATGTTTAGAGGTTGGTTAAACATCAAAGATGCCAAGATCATTCACTGCATCCCAAACCATCACCAGTCTTCTTGATTTTTGTCTTGCCACTAGACTCCCATGACTAGAAAGAGAGCAAGGCCAGTGACTTCATACAACTCTGCCTCACCTAAATCCAATTTATACATGAGTCAAAAGACATCACCCATATCATTTTATATTTTTACCTACCTCAGAGTCCTGTGGTCATAGGCAAGTAATGAAGTAGGAGGTCTGGGTACAGGGGAACTGGAGTCACAACCTTGTACACAGTAACCCAGACTGCCAGGGTCATCTCCTCACTAGACTGAAACAGCAGGGGATCCATCAGCCCTTTGGTGTCTGAGCAGTCTTTTTAAAGGTCCATGCTACTTGCCTCCTGATGTGAGGAAGCGACTGGGAAAAGGTGCCCTAAACATTATCTGCTTCACCAAACCTAGCCCTTGCCTGTTTATTGTGACAAATAGGGTTCCTACCCTTCAATCAAAATGCCAAAAAAGTGCAAAACACCATTAAAACGTAGAATGTGTGCAGACTCATGGACAAGAAATCCAGTCGACCTGAAAGATGAACAGCTCTTATTGCAAGAGAACTTGGCAGGTTCTGCATCCAAATAGTAGCACTGAGTGAAATAAGACTGGCAAATGAAGGTCAGCTTACCAAAGTCAGACCTAGACAAACATTCTTCTGCGGTGGCTGCAGTGTTGGAAAACACCATGAAACTAGCATCTGCTTTGTAATCAAAATTAATTTAGTTAAAATCAAACTTTTCCTTGGCTTTTCTGAAGTAGTAATCCAGAAAAGACAGTCACCTATCAGAATGAGATTTTTGAGATTTTTTTTTTAAAGCATCTCAAGTACTAGCACGATGATTTGATAAGGCAATAAGCAATTTTTCCTTAGTTACCCATATAGCTTGAATGAAAAAGCATATTTCATGAAATATTTGTATATTTAAGGCTTGGATTTTGCCTTAAACAATTTTCATGCATTCACCAAGTCTGAAGATCAAAAACTGCTTTGTAACCTCAAACAAATTCTATGGGCCTCAGTACTGGGCAGTGAGGATGGATGTGAGCAACTTCTTTTGGGGCTCTGAGTGTTATACCCACAAAACAAGGATCATTGACATGGTCTACAATGCATTCAACAATGAGCTGGTCTGGCCCAACACAACTAGTGAAGAACTACATCATGCTCACTGATGGCACCCCATACTAACCAGTGGTATGAGTCCTTTATGCCCTGTCATTGGGTCAGAAGGGAGCAAAACTGACTCCTGAGGAGGAAGAAGTTTTAAATAAAAAGCAGTCAAAGAAGATCCAGAAGAATCATGCAGAGCAGAAGAAGAATGTGAAGATCATCTCACTTCTTGAAGAGGGTTTGAGCAGGGCAAGCTACTCACTTGCACAGCCTCAAGGCCAATCCAGTTTGGCAGAGCTGACTGCTGTGTTCAAGGGCAAAAAGCTTGAGTTCTGTCTAAAAAATACCAAGGCCCAAAAGGCAATTAAGTCCTGACCCAGACATTCACTAATGAAATAAATTCCCAGACTGTTTAAAAAAAAATCTAAGCAATTGAATTTGGCATCAGACTTGGGTTTGAAACCAGAACTCTATCACTACATGGGATATATTTATCAAGTCAATGAACCTCTCTCTGGGCCTCAGCTTACTCATCTGTAAAATGGGTAAATGACTAAAAAAGATCCCTCCCAGGTATAAATTATGTGATATTCTAAAATCATAGTCTGAAGGAGGCATCACAGAACCTGGACTAAGAGAGATGATTAGGGTTCTTATGTGGGCTATGCTGCCCCTTGCTGTCTTTTAACCACTGAGAGCCTCTTTCATTTGCAAATTTAGAGGATAGTGCTAGACTGATTGGAAGATCCCTTCTAGTTCTGTCATCTCCTGAATCTATTATTTCATAAAATTCAGGAAAGGAGACAGAAATGGGGCATGTGGTCACATGTCAGCACTTCACCTCCACAGCCTGGTGGCTTTGGTGACTCCTGTGACAGGCATAAAAAGTTCCCAAGTTTGGCCCTTTTCCCTCAGGACCTGATTTTATGATAATGGCTCAAATTTGACAGGTCACTTGGCATTGGAAATAAATAATCTTGGTGATGCCTTTTGAGCTGACACTTCTGATTGGTCATTCAGGAGAATTCCTAGGGGAATGTAAATTCTGGGTTTGTTCTGGGACTGTGGCTGCTAAGGAGAAATGTGCTTGAGGGAAGGCCAATGCTGACAGGCCAAGGCCAGGGATAATTAAGTGAATGTAATTAATCAAAAAGAACTACATTCCATTAAGCTTCAAAAATTCCCTGCCTCTTCCACTCCCCTTAAAAAAAATTAGAATCTGTAAATATAAAGCATAGTATTTTTCACATCAAATTAGATAGAATCCCAGAGATTTTTACAGCATCTATCTTATCTATAGGTCAACATATTTCCTGTAAATCAGTGCTAGGGATAGCTCCTGAGTCCTTGATTGCTGTTGCATTATTTTATTACTTGGCTTTAAACCAAGAGGCAGCATGTTGTTATACAAAGATAAAACCTGGTTTACAGTCAATAGGGTCACATTCTGTTAATGACCCTGGGGAAGCTACTTAAATTTCCTAAAGTGTATGTAATATTTGGGGAATTTTTGCATCTGTGAAAACTAAATGAGGCAAAAAGTGAATAAAAAGTGCTCAGTAAACTATAAAAGTACTTTCCCATTGCTATACTTATAATTAAAGAAAACCAAACTGTTAGATTTTTAATCTTTTATTCAACAGATAGATGCAAAGAGACTCTGGTTTTTGCCTTCTTAACCAAATAATCTCACATTTTAATAAGAGTCTTGATTCAAAATTGAAAATATCAGATTCATACAGTTCTAGAAAAGCCCACATGAGAACTAGGCAGTGGAGGGAGTTGAGTGGGGTTCATTTCTTGTGGGGCTTCACTGTAGCCTTAGTAACTTTGACTAAAATAGATACCTTTTTGTCCACTGACTCGATAACACCAACAGCCACTGTCTGCCTCATGTCCCAGACAGCAAAATGACTTGAAATGTAGAATATTATGGAAAGAATTATATCCAGAATTAGAAAAATGTGCTAACTTATTTTGTGTATAAAAAAGAATTCTGAGTTTCTTATTATAAGGGGCACCAGCTTTGTCATTCTTTAAATTATTGATTTTATAATAACACAGAAAAGGGAAGAGAAATGCTACATATCAATGTTACATGTCAGTTTTTCACGTTCAAAGCCTAGAAGGCTCCTGTGACAGATATAAAGCATCCCCAAGTTTGACCCTTTTTTCTCAGGGCCTGACACATTCACATGTCACTCATAACCAAATGCATAGACTTTCATGGTGACTATACCATAAAACAGTGAACTTCACCCCTGCCCCCTGTTCAGAGCCCTTATCCCATAAAATTCATCAGCGCCATGTTCTCATAACTGACAGTCTACTTGGTTGAGGACACACCAATGTTCCTCCAGGAGATATCTGAGTATAGGTTGGGTGCTACCTCCCAGAAAAAACTCTCATCTTATTTACCTAGAAGTGGGTCCCTGGAGGAACTTTTCACACATAGAGATTTGCCAGGGATCATCTGCATGATGTCAGCATCCCAGGACTATTCTTGAGTTTTTTGCTCAACAGCATGGTCAATCTCTCTTTGCTCAGCAAACTTTCAAGAGACATGGGCCATGGGGTAGTCTAGTCCTGGAGAGCTTTTGTTGTTTTTAGTCCTGTGTGACTCTTTGTGACCCCAGTTGGAGTTTTCTTGGCAAAGACACTAGAGTGGTTTGCCATTTCCTTCTGCAGCTCATTTTACAAATTCAGAAACTGAGGCAAATGGGGTTAAGAGACTAGCTAAAAGTCATAGAGCTAGTGTCTGAGGCTGAATTTGAACTCAGGTTTTCCTGACTCCAGGCTCAGTACCCTATCCACTGTGCCACCTAGCTGCCCAGCCCTGGAGCACAGCCAGCCTGAATCTTGCCTGGGTGGTTTAGAATGATTATCTGAAGAGAAAAATAGAAGAGTAGCGTATTGTCTTCAATAAATTGAAGAGTAGGGTATAGTCTTCTTCACTGTACACAGTCACTCTTCTGAATACCATGCTGCCAGAAATGTCTGACAAATGACTAGTGTTTGCTGCAGTAAATGTTCAATTAATGTGGCCTGGGTGGAGACTGGCTCCTTGAAGGTGGCATGGTAGTAACATTTGCCCCTAGCAATGTCATCATAGGGGTCAAAACCGTGGATATGTATCATGAGGCTGTGTCCAAGGCTCTACCTGCTGATATCAGCTTCAGCGTGAAGAATGTATGTAAAGTCCTTTTGACTGAGGGAAAGTTCTAGACAAGGATTCTGGTTTGTTTGTTTGTTTGTTTGTTTTCATTTTTAAGTCCCTCAGTACCTAAGAGAGGAAATAGGTGACATGGTGGATGGAGTATTGGAACTGAAGTCAAGAAGACCTGAGTTCAAATCCACCTCACCTGCTGTGGGACATTGGGCAAGGCACTGAACATCAACTTTCTCAGCTATAAAGTAAAGATAATAATAGTATCTACCTCCAAGGGTTGTTGAGAAGCTCAAATGAGATGTTTGTAAAGTCTTTTGACAGTCCTGGCACATAGTAAATACTGTATAAATGCTAGTTATCATTACACAAGTAGCACAAACCAGTTTGGCAGGTTCTGATAGGCAGACTAGAGAGACAGACTAGAAAGCTAGGCCAAATCAGACTGTGGAGGGCCACAGGCCTTGGTGAAAGGTTTGGAAGCTCCTTTAATTCTCCCAGAGCAATGAGAGAATCTAGCACAATATGCAATAAGTGGGTTCCTTAATTCTCTCTCTGACTCAGACTGGGAAAGGTACCCCTCCTTGGTCTTCTGCTTTCCCCGATATGGAGAGCCCTATCTCTACCTGGTGGGAAATCAGGACATTTAGTCTGAAGAAAAAGCAACTCTGCTTCTATGTATATGAAGAATTGTCATGGGAAAGAGATGAAATTTATCCTGCTTACCCCGGAAGGCAGAATGAGAAGTCGTAGATGGAAGTTGTAGGGATAAGGAGTTTGTTTTTTCTCTTCAAATCAACAGATAAACTTAATAACTAAAGCTACACAAAAGCAAATGGAACATCTTTGGAGGTTTGGGCCTTCCTCTCTTTGAAGGTAATTGTGCAAAGGCAGGATGATTACTTGCCTGCTAAGTTTTAAAGGGGAATACTTGTTCAGCTATGGATTGAACAAGATGGTTGCTGAGTTCTCTTGATTCTGTTTCCTCCATCCCTCCCTGCTTCACCTATGCCAGGAAATTGCCAGCCTCCATAGGTGGCTCATTCTTGCTGTCTCCAATCACATTGCCCCAAAATCTGACCTGGTCCCCATTCTTAGACCCATGAAATGCCTGAGACTGACCAAACATTATCACTCCTAGGCTCTGACTAATTTTGTAAATGTCTCAAAACCCTCCCCCCCCCCCACTCCCAGTTATGGGGAAAAAAACTTACTTTGTAGAAACTGTGAGACATGCCCCCCCAACCCTTCCCATCTGCAGCCTGGCCAATCCCTCTACCTAACCCCTCACACCTGCAGCATAGTCATCCCCGGTCCCATCCCCCCCACCCCCCCACCCCCACCTTAGGACTTTATATAAACCCTTTCCTAGCCTCCTCCTGGGATACATCAGCACTTATTGTGTGCCACCTTGAGTTACAACTCACTTGCTCTGATTAAAGACCTCAATTTTGTTATTGTCTATTTTCTCTTGAATTCAGGTTGACCATAGTTATATTCTTCACACTGAAGCTGATGTCCCCAATTAGGGCCTTGGACACAGCCTCATGATACATCTCCATGGATTTAACCTCTATGGTGACATTGCTAGGGGCAAATGTTACAACATGATGCCTTCAAGAAACCAAGTCTCCACCCAGGCCATAGGCATGGTGCCATACCTAAAGGTCAGTCAGAGTGATCCAGTGATGGGAAATAGTCAACAAAAGGAACAAAATTGCTACTTCAATGAGCCTTGATATTTAACAGGCAGGTCCTTTTTTCTTTTTAAATACTTTTAGAGACTTGGGTAGTGGGGGGACTAGGAATGGAGAAGTATTGACCTGATATATCCTAGAAACTCTTCTGGGTGGCCCGGCTTCTTGAGAATCTAGGCTTTTATTTTTATTTTATTTTATTTTCTAGAAATCATCAAACTTGAATAGAGGTCAAAGGGCAAGTCCTATCTTAAAAAAGGTGTTGGGGGCACAAGGGTTCCCGAACCGTCCGTCACCTTTATTGAATTATCCCTTCTTGAATTTGTGTTTTTATTTGGTACAGATCTAGAATTTTGCCAGTGTGGGTAATTGATGGATTGGGAATGCCCCCACTTCAGATCAGCAATTCTCCTCTAAGTTATTGCCTAAGGGACTAAAAGGTTAAGTGATTTGCAAGTAGTCAGAGCCAGTGTGTGGCAGAGACCTTGGATCCAGATCATGATACCTAGTCAGCATGCCAGGCTGCCTGCCTCTTAGGATGTTCCAATGTTCTAGCAGGATACAGCTCTGCCCACTAATTCCTAACACTTCTCTGCTGTACCCTGCACAGCTGGCAGAAGGAAACTTTGTGCCACTTTCTCCTTCCCTCTTTGTCCACTCACCTCTGATCTGGTAGACATCCTGCAGAGGAAACCAAAGAGGCTTACTGATAGGGTGAGATGCCAGGGATGGTAGAGTGTAGGCAGGGCTAGAGAACCTATGGCCTTAAGGCCAGATGTGGCCCTCTAGGTCCTCAAGTGCAACCCTTCGAATGAATCTTAAACTTCACAGATCAAATCCCCTTAATAAAAGGATTTTTTCTGTAAAACTTGGACTCAGTCAAAAAGCCACACCCAAGGACTTTGAAGGCCATATATGACCTTGAGGCTGTAGGTTCCCCACCCCTGGTAGGGCTTCAAGGAGAGTGAATCAACTGGCATTGCCCTCCTTCCTTTCAACCTTCCAGCCCTTGAACCCCAGCATCAGTAGGGATGGGTAGCAGTATGAGCCAAGGTTAACTAGAACTAACAATTCCTTCCCCCTACAATCCCCACCTCCATTTGCAGGTCCCAGTCCAGGCCTTTTCTAAAGTTTCTGAAAGCTTTACAATGTAAAGCTGTCTCCAAACCCTGAACTAGTCTGAGTCCATGTATTTCTTAGTCTCACCAAGATGACTTCTCAAGGACCCTTTCCCCCAGCTTCATTAACATACCACCTCAACTCCAAGGACACTTACTGTTGTCTCCAGGCTAACTTGAGGTGGACACAAAAGTCACAGTAGCTGGACTATAGCTGATTTTCTTGATATAGTTGATTACTTTCTTGGTGATTTCCTGAAAATGCTTTTCACTGTATTGGGATGGCATGGGGGTGGGGGAATGAAATCTGTAAAGTACATTTTATTGAAAGCTACAATAAGGTTCTTCTCTCCCAGTACGTAGTCCAGCAGGACATGTTCCCTGGTCTGCCCGTCATCCACTCCTCCAGCTACAATGAGTACTGTGCAGCCCACCTGTTCAGGACAAAGAAAAGTGAGGTTAAGTTGTGGGATCACAGGTAGAGCCAAGTATAAAAGAGAATAGAACTCATGCTGAACCATCCACCAGGACTTGAGCTGGAATCCAAACAGCTTCTTATTACCTTGGGTGGCCCAAGAATTGAGGTCAAGGGTTGACAACAAGAAGAATTGAAAGAATTCTCCTCCCTCCTGTGAAATGGAAGACTATGGGTGTTCAAGAACACCTGTCCCATCAGACAGGTGGATGTGATGGTGGTAGTTTTACTAAATTGCTTTTCTTTTTCTAATCTTTATTACAAGGCAAGGCTTATTGGGTAGGGAAGAGGAAAGGATGCCTCTCATCTACCCAGAGGATTCTCTTTCCACTAAACCAAGAGGTTGTTGTTGTAATTCATCCTTCACTCTCAAAGAGGACCAATGACTTTAGCAGTGTGATGTCTTGACTTGCAAGTGAATTGGATTTAAGTGAGGCAAAGCTGTGCAAAATCATCAGCCTCACTCTCTCCTACAGAGTCATTGGAGTTCAGTGGCAAGATAAAAGTCAAGATGATTGGAGATGGCCCAGGAGACCAAGAGAAAGGTGAATGCTAATCCATTCTGAAGATATTTCACATGGCAGCTAGCATAGAAAGCCCTGAACAGGTGAACTCTAGTCCAGCTAAAAGAGTCTATCTAATCTAGTTTATACATGGAACAAAAATTCTCTCTACAACACACTAAACAAATGGCTTAGAGAGGAATTGTGGAAGTGAAAACTCAACTCTGGCCTACATTCCAGTACCACTGCAGACACCAGCTGTGTGGATCCTGGACAAGCTACTTAACTTGTCAGTTTCCTTATCTGTAAAATGAGTTTAGATCCAGGATTTCCTTCCAGCTCTAAATCCTTTAGGGACAAGGAACTTACCACCTCCCCAGCAGTCCAATTCACTTTTGGATGGCTCTTAATTTTTAGGAATTTTTTTTATGCCAAACCTAAATCTACCTCAGTTAATATTTACCTATCACTCCTAGTTATGTTTTCTGTAGCCAAACAGAACACATCTAATTCTTTTTCCACGTGAAAGCCCTTCAAATACTTGAAAACAGGCCTCAGGTCTCCTCCAGCTCTGCTAAGTTGGTTTTTGTTTTCATTTCCAAGCTAAACATTCCCAGCTCCTTCACCCAATTTGAAAAGCCTATCCCTATCCTGATACCCCTCCTCTGTAAGAAGATTCATTTTCTTAAATGTGTAATCCAGAACTGACCACAATACTCAGAGGTGGTCTGAGGAGAACAGACTACAAGAAAGGAGTGTTTTCCTTGTTTCAGACACTATGCTTCAATGCATGGTTTAAAATAAGCTTTTGGGCTACAATCAACACTTTGGGCTGTTTTGATCTTTGACTCATATTGGGGAGAGCTCCGGTAGGGACCAAGTTCTGCTTATGGGAAGTGGATAAGGCTAGGTGGGGCATGTCAATATCTGGGAGGTGCTAGTGCTCTTGAAGTTCCTGTGGTCAGGGGCATTGATGATGGTGATATAGTATTTGCTAGTCTGAAATGTCCACAGGAAAATGTCAATGGTGATACCCCTTTCCTACTCCGCCTTTAGCTTGTTCAGGACCTAGACATACTTGAAGGAGCCTTTCCCATCTGTGTAGGAAATCAGGGTGGGTAGAGGCTAGGACAAGCTCTAGAGCACAGATTGCTTCTGAACCAATACAGTAGCCTTGGGATGGAGACCCCTGCCTCCCCCATTCCCATTCTGCCCCATCACCTTCACCTGCATCTGTGCCAGTATACAAGTGTCTGGTTGGAACAGGAGGTTGAGGATTCGATTTAGAGCTCAGCATCTGCTGCCCCCATGTCCCAATTCAGCAGGGCACCTAAGGCATCTCACCCAAGACATCTCCTTTTTAAATTTCTTGATGGTTCTCTTATTAATGTGCCTACATCTGTAGATGAGGTGTTCCATGGTGGTGGACTTGCCCAACTCCATGTGGCCTGTGACCACAATGTTGCTATGAGTCTTCTTGCCTATATCACCAGTCTGAGGGTTTTTCTAGTAGTTGTCCATATTGGACCTCAGTTGGGAGTGGGGAGTGGAGACTAGACAGGAGAGTTTTCCCACGCTTTTCCCCAACTCATTTTCAATTACAATTCATGCCACAAAAAGAAAAAAATTGAACACAGCCTATATTTTGTCTCCCAGGAGAAAAGGGATGGGAGGGGGGCAGTATGGAAAGGGAGAGCAGAAATCAGCTGCCCCACGCTGACCTGGAGCTTCCTTGCCTGCTTCAAGGCCTGCTACTCACCTTATAAGATGAGAAGGGAATAATGCCAGAACCCCAAGCAAATCTCCAGGAGATTGATGGAGGCAGCTGCAGACAGCAGTTTTATAAACCCAAAGTCTCCCCATTTCCTTATTTCCACCCTGGGTAAGGAAACAGTTTTAACAAGGTAATAAGTTTGGAAGCTATTGGAAAGTTTAAACTCAGGTTTTACTTGGTCAGATGATTAATTGCTATCTTTACCATTCATTGATTAATTGGCAATACCCAAGTCTGAATGGAAGTCTCATATCTTGGAGTGAAAGGGCTTGAAAAGACCATCCTCCAAATTAATATTTCCAAAACAGTGACTCCCCATTGCCTTTAGTTTAAAATACAAACTCCACTTTTGACATTTAAAGTCCTTCACAATCTTTGTCCTGTGTATCTTTCCAGAAGATTTGCGGGTTACTCCCAACAGTGCACCCTTAAGTTCTAGCCAAACTAGTCAGTTTGCTCTTTCCTTTACAACATATTCTATCTTCTGCCTCCATGTCTTGGCAAAGATGCTGTTGTCCTCCATTCTTAGAATGTTCTCCCTCTTTAGAAATCCTCAATTCCTTCAGGGTTCAGTTCAAGGGCTACCTCCTTCAGGAGAGTGATCTCCTCAGTTGTTATACCTACATATGTGTGTGTGTATAGTATAAACTTTTATATCTACCCTATATATTATATATAATTTATTTAAATATATAATATAATTTATTTATTTAAATATATTATATAATATATTACATATATAAATATATGGTTGCTAGGTGGCATAGTAGATATAGAACCAGGCCTAAAGTCAGGAAGACTCATATTCCTGAGTTCAAATCAGGCCTAAAATGCTTTCTAGTTGTATGACCCTGGGTAAGGTACCTAACCCCGTTTGCTTCAATTTCTTCATCTATAAAACAAGCTGGAGAAGATAATGGCAAACCACTCCTGTGTCTTTGCCAAGAAAACCCCAAATGGGGTCACCAGTCAGCCACAGCTAAAACCACTGAAAAATAATATAATATGTAGCATAATACATTATATATAATATTTATTTTATGTACATACAAATACATACTATATGTATATGTGTATACATATATGCCTATATATACATATATGCCTATACATATACATATATATATACACATATATATACAACTATATAATTATAAACCCACACTTAAAGGAAAGGGAATAAATATTCATCAAATTCCAGGTACTCTGTTAAGAACTTTTCAAATGTTATCTCTCTTGTTCCTCATAATAACCCTTGAAGTAGGTGCTACAATCCCTGTTTTACAATTAAGAAACTAAATGACGGAAAAATAGCTTCATGCTCGTTTATTAGCTCTATGACCTTGGGCAAATCCCCACCCCTCACCCCCATCTTAGTTTAGTCCTCTGTTGGATTAGATCAGCAGTTCTTAAACTTTTTCGTATCATGGACCCTTTTGTCATTTTGATAAAAGTTTCTGGCTCCTTTCTCAGAATTATATTTTTAAATTAACAAAATTAAATATATAAAGTGACAAAGAAAATAAATTATATTGAAATAATTTTAAAAACCCCATTTTTAGAAGTTTGTGAAGCCCATGTTAAAAAGCTCTGGAATGGATAATCATGAATTTCCCATCTAACTAATATTCTATGTTTTTATTATCTAGCTTTTTCCAATAAGAAGCTCTTGATGTCTTTTGAAACCTTAGTTGAGGTCCAAAGGCTTTTTCGATTTTTGGATTAATTGCAGGCAGTGGTAATTTTTGCATGCTCTCAAAAGCCTAGGATGATTTTTCTTGCTCCACTTTGGAAGAGTAGGAGGACTCTGTCAGGAGAGCACCTCCACCTAGCCTTCCTTGACTCTGTTCTTAGCTGCTAGCTTGGGGCAAAAAGCACTGGCTTGGGAGTGATGTGACCTTGGTTTGAAGTATAGCTTTGTCCATTACTGCACATATCACTTTGCTGTTCCCCTTAGATGAAATTCCAGCACAATCTCTCTCCATGACTGGAATGGAGTCTCTCCCAACCTCTATTTCTTGAAATCCCAAGTTCTCTTTAACATTCATCTGGGGTTCTATTTTGTCATCTGTAAAACATGAAGAGTTAGGATGAAATCATCTCCAATGTTCTTTTACCATTCTAAATCTTAGATACTTTAAGTTTGCAAGAAGCAGGTGGCTAGGTGGCACAGTGAATAGAACACTGGCCCTGGAGTCAGGAGGACCTGAGTTCAAATCTGGCCTCAGGCACTTAACACAAAAAACTAGCCATGTGACCCTGGGCAAGTCACTGAACCCCAATTGTCCTACCTTCAGTCCCCCCTTCAAAAAAAGCAACAACAAAAACAAAAAAACAAAAACAAACCCAGAGTTCAAATCTGACCTCAGGCACTTACTAGCTATATGACCTTGGGCAAGTCACTTAACTCTGCCTCAGTTCCTCATCTGTAAAATGAACTGGAAAAGGAGACTACAGTTTCTTTGCCAAGAAAACCCCAAATGGGATCATGAATAGTTGGCCATGAGTGAAAAATGGCAGAACAACAAAGCTTATCAAGACTGGCTCTGTAACTGGCAAACATTATGACAATGGATTGACCAATTAAACTTTTTGGGTGGAACTTCCCCCAGATGTAACACTGGAAGGATATTACTTTCCCCTTCCCACCTCTTGGAAATATTAAAAAGGCAAAACAAGTTAAATTTAACATTTCATAAAGACCTGTTATATAATAGGGACACTGTATTGGGCTCTGGAGATACAAAGACAAAAAAAAAAAACAACTTTCTCTGTCCTCAAGGAACTTGCATTTTACTGACATTCAATTTGTAGATTTTAACATCCTTGTAATAGGTCTCTTTATACATTTTAAATATCATTGTGGTTACCATTAAAGTTATTTTTTTGTCTTCTCTATTGGCTTCCTTCATTCTCTTTCTTGACTACTTCCTTCTGTCCTTCTCATGTTCTTCCTTTAAATTATCCAGGAATGGGTGTTACCCTCTCAATTCCCTTTCTTCCCTTTCCTCTGCAGCCCACTTTACTAACTGACCCCTTGGAGTGCTTATGGTAAGTATGAAGACTAAAAATGGGGCTAAAACAACTAGAATTGTGGAAAATTTGTCAAAGGGCGACAATGTCAGTTGCTTCTGACGTGAATATCCAGTGTGCAGGGCCTTGAGAAGGAAGAACAAGTTGATTGGTTAGAAAGTCTTGGAACTTCAAGAATGGGAAGTTTGAGAAACATCTAGGAAACACACACGCATACATATATGCGCGCACAACTCACAGAAATGCAATATCAACCAGTCAATAAGCATTTATTAAGCACTTAGTGCAAGCTAAGTTCTAGGGATATAAAGAAAGGCACATTGAGAACCTACTGTATACTGAACAGGTATACATTGCAGTATAGGTCACAGAGACAGTGAGGGAGCAATTTCCACATTCATTAGAAGAAAGACTATCCTGGTTCTATTACTTCTTGCATGATCTAGGACCAGTTACTTGATCTCACTGGGTCTCAATATCCTCATCTGTTTAAATAAAAATAAAGGAGGGGGAGTTAAACTTAATGGCCTGTAAGGCCCTTTCTAGCTTTGATGCTATGACATTTCCTTTTGCTTTTCCCTTCTCTCCTCCCCACCCTAGGTTTTACTTTAGTGACTGAAGACTTACAGGAGCTATGATTTTTATTGTTCAGTCATTTCAGTAATGTCTGACTCTTCATGACCCTATTTGGGGTTTTCTTGGCAGATACTAGAGTGGTTTGCCATTTCCTTCTACAGCTCTTTTTTTTTTTTTTTGGAGGGCAATTGGGATTAAGTAACTTGCCCAAGGTCTCACGGCTAGGTTTTTATTTGTGTGTGCATTAAGTGTCTGAGGCCAGATTTGAACTCAGGTCCTTCTGACTCCAGGGCCGACACTCTACTCACTGTGCCACCTAGACGCCCCCTCTACAGCTTATTTTACAGATGAAGAAACTGAGGCAAACAAGGTTAAGTGACTTGCCCAGGGTCACATGTTAGTAAGTGTCTGAGGCCAGATTTGAACTCTGAAAGATGAGTCTACTTGACTCCAGACCCAACACTCTATCCACTGTGCCACCTAGCTGCCCTAATAAATGCTACTACCATTGAATTTCATTGAGCTGACACAGCCTTAGGCACAGAAGGCTACTGCGAATTGCCCAAAGTAGTGGACCTTGGGAGAACTGAGATTAGGTTCCTTGTCTGTGCATCTTCTGAGATAGCCTGTTATCTCATTAAGGATTATTATTATGGCTCTTCCCTTTGCACCATTTAACAACAATCTCTGTGGTCTTTGCTGATTTAGGGCTGAAGGAATAATCAGAACTAAGAGGTTTTCTGACACTGAAAAAAGCTGAAGGGTAAATTTTCTTGACAGAATGGATTTCCTTCTTTGATGTAATTGGCTGTTGCTAGGGAAATATTCCTATTATTTACAAATTGGATGGAAACTGGTGATTCATTATCATTTTATTAGAAACAGTATTTACAACTCATAAATTTAAGGTCATTGGTGTTCCTGGAATGAAATGGTTTGGATTTAGAAATGAAATCTGCAATGGCTGTAATGTAAGCTTCAAGCAGTTAGAATAAAATGAGATCATTTAGGCCACTACAAATGGAAGGCACAGAGAAGACAATGATATTAATGTTGTTACTCAGCCAAGATGGCCTTGTTGGCTGCATTTTAGGCATACCTGGGGTGGGGGGAGCATGGCTTACTAATGGGAAACACAAATTCCAAAAATGCTAATCAATAATTCATTAATAGTGGATAATGGGGGGCGGCTAGGTGGCGCAGTGAGTAAGAGCGCCGGCCTCGGAGTTTGGATGACCCGAGATCAGATCCGGCCTCAGAAAATGAGCACCCACGCATAAATCAAATGACTAGCCGTGTAACCTTGAGCAAGTTACTTAACCCCAATTGCTTTAAAAAAAAAATAGTGGATAATGTGTATGTATGTATATATGTATGTGTCTGTGCGTTATGCTAAGTATCAGTATGGTATAGGGGACTGACTGGTCCTGTAGCCACAAAGATATGGGTTTATACTGTCAGTGTGGCCCTAGACAAGTCACTTAACTCTCATTGGTATAGGCATTTTTTTTAATGCTATATGTTGCAGAAAAGGTGCTGACCTGAAATGTTAGAAGTTCCTTACAGCAAATTTCCTACAGTAATGAAATCACAGATACAGTCCTTATCCTCCTATACCTATGTATACATACACACAGTATATACACACATAATATAGATATGTGCATGTATGTGTATATATACATAATATGGGGTGCATATGTTATATAGGAGGCATAATTATATAGGAGGGATACATCTATACACACACACACCTTCCTTCTGACCTGATTTTCTTATACTTTTAGTTTATACAATAGACTAAAAAGCAAAATCCATTTAAAAATGGACATAATTTTATTAAGGTTTCTGCTGCAAAATAGTATGTATAAATGTACACACACTCATGTGTCCACATGCCGCATGGCACTGTAGGCAGATAGCCTCAAAGTCAGGAACAACCCTGGGTTGGGTCCAGGCTCTGTGACCTGGGGCAAGTCACTTAACATCCCCATTAGAAGGCAGCCCTTGGAAGTCATGAACTACTGAAGAGTCACCTCTCTAGATAAAGTTCCTTGCTCCCTACAGAGATTGCACCCACCCCTCACGATCCAAAATTCTTCAGGATTCTCAAGCTTAAGTCTTCAGTTGTCCCTCCCTCCATTCTTCCCTGAGCTTTCCTATTTCAAGTCATCAGAGGAAAGTACGGGACATATGACCTAATCTAAAAAGGGCTCACTGGGAAATAACTGCTTGACTGATGGATAGACCTAGCTCTACCCAAGCAGCCATCCCTTCCCTGCCCCTTCCCCCAGCCATTCATGTTTATTGCCGTATTTATAAAATGTGGCAGGAACAGAGGAAGACAGGAATTACACAGGTAAATTGCAGTGGGACTGAGATTCACTAGGGAACTCAGCTGCTGCAGCAAAATTTCCCCAGAGGAGAGGTTCTTAGGAGCTGTTGATGAAGCGTGAACAGTGGTTACAGTACTCTGTCTTTACTGTAATTCATTCAAGCGACAATGCCAACAGTAGATTAGACTGTGCTGGGCTGCAAACAGATATCTCCACTCTTATCAGCCCTGCTGGATTGCCGCTCAGTCTTACAAACATTAGGCAGTGCTGTGTGCCCAGGAGCTGTGCTGCGGGCTGATGGAGACAAAAGAAAGCCCTTAATAGCAGCCACCTTATTATTTATCATTGTATTTGCTCTTAGCTACAAGAGCAGCCTCGAGATCATCTTAAACACCGGTATTATTATCCACAACAAGTGTTTATTAAGCATTTACGGGGTGACAAGCCTTACGCTAAGCCCGGAATACAAAGAAAAGCAAAAAGCACATCTTTGTCCTTACGGAGCCCATGTTCTAATGGAGACAAGAAAACAACTAAACACACACATGTGTATATGCATGCATGCATGTATATAAACAGCTCCCATTTATTATGTAGAGTACATATTATAGCAGACATAGTATATACTATATAATCATACTATATTATATAATTATACTATGCAAAAATTATAACATCACATACTATAAAATGGATTGTATATATTATATAATATATTAATATATCATAATGATGTTCTATCTAATATTATATAATACATATGGCATAATATACATGTGTGTTTATGTATATGTATATATATACATGCATACTTCTATCTATCTGCCTATTATAATACCCCATAGGGAAAGTATTAGCAGTGAAGGAATGGGAAAGGCTTCTTATAGAAGGTAGGATACGAGTTTAGTCTGGAGGTCTCATGTTAGAACAACAAGAAGGCCAGTGTCACTTGTTTGTAGAATATAAGGAGAACAAAAAAGTACAATTTCTCTTGTTAATAATCAAGGCAGTCTTAAGGGAATAGGAAAGATTTTATTTGGACTGGGGGGCAGTTTACATACAGGATCAGAGAATTGGAAGAAACCTTAGTGGGCACTAATTCTAACCCCACTTCCATTTTACAGATGAAGAAATAGAGGCTGAGAGAGATTAAATGGCTTGCCCAGGGTAAAACAGCCAGTTAGTATTTGAATCAGGATTCGAACCTAGACCTTCTTAACCTCTTGTCCAGAACTCTATTAGTTGATATCACACTGCCTGTTACTATACCATCAAGACATTTTTTCTAATTAGAATTTAAGAGCAAATGTAGTACAGTATGCACTTAAATGAAAGTACTTTGCAAAATGGATTGTACAACATGGAATAATAAGATTGTCCAACATGACTTATTCTTATGATTATTCAAATTGCTTCCTGTTCTACCTTGGGGATTGCATTGGCAAAACAGAAAAAGAAGTATTAGAGCCCTGATGTTCAAATATGCTTCTGATAAGCAATCTGATAACTATTGGAGCTCAGAATATCTTCAACTCTCATCACTAAAATATATGGAAGAAATATATGGAAATATATGGAAAATATGTAGAAGACTGACCTGTGGATCCCAGGGAGAATAGGAAGAAAGAACTCACCTAACAATAAGGGTAACCTTTTCTTGAAGGTTTCTTGACCTTTCTAAGATTTCCTTAGAATTACTTGGGAGTAGTACTAGGGTCGTTGAATTCCCTTTTCCTATGATTACATAGTTTCACTCATTGAAGTGGGAGGTCTCCTTCCCCCCAGCTCGATTTTTTTACCCCCTCTAGTGAACTGAGAGTGATTGTAGAGAATCATAGGGAAACATAATGGTCTCTGAGGTATTTTCTGGCTCAACTCCTGCTCTGAGTTCAACTCATTTGTTTTATAGACTAGGAAACTGAGGCCTCCCTTAATCACCAAAGAGCTATAATTCTACAAATATTCCAAGAATTAGGAAAAGTTGCTGCTATATTAATGTGGAAGTCTACTAAATCCCTTCCCTTTCCATCTTTTCTTTTACCCTTCAAGTGATTACAGATAAATTTCCCTTTTTTGTTTGCATTTCAATTATTTTATACTTACATCCTTAAACTCGTAATCTTATAACAAATATATAACAAATAAATATAATAAATTTATAATCCTTAAATTTATCTTTAATACCAATCCTGTTATGATTGTATATTACTCATGGCTCAGTCTTGAGAAGTTACTTTGACTTAAAAATATTGAAATGATGATGATGATGATGAGATAGCCAGCATTCACATAGCACTCTAAAGTTTGCAAAGTGCTTGAAAACAATTATTTGATTTTATTCTCACAATAATCTTGGGAGGTGTTATTATTTAACAGATGAGGAAACTGAGGCTGGCTTACCCACGTTTACACAGCTAGTCAGTATCTGATGCTGGATTTTAACTCAGGTCTTCTGGATTCCAAGTCCAGTGCTTTATCTACTACAGAAAGTGATTATCAAGTTTTGAAAAACTAGCTTCTTGAAGAATACTATAGCATCTTAAACAAGTTTCTTCCCTCTTCATAGACATAAGCCTCTCTGATATTTAAAGAAATTGTGTTCTAGGGAACCTTCTTAAATTCAATGAACTATAAAAACCCGACTTTGTAACAATGTAGGCAGAGAAGCAGCGCAGGGAAGCAGAAAGGATGATGGATTTGGAGTTAGAAGACTAAATTCCAATCCAACCTCAGTGATTACCTGTGTGTCCCTGAGCTGAGTTATGAAGGGAGAAAGCTATTCCAAGACGTGGATGTGAGATGAGGTGAGTGCACTCCAGGTGTGGCAGAAAATCCACTTTACAAAGGTGCAGAGATAAAGGGAGTGTCATGTGTGAGGAATAGCAAAATGACCCTCTTGGTTAGATTCTAGAGGAAGTCAGGCTTACTAAGGCTAGAAAGGTAAAGTGGGGCCAGGTCATGAAGAGTTCCAAAAGTGAAGAAGGGTTTATATTTCATCAGGCAAGGATTCACAAAGATACTGACAGAGACGTACTTCGAGGAAATGTCTGAGGATTTCATTGTAATAGCTAACACTTATGTAGCTTACTATGTGCCAAGCACTGTACTAAACGCTTTGTAAATATTATTTCAGTTGATCCTCACAAACACCCCAGAGGTAGGTGCTATTAGTATCCCCATTTCATAGATGAGGAAACGGAGGCTAATTGATTTGCCTGAAGTCACATAGCTGGTGTCTGAGGCCAGCTTTGAACTCAGGTCTTCCTGATTCCAGGCCTACCACTCTATCCAGCTGCCTCCAAAATCAAATCCTTCTTGGCTAGAAGCCAACCTATAAATATAAGTATAATATAAATCTGTAATATAAATAATCCATAAGCAGGGGCAGTAAAGCTCTGCCTGGCCAGAGCTGGCCAGACCAGCCAAGGAAAACCAAGTTTTTTAAGGAGAAATACTGGACATAGTTCCTTTGGTCACCTTCTTGTACAGTTTTGCCATTGACGCTGTCTGGGGTAGAAGGATAAATTCTGGCCATAGAGAGATAGCCATGATGTGTCATTATTCAGCTTGTGAAAGGCCAGAAGAAAATGGTGACTCAAAAGCATCTTTCCTGGTCATTGTTAATTGATCCACTTAGTACATTTGACAGCTCAGTACAACTAACCCTCTGCAATGGAAACTTTGGTTGGTCCTAGAGTTGGGAAGACCTAAGTTCAAATGCAGTCACAGACACTAACTGTGTGATCCTGAGCAAGTCACCTAACCTCAGTTTGCCTCAGTTTCTTCTTTTATAAAATGGGATAATAATAGCACCTGTCTCCCAGGGTTGTTGTGAGGATCAAATGAGATAATAACCATATGTAATTGGCACAAGATAATAATTGTAAAGTGCTCAGCAGAGAGTAAATGCTATTTAAATGTTAGCTGTTGTTAATTTTACTCAAAGAACTTATTAACATGATTAAAATGATTCTTATCAGACTTCAAAAATGTCAAGGGACACAGAGAAAGACCTCAAACTATTCCTCATCATTTCCTGAGATTCAATTCAATTCAATTAACATTGATTAGGCACCTACTGTGTGCCAGATACCATATTTAACACTGAGGACACAGACAAAAACAAAGCTTCCCTTGCCCTCGAGAAATTTATACTTTATGGGAGGAAATAATATGCACATACATAAGTACATATATAAGTAAATGCAGAATATATACATATATATATATATATATATATATATATATATATATATATATATATATATAAAAGTAAAACAAGCAATTATGAGATGGGAGAGAGAGGACAAATATCAGAAGGGGATGGGAGGTCAGGGAAAGCCCAGTGCAGGAGGTGGCATTTGGACCTAGCCTTGGAGGGAGCCGAGAATTCCAAAGGTTGGGAGGAAGGGGGGAAAGCATTCTAGGAATGGGGGATAGATAACCTATGCATAAGCATCCAGGCAGGAAATGAGATGCTGTGCCCGGGGAACTTCAGGTAGTCCAGCTTGTCTGGAATGTAGAGTACAGTGCATGAGGCACAGTAATAAAAACTCGGTCTGGAAAGATAGGTTGGAGCCAGATTGTGAAGGGCTTTAAATAGCAAGAAGAGGAAATTGTTGTTTATCCCAAAGCAATAGGGAACTGGAGCTTTTTGAGTAGAGAGGTAAACAAGACCAGATCTGGGCTTTAGGGGTATCATTTTGACAGCTATGTGAGGGAGATTTTGAGAGAGAGTGGAGGCTGGAGGTATGGAGGTCATTTGGGAGGCTCTTGTACTAATCCAGGTGAGAGGTAATTAGGATATGAATGTGGGTGTGGCCTTGTGAGGATGGGGAGAAGAGGGTGATGAGAGAGATGCTACCAAGGTAGAATTGACAAGACTTGGATTTTTGAGGGGTTGGGGCAGTGAAGTGTAATTGGAATAACTTCAACTGTAAAGGGAGTCTTTTTGGAGACCCTTTTACCTCTTGAAGCACTAACTCTTCTACTTTTGTATAGCATGAATTGTGTAGCCGGTCACCCTCTCTTCAATTTTCCCCTCTGGTGCTCCTGGGTTTGCTCTCTGGGATTAAATAAAACAGGTCAAATTCCTCTTAAAAGTGACAGTATAGAGAGTGGAGTCTGGAATTAGTAAATTCCAGCTCTTCTGTTTACTACAGCTCTAGGTCAGCTAGGTGGCGCCATAGTGCATAGAGTGCCAGACCCCGAAGTCAGAAAAACTCTGCTTCCTGAGTTCAAATGTAGCCTTAGATACTGAATAGTTGTGCAGCCCTGGGCAAGTCACTTTTTGCCTCAGTTTCCTCATCTGTAAAAGGAGCTGGAGAAGGAAATAGTGGACCACTCCAGGATCTCTGTAAAGAAAGCCCTATGGACAGTATTGGCGTGCTATGGTCCACAGGGTCATAAAGAATCAGACACGATTGAACAATAGAAAGAAAAGAACAGAAAAGAAAGGAAAAGAAAAGAAAAGAAAAGAAAAGAAAAGAAAAGAAAAGAAAAGAAAAGAAAAGAAAAGAAAAGAAAAGAAAGGAAGGGAAGGGAAGGGAAGGGAAGGGAAAAAAGGAAAGGAAAGGGAAGGAAGGAAAGGAGGAAGGAAGGAGGAAGGAAAGGAAGGAAAGGAAGGAAGGAAGGAGGAAGGAAGGAAAGGAAAGGAAAGGAAGGAGGAGGGAGGAAGGAAGGGAAGGAGGAAGGAAAGGGAAGGAAGGGAAGGGAAAGGGAAGGAAAGGGAAGGAAAGGAAAGGAAAGGAAAGGAAAGGAAAGGAAAGGAAAGGAAAGGAAAGGAAAGGAAAGGAAAGGAAAGGAAAGGAAAGGAAAGGAAAGGAAAGGAAAGGAAAGGAAAAGGAAAGGAAAGGAAAGGAAAGGAAAGGAAAGGAAAGGAAAGGAAAGGAAAGGAAAGGAAAGGAAAGGAAAGGAAAGGAAAGGAAAGGAAAGGAAAGGAAAGGGAAAGGAAGGGAAGGGAAAGGAAAGAAAACCCTCCTCTCATAGCCTTTCTTTATTAAGAGGGGTCAAAATCCCAGCCATTTCTTCATTTGCGGGCATCCCCACACCCTGGCTTTTTGTCTTCTCTTTGTATATTGTCTTCCCCCTTTAGATTGTAAATTCCTTGAGGGCAGGGACTTTCTTTTTCTTATTTGTGCTTAGCACTGTGCCCAGGATATAGTAGGCATTTAATAAATGTTTATCTATCTTAACAAATGCTTCTCCCTGGAGGAAAATGTATGCATGAGACACTTTTAAGTTTAATCTGTGTTATTAACATTTCATCTATCACTTTCTTAAGTTAAATCAATAAAACAATAAATCAAGGTCTGCCTTGCAAAGTTTGCCAATTTCCAAGATATAAATGCTCATATTGAAAATGTGACAAGAACTCTTCCCAAGCCTGTACTAGCTGGCTCCAGCATCCACTGCCTCTATCCACATCCTAAACATAACAAAAGATAAATAACAAAAGAAAGCAAAACAACCGGGTGGCTTTTCCTGGTTATTCTACTTTTCCCACATGTGACATCATTTTGGTTTGATAGGAGCATGAAGGACAAACAACAACTTCCTCCAAAGGTGTCCTCCTCAAGGTCAGTTTGCTCTGAATTCCTTTATGTTAAGCAGAATTCTACACCATTGTTCCCCAGAGAGGTTGCCTTCAATCCCCCCCAAACAAGTCCTTTTTCCTCCTCCCCTTTGTGGAAGTCACTTTGTTGTTGGTCGTTTCAGTCAGTCCTATTCTTAGTGACCCCTTTGGGGTTTTCTTGGCAGAGATACTGGAGTGGTTTGCCATTTCCTTCTTTAGCTCATTTTATAGATGAGGAACTGAGGTAAACAGGGGATTTGAAGAAGAACCAAAAATTAAATTAAATAAAGGAAGGTATGCTCCCATTCCATAGAACTAGGTCTGATTTTTCCTTTTAATTTTTTAATGTTTCTTTTTGGGATTGCTGTATTGAAGGCTTTAATAGATGCTATTTCTCTTCCCCTCTTTCCCATCTTTCCAAATTGAAAACCCTGATCATCTCTTCTAAAACTAGGTGAGGTCCCTGGGGCTGTATAAAGTGAGAACAGTTTTGAAAAGTAAGGGGAAAGTGCTGGAGTTTTGTAGTACAAAAGGTGATATTAAAATGCAAATACCCCAGGTGGGTTGGATTTTAACACCTTAAATTTCTTTGGCACCTTGTTGATTGATTGCCTGGAACCTTGGTTCTAGGCCAGACCTGCACAATTTGGCAGTAGGTAGGGGCCAAAATTAAAATAGGCTAAATTTCTTCAGGCTACAGATAGGTTTTTAGCTGCTCACTTTCCAAAATAAAGGTATAATTAATGATTAAACTATTACTCAAAAACACTTTTTTATTGGCACATAATCCAGAAACTGCAATCAGCAAATACTTTTTTTTTTTTTATGAAGTAACTTTCATTAAAAGACTTTCCAGCAGCAGCAATTTCTTTAGAAATCTGGAAACTAACCTTAGTAGCTCCCTCATTTTTCTGAGTTTACTTTCTTGAAAAACCATTGTTCCCCACTGAGATTTTTCAACAATTTGGATGCTTTAATTTATTTTTCATTGGTGCCCAGTTTCCTTAAGTCAGGATGTTTTGATTTGAAAGGGCGATAAAGATTGTATTCCTTTGGAATGGCTATTACTTCTTTGCAAACAAAGCACAATATTTTGTCTCCCACATAAGTAACCAAGTATCTATTTGTCCACTCCAGATTAAGCACTCTATGTTCTGATTTGATCTTCCATTTCTTTTTAATCTTCCATTTTATAAAGTCACCCCCAAAACTTTAATGTTAGAACCAAAAAAATCTCCACAACAACTGTTCACATACAAAGAAATACTGAACTGAGTGTCTGACCCTGGAGAGAGAGCCAGACACTGATGGAACTTGGAGGGCAGCTGTGCAGCACGGGAGGGGACAAAGCCCTTGTGCTCATTGCATAGCAGGCATCAGCTGCATTGGCTCACTTTTTCCCTGTTCAGCACCAGTAATGATCACAAACACAGTGAAAAGGTACAACTCTCATTCCTCTCAGACTAAAGACAGACTGACCATTGTTGGTTGCCATTGGTCACGAGACAAACACAGTAGCAACCCTCTTGTCAAGTTATGTGATGGGCGCAATAATGACTGGTGGAAGGTGGGTTAAGCGGGGCACACACAAAGCACTCATTACATCTTTACTGTTTTTTACTTCCTCTACGTTTTTCTCAGGCTGCCCAAAATCCTTTGGGGCCCTATGTTGTGCAGGCCTGTTCTAGACTTCTCAATGCTTAGGGTTTCTTTACCTGTAAAATGAGGGGCTTGGATTAAAATATTCTCTAACATACCTTTCACTTCTCTATGAACCCAGGGCACTTTGGCCTTATGTAGGGTTGCTCCTTTGCCTAGGCACAAAGGTATCCTTTTCATTTAATAAACACTTATCAAAGCCACCTACTCTGTCTCAATCACTGTGCAAGATGCTAGGGATAGGGATACAACAACAAAAATGAAACTGTCCCTGCTCTCAAGAATCTTATATTCTATTACCAACTCATTTCAATATCATCTTCCATTCTCAAATCCCTTGCCCCTTTTATCCTGTCACTTATAATTCTGCCAAACCACAGTGCTGGATAACTCCCACCATCTGCCTCCCATGCTGCTGGAGTAGAGCTGGAACAAAAAAGATACTTTGTTCCTGTTGTTGTTAAAAGTATTTTATTTTTTCCAATTACGTGTAAAGACAATTTTTAATATTCCTTCTAAAAAAATTCTGAGTTTCAAATTTTTCTCCCTCTCCTTTCCTCTCCCTAAAACAGTAAGCAATCTGATAAATATGTGCAATCATGTAAAACATATTTCCATATTAATGTTATAAAAGAAGAAACAGACAAAAAGGGAAAAAAACTATGAAAAAATAAAGAAAGAGAAAAGAGTATGCTTCAATCTGCATTCAGATGCCATCAGTTCTTTCTCTGGATGTGGATAGCATTTTTTCATCATGAATCCATTGGAACTGTCTTGGATCCTCATGTTGCTGAGAAGAGCTAAGTCATTCATAGCTGATGATCAAACAGCGTTGCTGTTACCCTGTACAACCTCTTCTCATTCTTCTCATTTCCCTATGTATCAGTTCACAGAAATCTTTCCAGATTTTTCTGAAATCTGCCTGCTCATTATTTCTTATCACAATAGTATTCCTTTACATTCATATACCACAGCTAAACATGACACTTTGATAACTGAATCTTCCCCAAATTTGTCTCAACTGGTCCTTACAGAGACCTGTTTCTCCTTACCTAGTTTCCTTTCCCATTCTTCACAGTAGCTTCCCAAACATTTTTGTCTTTTCTTAAGCCTACCTTAGTACAGTACCTCTTTCCCATACCTTCTAAGCTGAGGTCCTTGTTTGATCCTTTCCCTAAAAATTGAGGCTATTCCCTAGATTTGTCTCTTCTCTCACCTCACTTTGGTGTTCCCCTCCCCCTCAACTATTTACTCCTTCAGTCTAACAAGACTGAAGAGGTGGTGTTTCTCTTTACCAAGGCAAACTCCTCTATACAAACACGCTTTGCCCTTCCACTCCTTCTTCTGCAGCAGATCACCTGTTCCATCAGTCTTACTTTCTCACTAATCTTCAATCTCTCCATATCTCCTGGCTGCTCCCATACTGTGTAAAGTCTTTTAAAGTTGTTTTATCTTTATAATATTGTTGAAGAAATTGGTCTCCTAGTTCTCACTTCACCCTGCATTAATTCATAAAAGCCTTCCCAGTTTCCCCTGAAGCTGTCAGTGCTGCCATTTCTTAATGGCTCAATAATACTCATATATATCCTTGTTTAGCAGATCTACAGTAAGTGAGTGAGAACCTCTTTAGTTTCCATGCTTATGTTAAATTGTAAAGAGCTACAATAAATATCTTTGTCCATGGGGGTCTTTTTTCTGTGTCTTTGATCTCTTTGGAATATATACCTAGTGATAGTATCACTGGGACAATGTGTATACAGAGTTGACTGACATTTTTGGGCACAGTTCTAAATGATTTTCCAAAGTGGCTAGACCAACTTACAGTCCCATCAATGGTGCTCTTGTATAACTGTTTTCCCACAACCCAGATGATCCAACCCACATTTATCATTTTTTTTGTCATCTTTGCCAGTCTCATGGGTAAGAGAAGTAACCTCAGAGCTGCTTTAATGTGTTTTTCCTCTGGTTATTAACAACATGTAGTAAGGATTTAAAAACAAATGTTTCCCTTTTTAAAAAAAATTGTCTTATTTTCAAACAAAGATCAGTCTTCTCTCCCTCCAGCCCCTGTTACAAATATATACAGTCAAGCAAAACAAAATTTCTTGTTGGTCATGTAAAAAGATATTTTAATCTATGATCCGAGACCATCACCTCTCCATCAGAAAATGGGCAGCATTTTTTATCATGAGTCCTCAGAAACTGTGATTGATCACTGTGTTGATCAGAGTTCCAAAGCTCTCTTTTTATATATACATTTTGCTTTAATCAATCAAGATCTACCTTCTCACCCTCCTACCCCAGTTTCCCTTCTTTTTGAGATCACAAGAATAACAAATCTTACCGACATGTATATATTAAAACAAACGTCCAGATTGGCCATGTCCTAAAAAATATTTGTCTCATTCTGCATTCTGAATCCTTGACCTCTATATGGGGGTGGGTAGCATGTTTCATCATTGGTCCTTTAGAATCCTGGTTGGCCATTATACTGATAAGAGTTCAGGACAATAGTGTTCCATCACATTTCTATACGATAACATTCATCCTTTCCCCAATTTATGAGTACCCCCTCAGATTCCCATTCTTTGCTACTTCAAAAAGATCTAGAAATATTTTTGTGCATCCTTTGAATTTGTTTTGCTAATCTCTCCCCTAATTTGCTCTTCCTATAATTCTTCCTCCCCCTTCTTTCCTTTTCCCTATTACACTGTTAACAGAAATGTATTTCTGTACACAACCTTGTGAGTATGTATGAAGATCCAGAAACATAGGAGAAAAGTACTGTACATCTCTTTTCTCCTGGAATAGTTTCTCCTCCCCAAGCACACTTCTGAAATATTCTGGATCCAGGCACACATCTAGAATTTGGGTCATGCCAAGGTAGATGACCAAAAGTTGACTATATATTGTGTGGGAAATGAAAATATTGCCCTGAAAGGTGACAGGTCCCCCTGCATGGTGCTTCTCATTTTGCTGGTATTTAGCTTTTATGGGCAACACTTCTCAATTTGCAAATTGTTTTACAATCATTTTTATAGTTGCTCTGTTAGTTATAGATAATTAAAATGGAACCACTTGAAATAAAACAGCTCAAAGGGACAAAATTGTTATGCCAATAACATGCTGCGTGAATGCAAATTATCCTGAATTGTATGACAACAAGAGTAGCCTACAACATGCTTCATGGAGCCACATGGTGAAAATATTATAGTAGGACATTGAAGTTTCTGGGCACTCTTTCTCCTCCCACTCCCCTCCCCCCCCAGTATCATCCTTGACTGTCTCCTAATGGACAGATCTGCAAGAAACCTGAAGATCTGAGCATGGATTTTTGTGGACAGAAGGAAAAATATATAAACATAGAATGAGAAATAACTGACTTTGCTATGTTCCCTAAACTGGTATTCTCTAAGCTGCAATAATGTTAACTCATATTTATTCCCTGGAAGATAATTATGAAAAGGATTATTGTTCCCATTTTACAGATGAGAGAGCTGAGGTTCAGAAAGGGTAAGCTGTGACTTATTTATAGCCACTAAGTGGTAGTGAGAGGATTTAGGATTTGTGCCTGATGGGGAAATTAGGGGTTTTCTAGCCCTACTTCTTCCTAGTACAGGTGAAGAAACTGTAATGACTAGACCAAGATAAGGTGTAGGTGAGGCTAGAATTTAAATCAAGGTTCTCTGACCCCAAATCCATTGTTCTTTCCAGTATATAGAGCACTGGGCCTGGAGCCAGGAAGACCCAAGTTCAAATGCATCCTCAGACACTTACTAGCAATGTGACCTGGACAGGTTAACTTGTTTGCCTCAGTTTCCTCATCAGTAAAAATGGAGATGATAATGGTACCTACCTCCCAGGAATGTTATGAGGATAAAATAAGATAATAATAGCAAAGCACTTAGAAAAATTCCTGGCACATAGTAAGTGCTTTATAAATATTAGCTATTATTGTGCCAAAGGTCTCCCTCTGACTCGGACAGATTTTTTTGTGGCCTTGCTTTGGAATTTGCCTCAACCCACACCAAAAGAGGGGGCTGTGTTGAGGGCTGGGAAGGGAAATAAACTGAATCTGTTTGGAGCAGATGTTTCCAAAGTGGAGGCCCAGCACCTCTAGTGGACTGTGGGCTGGTTTCAAGATCGCATTACATTTTCTTTTCCAAAAATTCACCCCCCCTCTGAATTCTTTTATTCTCAACTCCTCACTCTCCCTCACACCATATAACCAGTCCGTGGTAAAGGGTTATAGAAACAATGGGTGGAAATAGAATCAACAACTATCTTTCTTTCTTTCATCCAGCTTCACCTTCCTCAGATCATTATCATCTCACAACTGGGCTATTTTTTTGGGGGGCGGTTAACAAGCTTACTTTAATCAAACAAACGTATATTACCTAGTTCAGGGGGAAAAGGTCAGCACCCCGAACTTCAGAGTATACAGACTGATCAAATAGACAGGCTTCCAAACTGTCCAACCATTATCAATACCAAATCACACTTACCAGAGAGGGAAGCATCAACATCTGGGTTTTCAAAGCCGAGGGGCTCTCAACAGCTTCCCAGAGTCTCATCTGGTCAAATCACACAACACTTCTCAAAGTGAGCCCCAAAAGCAAAGCCTCCCATCAGGGTTTATATAGCCTTCTCCTGGCTCAGAGAATATAACCACTCTCTTGACCCACTGCCCAATCACATAGCATCAAGGTGTGGTCATTCCTGAAAAGTAAGCCTCCTACCACAGGCTCCATGTGACCACATTCAGTCTTTTAGGAGGAAGAATATACTTTCAAATTAAAGAAGGTTCTCAGAGTCACTTAAGCCAATCAAAGGGCCTAGGGGCAGGAAAGATCTTCAAATCTGCATTTCCATTACATTTGGCCCCAAGATCTTTCATGCCCATAGCATACACAATTTACATTTGAATTAGCACTAAAACATCTCTTGGGTCACATTTTCCAGGTACATAAGAAAATCACAATATAATCTCAAAGTACAATAGTCCAAGTCTTCTACTCATGGGGCAAATGTTAACTCAGTCACTTATCAGTAAAATAAAAAAATAGTCACTCTTAAGTTAACTCAATCAGTCACGTCAGTTTTCAAAGTACATGGTCAAAGTCTTCCACTCAAATCACACAACACTTCTCAAAGTGAGCCCCCTGGACTATTTTTTTTTTTGAGAGGCAATTGGGTTAAGTGACTTGCCCAGGGTCATACAACTAGTAAGTGTCAAGTGTCTGATGTCAGATTTGAACTCGGGTCCCCTTGACTTTGACTAGTTCTATATTCACTACAACACCTAGCTGCCCCTCATACCTGGACTATTACAATGGCTTCTAATTGATCTCCCTGCCCTCAAGTCTCTGTTGGCTCTATAGCATCCTCTATATAGATGCCTAAGTCATATTCCTAAACTACAGATCTGAGGGGTCACTCTCCAGCTCAAGAAGATGCAGAAGCTCCCAATTGCTTCTAGAATCAAATATGATTGGGGAGTTTTATAATATGCATATTCATTAGTATAAGCTACATATGTAATTTACCAAAATAAAGCAAATATAAATACATTGGAAGTGTTTGATTATTATTATTATTATTATTATTATTATTTTATTGATGATGTACATGATTGAAAAAGTTTATAAACCACTGGAAGAGAGTGTTGTGCTGGTCTCAAAGATAGTAGCAATAGCCATAATAGCCTAACTATATAGTACCTAACTTCTATAGTACCTTGAGGTTTACAAAGTGCATTCTCATAGCAGCCTTGTGAGGCAGGCATTATAAATATTATTACCTTGATTTTAAAGATCAGGAAACTGGGGCATATAAAGGTGAGATGACTGATTGCTTATGGAAATGAGTTGTTTAATTGTTTCCGTCATGTCTGACTCTTCATGGCCCATTTGGGATTGTCTTAACAAAGATAATGAAGTGGTTTGCCATTTCTTTCTCGGGCTCATTTTACAGATGAAGAAACTAAGGCAAATAAGGTTAAGTGACTTGCTGAAGGTCACACAGCTAGGAAATGTCTGAGGCTGGATTTGAGGTTTGAGGTCATCCTGACTCCAGGTCCCTCTATATACTGTACCACCTACTGCCCATATGGAAATGACTGAGCTGAGCTAGGGAATATAATTTTGCTCTAGGGTGTGTTCTCCAGCCCCTGGGCACAGCAGCAAAGTAACTGGAGGGTAACTCGGGCATTGCCTCTCAAGACCCAGTCCCTTCTCCAGTAACTGCCATCCACAGTTGTAGGCAGTGACTCTATGATGCCTTGGTATGATAGAACAAGAATGCTGCTAAGGTGTGAGTAATCTAGGTGCAGCAAAAACCCAGAAAGAAGGTACCAGTCCGGATGTTTCTTCTCTTCTCCTCCCACCCTCACTGGTTTAGTGTCTGCTATTTGAGGCATTGGGGATTTGGAAAAAACAAAGATTTTCCCCATGTTCCCCTGTGCCTAGAAGAATTTATTTTTGCCAGATACTAGCCTAAGCAATCCAGTTGTTTCTATTTTAGTGTACCTAGTTTATTCATTCCCCAGAGGAATCAGGGAGATCATTAGTAGTTTGGGTTTGGCCAGTCTGTCCTAAGCTACAAACTGCAAATCAGAATGATAGAAGATAAGCAAACAGATATAGTGTTGTATGTAGAAGCTCTGATGTTGGGGCCAACTGGTTCCCCCTCTAGAATCTCCCCTTTTCTGTCACTGCCTCTCTCCCCATCACTGCTAGCTCCCAGGGTCCCTCCTGGGAGGGCTTCTTGGATAAGTGGGTTTCCCCCCCTGCTTACCTGAGGCAGCATGATGCCCTGGGGACAGAACATTGACCCTAGAATCAAAGGACCTGAGCTCAAATCTAAACTCTGCTACTTACTGCATGTGTAGCCTTAGAGAAGTCACTTAATCTCTCTGTGCTTCTGTTTCCTCAACTATAAAATTAACAGGTTGGACTAAAAGGCCTTTGAAGCTCCTTCTGGCTCTAAATCTATGATTGCCTTTCAGGGGACCAGAGACTATACGTAGCCTTCCTTGAGTGCTCTTCATAGAACATAAATACGACTACTACGATTACTAACTAGCATTTATATAGTGTTTTAAGGCTTGCAAAGCACTTTACATAGGTTGTGTCATTTGATCTCCACAGCTACCCTGTAAGAAGGGTCTTTGTAGTATTATTTTTCCCATTTTACAGATGAGGAAACTGAGGCATAGTGTGGTTGCCTTGCCCAGGGTCACACAGTTAATAATTTTGAGCTCATGTCTTCTTGGATCCAATTCTCACACTCTACCCACTATGGCATATAGCTGCCCCACACATACTCATGGTACATGAGGGCTGTGTGTCCGCTATTACTCACTCTTGACAACTGACCTCTTTCTTTCTTCTCTTTCCCTCATAATTTCTTTGATGAGAAGAAATCATCCCACTTCTACAAGGAGACAAATGTCTGTTGTGCCAGAGATAAAGAGACAAGTACAGAGATACCCTATTCCTGGCAGTCAAAAGATGAGGTCTCTTATATTGAATCAGTGGAAGGAAAAGGCAAAGGGAAGGTCCTTCTGACTTCCTCTGCTATCTGGGCTTCCTCTGCACTAGCTGGCTGAACAGTCATTTCCCTCCCACCTGTACTTTTAATTTTCTGGCCTTTGCTGTGAGGCCTCAGCTGCCTCCTCACCCTGGAACTTTCCTTAACACCTAGAGTTTTCTCACCCTGGAACATCTGTTTCATTCTTCCATTGGTGAGTTCCTTCCTCTATCTCTATTTTGGGGAGGAGCCCAGGATGATCATCCTTAATTCCCCTTTCTACTCCTCTACCACCACCAAGCTATGCTTCTGATTATAGAATTCCCTTCTTATACCTCCATAGGATGGGTATTTTGTTTTCCCCTCCCTTTTTTTTAGCTCCCTTTTATGAAGCAACTATGTGGTACAGTGGATGGAGTCTCGGGCCTGAAGTCAGGAAGGCCCGAGTTCAAATCTGATCTCAGACACTTACTAGCTGTGGCCTTGGGCAAGTCACTTCATCCTGCTTGCCTCAGTTTCCTCATCTGTAAAATGGGGATTATAATAACACCTATCTCCCAGAGTTGTTGTGAGGATCAAATGAGCTAATAATTATAAAGTATTTAGCACACACCTGGCACATAGTAAGTGCCATATAAATATTAGTTATTATTAGTATGTGTCTTCTTCTATTAGAATGCAAGCTCTTTGAAAACAGGGACTATATTTCTTTTTACTTGTTCTTGAGTCAGTCCACAGTGCATAGCATAGAGTAAGTACTTAATACAGACTTGTTGCCTTGTTGTCAATAAACATTAGGCCAATAAATGGGTCCCAGAAAACAATAAATTCAAACTAGCATTAGCTTGCCTGGGGCCAATTGCCTGCCTAGCTACCTAGTGACAATGGTTGAAAGAAAATTAAACTATGTTCTTATCCTCCTGCCTTTATTGGTGGTCCATAACTACTTTCAGGGCCCCATTATTACAAAGCCATGGCTACAGCTTAAGTCCTAATATGAAGTTTTTATTATTATTTTATTTGTTATTATGCAACACTGTCTTCATCTGTCATGACCCAGTTTGCTTGAGCAAACAATTATTCAACAGTGAAGAATGGAAACTTGGACACAATGGCAAAATGATAAGCAAGTTGTACCTTCCTGTAACAGCAAGCACCCTAGCACCCCCAGAATGGCCTGCTAGCACAGGTCCTTTGATCTGCTTTTCTAAAGGAAAGATAACTTTAAAGGGGTCAATAGTCTTACTTTAATTACAGATAAGTAGAAAACACAGGCAGGGAAATTAGCACAGAGATTCAGCAGACGGGGCTCCAATTGTCTGAACAAAGTAATACAACCACCTACATACACCACTGGATTGGGAGAACACAGACCTCTGAGAACTGGGGTGGGAGGGTTGTGCTCTTAACAAATGGCTACTCAGAGTTCTATCCAGGGAATCAAAGCAAATCATAAGCAAACCCCCAAAGTAAAATACCAACCTCCCAGTATATATAGTTTTCAACTAACAGGCTCAGAGTCAGAAGACATCACAGCCCTCCTGACCCAGTGCTAATTAGCTTAGTACCAAAAGGTGTGAAACCCTTCCTACAAGCAAGCCTTCCCTAAGCAAACTCCTTTTAGGCAAGTTCCTCTCCCAGTGTGCTTTATGTGACTCATATCACAGCTGGGCCAGAGCTCAAAGCAGTAAGACATCTGTGATTGAATATATGTAGTCACACAGGCCTGTTAATGGATGGGGAAGATCTTCATATTCCATTAACATTACACTTCCCAAGGGGTGGATGGCAATGAGAGGTTGAGACAGCTACCAAGACAAACTCTCAGTTGAGATTTCCAGATCATCACCTGAAGAATGCAGAAAATTGCTTTGTGAATGGGAAGTAATTATTGTGAGAAATACCGTCTGTCTAGAAAAAATTATACAGCCAGGGCTTGATTAAATTACACAGTTGGGGATCACTGGGGGAAAATGCTTCCACAACTGATCCCCTTTGTGTTTCTTGTTCTACTGGGATGGAGTCATTTGGCTCTTGGAGAAAGAACTGATTACACAAGTTATTGTAACAATTGCTCCATTTCCCACTCATTTCAGTCCAGTCACACTTTCTCCTTTGTTGAGATGGTGCCATTTTTTCCACTTGCCTTTGCTAGAACTTGATTTGGTTAGCATAATGAAATACCATGGATATTGTCCATGGACATATACACGTCCAGGTTAAATGTGCATTTCTAAATTGGCATTGACTTCATTATCATTTACCTTTTTAAGACTGGTGTTCATTTATTTCATTCTTTACTTCAGATTTAAGCCTCATAAAGGGAAAAATTTCAGTCTTACTACTTATAACTGCCCTGTGATGTAAGTTAGCAAATTGTTATGTTGATACACTTAATAGATTCAAATAACAACTGAGAAATCAAAAACTAACCATTTTAAAGTACTACAGAAGTTAGGGCTCTGAAACTCTTTAAATTAAGCTTTAAAAACCAGAAAATGCCTGGTATGTGCAGAGGGTGAACAATGCAATATTCAGACCTTGTAAGAATTCAAGTGGACAAAATATTTCTTCGGTATTTTTAATGCTCTGCCACTTAAAGAGATGGTACTTTTTAAAAAATAAAATGGGTGTTATTTTTTATTTACATTTTTTGTAAAGTGAATTTCACTCTTCTGTTTGAAGTTCAAGGGTGATCCTATTTCTGCACATGTGTACAATATAGATTTCACTCTGTTGATTTATCTGCTTAAAGCTTTGTTGGGGTTGTACACTTTAAGGATCAGTTCATATGTATGCATTGCCTATAACAATGCTAATAAAAAATTCTTTTTCTTTGTTAAAAAAAGGAAACTTTCACTGAGAAGATGTTTTTTGTCCACAGGTAGGAGAATGTGGGTCTCTAGGCGACATACCATCGAAGGTAAGATTTCAATAGCCCTGGAAGAATTGTCTTTGGGTTGAATGGAGAATGGGGGAACCCGGAAGAGGGAGCAGGCATCTATGCTCTTTTCTTCTGGTTTAAGGTTTTCTTCTCCCACCTCAAGCTTAGTATCTTTTGTACACTAGGGTGTCATCAGGATGAAACTAGAGTATTTGTATTAAGTCAGTACACTGCTAATTAAGGTTTCCAGGATGTGAAAAATTCACCTTCAAGGAGCTATGATCAATTTTCTTATGTAGCCCCCATGGAGTCATGATCAGTTAATGAAAATCCAATAACTTTCTTCATTGTGAGAAGCTCTTTGTCTTACCACCTGATTCCTATAAACCCAAGAAAGGAAATTGAATGTAAAAATTGGATGAAATGTTTCCCAATGGAAGAATCATTCATTCTGCCTACTAATCACATACTCCAGGCTTATAGAGCTCTTATTATCTTTCTTTCTCACACAGAGTAAAGTCTACCTCAGCATTACTGAGGATAGCCTACCATCTATATATTGTGACTAAGACTTACTAAAAAAAAAATCAACCTACTATGCCCAAGGGAATGTTAACAGAGAAGATACACAAGACGATTTCTCTTCTTGTACCTACAAGTAAAATTGAGATATAGACTCAAAAGCTAGAAGGAGGGAGTATTGCCAGGCAGAGTGACAATAATAAGGTGACACCTTATTCTTCATATCCGAACAGGAATCTACTTACCTACTATATGGTAGATAATTGCTCCACTCTGCTGCTCTAGGGATGCATTTATACTTTTACCCGGCCCATTATTTTGATTGCTTTGACCAGTAACATACTGGTAAATATTTAACAATGGGATCTCTCAGGATTAAGAAAAAATGTGTGCAGGACACACTTTTAAGTCAATTGTTCATATTTTCTCCAACACTTTCTTAAATTTAGACAAAAAATAATAGATAAAGCTCTGGTTTGTAGTATTTACTAATTTCCAAATTGTAAATGTTCTCACTGAAATTTCAATAACCATTCTGAGCTGGTTTCAGCATTCTCCTGACTGTGACATGCCTCTTGAGTCAAAGCATTTACTGATGCATATATTTCTACCTGTAAAAGACCGTGTTGAGACTGTGTGATGGATATCAACATTCCTATCCTTATTCTTTTTTTTTTTTTTTTTTGCTTTTTGGAGGGCAGTTGGGGTTAAGTAACTTGCCCAAGGTCACATGGCTAGGTTTTTATTTGTGTGTGTGTTAAGTGTCTGAGGCTGGATCCGAATTCAAGTCCTTCTGACTCCAGGGCCAGCGCTCTACTCACTGCGCCACCTAGCCACCCCTCCTATCCTTATTCTTGTTCCTTCTCTTACCTATTTTATATTGAAACTGCAAGTATAACCTTTATTTTGGGAAACACCTTTCTTTTTTTGTCTTTTTTTTTTTGGAAGGCGGAAGGCAGGGCAGTTGGGGTTAAGTGACTTGCCCAAGGTCACACAGCTAGTAAGTGTTACGTGTCTGAGGCCAGATTTGAACTCAGGTCCTCCTGACTCCAGGACCGGTGCTCTATTCTCTGCACTACCTAGGTGCTCCAAGAGATACTTTTCTTAAATAGATTTGAATTATGGATGATTTATTGAAATCCTTTTTAACTGGTATGTTAAAAATTAATATTTTCTTTGAAATATAGCTACTTGTAACCATGTAAATTTGAATACTAAAATTTTACAGTTTATTTTTTCTTTGTAACTTTTACAAAAGATTTTGTACCTTCCTTAATCTAGTCTAATTCCATGACCTAAATCCTCTATTCCATTTAGACTATATATGGTGATAGTGACATCCCTGATCTCACAATCACATATAGTTTCCTTCTTTACCAACTCTGAAATTCCTTTATCTGATCGTTATCTTTTATAGCTCCATCTTTTCTCATGCCTTATGACACCTAATCCTGTTTACTCTCATTATGGTGCTGTCTATTTCCCCTATCCCTCACTTCTTTTCCAAACTGGTTATGATCTTCTCTTCCTTTCTCTGTATTGACCCCTTGATGAGCCAATTCAACTATATTTTATCCTAAACCCTCAATTCACTTGTCTCCTTGTCATATTGCCAGACATACCTTGCCAACAACTCTGGATTGTCCTGACCATTTGTCTCCTTTCTTTCTATTCACATGATGCTGAATAGAGCTGTAAGTAAATCACAAAACTGTTTTGATTGAGTCCACTATAAATTTATCTAACCTCAAGTGGGTTCTCTCTATGTCAAAGCAAAGGACCTCACCTATTATTTTATTGAAATACAGACCATTCCTGGGAGTTCTGTCTTCTCCCTTCTTCCTTACCTCCTATGCTTTTGATATTTCCTCTACTCCTCAACTCCCATTACCTCCTACTACATTCTGGTCTCAGATGAAGAAGTGACTTTTCTCCTTGCCAAGACAAACCCTTTTACATGTTCCCTTAATCCCAACCCCTTCCAACTTCTCTAGCAAATTGTCCTCCCTATCCTCTCCACCCTCTTATTTTCCATCTCTCCCTATCTACTGGTTCCTTCCCTGCTTCTTACAAACAGATCCACACCTCTCCCATCATTAAACCAATCTCATCTGATTATACCAACCCCAATAGCCATTTCCCCGAATCTCTCTTCGCCTTTGCCACTAAACTCCTTAAGAAAGTTAACTGTGGAAGTGGCTTCCATTTCTTCTCTTCTCAATTTCTTCCACACCCTCTAAAACATGGCTTCATACCTCAAGTTACCAATGATCTCTTAATTTCCAAGTCTAATTAGATCTGTTTTTACTCGACTTCTCTGCAATATTTGATGTTCTTGATCACCTTCTCCTCCTGGATACTCTCTCCTCTCTATGTTCACATATCACTTTTCTCCTCCTGTCAGATAATTCTTTGTCTCTTTTTGTTCATTCTTCAAATATGGGTGTCCCCTGAAGCTCTGCCATGAGCCTCTTTCTCTTTTAACTCTATACTCTCTTGCTTGGTGATTTTATAAGAAATGATGACAGAAGTGGAGTGATTCATACTGACATTTCAAAGCTTCCAAAGGTTCATTCTTTGACTCCTGCACAGATATGGATACTTTCATTAGTGTAGAGAAGGTTTTCAGAGGAACTCTACAGTTCTAGAGAATTGTGCCCTTTGAGTGAAAAGTATCAGAGGGGGCCTTAGAGGTTCTTTTGTATCCTGCACTTTCTAGTCCTACAAGATCCAATCAACTAATCTTCCTTCAGTACAGCCCATTGGAATATACATGATTTATGCAGTGGGTTTTACTTTTATTTCTTAGTGGTAAAAGAAAGGTAACATTTAATTTTCCATGTGAGGAGCATTTGCTGTTAAATGTTGGGGAAGAAACATGAAAACCTGATCATTTTTCCAATGTTTAGAATTAATTAGCCTAATTATGTACCTACGACACTACTGATTCTACTTTTTGATGACTGAGATTGGGTATCTTTATTACTAAAATTGATTTCTAGGACCAGACCAAGAAAAGCTCTTATTTTCTCTGGAGTTCATCCAGATTTCTGGTCCATTCCATGTGCTGTGATCCAAAGTTTCTACAGTTTTATGTCAATACTTGGTGACCAATTTTACCAGACGTGTAAGTCAAACATCTTGCTCAAACTGTGGAAATATTATTTTCCCCTCAGAAGGTAAATCTCTCTTTCTCAAAAAAATATATTTGCAGACCCCAAGTTAAGAATCCTTGCTCTAGAAGCATAGTCATGACTCTCAAGTCAGAGTCCACATATCGTGGTTCCATGGCCCTTCATGATAAGGAAACACTATTTTGCCTCTTCAAAGATGATGCAACTCTGAGAAACTAAGCTAATTAAAATTGAATTTCCTAAAACTCCTGGGTCTAGATCAATCCTCTTTCTGAGGAATCTCTGGAGTCTGGGAGGGTGGTGAATGAAGAGCTGCTTGGTAGATGTTTTTATTATTATGAATTATTTCTTTGTTGCTAAGTAATGTTTATATAGCACCACCTCCAAGCTGCTCCCTTAACTCATACTCACAAGTTTGGTTCCCTAGGGCAAGAGTATTCTAGTTTTAAGGTATTTCTAAAACTACAATTCATGAGTCCTTATTATAGGTTGCCTTTAATAGTAATTGACCCAATTACATCAAAGCAAAGGCATTTGTTGGAATAGCATAAGAACAAGAGCAATAAAACATCCCACCAAAAAACTTGGTGGTGCACTTTTCCACAAATACACATACCATCAGTGGGAACAGTGGACACATATGTAGAGCATGCAAGTAGCCAGGTGCATGCATAAGGAACACCTGTAGCTCAAGTGCTGTGGGTTGGGTATGGATTTTGAGTTAGTCTATTTTTTATGGTGCTATTCTTTAGTCAGACTGTTGACTCACTTTTCTTGATTTTCTTGTATCATTTTAACTTCTCTTCCCAATTTTCCCTCTACCTCTCTCTCTCTCTCTCTCTCTCTCTCTCTCTCTCTCTCTTTTTGGAGGGCAATTGGGGTTAAGTAACTTGCCCAAGGTCACACGGCTAGGTTTTTGTTTGTGTGTGCATTAAGTGTCTGAGGTTGGATCCGAACTCATGTCCTTCTGACTCCAGGGCTGACACTCTACTCACTGCACCACCTAGCTGCCCCTATCCCTCCACTTCTCTTACTTGGTTTTCAAAATCCTTCTTGAGCTCCTCCATGGCCTGTAACCAGTTCATATTTTTCTTGGGAGCTTTTGATGCAGGAGTTTTGACTTCATTGTCTTCCTCCTGCTCCATGCTTTGATCCTTTTTGTCCCCCCCAAAAGGAATCTGTGGTAAGATTGCATTTCCTCTGCTTGCTCATGTTGACAGTCAATTACTTGACTTTTGAACTCAAGTGGTGCTGGAAACCCCCAAATGTAAGGATGCAGGGGGGTCTGCCTCAAAAGAATTCAACCACTCAAGAATTCTTTCAGTCAAGGTAACAAGGTTTATTTGTGACAGTGTAATAGTAATGAAATTTGAAGATCCTTTTTTATTGCTAAGCTGAGAGATACTTAGCACCTAGTTTCAAATTAAGGCTCTGTTAAAGAAACAGAAGGTATGAAGCCCTGTTGCTAACATAACAGGAAGGGGCTGAATAGGGAGGAGCAATATTGTATATAAGGAAAAACCCCAGATGGGAAAGCCAAAATTTCCTGGGAACTTATGGTGGTAGAGCTTCTGAGAGCCAGCCAAGCTGCTGAGGACTTCTGAGGGCCAGCCGAGCTGCTGAGGACTTCTGAGGGCCAGCTGGAGCTGCTAGAGGAGGCATGACTGTGGTTGGTACTTTGTTTGTGACTTTGTTAAGCCTCAACTTCCTAGGAATAGAGACTGTGAAGGGGATTTCAAGTAGACTGGATACTGTGAGCTTCAGTGTGGAACAGGAACTGCATGGAGAGCTGGATGAGGAGCTGGGGACTGTCTGTCTTTGAACCCAGGTGACAGTTTGGTGAATTCAAGTAGGAGATGGGACCATGGAAGGGAAACCATGAAAGCTGAAAGCCTGCCTCGAGTCAAGATGAAAAGACCTCGTCATGAATACTGAGTAGTGACTGACCCTGATGTGAGGTTTTGTTGTGGGACTCACTTTGGGAAGAATTGTGTGATTTGGCCAGATGAGACTCTGGGAAACCATTGAGCCCCTTCCCCCCTCCTCCCCACCACTTTGAAAACCCAGATGTTGGTGCTTCCCTCTGGTAACTAACTAGGTATGTATATAATGGTCAGACAGCTGGAAGCCCTGTCTGCTGAATTGTGTTATTTTCTGTTGAGTAGTAACTGTTTGAATTTCACACTTTTTTAATCCATGAATTGACTACTGTATGTCTAAGTGGAACAAACTCTGAAATGGGCTTTGTACCTCATCCTTACCTTTATTTTGCTTGTAAATTCTATCCTAGGATTAAACAACAACAACAACAACAACAACAACAACAACTGTATTTAGCATTCAAACATATTTGTTACCTTCTGGGTAGAATTATTTCTCCCATGCCAAAATCACATGTCTAGTCCTCATTGAAATGAATGTTCAAAAGAGAAGACCTTCCTCAGTAGATGGGGGCTCAGAGTTAAGTTCTAATTGTATAGATACATGAATCCACCTGCCCCTTGAAAATTAGTTAGCACTGCTCTGTTATTAGAGGTGGAACTGAGGGTTAGAAAGTCATTGATTCTCTGAGAATCATAAAAAATATACTACTAACTCAGCACTTATATCCATCAGGGCAGGTGTAAACCACCTAGATGAGTGTGGCATTCAGGAGTGAGTGGCTATTAATGCCATGCCATCTGGTGGTTAAATTTGTAAGAACCCAGATATAAAGGTATAGTATACCTTTGTATCTATATCTATATACCTATCTACTATATATACTATGTACTATGCGGCTATTAAGAAACCCACCACCAAAACTACTGAACTAGCTGGAAGTTAGGAAGCCTACTGGCCCTGGTCTGCTATTTACTAGTTTAGTGTCCCTTAGGCAAAACAATTCACTTCCTAGGTCTTTGCTTCCTCATTTATAAAATGAAAAGGTTTGACTCAATAATCCTTTCTAGTTCTTAACATTCAAGCCTTGAATCCCTGACCATGACTCTAACTTCATTAGCATCATTATGATTGAACCAACGTTGCTAAGAAACAGGAGATAAGAAATAAGTAACCCCACTCCCACTCCCTCCAATAAACACATTCTCTCTCTCTCTCTCTCTCTCTCTCTCTTTCTCTCTCTCTGTCACACACACACAGAGACACAGACAAACACACATATACACACACAAACACACACACACACACACAAACACACTTAAGCATCTTTTGGCTTTTAAACCTCTCCAGGGAAAGAGATTGCACAGCCTCCCTGGTGACTCATTGACTTATTACTTCATGAACTGGAAGTAATTGTCCAGAATCTCTGCTGTTTGTATTTAGGAAAATAATGTAGCGAGGTGCTTAATTTGATTATATGTTTAGACTCCGGGTGAACTCCCCCAGGGTTCAGGCTTGGCTGATGTGTTTATAGAACTCAAGTTTAAAAAGCACTTCTGTTTTAGCCCAAATCCCTCCTGACAATTTGCCAGCCCATTCCTCTGCTTTTGTCTTCCCTGGGCAATGGAAGTAACTCTCTTTCTTTCCCCTTCAAAAGGGATGCTTTCCATGAGGGTTTCTGTAGCTGGAAGGACTGCTGAGTGGAAAGTATTCCTTCTCTCCTTGAGTCTCCCTGACGATTGTCCTTTGCTCTGTAGTTACATCTCCCCCCCTCCCTGTAGCTTTTCCCCAACAACACACACTTATTTCCTCTTCTATTTGTAACTGGGTCTCAGTAGCTTAAGCGTGCCATGTTGCCTTTGTTTTAGAAAAGCGAACTACCTCAAATCGTCACATTCCATACCTCCTGTCATTCCACTGCTTTTGCCTCTCTGTCCAGAGCTGTGCCCTTCCATTAATCAGCTTTGGTTGGTATAGGACATCGGAAGCCTGCATGTGAAGTTCCATGGGCACATTTGAGGATTGTTTGCTAAGCTCTGGCTCCCTTTTAGTTAATATAGTCATCACCACCCTACTCTGTCTGTCTCATGAAGGATTCTTCATTCCTTCTCATAGCTCTCCTCTTCTTCTTGGTATCAGTCTTCTGGGACATTGACATAAGGTCAATGTCATATTAGCCCAGGAATGGCTTGCATGGTGCTCAGAATTTTCTAAGGCCACTTAATTACTGGTGCCAACAGAAGGTAACAGGTATCTAAGTTTCCCTTACAAGGTACCCTTCTATTCTGCGTCATATCTAATTCAGACCAGTCCAATAATTCAGGCTCAGAGTTAAAAGGCAGAGAGACACTAGTAAACCATAAAATGCAATAAAAATAACTACTAATAAGAAAGGAGTAAAGGAATATGCTTTTTAAGGTGAAAAGGAGGACAATTCATATAAAATGGTCATAACCCTCTGTCTGTACATGGCTTTCCCTACAGGGTAGTAGAAAGTCAGATACCAGTTCTCCACAAGAAGCCTTAGGCAACAAGAACCCAAACCAAGATAATCCTTAGACTGGATCCCTGGCCCCTTTAAGGGAAACTAGCTTTGCCTACACCAAAGGATAAGGAGCAGCTCCTATTTTATCTGTTTATTTTCCCCACCCCTCTTACTTTGCCTCATTCTGTTCCTGACCCTGCCTGGAACCCCCTAAAGTCTTCTTTCTGACTGTTCATTGGAACTTCTCATGACCTGCTTGGGGAGCTCTACTCACTCCTGTTCTGGGTTTATTCCTGGTCTATAGTGGCCGACTGTCTGATTAGCTCAATGAAAGTCAAACCTAGGATCAAGAATCTAAAGCTATCCCGTTGGGTCAAACACCATATCCACTTTCAGGGTGATAAAAAGATCTAATCCATCCCTGCTGAAGCTAAGACCAAAAGGAAAGAGACTGTGTTGTACTCAACAGTGAGATGTATGTCAGATAATTCATGGGATTGTTCAGTGAGTCCGGAAAGACTACTTCCATTTTTGGAGGTCTTCAAAGTTGAAGAGCTTTGTTATCTGTCCAAGACAGATAATTTAGTCCTACCTTTATGAGTGTGTGTGTGTGTGTGTGTGTGTGTGTGTATACACATATGCATCTGCATATATACTATATATACATATGCATAGAAATTATATTCAAGGATATATATCTCCAAAAGAGTATATATAGAAGTATAATATTTATAAATAGTAGAATATTTATCATATACTACATTAAGATTATAATGTATTATAAATTATATTATATATTAAATTATATTAATATAATTTATAATATAAAATGCTATTATATTTATACTACATTCTACATATTCTGTTATAGTTATGGTATATTCTATGTAATTTTATTAAATTAATATATTCCATATAGACTATAATGTGATATAAATATAGACATAAATAAATATGTATATATAGCTCTGCGTGTGTGTGTAGCTAATATTAGACTCTCAAAGGCTATGCTAGAAGATCATGAGCCCTAGAAGGGCCCACCAAACTGGAAAGGCCTTGGCTACAATCCCATTGAAGAAATGTACATTTGATGTTTGAGGACCATGCAAGATAGGCAAAGAGAAGTCCATCACCAAGTTGACCTGAAGAAGAGGCATTTTTCAGTCCTCAAACTAAATTGAAGTGAGGTTCACTTCTACACTGGTGGAAGTAGGTAATGAAATCCCAGAATTAAGAGGTTATATGCCATAAGGTTGGGGGACTCTTAACCACAAGGTCATAGAATTTAGTGCTAGAAGGGACTTTCCTTGGAAGGCATCTTTGAGCCTTTCATTTTGAAGAAATAGTTGCTGAAATGTAAAGTGACTGGTCCAAGGCCACCTAGCTAGCAAGTGTCAGAGCTGGGATTTAAACCCAGGTCCAAAGCTTTCAAGTATACCCTAGCTGCCCAGATCATCATTCCTTTCTTTATACTAGTGCAGTTTGTTTTAAAATATTAGTATAAAAATATAAATCCAATTTACACCAATGATTTTCTCACATCAGGTGAAAGTGGAGCCACATGTATACGCATTTGTATGGGAAACAGTGTAGTGCAGTAATTGTGGAAAGGGAATTGATCTTGAAATCAGAAAACCTGTGATTAGAACACTAAGTTGGAGGCCCCGGTCTCAATTTCACTCTACCACAGTTCCCAGCAAAGGCAGCCAGATGGTCTTAGAGATCTACAGCTGAAGTCAGGGAGATTGTGTTCAAATTCTGTATTGGATACTTATTAACAGGGTGACCCTAATCAAGTCACTTAACCTCTTCCAACCTCAGTTTCCTCATTTGTAAAATTAGGGAAATAATAGCACCTAGCTCCCAAGGTTGTTGTGAGGACAAAATCAGATAAAATTTGTAAAGTGTTCCAGCAGCTAGTTTCTATGCTACCTGGCTGCCTCTGTTGGGAACTGTTATGCAACAAGAACATAGGATACAGTACTAGCAGGGACCTTGGCTTCATGAAAGATATATATATATATATATATATATATATATATATATATATATATATATATATATATATATATATATATATATATATAAATACACCTGGTATATATATACACCAGGTGTATTTCATCTTTCTCAGTGGAGTATTCCATAAAATGGGGATGATATTTGTCCTGAGTTATACGGTTGTTGGGAGGATGAAGTGAGAAGAAAAAGAAAGCACTTACCTAAGAAAGCCCTCTGTAAATTCTAGTTGTACAAGTCTAAGATTCCTTTTTGGAGGGGGGAAGGTAGAGCAATTGGGGTTAAGTGACTTGCCCAAGGTAAGTGTTAAGTGTCTGAGGCCAGATTTGAACTCAGGTCCTCCTGACTCCAGGGCCGGTGCTCTATTCACTGTGCCACCTAAGCGCCCCAAGCCTAAGATTTCTAAATAAAATAAAATAAATAGAAAAAAAAAAACAAGCAGTGAGGCAATGCCTCTAGGAGGCAGTGGTGGATAGAATACTGGATCTGGAGTTAGGAAGGCCTGAATTAAAATTCAGTTTAGGACACTAACCTTGTGACCCTGGGCAAGTCACTTAATCTTTGTCTGACTCAGTTTCCCCATATCTAAAATGATGATGCTTAATAGCATCTACTTCCCAAAGTTGTGAAGCTAAAATAAGATATCTGTAAATTGTTTCACAAGCCTTTCACAATGTTATTCTTTATTATTACTAAGTTTCCTCAGATATTATTTAATTTGATCTTATTTTATAGGTGAATATCTAGGGAAAGGAAGTGACTCATCCATGGTCACATGTAAAGTAGCAGAGACAGATTAAAATTCCACTCTTAATAATATTATTGGAAATCTCAGATATTTCTGTTTCATTGTACGGCATGTAAAAATTTACCCAACCAGACTAAGCGTAGGTGAGAATTTTCTAAGTGCCCCAAACTAAAGATGGAAAGTTGTGGGTTTATTTTGTTGTTTGTAAATTGACAGTAGAGACACTGAGGGGTATAAACTGGATGTATTTTCCAATTTCTGTCACTAGGTGTCACAAGTGCCCACAACAAAAACCTCAGGCTTTTTTTGGCTTTGCTGAGTGAGCCTCAGAGATCTCAGCTAGGGAGAACAGGGCATGTCTATATGGCTAGACAAGATGGGAGGTCCTCCACTGAAGCACTTTCTATTGACCTGCTAGCTACGTTACTGACCCTTCTCAGGTAGTTCATTTAGATCCTTACCTTCTAACCTGCCCCCTCAAGCCCCGACAACAGAGAGTTGCAAAGGATTGTTTCCCATCTGACTCTGCTATTCTTTATTATTACTAAGTTTCCTCGGATATTATTTAATTTGATCTTATTTTATGCTATATTGTAGTTGCCTCATTTTTTCTGACCCTTCTACTACTCCCTTCCCTGTGACTGTAGGATGAACTCAAAGTTAGCTGGAGGAAGATCTTTAGTTTCCCTTAGCTTAGCATCCTAGGAAGCAGGAGATATGGAGAGTGAATTTAAGTATGAAAACAGGAGGTGGATAGAGTGCAGGGCCTGGAGTCAAGGAAGACTCATCTTCCTGGGTTCAAATCTGACCTCAGACACTTATTAGTTGTGTGACCCTGGGCAAGTCATTTATCCCTGTTTGTCTCAGTTTCCTCATCTGTAAAAAATGAGCTGGAGAAGGAAATGGCAAACCACTCAGTATCTTAGCCAAGAAAACCCCCCAATGGTGAAACGGAAAGTCAGATGTGACTGAAATGGCTCGACAAGTCAACAGCTTCAAGTAAAAGCTGAATGGCCACCAAGTTAGGTTATAGAGGGGCTTCTGGCTTGAGGTATGGCTTTATCCTGCTGGATGTCAATGCAGGGGAAACCCCCCAAATTTACAATAAATTATTAAATTTAAGATGCACCATTTAAAAAAATTATATGAAGTGTTAAAGATTTCCAGGGGGTGGTACAGTGAGTATTTTTTTTTTTTTTAAAGAGGGTGGTAGACCAAATAAATTTGGGAACCTCTGACCTATACAGTCCCTTCTGGTTCAAAATATAACATTGATAATTTGATAATGGTTGGAAAATCTGTTCACCCTTTTGGTGATGAATCTTTTTAGCCAGTCTGGTCCTTGGATAACAGATACAATGCAATGCCAAGTCTTTCCAGTTCTATTAGACCTGGCCCGCCTAGACTGTGCTAGTATGTTCTTCCACAAATACACTGCTCTGCAAACAGTGGCTACCACTCCAAGCCAGAGGTCAATCTTCTGTCTATGATGAGCAGATGATAGCTGCTCCCAGCAGCAGCATGCTCCCTTTGTTGTCCCTTTTAACTCTGAGAACACAGTTTTAGCCACTCATTCATTTACTTTTGGCAAAAAGAATCACTATTACGTATGTACTTAATGCACTTAGTGTGGCTCAGGAATCACTAGGGGCAAGCCCTGGGTTAGGGTTAATTATCCAGTGAATCAAAAAAGAAAAAGAAAAGGAGTCATAAATATATAAATTAACCACATTACAACAAATGTAAAAAAGTGTAACCCTACAAATACATGCCAATTATAAAATAGACAACCTAATGTTCAAAGGTTTAAACCACAGAAAATTAGGTAGGAGGGAAATTTGGCAGCTTACTGACAAATCTCTTCTACAAAGCAGTGGTGTGCCCAAATTTTAAAAGTAAATCTTTAAAATAAGAAATCTCTGAAATGCCTAAAAGTGAAAGGTAAAGATATAAAGAGCCAAGTATACCATAATACATACAAAACACTTATGTAGCACATTTTTGTTCTTGTTCAGTTGTTTGGGTTCTATTTGACTCTTTGTGACCCCCTTTGGGGTTTTCTTGGCAGAGATACTGGAGTGGTTTGCTGTTTCCTTATCCAGATCATTTTACAGATGAGGAAACTGAGGCAAATAAGGTTAAGTAGCTTGCCCAGGGTCACACAGTTAGTAAGTGTGTGAGGCTAGATTTAAACTCAGGAAGATGAGTCTTCCACATTCCAGACCCAGAGCTCTATCCACTAAGTGACCTAGCTACCCTTACCAAATCCTTGATACTTAATTTATAAATATCTTTTACAAATTAATAGTGATTTGGAGCATTTTGAAATGGTTATTGATAGTTTACTTTTCTTCAGAATTTGTAAGAGAGCCAACAATAATGATAATAACTAGCATTTATAGAGTGCTTTAAGGTTGCAAAACACTTTACAAATGTTAGCTCATTTTATCCTCACAACTTTTGGAGACAAGTGCTATTACTATCCCTATTTTACAAATTGAGGCAGAGATTAAATGACTTGGCCAAAGTCACCCAACTGGTAAATGCCCAAGCCCCAATTTGAGTTCCTGGCTTCCTGACTCTAGGCTCAGCTGCTTTATACACTGCAGCCACCTAGCTGTCAGGCAAGATAGAATGGTAAGAGCACAGACTTAAGAGTTCTTAGGGAAAGCCTCAGTTTGGATCCTACTTAACATCTATGGAATTATGAGAAAATCACTGAACCTCCCTGAGCCACAGTTTTCTTATTAATAATATAGAAGTGGAAGTCTCAGGGTTACCTTCACACCTTGGGGAAGTTGAGGAATTTGTTAGATGCCACTGAAGGCCCCACATATACCAACACACTAGAGGCAGTGGCTACCATGTAGGTCAGAAGCCCATGGTGAGTGGATTGCATACATATATCCATGACATATCCACACATATACAATATACTAATATAGTATTATAACACATCATATATTCATTCACCTTACATTTTATTGGAAAAATCAAATGTAGTTATGTATGCAAAGCATTTTGTATACCCCAGAGTGCTCTGTGAATCTCAGATATTACTCTCCACACTGGCATTTTTCTCTTTCACAGAAGCAGCCAATGATGGGGGCGGCAATCACTAGCTCCTGGCAGCATCCTTATCACTACCTCCTCTCTTCCTCTGCTCCCTACAACTCCTAGACTGTGATAGGCTCCAGTTCTGGGTTGGCAAAACTGTTCTCTCAAGATGTAAACCACAGTCACTGTTGCTCCCCCAGCCCTCTGAGACAGAGTGTGTTATAGGTCAATGTGGAAAGGGCCCTATAGATCTGATGAGAGAAATGCAATGCCTATAAATAAACAGAGAGTGTTTCGAAAACTATTCAAATGAGAAGACCTTATTCTCTGCTGGGTGAGGGAATATTTCCCAGCTTTCTAGAAAGGCCTGGGATCTAGTTTGTCTCAATCTTAGGAAGGCTGCATGGCAGGTAGTAACACCAGTACTTCTGGATTTGGGAGTCAGAGAATCTGGCTTTTGGTCCTGGTTCTGCAACCTCTCTCTGTTTCTTTATTTGTCAAACCACAGTGTTGGCACGGATGATCCTTAAGATCTCACCTACAGCAAAAGCTATGGTCCTAGGGCCCAGTGACATAAATGAATGCCATAAACAAATATCATCTCCTTTCTGGAAGATAGCACTTGCTGATGGTAAACCAGAGGGAGCATGCTGCTGCTGGGAGCAGCTATCATCTGCTCATCATAGACAGAAGATTGACCTCTGGCTTGGAGTGGTAGCCACTGTTTGCAGAGCAGTATATTTGTGGAAGAACATGTGGAAGAAGCACAGTCCAGGGGGGCCAGGTCTAATAGAACTGGAAAGACTTGGCATTGCAATGTATCTGTTATCCAAGGACCAGACTGTCTAAAAAGATTCATCACCAAAAGGGTGAACAGATTTTCCAACCATTATCAAATTATCAATGTTATATTTTGAACCAGAAGGGACTGTGTAGGTCAGAGGTTCCCAAACTTATTTGGTCTACCACCCTCTTTAAAAAAAATTACTCACTGCACCACCCCCTGGAAATCTTTAACACTTCATATATTTTTTTTTAAATGGTGCATCTTAAATTTAATAATTTATTGTAAATTTGGGGGTTTTCCCCTGCATTGTCATTCTGATGATGCAATGTTGTGTCATGTAACCATATAGCATCATATTCTAAACAAGTCATTACATACACATACTCCCCCTGATGCATGTGGAACTTCCTGACAATACACGACATAGTGTATGGTCAGGCCCCCCTGCCAGTACTTGCTTGTTAAGGCCTGTCAGTGGACTTGACCATTGATTGACTATAACCAGCATTTTATGTGTTTATTTGAAAAATAATGTAATCATTACAACTTTAACTCTGTTACAGAACAGATGAAACATATACAAATGGTTTTCCAAAATTCTCTTCTCTTCTTCCCTTATGCTTCCATCGCCCCCTTATTTTTATTCCACACCCAGCAGTTGCACCCCAGGCCACTACAGCCCTCCCCATCTTTCCAGTACCTCCCAGGGGATGGTATTGCCCGCATTGGGGTGCCTCTGGTATGGGTCTTCTTACCCAAACCCCTTATTATATAGATAAGAAATCTGAGATGCAGAAGGGATTAATTACTTCTCCAAAGTCACACTCTGAATTACCAGCATATAATTGATAGAGCCCTGGATTTGGAGATGAAGAACTTGCATTAAAATCCTAATTCTAAAAAAGCTGTCTTTACCTCTCTGTGCTTTGGTTTCCTGATCTGTACAATGAGGAGTTGGACTAGATGACCTCTAAGGTCACTTAATTTGTGAAGCTAAGGGATAGAACTAAGATTAGAATCTAGGTTGAACAAGTCTAAATCCCATGTTCTTTCCACTGCACAACACTGCCTCTTCCCATTGACTAAGACATAGTGTGGTCATAGTGTTTTTTGAGGGAGGGATCACCCAGAGAAATAAAATCTGCAATCCTGACCTGGTTGCCTGCTGCTTGCCTAGACAGAGTGTGTTATAGGTCAATATGGAAAGGGCCTTATAGATCTGATGAGAGAAATGCAATGTAACACATTGTAACACATCCTGAAGTGTGGCTTCAGGATGTCTTGTGGGGCTTCTGCTATCAGCAATGATACCTGTGTATGTATATGTTTATATGTGTGTGTATGCATGCACGTACATATATACACACACAGAGTCATAAAGCACTCAGATTGTGTTTGTCCCTGTGACTATTCCTCTTATTCCCTCTCCTGAGACTAGAAGAGGGTTCTTGTTTACCATTGTAACTTTTCCAATTTAGCATTTTCTGTTCTGTTACCCTCATCACAAACCCCCATTCCTCATATAACAATAAGGAATATTTTCTGTACCCACATATGGATCAGAACATTTATGAGAGAGCTCCATTCAAACTCTTTTGGGAAGAAGTTATTGTTTTTTATGGGTACTTCATAAATTTGTTATTACCACTATCTTTGTTGTGACAATGTTGTGTGAGGTGCTGTAGTTTAGGGGAAAGAACAAAGCAGTGGCTGGAAGACCTACTTCTACCCATTAGGGAGCTGTATGACCTTGGATAAGCGATTTTATCTCTCCAAGCCTCAGTATTCCTACCTGTAAAATAGAGATGGTAGTACTTACACTACCTATCTTACAAGGTTCTTGTGAGGAAAGTACCTGGAAACCTCTAAGCATTCTTATAGACTCCTCCTGCACTCAAGTCTGAAGCTCAGCCCAGTCGGTCTGGGTTCACTGAAGTTCTTCTCAGTGGTAGCCCAAGACATTCCATCTCTAGATTCCATACATTTTCACTGGCTGACCACCCCCCTGACCATGTCTGAAATATTCCTCCTCTTCATCTCCACCTCCTGGTGTCCCTGGCTTCCTTCAGGTGCCAAATAAAACCTTACCTTCCTTGATAAACATTTTCTGATCCCTCTTCAGGATAATGTCTCCCCTCTGTTGATTCCATCTTATTCATCCTGTCTATTGCTTGTTTGTTTATGCTTGTTTTCATATTTTCTCCCCCATTAGATTATGATCTACTCGAGAGTGGGAATTATATTTTGCCTTTCTTTGAAACTCCAGGGCTCAGCACAGTACCTAGCATATAGTAGGTGTTTAGTAAATGCTTATTGACTGTTGGTCACATCATTTTTCATCAATTTCATTTCATTCCACCTTCTCTAGGACTCTGATTCACCAGTCTTTCTGTCTCATGCATCTTTTAATCTCTGCCTTTTCATGTCCATGCTGACCTTTTAAGGGTCCCTTTCTATATTCTAGCATAGTTAGGTCTCCTCAATCCTAAAGGAGCCTTCCTTTAACCCATCTAGACCATTTAGTTACTGTCCCAGTTTTCCTCTTCCCTCTTCTAAACTTCTGGAAAGCAAAAGTAGTCTTACGCAATGCTTCCTCTTATTCTCCACCAATTTTTATGATGGGCTTCTACCTTTACTCCCCCACCCGAATTTTTAGTCCTTATCTTCCTTAATTTCCCTAAGGCACTTTTTCTTCTTGGTACTGTGGAAACAACACTGATTTTGGAGTCAGAAAATCTGGGTTCAAACCTTTCTCCTGGATACTTACTATTTGTGTGACTTTGAGCACATCTCATAATCTTTGGGACCTAAGTTACCTCAGCTGTCTGACTAGAAAACCTCTGAGGTCCCTTCCAAACCTATAAATACTCTTCACCTCTGGCTTCAGAGACCTTATTACACTCTCTTGGTTCTCCTTTTCCCCTCTCTAACTTTTTGTTCTCAGTCTCATTTCTTGACTTTTTATCCTCCTCTTCATGCCTGAAGGTGGCTGCTCCCCACAGTTCTTTTCTTGTCCCTATTTCTCCTTTTTGTTTATCTGTCTGTCTTTGCATTCTTCCCTGATTTCAACTATCACCTCAGCAACAAACTTTCTAATGTTTATTTACATGCCTGACTTCTCTTCTGAGTTCCGGGCACCTCTCTCCAAAGTCTATAGGCTCCCTATAACTTTATATATAACTTTACTGAGTAAAGTTCTGACTCCTTTGGCTGACATACAAATCTCTGAATGAGAGAACCAATCTCCCTCTCCAGGCTTTTCTCATATCACTCCCCTCTGCTTACTTAATAGCAGCCAAATGGAACTATATTCTCTCTCCTGACTGGACACTGCACTTTCCATCTCTGCACCCTTTTCCATGTTATTCCCTATGCCTAGAATAACCTCCCCCATCCTTTTCCCTTTCAAAATTTCTGTTTGTTACCTAAAGCCCGTTTAAAAGCTACCTCCTCCATGAAACTTGTCCTCTGGGAAGTCCCATAGCATTTTGTTTTAACTTTTCAAATACATTTTAAAAGCTAGACCTGTACTTGTATTGGTGTAGTGCACTTCTGGTGAGGAAACTCTTAATAGATATGTATTTGTACCTACTTTGCAACAAAGAGTCTTAGGGTCCCTGAGAGGTTAAGAGACAAATGGAGCTTGAACCCAGGTCTTCCTAACTCTGAGGTTAATCCATGAATACCTCTCAATGTACTTGTCATGTAACATTATACATTTTTACAATATATTAAAATGCTAAATTTAATTATTTAAATATTATATTAAATTTAAATATTAAAATAAAATATTATATTATAACATATCTATGTTTTTACTACCTACTAGATTATACTGTCTTTAAGGACAAGGCTCCATATCTTATCTAAGATCAGCATTTCCCATAGGGCCTAGCACAGTTTGATGAATTCAATCAACACTGGGAGAAGAGAAAAGCGTATCTAAAAGTATTGAGAAGTATTGGGGATACTAGTTTCACATGATCTTAATCTTAGTGAAATAGAAGGCTTGGTCATCTGATTGTCTGGATCTGAGTAGGGCAGTGTACAAGATAATCAAAGAAGTGTAAGACATGGTCCCTGCCCACAAAGGGTTTCCTGACACAGGGATTGAAGAAGTAGGAATAGTTTCTTTTAAAAAAATGGTGGATAATACCCTCTCTTGAGGGACAGGCCCAGTATTTTCTTGTTTGGCTTTTTTTCCCATTTCTGGATTTTACCAAAGCTTAGGATGTTTATCTTGCTTCAGGTTTTCTTCCCCATTGATCTGTTTAAAAAGACTGGCACTTTCTAGTTCTTTGCTCTCAAAGGACTAAGCAAAGGAGGAGGGACCATTTAAAACAGACCTTTGTGGGAATAATTGTATGGAAGGATCACTAGTGTGACTGCTGAACAGAGGCTAGTAGAGAGAAGGGAGAGAAGAATCTATGGGCTGGATTTGAGCCCAAATCTCCCATCTTTTGTTCAAATAGGTTGAAGGTTAACATTGAAACAGCAGTAGATGGCAACCAGAAGGTGGGGAAGGAGGAGAGAGAAGAGAGATTTTTTTTTATAAGCATTATACAAAACAATAAGCCCAAGCCCCCTGCTGCTAGCACAAAGCTGCTTCAAACTTTTAGAAAAGAAATTGTGGGAGCTAGACTGGCTCACTGCCATCTTACTTTACAGTCTTATTCAAGATCCTGTAAAGTTACTAAAAAATATCATAGAATCATATACTCCCTAAGGCCAAAAAGTCTTACCCATACTTGAATAAGGATTTCATCAATAATGTAAGAGTGGTCATCCACTCTTGGCTTAAAGCTCTCCAGTGCTTGGGGGACAAACTCTTGGCCCATAGTCTTCTATAGTCTTCTATGGAACCCTTGTTCCATATTTGGGCATTCCTAATTATTAGGAGAAAGGAGGTGTTTCACAGGGGACAGAGGGCTGACACTGGAATCAAGAAGAGAAGGGTTCAGATTCTGTCTATGTGTGACCCTGGAGAAGTCACTTACAGTCTTAGAGACTTGGCTGGGGTCACTGAGAAGTTAAGTTGATGAACAGCTTTCACATGAGTAGCAAAATTTTCTTCACTAAGAAATCTCTACATTAGTGAAATCACAGGTTTGATCATATAAATGCATATATATGCATATGTAAACATGTTTATAGATACAGATGTAGATACATAGCTATTTATAGATGTGTGCATATAGATATGAATATATGTATATGTCTATAGGCATAGCTATTTATAGATATATAGTATATAAAACTGTGAATATATGTATATATCTATAGACATAACTATTTATAGATGTATATAGATATATGTGTATATCTATAGATATAGCTATTTATAGACATATGTGTATATCAATATGGATATATGTCTATATCTATAGACATAGCTATTTATTGATGAATAATGTATATAGCTTTGAATATATGTATATATCTATCTATAGACATAGCTATTTCTAGACATATATGTGTATATAGATGTGATTATATATGAATATCTATAGGCATAGCTATTTATAAATATATAGTATATATAACTTTGAATATATGTATGTATCTATAGACATAACTATTTATAGACTATATGGATATAAGGGTATATCTATAGATATAGCTATTTATAGACATATATGTGTATATCAATATGGATATATTTATATATAGAGAGAGAGACACACAGCTATTTATAAATGTATAATGTATATAGCTCTTAATATCTATAGACATGTGTATAGAGTGATTTTATATATAATATATATATATATATGTGTGAGATAACTATGTATCTGTATAGTAGTAAGCTTTTCCTCACATCAAACTTAAAAGTCCTCTCATTGCTCCTGTTTCTGCCCTTTAGGGCCAAGCAAAGCAAGTCTAATCCCTTCTCTGTGGAACTTCAAAGAAGGCGTGTCCTCCCTGAGGCTTCTCTTTTCCAGGCTGAAGTTCATCCATCCAGTCTTCTCACGGCTTGGTCTCTCTCAAGTCAGCCTAAGCTTGTGTTTGCTTTGTTTTTTTTTGGCCATTGTATGTCCATAATGATCTTGAAGTCCCTTAAAGCCTTTACCTTTCCAATAAATTGTGGCTGTCTAGTCATTCCATGCCATCTAATGCTTGTCAAGTTAATTTTTTTTGAAACAAAGCATGACTTTTAAATTATCCCTATTAAATTTTATCTTATTAGGTTGAGCCAAATGTTCTATTCTCTTAAGATTTTAGGGATTCCAACTGCTATCCAATATGTTAGCTGTTGTGTGCCAGCCTCCCGTCACCTGCAAACCTGATAAGCATGTCATCTATGTGAAGGAAGACTGAGCCAAGCACTGCTACCTGGGGCACTTGACTAGGGTCCTTCTTCCAAGATGATATCAAGGGTCTAGCTTTCTAACTAGTTCTGTATCCACCTAACTGTATGGTTGTCTAGCTTAAATCTCTTCCATCTTTTCCACAAGAATATCATGAAAGATTTTTGTCAAATGCTTTGTTAAGATAGAATTAAATTTTATGTATAGCATTCCTATGCTCTGTCTACTGTCTACTAACCCTATCAAGAAAAGGAAACAAAATGTGAAAGTGGGGATTGATTGGGTATATTAATGAAGTTTTAAGCCTTAGTTGAAGTAAGAACTTGGAAAGACCTTAGTTCAAAAAGGCCAAGGTCTCCCACTGCATCTGAAGCCATCTGCAGTCATCCTGATCTATATCTTGCCACTGGACCCAGATGACTCTGCAGGAGAAAGTGAGACTGGTGACCTTGCACAGCCCTCTCTCACTTAAATCCAATTCACTTGCAAGTCATGGCATCATCTTCCTGATGTCATGGTCCTCTTCAAGAATGAAGGACAAACAACAACAATAAAGTTACCTCATCTAAAGCAAGAGATAAAGTGTGACTCCTGGTCCTGCTACTTTAGTCAGATGGGAACATGTCTTAGTCAACCAAGTAAAATATGTCTCAGTCATCAACCATGAACTTTAGACAACCAAGTGCACAGGAAACTATGCAGATTAGCAGAAGAAGCTTGGTAATGATTTATGGGGCTTATATAAAACCAGGGTGCAAATGGGAACTAGTTCAGAATGTAAGTCATCTGAACAATAAAGAAAGTGTTCCAGCTAAACCCCTGAGAAGGATTAAATTGTCAGGGAGAACCACAGTTCCAGAGCTCCAGTTTAAGTCTAAGGCCCCATCTCCTTCTCTTCCTCTCATTTTGATCAGAGGACCTGGTGAACTTAGAAGAACTGGATGATTTCCCATCTTCCCATTGGTTTCCTACTATGTTTTTACATCAGCTGATGGCAGGAAGCCAAGGACAGACTGGTCAAAGATTCATAGCTCTACAGGAGTCCAACAGAAAACTTACACTATGCCTAAGGAGAACTTTAAGAATACCCCCTGGACTTCTAGCAAACAGTAGTTGCAAGTCACCCCTTTGCTATGTGTGCTCTCTAAACATGAGTTTGATTTCCCTTGGCCTCTCTAAGTACTTGTGAGAGAGTGTGTCACTGATTGGGGGTGAGTAAACACACCTTATGGCAGCTAGTGGGGGGATCAGATAGAGCACTGGACCTGGAGTCAGGAAGACCTGAGTTCAACCTGGGCAAGTCATTTAACACTATTTACCTCATTTTCCAAATCCATAAAATGAGCTGGAGAAGGAAATGGAAAACTACTTCAGTATCTTTGCCAAGAAAACCCCAAATGGGGTCACAGAGTCAGGCATGACTCAGACAACTGAACAACAAAACATACCTTTCTAAAAGCTACTTACGTCTGCCCAACTCATAGATAATTAACCCATAATCATAGCAGGAAGCACACCAGTGGAGGCTTGTGAATTATAACATTAAAAACCCTTTAGTACTAACTCCAGCCTCTCAGTACTAACCATAGATTTGCAGGGGAAATATAATAACCTGGCTCTAAGGGCCCAAATCATCATTGTGAGTGGGAGTTAGGATAAGGACCCTTAGAATTTACATGGGATACAAAAGTTGGTCTGATATGGTCTCTTCTTGTTGAAGCCTTGCTGGCTCTGTATGATTACAGTTACTTTTCTAGATATTCATTAACCATATATTCCATATATTTAATAATACATTCTAGAATTTTATTGGAAGTTGAAGTCAAGCCTGGCTGAAGTTCACAGATTCCATTCTCTTCCCTTTTTGATCATTGGGAGTTAAAAAAATGTTGAAGCTGCTTTAATCATTCACCCTGAAGAAACAAGAAACATCAGTCATACAGCACTTGGTAATTTATATTGCAATACCCATGGTAGTTATGAGAAAAAGGGACATTATGGAAAATACTCATAGCCCAGGGGCGGCTAGGTGGCGCAGTAAGAGTGCTGGGCCTCAGAGTCACGCTCGGGATCTGCTCCTCAGATACTTAACACCCACACCCACACACACACACAGAAACTGGCCGTGTAACCTTGAGCAAGTTACTTAACCCCAATTGCTTTAAAATAAAAAAAAGAAAATACTCATAGCCCATGGGCCAGAATTATTACAGAGGATGGAGAAGTTGAATAGTTCTGTGAAGAATTGGATTAGATTTACATCTAAGTAATGGGGGACTGCCCAGCAGAGGACTTAGTCCTTTGAACATAGACAATCTGTACAACCTTGTGCCAACACGTGGGGAAGTTTCAGGAGCCTGCTTCCCTAAATACCCAATAATTCATAATGATGGGATTCTGACCCCAATTCAGAGTATTTGTAAATATGCAGACTGTATCCTAATTGGTTTATTTCATAGTGATTAAAAAGCCTTTTAACTAGAATTGAGTATGCATTCAAAAGGCTCAAATGGAAGCTCAAATTCTTTGACCTAGTAGCTTTTAAGCTACTACTTTATATAATATGAAAGTATATAGAATATAGTATGTAGAATATATACTAAGACTATTTTATAGAAGACTCCCCAGGACAGGGCTGAATCTCCTTTAGCCAACACCAGTGTATCTCCTTATATCCCTATCTAATTGCTTTCAAGGACTCTTAAATCCTAACTAACACCCCACCTTCTACAGGAAGCCTTCCGTAACCCCTCTTAATTCCAGTGCTTTTTTTTTTTTAATTTCGTGTCTATCATGTATATAGCTTAGCATGTTGTCTCTCTCATTAGATTGCAAGTTCTTTGAGGGTATGGACTCTTTTGCCTCTTTTTGTATCACCAGCATTTAAAATGGTGCCTGCCACATCGTAGGCACTTAATGAATTTTTTATTAAAAACAAATGACTTCTCCACCCAATGCCCTTTATTCAGTGGAGATTTATAGGCTTTGTTCACACCTAATCTATACTCTTGATTTATTCCTTTAATCAAAATGTCTGGGAGCTATTGCTACACTTACAGATAGATGGATGGATGAATAAAGCACTTATTAAACATATACTGTGGGTTAGAAACTCACGAACTGGGCTAAGTGCTAGTCTACAAATGCAACCAAGCAAAACAGTCTCTGCCCTCAAGGAGCTTACATGCTAATATGGGAAGATGGTACATAGAGAGGGATCCTGGAAAGTGGAAGATGGAGAAAGGAGGAGACACAACCATAGTGGCTTGGAGGCCCAGATCCTGGCGAGATAAAACAGGATCACCTAGTCTAGCAGGGCCAGGGACTCCAGAGTTGGAGTCCAAAGTTCTGGTGGGAAGAAAATGAAGATCAATACCAAAAGGAAGACAATAAGGAAAAAACTGGGAAGATCCTCTAAATCAAGTCAAGAAATACCTTAATACTTAATATTTTCCTTTTTTTTTTTTTTGAGGGGGAAGGCAGGGCCATTGGGGTTAAGTGACTTGCTCAAAGTCATATGGCTAGTAAGTGTTAAGTGTCTGAGTGAATTTGAACTCAGGTCCTCCTGACTCCAGGACTGGTGCTCTATTCACTGTGCCACCTAGCCACCCCTATACGTTATATATATATATATATATATATATATATATATATATATATATATTTGCTTTTTGGAGGGCAATTGGGGTTAAGTAACTTGCCCAAGGTCACACGGCTAGGTTTTTGTTTGTGTGTGTTAAGTGTCTGAGGGCGGATCTGAACTCAGGTCCTTCTGACTCCAGGGCCGGCATTCTACTCACTGCGCCACCTAGCTGCCCCTACTTAATATTTTTTAATCTGAAAGTTGTCAAAGGGAAAATAATGTTGAAAAATATGATTCAAAATGAAGAAATAAAAGCGGTTAAAGGCTCACACTTATGTCATTAATATTTTCTTCAGGAAAAGGGTTAGAAAGATATAATAAACCCCAAATAATATTATAAAACATGCAGCCAACTATATTTTAACAAGTAGTTCCTGAGGAAGATATGATTTCATAATCCATTGTCTGTATGCAATCAGATCATTGACTAATTAGGGCAAAAGTTAAAACCATCCCCAAATTAGAAGAAAGAATAATGCTTTAAAAAACCTACAATCCCAATTCCAATAAGCTGTTGACTCTGAACATTGGAAATGAATAAAAATAGAGATATTGTCTCTGATATTCTCTATTTCTTAAAGCAGTACACAGGTTGTCACATAGGAGGTTTATTTCCCATGTGGACAACGTTGATGAAAGGAGTTGTGTATGTGTTGGGGGGTGGGTGTGGGCAGGGTGTACCATATCTTTTCAAGCCACTAGGTAACTCAAAACTCAAGATTAGTCAGTTTACCTCAACTGTACTTCTGATGAAAGTACTCAGCAGTTCCAACCTTAAAGTACCAGCTCTTTAGCAATGGAACATGTGCAGATATCTTCTAGTATCTCTTCAGCTTTTCTTAAATATCCTGGATGTCATGTTTAAAGTCTAAGAGGCTGGGTTAATTCCTAAAAAACAAAACAAAACAAAGCAAAAAACAAAACAAAACAAAACCAAAAAACCCAGAACAAAAAAAAAAAAAAAAAGAAAAACCCAACTCAATTCTCTTGGCTCATGCCTTCAGCCAATTAAATACTGTGGTGAGCCAAAGAGGCCTGTCCCAGGACTCTGATAATTACCCTGATATCAGTGGACCTGCATGTCAAAGATCTCTTTGAGATGCGACTTTTCACTGTCTGCTCCGGAGTTCTTTTGATATAGGTTGCATTTAAAAGGATGGTATTTGAGTTCTGAGGCCAACAGGCTCTGCCCCAAGACATATCTGATTCTGCACTCAGGTATCTTTGGGCGGCCAGCTCTAAACGTGTTGACTTTTGAGGATTGCGCTTCAGCCTTGAAGTCTGCTCTCAATTGTATCCGTTTATGACTGCGGCTGCATTAGCAGGTACCTGAGGCCTAGATCAAAGGGCTTACCCTAAGACTTTAGTCTCCTAGATAAGAAATCCTTATCAAATTATCTATTCCATGCTACTTCCAGGATACAACAGACTAAGGTAATGATTAGAAAACTTGAATCCCCTTTCTTTGTCTCTTTGCTCTATAAAAACCTTTCCCTGAGTATCAATAAACGGAGTTCATGGTTCTTCCTTGAGCTACCCACATGGCCTGGTCGTTTCTTATTCACATCTCCGAATCATGCTAAGTGCTGGACACTGAGCAGCCCACGGCAAAATACTTTATCTTCTCACTTCTCATTATAGTCTCCAAATAATTCATTTGCTTGACTTATAGGTTCAATGTATTTACTACAGGGAAAACAAAAGTAAAGGGCAGCAGTAGGCTCCAAAGCCCAGTTGAACACAATCTGAGTTTCTAGCTCCCCCATTCTCTTTTCTGCATTCTGTCCCTTTGTTTCTACCCAAAGGCTATTTGTGGAGAAGCACTGTCTAGTATTCTTCATCTCCACCTCATAACTATTGCCTGACGTCTTCTTGCTAGTTTCCATAGAGACTGCACATAACTCCTGAACAATGCCATGCTGCTTGCACCATACTCCAATGGGATAGGCCCAGGAAATCGCTGCCAGGACTCCCTATATGGGCCAGAATCTTCTCTGTATCCTTTTGCTGTGTTGCAGATCGAGACATCCATGAAATATACTGGTTGTTTTATTTAAAAAATTCCTACCAAAGAGGATGACCAATGTAACCTCTGACAGTTGTCTTTCATAGACCACTTCCTAGCCCTGTACTATTCAGTTCTGTATTTTCATCCCTTTTTGGTGCCTAATGATACTGAAAATACACGAGGAAAACATCAACAGCCTGAAGAAGTATGCTTCAGATATCAATGGCATACATATAAAAGAGTTCCTATAATGAGGAGACCAAACAGCCCAGAAACCATTTTATCCAGCAAACCTTTAATTGCGTTACTAAGCTTGACCAAGCAAAGGGACAATAACAATAACCCTAAAAATGTGAAGGAAACAAATATTAATTAGGTACCTATTTGCCAAGAAAGGCAGCTAAGTGATATAATAGATAGAGTGCCAGGTCTGGAGTCAGGAAGACTCATCTTTGTAACTTCAAATCTGGCCTCATACACTTACTGTGTGACCTGGGCAAGTCACTTAACCCTCTTTGCCTCAGTTTCTCAACTGTTATAAAATGAGTTGGAGGACAAAAAGGCAGACCACTCCAGTATTTTTGCCAAGGAATGGGTTCATAAAGAGTTGGACACAACTGAACATCAGCTAAGCACTGTGCTAAATGCTTTACAAATATTAGCTCATTTGATCCATACAACAACTCTGTGAACTCAAGGATCACATGTAGTCAGAGGTTAAGTGACTTGTCTAGGGTCACATGTCTAAGGTCAAATTTGAACTCAGGTCTTCCTGTATCCACTGTACCACCTAACTGCTTCTAGAGACATAGAAGTAAATATTCTTAAAGTGAGTATGGGTGTGAATTACCAATCAATACCTGTCTTAAGTCCAGAATAGCCTCCCTTGGAACCAACTGAGAGCATGAAAAGAACAAGGCTCTTTGCTCCCTTATCTACAAAGAAGAAAAAGTAAATACATCAGTGCCCGGATCAAGGCTTTTCATGAAAGGGTATCTTTAGGCCCTTTTGTCCTCTGGACAGCTAGGTTTAAGCCCTCATGACCCATCTTGCTGGGACCTGGGCTTGTTTACTTGAACCTCTTGAAGACCATAGAACTAAAAGGAACTTCAGAGTTCATGTAGTATAGCAATGTTACATTGAGGAAAATGAAGATGAGAGCTTAGCTGATTTGCCAAAAGTCATTCCACTAGTAAGCAGCAGAGTCACATTTTGAATCATGTTCCTTTAACTCTAGCTTTAGTTCTTCCACTGTACCATACTGCCTGATCAACTGGGTAATTTCATACTTTTCTGTATTCTATGCTCTAGGACAGCAGAGGTGATATATTGTTGTAGTCTCCTAGTTAGTGTTTTATTTAGGATTTTTGCATATATATTCATTAGCAAAATTGGTCTATAATTTTCTTTCTGCTTACTTCTTTTATGGGAAAATATTATCTGTAACTTTTTTTTTTTTTTTGCTTAATGAATATCATAAAGTTTATTTAAGCAAGAATCCATCATTTGCCAAGATGTGCAATACAGTGATTTAAATACATAGCAATCTTAAGTTTTTCAATTTCCACAGATTTAATAAATGAGGCTCAGTGGTCTTTCCAATTTTCCTTCTTGAATAAGTTTTTCTCTCCTGTCCCTATCAGTTTTAAACACATAATACCAGAAGAAAAGGGGGCCAATTCCAAACAGAGCGCCTAAGAATGAGGTCTTGGGAGTAGGTCTGAAATTGGGGTAGACATTTGCTGTTCTTGCATAGGTCCAACGAAGCAAAGCAGGATCTTCGATGATCCCCCGGCGGTGAGGGTTGTCGTACTGCAGAAGGTACTCGCGCTTGAGGCGGGCGCGGATGGCCAGCCGCTCGATCTGCGCCCGCCGGACCTCAGGCGATGCGTCGTACTCGGCGGGATTGAGGGTCGGGGGCAAGGTGGCCAGGCGAGATGGCACGTACTTGGACATCTTGGAAGCCCTGCACTGTAACTTTTAAAAAGTTATTTACTAGGGTAAGTTGAAAGAATATATATAGCTAGAAGGCTTGGGGTTGAATTGAAGATGATGGGACGATCCTAAAAAATAAAATTATGTAGAGAGAGGTAAAATGGAGCATCATTTAAACAGACAAATCATGAATGGAAGAACTGTTACAGTGGAGGACAGGAGGGGGTAGAAGGCTGTTAGTGTTAGAACTGGCTTAAAGAGGGAACAACATATGCATCTAAAGGAGTATAAAAGTCTTCTTAACTTACAGAGAAATAGGAGGGCAAGGGATAGGATAAGGGAGAAAATTTTAGAAGGATGTGCAGATCAAGAAATAGGAGGGTGAAGGAAAGGGATGAGAGAGGGTACAAATTAGGGAAGCAATGGTCAAAAGCAAATTAGATGTCTGAGGAGAGACAGGGTAAAAAGAGATGAGGGAAGAATAAACAGTGAGGGAAAATGGAATGGAGGGAAACAAACGACTGGCGATTATAATTTTTAATGTAAATGAAATGAGCTCACTCACAAAATGGAAATGGATGTCAGAATGAATTAAAAACCAGAATCTGACCATCCAGATTTTTAAAGGAAAAGCTAAATGGATTACGGGTAGTAAAACTATAATAGTGGGGTGTTTCAACCTTCCCCTTTCAGAACTAGATAAATATAACCAAAAAAATAAATAAGAAAGAAGTCAAGGAAATTAATGGAATCTTAGATAAGTTACATATGATAGATATCTAGAGAGTGGCACATGATAGCTTTACAAAAATTAACTGTATATTAGGACATAAAAACTTTATAGTTCAATATAGAAAAGCAGATATATTCAATGTGTTCCTTTCAGATCATAATGCAATAAAATCATATCCAATAAGGGACTATGGAACACAAACTAAAAATTAATTGGAGATTAATTTAATCTTAAAGAATGAGTGGATTAAATAAGAAGTCATAGAAACAATAAACAAGTTTATTAAAGAGAATGATAATAATGAGATAACATACCAAAACCTATGGGATAGAGCAAAAGCAGTAATCAAAGGAAATTTTATATATTTAAATGTTTACATCAATAAAAGAGAGAAAGGGCAGATTAATGAATTGTGTGTGCAGTTAAAAAAAAACTGGAAGGGGCAGCTAGGTGGCACAGTGAGTAAGAGTGCCGGCCCCGGAATCAGTAGGACCCAGGATTGGTTCTGGCCTCAGAAAATTAGCACCCACATATATGTAACTAGCCATGTAACCTTGAGCAAGTTATTTAACCCCAATTGTTTAAAACTGGAAAAAGAACAAATTGAAAATCCCCAATTAAACACCAAATTGTAAATCCTAAAAATTAAGGGTAGTATTAAAAAAATTGGATGCAAGAACACAAAAAGTCCATAAAGTAGGTAAACTATTGGTTAATGTAATTTTTAGAAAAGAGAGAGGAAAACCAAATCACTAGTATCAAAAGTTAAAAGTGACTATAATACTAATGAGTGTGGAATCAAAGCAATTATTAGGAATTATTTTGCCCAACTACATGTCAACAAATTTAATAATTCAGGTGAAATGAAAGAATATTTACAAAACTATAAAATGTTAGATTACTAGAAGAGGACATAGAATATCTAAATAAGCTTATTTTAGCAAAAGAAATTGAACAGGCTGTAAATGAGTTTCCTTAGAAAAAAAGATCAGGACATGAAGGATTGAGAAGTTAATTCTATCAAACATTCAAAGGTCAACTAATTCCAATATTAAATAAATTATTTGGAATAATAGGCAAAGAAGGAGTCCTACCAAACTCCTTTTGTGAAACAAATGTAGTGCTGATACTTAAACCAAGAAGAGCAAAAACAGAGAAAGAAAACTATAGGTCAATTTCACTATGAATATGGATGCAAAAATCCTAAATAAGATATCAGCTGGGAGAATGCAACAATATATCACAAAGATTATATATTGTGACAAAGTAGGATTTATTTCAGGAATGCAGGGATGGTTTAACAGAAGGAAAACTATTAACATAATTGATTATATCAATAACATACATAAAAAAATTGTATGATTATGTCAATAATCATATGTCAAGTTTTTTTTGACAATATACTACACTCGTTCCTATGAAAAACACTTGAAAGAACAGGTACAAATGGATTTTTCTTCAAATTATAAGAACCATCTACCTACAACTATCAGCCAACATCATTTGTAATGGGGATAAACTAGAAACCTTCCCAATAAAAAGAGTGAAACAATGATGCCCAGTATCATCATATTATTCAGTGTTGTATTAAAAATGCTAATAATAGCAATTAGAGAAGAAAAAGAAATTGAAGTAATCAGAATGGGCAATGAGTAAATAAAACTATCTCTTTTTCAGATGATATGATGATGTGCTTGGAAAATCCTGGAGATTCAACTAAAAAACTAGTTGAAACAATAATCTTAGCAAAGTAGCAGGACATAAAACAACTCCTCCCTTGCCCCATAAATCATCAGTATTACTATATGAGATGGTAAGAGATACCTAATTTAAAATAACAGTAGACAGCATAAAATACCTGGGAATACACCTGCCAAGACAAAATTACATGAAAATAATTGTAAAACACTTTTTATACAAATAAAGGTAGATTTTTAAAGATTGGAGAAATATTAATTGTTCATTGATGGGCAGAGCCAATATAATGAAAATGACAATTTTACCTAAACTAATCTACTACTAATCTACAATACCATTCCAATCAAATTACCAAAAAATCATTTTCTTGAGCTGGAAAATTATAAAATTTATTTGGAACAACAAAAGGTCAAGAATATCAAAGGAATTAATTAGAGAAATGTAAAGAAAAGAGGTTTAGCAGTCTTACATCTTCAACTATATTATAAGGTGGGAATTATAGCTATTTGGTACTTGCTAAGAAATAGAAAGGTGGATCAATGGAACAGACATGCAACACACAATAGTAAATGATTATAGTAACCTTGTGTTTGAAGAATGTAAAGACTTAAGCTTGTGGAATAAGAATTCATTATTTGGTAAAAATTGTTGGGAAAACTGGAATGCAGCCTTATATCATTTGCCAAGAAAAGGTCAAAATGGATACATAACCTAGATATAAAGGGAGATAGCATGAGGAAATTAGAAGAATGGAACATATTACCTATAAGACTTATGGATAGGAGAAGAATTTATGAATAAACAAGAGATGGAGAACATTGTGAGATATAAAATGGATAATTTTGATTACATTAAATTATAAAGGTTTTGTACAAATAATACCAGAATAGTCAAGATTAGAAAGAAAGCAGAAAATTGGGGAGGGGGGTGGAGAATTATACACATTTTCTTGGATAAGGATCTCATATGTCAAATGTATGGAGAAGGCTGACAAATTTACAAGAATATAAATCATTCCCAAACTCATAATTGGTCAAAGTATATGAACAGGCAGTTTTTAAATGAAGAAATCAAAGTTATATATAGCCATATGAAAAATATTCTGAATTATTATTGATTAGAGGAATGCAAATTAAAACAACTTTGAAATATCGTCTCATACTGAAAACTGATAGAAGGGGGGAAATGACAAATGTTAGTGGGAATGTAGAAAATTGGGACACTAATACAATGTTGATAAAACTGTGAACTGATCTAATCATTTTGGAGAGCAATTTGGAATTATGCCCAAAGAGTTATAAAAATGTGTGTGTACCACTTGGCCAAGCAATATTGCTATTAGGTCTGTTTCCCAAGCTGATCAGGGAAAAAGAAAAAGAATCTATATATTCTAAAACATTTATAGCAGCTTTTCTTGTGGTGGCAAAGAAATGGAAATTGCAGGGATACCCCTCAATTGGGAAATGGCTAAACAAGTTGTGGTATGTGATTTATGGAATACTGTGGTGAGAAATGATGAGCAGGTTGATTTTTGAAAAAACACGGAAAGACTTGCATGAAATAATGAAGAGTCAAATGAGCAGAACCAAGAGGATGTTCTACATAGTAACAATATTGTTTGAAGAATAACTATAAATGACTAAGTTATTCTGAGTATTGTAAATACTTGTATCATCTATAAAGAACCTATGAAGGAAGATGTTATCCACTTTCAGAAAAAAAAAACTGGTATGGATAGTATGATTTTATATACATACATACACATATATGTGTGTATATAGATATAGATATATCTACACATACCTATTACATATATAATCTATCTACCTACCTACCTATGTACCTATCTGTCTGTCTATCTATCTATCTATCTATCTCTATCTATCTATCTATCTATCTATCTATCTATCTATCTATCTATCTATCTATCTATCTACCTATGTATCTATGTATCTGTCTATGTATCTATCTGTCTATGTATCTATGTATCTGTCTATCATGGTGGCCTTCTCTAATGTCGGTTTGGGAGGGATGAAGGGAGACAGTTCAGAACTTAAAATGTAACAAAAATAAATTAAATTAAAATTTAAAATAGCCAAATAGATATAAGATTCCTAATAATAACCTCCCATCTAGCACTCCATCACTTTGACATTGCTGCCTAAAGCCTTCAGAACTGTGGGAAGAAGTACTTACACTGAAAACTGCTGTAAATTTAACTTTCGTATCAGTACTTTCCCTGGGCTCTAGGAACTAGGATATAGCGTCTTCTCTTTGAGAGAGGCCAGTCCTTCATACTTTTAATAGATTGTAAATCAGTCTCTAGAGTAATCTGATTGCTCTGCAGATGCAGGCACTACTCACTCCTCATTTGCACTTGGCATGGAGCACCTCACTGATTGATAGCTCTCTCCGATTGTCTGCCAGTTTACGACTTATAAGAAAAATGCTGCATGGCCTTTCTGAATTATTTCCTCTGAATTTCTTAGTGACTTGAATTCAATTACTGTTTTTAAGAAGGGGGGCTAAACAAACTTGGATTATCCCAGAGGACATTGAAGGCTATTTTTTCCATTTGTCTGAAGGATCATGGGTACTTGGGCTTGGAGGAAAGAAGGGAAGGGAGGAATGCAATCATTTTTAGCTATGACAGAGCTATGCTTCTGTTTGGCAATCATCCACTTAGATGCATTTTTGTGTACGTTGAGGGAGGTAAAATATCCAGAAGTACTATGTAAGTTATGATTCCTGTCACACCATCACAAAATCTCAGAGTTGAAAGGGTGTATAAAAATGTTTGCATAAAATGGTGCAGAGTATACCAAGATAAATCAGAGAAATTCACATAGTGACCCTGATAATGCAAAGCAAAATAAAACAGAAACCTGACCGCTGATCCATTCAGTGACCACTTGTAATTCTATTCTTATCATTCTGTTTCTTTTGTGCATAATGTTCCCTTTTGTGTGTGGGAACAAATGACCTATCCCATATAAAATTCATGTTTGTACATTGGGTATCTTTTAATTGTCATTCGTTTTGAGAAGTTCCTTAGACTTTTGAATCTATCAATATTTCCATAATAGGAATTTTCCTTGGGCTGCTGAGACGGTGATGAACCAATGATTGTGACAGTGGAATTGAATCCGAGCAAATAATGATTAGATAAAGGCAAGGAACTGATGCAGGGGACTTCAGCCTCTATGAATGTAGGAATCTTGAAAATGCCAAGCACAGGGTAAGATGTCAAGTCTTTGGGGATCTTCACACATTAGAACTTTCAAGAATATTTTTTTCCATCACTGAAAACCCACCATCTCTCTCTCTCTCTCTCTCTCTTTCTCTCTCTCTCTCCCCAATTCCACTCTCCCACAACTGAGAAAGAAAGAAAACCAAAATCTCTGTTACAAACATGTAGAATCAAGCAAAAACAAATCCCCACATCTAAAAGATATACTTCAATTTGCACTGTGAGTCTATTGACTGCTTTATCAGGAGATAGGTAGCATGTTCTTCTGGAAATATAATTGGTTATTACATTGATCAGAGTAACTAAGGTTTGCAAAGTTGTTTGTCTTTATAATATTACTGTTATTGCACAAATTGATCTCCTGGTTCTGTTCACTTCACTCTGCATCAGTTCATACAAATCCTTCCAGGTTTCTCTAAAATCATTCCCTTCATTTCTTGCAGCACAATAGTATTGTATTACATTCAAATACTGTAACTTGTTCAGTCATTACCCAATTGATGGGTATACCATCATTTCCAATTTTTGGTCACTACAAAGGAGTTGCTATAATTTCATACGTTCCTAGTTAGAATTTGTTTTGCTTAGAAATAATCCCTCCCTTTGTGTACCCTCTTTTTAATCTCCCCCTCTTCATTCTCACTTTTTCTTCTTGGTTCCCTGTTAAGTCAAAAGTATTTTCCTACCCAACTCTCTGTGTGTTTTATCCTCTTTTCACCAGTTCAGATGAGAATGAGGTTTAAAGATTACTTACTTTATGGGGATCACTTTAATATCATATCACAGAATGGGAATACTTTCCTCCTTGTATATACTTCTACCTGTTTACCCAGCTTATAAAGGACAGCTCCATTCTTCCTTTTCCTATTTCCCCTATAGTGTATCCCTCTTCCACTCTCTTTCCATTCTTTTAAGATCATCAGAACATAACAGAACCATTCCCACACCTTTGTCTAATTAGATTCCCTCTATGACTCCTGATGATGATAGGGTAGTGAGGAGACAAATGTATCATCCATCCATATTAGAATGTGAACAATTTGTCATAATTTATTTATGATTGTTCATTTACTTTTTCATGTTTCTCTCAATTACTGTGTATGCACTTCAAAGTTTCTTTGCAATTCTGTTCTTTTCATGAGGAATGTTTGTAATGTTCATATTTCTTTAGAGGTTCATATTACCCTGGAAGGATTACACTCAGTTTTGCTGGGTAAGTTGTTCTTGGTGTCTATGAGTCTATGTGCTTTGCCTTCTGGAAATTAATATTCTAATTTCCCTCTGCTTTTTTAGCGATGATTGCTAAACCGTAGGCCCTCAGTTCTTGAATTCTTTCTTTGTGGATGGTTGTAACATTTTTTTCTTTTACCTGGAAACTCTGGATTTTGGCTATCATGTTCCTGAGGGTTTTTATTTGAATGTTTCTTTCAGCAGGTCACTGGTAGATTCCTTCTATTTCTACTTTGCTATCTTGTTAAGGTATATAGGCAGTTTTCTCTTATGATTTCTTGAAATAGTTTGCTAGGTCTTTTTTTAGTCATGAATTTCAGGTAGTCTAAATTAGTTTTAAATTATCTGTCTCCTTTCTGGGTCAATTATTTTTCTAGGAGATACCTTACACTTTATATATTATCATTTATTTATTTAGTTAGTTAGTTTTCAACATTCATTTCCACAGATTTTGAGTTCCAAATTTTCTCCTCATCTCTCCCCTCCCCCAACCCTGAGATGGTATGCATTCTGATTACTCCTTCCACCACTCTGCCCTCCCTTCTATCACCCCACCTTATCTCCTTCACTTTACTTTCTTGTAGGGCAAGATAGATTTCTATACCCCATTGCCTGTATATCTTATTTCCCAGTTGCATGTAAAAACAATTTTTAACATCTGTTTTTAAAACTTTGAGTTTCAAATTCTCTCCCTTCTTCCCTCCCCACTCACTCTCTTTGAGAACACAAGAAATTCAATATAGGTTTAACATGTGTAGTTATGCAAAACACTTCCATAATGGTCATGTTGTGAAAGGCTAACTATATTTGCCTCTATTCTATCCCATCCCCCACTTATTCTATTTTCTCCTTTGACCCTGTCCCTTTTCAAAAGTGTTTGCTTCTGTCTACCTACTCTTCCAATCTGCCTTCACTTCTAGCACCCCATTACTCTCTTCCCCCTTACTTTCCTGTAGGATAAGATACCCAACTGAGTGTGTATGTTATTCCCTTCTTAAGCCAAATCCACTGAGAATAAGGTTCACTCATTCCCTCTCACCTCTCCCCTCTTCCCCTCCATTATGAAACCTTTTTCTCGCCTCTGTTATGTGAGATAATTTACCCCACTCTATCTCTCCCTTTCTCTTTCTCCCAATATATTCCTCTCTCACCCCTTAATTTTAGTTTTTAGATATCATTCTTTCATATTCAACTCACTCTGTGCCATCTATCTATCTATCTATCTATCTATCTATCTATCTATCTATCTATCTATCTATCTTTCCTCCAATTGCCTTAATACTGAGAAAGATCTCATGAATTACAAATATCATCTTTCCATGCAGGAATATAAACAGTTCAACTTTAATAAACACCTTATGATTTCTCTTTCCTATTTGCCTTTTCATACTTTCTTGATTCTTGTATTTGAAAGTCAGATTTTCTATTCATCTCTGGTCTTTCCATCAAGAATGCTAGAAAGTCATACATTTCATGGAATGTCCATTTTTTCCCCTGAAGTATTATACTCAGTTTTTCTGGGTAGGTGATTCTCAGTTTTAATCCTAGCTCCTTTGGCCTCTGGAATATCATATTCCAAGCCCTCCGATGATCCCTTAATGTAAAAGCTGCTAGATCTTGTGTTATCCTGATTGTATTTCCACAATACTCAAGTTGTTTCTTTTTGGCTACTTGTAATATTTTCTCCTTGACCTGAGGACTCTAGAGTTGGCTATAATATTCCTAGGAGTTTTTTCTTTTGGGATCTCTTTCAAGAAGTGATCAGTGGATTCTTTCCATTTCTATTTTACCCACTGGTTCTAGAATATCAGGGCAGTTTTCCTTGATAATTTCTTGAATGATGATTTCTAGGATCTTTTTTTGGTCATGCTTTCAGGTAGTCCAATAATTTTTAAATTATTTCCCCTGGATCTATTCCAGGTCAGTGGTTTTTCCAATCAGATATCTCACATTGTCTTCTTTTTTGCATTCTTTTGGTTTTCGCTTATAATTTCTTAATTTCTCATAATGTCATTAGCTTCCATTTGCTTCATTCTAATTTTGAAGGAATCATTTTCTTCAGTGAGCTTTTGGATCTCCTTTTCCTTTTGGCCATTTTTGCTTTTTAAGGCATTCTTCTCCTCATTGACTATGTGAATCTCTTTTGCCTTTTGGGTTAGTCTATTTTTTAAGGTGTTATTTTCTTCAGTATTTTTTGGGTCTCCTTTAGTAAGCTGTTGACTTATTTTTCATTATTTTCTTGCACCACTCTCTTTTCCCTTCCCAATTTTTTCTCTACTTCTCTTACTTGATTTTCAAAATTCTTTTTGAGCTCTTCCATGGCCCATGACCAATTCATATTTTTCTTGGAGACTCCAGGACCTTTGACTTTGTTGTCTTCTTCTGGTTGTATGTGTTGATTTTCTTTGTTACCAAAGTAAGATGCTATAGTCTGGGTTTTTTTATGCCATTTGCTCATCTTCCCAGCCAAATACTTGACTTTCTAACTCTTTGTCAAGGTAGGACTCTGCTTCCAGTGGAGGTGAGGATGGAGGTAGGTGTACTGTCCCAGGCTTCAGGGGTTCTATATCAACCACTTGATCCCCCACTGCCTGTGTGCCTGGAGTTCTGGAAGCAATCGCCACTGACTCTCTGCCACCCCAGGGCTGGGGCCAGACCCCAGCTGGACACAGATCCTCTTTCACCTAGATGCCACAGAGTTTTCCCGCTGACCTTCTATGTTATCTTTGGCATTGTGGGTTGAGAAGCCTAGAAACCTTCACAGCTGCCAGTGATTCAGTGCCGAGTTCTGCTCCTCTGTGCCAGTGTGGCCCACATTGGACTGTGTTCCGCTTCCAGCCTGGTGTGATGTAGACTTCCTGTTGACCTTCTAGGCTGTCTTGAACTGGAGATATGTTTCACTCTGTTGTTTTGTGGGTTCTGTAGCCCTAGAATTTGCTTAGAGTAATTTTTTACAGTAATTTTTTGGAGAGGTCTGGGGGAGAGTTCAAGCAAGTCCCTGCTTTTACTCCACTGTCTTGGCTCCGCCCTGATAGCTTACATTTTCTTTTGTTATTTTTTAGTCTTTTGGCTTTTAAAACATTTCTTTTTGTCCCATAGTTATTAGCTTATATTTGGCCCATTCTAATTTTCAGTGAGTTTGTTGTTTGGCTAAGTTTTTGTACCTTTTTGTCCCAAGCTGTTAATTCTCTTACCCTCAACCCTTACTCTCATTTTGTTTTTAAAACATTTTCATCTCTACCAAAAACCTGTTTTGTCTCTTCTAGGAAACCTAGTTGAACTTTTTGAAAGCTATGTTTTCCTTTAAGACTTTGCTTGAGGATGTTTCGGAATCATTCTTTTCTTGTGAGTTATATCTTTAGTGTCCCTATTACAGTAATAGTTTTTATATTTTAGATTCTTTTTGTTAGTTCATTCTTCCAGACTACTTCCTAACTATGGAATTTGTGTTAGGGTCAGGCCCTGTGCACTAATTAATGATGGGAATTTCTGGGCCTGTCTTGTGTCCTCCTAGGACCTGCTGTTGTTTTTTTTTTTTTTTTTGTATATTGAGTATTGTGTTATACCAGAATCTCAGGGACAGTTCAGCCCAGGTACTGGGAAGTTTTCAATGTACACTAAAGAGTTTGATCCAGGGTGAAGTCTGTGCACTGTCCCGTAATCTGACTCTGCAAGGGTAATATGTGGTACATGCACAAAACTGACACAATTAATTATGCAAAGTAGTGCTATGGAAACACTAATTAGGTTTATACCTCTTAGTGCTAAGAATAATTTTATTAAACAAATGCAAATGTTAGTTTATATTATCTATTAGATAATACAAATATTAACCCCACTAGAAAGAAATTATCAACCTGATTTTCTAGGGTTTCACAGTAAGTGTGTCTCATAATAGTACTAAATGATAAGGTTCCCTCCCTGCCTAGCTGAAGGTCATATGTCTTCCTCCAAAGTGGTTGCCTGGAAAGTCAGGAATCTCTGCTAGTCAATCAGCACTGTCCTAAGTCAACACAGGGTTGCTTAGATCCCAAGTGCAAGAGAACATAAGAACCAGTCTCAGTCATGACCCAAAGCTTAAAACTAAGGGTCCCTGCTGGGCTTCTTACAGTTTTGGCCACAGGTGTTAACCCAGTTTCTGATTGGTGATTTATTACATAAGTTTATGATGAAGAGAAACTATCAGAGTTAATGTTATTAGCAAGTGTTTGTCAGTTGTTCAACGAATTTGGAGGACACCTGTCATTAGTAGCTATTTATCAAATTTGGGGAGCAAACATATCATTACCATACTATGCTACTTATGTCCTTATCTTAACATGGAAAAAACCCAATTTACATAACAGCTACTCCATGACAAAATGGAAGCTTAAAACCAAATGGATTCAGTTATATCAAGATGATCAACTGATTCTCACGACAGTAAGTTCCTGTCCTAGGTTTATATCTGAGCAACAGACCCATGGGCATGCTCCAGTTGGAGTTTCAGAAGACTATTGCTGGACTTAGCTACTATCAGCCAGCCCTGATGATTATCAGTGACAGAACTTCTGACTCTCCTTTGGTCTGGGACTCCTGCTCTGATTATTTTGCTGCAGGCTTTAGATTGGGTTGGAGGCTGGAACTGAGACCTGTACAACTTCTGCTTCCTTCTGAACTCGTTTTTTGCTAGGTACACAAACTAGGGCACATGTGCCAGTCCCTTTCTCACTCTACTCTGGATCTGTCACCTGGAACTAAGAATGAGTAGGAGTGTGCTGTTAAATGTTTAACGACTGGCTCCCCAGAGAATAAATGTATACATAAAATACTTTAAGCTTAATCTGCATTATCAACATTTTCTCCATCACATTCTTAGGTCTAGACAATAAATAAAACAATAAATCAAAACTTGATTTGTAGCATTTACTGATTTCCAAGGTGTAAATATTTATACCGAAAATTTAATTATTGGCTCTTGTGAACCAGCACAAGTTGGCTTTAGCACATTCCTGGAAGTGAGCAGCAGAGTTGCCAGTTGGCACCTAGTTCTGCACCCTGCACGAGCTCAGGCCCATTTATGTGTGTTTTGGACTTTTTCTTGCTCTGATGTACAGCTTCTCCCTGCAATGGAAAGTTCCTCAAAGCTGTTCCAAGCAAAACTCCCTACCCAGTGACTGCAGACCTTTCTTCCTATCTCCCTTTGCCAACCAGGGTTGGGAAAATGACTCAGTCATTTTTTTCCTTGGATTTCTCAACCAGAGCTTATCCTCATGTCTTTTCTAGATGTGTTGAGGAGTTATGGGGTTGAATTAAGTTGTATTTCTTCCTGCTTTTCCATCATCTTCCATACAATAAAAATTGGATCCATTATGAATAAATTCATTAGGCTCCAAATAAAGGCTCCCTAAAGCTGTATAACTTTCAATAAGAGGCTTAACCTCTCTGTATGTATGATGGCAATATGTATATTGTGTGGGAGCTCAAAGGCCTAATGATGAAACATACGATCTGCTTCCAGAGAAAGAACTGATATTGTTTGAATACATACTGAAGCACACTATTTTTTCCACTTTCTTTCATTCTTTTTCTTTTATTTGAGTCTTCCTATACAAAATGACTAATATGGAAATGTTTTACATGATTACATATGTAAAACCTATATCTGATTGCCTACTCTTTCAGGAGTGGGGAAAAGGAGGGATAGAATTTTGAACAAAAAACTAAAAAAAAAAGAGTTAAAAATTTTCACATGTAATTGGGAGAAATATAAAATATGTTAAAAAATTTAAAGAGTAGGAGGTAATCTAAAGGACAATACCCAGAAAGATGCAGTGACTTTCCCAAAATCAGCCAAGTATGATGTGGTAGAACTGAGATTTGAATCTATGTCATTTGACTTCATATATGGAACTCTGTGCTACATCCTTCTGTCTCTCCAAAGTTCCTGGTCTTAGATCTTACTTTAACAATATGTGATTCTATATAAAACGAAACAACCAGGGTAATGTGATATGTTTCTAATGGACTCCTACTCATGGATTCATCTAATTTACTTTAAATTGCACTTTGTTTATGGTAGGGTGTGGTAAAAAATAGTATTACTTTATTATAGTAACTTTTCAAAATGTAGTGAATAGAGTTCTGCACCCAGAATTAGGAATATCAGAGTTAAAATTCAGCCTTAGACACTTACTAGCTATATGACCTTGGCCAAGTCACTTAACTTCTATCTACCTATGTTTCTTCAACTGTAAAATGAGTATAATATTAGTACCTGCCTCCAAAGAGCTGTTTGTGAGAATCAGATGAGAATGTTTTTGGAGCACTGAGCACAATGCCTGGTATATAGTTGGCACTTAATAAATGTTTGTTTCCTTTCACAAAATATAGCTGCCTCTGAAGAACTGAAAATGATTGTCCCACAGGAGGGTGATGGAGAAGCACATGATGGGTGTGAGCAGGTTATAAGGAAATGTGAAGAATAAGGTTGAAAGTGTTATCAATGAAATGTATGTGAAGAAGAGAAGATAGGCTGGTCATGTGGTGAATGTAAGGTCTACTAGGCACATAGCCATTGTATTCCACTGATACCCTTGTGACATCAAGAAAATGGGAGGAAAGTCCTTGGAAAACTGTGAACAAGAGTTGCATGAGAGAGATGGGCAGCCATGGGTGGGTTCTAATCTGAGTTATTGGAAAGAATATCCAATTTGACCATTTGGGTTGAGTATTTTCACATGTATGTGATCTCTCTTTTGGGTGTTACACTATTCCTGTATAACACCAGTATTTGATGGTTTGTGTATGTGTGCTGTTATTTTTACTGAAGGAGAAAGTGAGGTTTGTGACTTTGCACAGCACTTCCTCACTTAAATCCAATTCACTTGGATGTCATGGCATCACCTCCCTGATGTCCTCTATAAGAATGAAGCTACAAACAACATCAACTGCATAATGATTTCATCTTCCTTTGCCAATACAGATCAGTGCCTTCTCTGTAGCTAGGGAAGCTAGCTGAGTAGCTGGGTGATGAAGTGGATAGAGTGTTGGGCCTGGAGAGTGGAGGACATGAATTCAAATCTAGCCTCAGACACTTACTAGCTGTGTGACTCTGGGAAAATCACTTACCCCTATTTGGCTCAGTTCCTCATCTGTAAAATGAGCTGGAGAAAGAAATGGTCAACCACTCCAATATCTCCTCCGAGAAACCCCCAAACAGGGTCATGTAGAGTTGGACATGAATAGAAGACTGAACAATAACAACCTTTTCTGCAATTTATAGTCTTAGAGTTTGCTTAGAGCACTACAATGTTAAGTGCTTTGCCCAAGGTCAAATAGTAGTAAAGAAGAGATGAGACTTGAACATAGGTCTTCCTGACTTCAGGGTCAGCTCTCTAGTCACTATGACATAGACAGATAATATTCCCCTTTTATATATGGGGAAACTGAGATTTTAGTGATCAAATGACTTGTCTAAGATCATCATCACTAAGTGACAGAGCTGGGACTAAACCACATGTCATTCTATCAATCAATTAATCAACAAATATTTGCTAAGGGACTCATTTCCCAGGCACTTAATATTGATAGACTCTCAGAGACAAAGACAAAAATGAAACAATCTTTGCATCTTATCCTAATACTGTCCTAGATTTTTATACTATACATCATACTCATAGCCAATCCATACCAACACCCTGAAGGTGACCAGCCCTTGGGATAGAGAATCCTTGCCCAAGATATAACTGGAAAACTGGCTACATAAGTAGTTGAAACTGCATTCATTCCTATAATTTTTGTGTTTGCAAAGGACTTATTTGCTAAGGGGGGAGGGTTGAAGTCACACATGTAATAGAAAGTTTGAAAGAAAGCTAATGGGGTGGATAGAGCACAAGCTCTGGAGACTGGAGGACCTGAGTTCAAATCTAGCCTCAGATACTTACTAGCTGCATGACCCTGGGCAAGTAACTTAACCCTTATTACCTAAAAAAATGGAAAAAAAGAAAAGAAAGCTAATAGAACTGAAAAGTACAAGTGGGCAGATCTTTTCTCAAATGTGTTCCTCAGTTACTCTGTGACTGGCAAATTGTTTTGAGAGAGATATTGTGTTAAGGTCTCCCCCACTGTCTCTCCAAACTGTACTGGTTCCCAAATAGAGCAGGTTGACTGTAGCCTGGATCCAAATTTAAACCTAAGCTACATCTTATGACAAGCTCAAATCCTCCCCAGGACTCCAGTAAAGCAGCTGCACAGACAGAATTTTAGGATACCCAGCTCCAAATTTCATAGATAAAGACAGAGCCTGCCAAGTGATCTAGGGGAAATACTGATGAAGAGCATGGCCATCCTGATGTAATCAGAAGTTCACTGCCAGCCTATAGCTTCACAATCGTCAAAGGAGATAATGAAGTCTCACCACTTATGCCAGGAGCCATTAGATGGTAAAGACCTGAAAGAAGGATTTCCTGTCTTCTGGGAATTGCTCATTTATACTTTTGACATGTTTGAAAACTGTGCAAAAAAGTACCATTTAACATATATATTATCTCATGAAACAACTCAGCACAGTTCTTTAAATATAATAAATGTTTAGTAAATGTCCTGGGAATTGAATTTAATTGAATTAAAGTCTGGGCTCTGTCACTTACTATAAGGCATTTTGGATTGGAAAACAATGTTAAAAACCTAGGATAATTCATGTGACCACTTTAAACTTTAGTTTCCTCATATGTAAAATGGGGCTAATGATAATGCTTGGACTTTCTAATCCATAGGTTATCTGTGAGAATATATAAGCTAATGGATAATAATCAGCTATGAGATAGTGGAAAGAATCCTGAATCTGTCACTAACTAGCTGAGTAACTTGAATAATTCAAATAACATTTATGAACTTATTTCCTCACCTACAAAATGGAGACCATAATTATTTCATTACTTACATGCAGGTTGTAAGGAATGTGTGGATGGCATATGAGTGCTATCAGTGCCTACCAAATCTTAGCGCCTCTAGCCACAATCATAGTTGCCCCACCCTAGTTACAACTCTACTCTGAAGATTTGAAGATAAAAATGAAATCATTCTTGTCTTAAAGAATTTATATTTTTTTCTGGCAGGGGAAATGTTTGTATTTGGGCAGTCTGTATGTAGAATAGTCTCCTTGGGAAGCAGTGGGCTTCTCATAACTAGACTTCATGTGAAGGCTGGGTGACATCATGTTACAGATGCAAATTGCAGGGATTCCTGTTTTGATATGGGTCATATTGAGTTACCTCTGAGGTCTCATCTAACACCGAGTTTCTGTAATTTTGTAAAGAAGGAAGCACTAACTTAAAGCCAATGAAGCTTCAACCCCCTGAACAAAGCAAATTATCCTGCCTACTTTTCAGAAAAATTCCAACCCTGTCTCAAGCAATCCCCATTTTAGGCTGTGTGATCTAGGGAATGCTTAGCCCATGTGCCTGGTGGAGATTACCATCTCCTCTTTCTGTAAGTTTACATACTTACTATGCTTACTGTAGACTTCTCACTGGACCAATACAGAACAATGCATCCACTTGTGCACACATACTGATCCTCCAGTGGTTAATCAGGGTCCCTCAAGGGTGTTTGTGTAAATTCGTTGAGGCCACCACACACATACGTTGTATTAAGGTATATGCATAGCAAGAATGTCATCGACAACAGATTTGTTGCCTGTGTTGGAAGGAATATAGGCCTGGAAGTTGAGACCTGTGTTGTAATTCCAATCAGCTGTACATCTAATGAGCTGGGCCTCAAACTTTTCATCTGCTCAATGAAGAGAATGACGACAGTCTTGTCTACTATAGAGGTCTATTATGAAGATCGAATGAGCACACAGATATCAAAACACTTGGAAAAGAATAAAATACAATACGGATGTTATTATTACAATAATAATAACTTGCTTTGACGGGGTAGGGGGGAAGGTGTGATATAAAAGCCATGGAGGGGAAGGAAGAAGTAGCAGAGAAATGTATTTAGGGGAAGAAGGTCAGGAGATGGCCACCATCTTATTCAACTTCCATTCCATTAACTCTACAAACCTTGATTAAGCACTTAACTACTAAGTTCTAGACTTGGTGTTGGGTGCTGGGAAAACTGTACAAAACCAAAGATGAAATAGTCCTTGGCAGCAAGGTGCTTATGTACTAATCAGAAAGACAACAACATGTACAAATGGAATTACATAAGTATATACTGAATATATGCAAAAAAGGGGGGGAATGATATGTAACCATCTATGTGCAAACAAACTATGTAATGGATAAATTAGAAATAATCAAAAGAGAGAGGGTACTAGAATTACAGAGGATCAGGGAAGGTTTCTTATAGAAGGTGAGATTTTAGTTGCGATTTGAAGAAAGCCAGAGAAATCAGGAGGCAGAGATGAGGAAGGAGAGTGTTATTTACATGGGAAGCAGCCAGTAAAAATACTCAGAGTTGGGGCGGCTAGGTGGCGCAGTGAGTAGAGCGCCGGCCCTGGAGTCAGAAGGACCTGAGTTCGGATCTGGCCTCAGACACTTAACGCACACACAAACAAAAACCTAGCCACCTAGCCATGTGACTGTGGGCAAGTTACTTAACCCCAATTGCCCTCCAAAAAGCAAAAAAAAAAAAATACTCAGAGTTGGGAATGGGATGTCTTGCTTGAGGAATAGCAATGAGGTCAGTGTCACCAAATCACAGAGCATGTGTGTGTGTGTGGGGGGGGTAGTAGTAAAAAGATGGAAAGATAAGGATGGGGTCAATCGATAATTTCAACATTATCAAAGATAGTTAAACAAGAAGACACATTTCTCTACTCCTTGGATTGATCATGTTTCTGCCCTCAGTTTGTTAAACTGATTCTAATTCTTCTGACTATTACTTGATATAGGGAAGAGCCAGATTCCTCAACCAACATCTGGAGAGCCAGAAAATGTCTGTGGGTGATGGTGATAGCATCACGTAGGCTGATCTAACCTTGGTTGTCTTGTACTACAAAAGAAGGATAAAAAAGACCCTCCAAATTAAATTACCATCCACTTTGATATTCAGGAACTTCAATGCAAAAGTGGGAAAAGTTAAGGATAACAAAAAATATACAGGAAAACATGGTTCAGGAAAAACAAGTCAGAAAGGCTAAAAGACTTGTAGACTGCAGAGGGGCCTCAGGCTTTTGCATCATGAATACTTTCTTTCATAAAATACTTCATTGGCGCTGAACTTAGCACCAAATAATATTATGAAATTGATTATATTTTGACAGGAAAAGACTTGTTATTGATGTAGGCGTTATCCCTGAATCAGGCATATGTGTATAGTTAGACCACGGACTTATCAAGGCAAAGATCAAAATTAATCAAGAGCAAGAAGAATAATAATGGGAAAAGGATATGAAGTCCAAATGAAATGACTTGATCATGAACTATTTATGTAAGTAATTAGAAATGAAAAATGAGAAATGAACAATAGAAATTGCATTTACACCTATTATTATAACTCTGTATTGACATTCAACCATTGTAAGTCTATTGTTACAAGAAGACCAAAGTAACTGAAAAAAAAAAAAGATTTTAGTCAGCAGAGGATAAAACCAATTTAAAGATGACTTCTTGTCCTATTATTTTCATTCTTAAATGCTCTTAATATGACTTTGCATTTAAGGAGGAAAATAGGTAGAGAACAAAAAGAAAAAACTGAAAAATATTTGTAAGGATTACTATAATAAACAATTTTCAACATTAAGGATAGTGGAAATATATTTGGATCTTTACATCAAACTCCTGGATGTGGCTATAGATATAATAAGCAATGCCACGAAGAAGGATAAAGATGGGAAAACAGCTGGATTGGAATAAATGTATATAGAGGAGATCTATGTTGGAGAAGGTATTGTGTAGGTATTGAGGAATTAATATGCTCTTGAAAGTATCTGAAGGAAGGGAAGCTATTCAAGGCGTAGAAAAAATCTTGGCTCATGTTAATGATGACCAAGAAAACATCAACAAATACTAATCAGTAGGCCTACTCTACCACTTACCCAAAATGTTAATGTAAGTTGAGGACATTTTCAATGATGATATTATTAGTAAAAGAAAAGCAGACTTCCACAAGGAATATTCAATGATAAGTACCATTTCACAACTGACTGAAAGATGAAGACAATACAAAATCCTATCATGCTTATTGTTCATTGATTATGGCAAAGCACTTAATTTTGTGAAAGTGTCAGTTTACAAGCTTTTCCAATAAAACCGCCCCTTCATACATCAAAATTATTCAAGGCTCTTTGGAAATGCATTGGAAAGAAATAACTCTGTTCATGAAGTTCAAATCACAAGTATCAGTCATGATGAAAAAAGAGGGAGCTGTATACTTGCCAAAAATATTTGCTGAATCTCCTGCAACATAGTTACAGAATCAGAGTTAGAGAAGGGTTCACCATGGATGGTAAGATTTTTCTAATGTGAATATAGGTGGATGACATTGTAGAGGTTGACTCAAGTCCCAGAGCCTCCCAGAAAAAAAACCCAACAAAACTGCAACCACTCAAAACAGTTTTGGTCTCCCTAACCACACAGAAAAGACTAAGTGAATGAAGAATGTCTACTAAGAAATTAACTGAAAAGTATTTATTAAGTGCCAACTATGTGCCAGGCACTGTGGATGAATACAAATTCAATCTTTATGACTGAATGAAACAATCCAGATTCAAAATGAATTTGTATCCTAAACAAGGGAGATAGCAAGAGCATATGTAATTGTATATGCAACTTATAGAAATCATTCATCAGTATTTAAATGTGGGACAGAAAGTGCAGATGGACAGTGATTAGGTCTAAAATCGAACAAGAACAGTTGGGTGGGCTGAGTGGCCTTTGAGAAGTTGACAAACTTCTTTAATGACTCCATGCAAACAAAGACCCATTTTTAACAGCAGTGTTACTATATAGCAATGAAAGTCAGATTATAATTCCATGAAGAATTAAAATGAGCATCAAAAGAGAACAATGGATAAGAGTATAATTCATGTGAGAAGGCTGCAACATATAACTGATAAGTTACTTAAAAAGAGGCAAAAATTATGTCATTGGGAAGATGTATAATAGGAAGAAAATATGGGCTGGACATATGGCAAGTTTGAAGGATGATAGGTGAGCAATGAGTGCTCCAGTGATACCCTTAGGCTGTCAAGAGTATGTAAGGAAGGTCTTTAGCACATTATATGGACTTCCTGTGGCTAACATATGGACATGGACAATAATCACAAAGAAAAGGAAACCATGAGTCTCTATAACTGAAGGGAAATCTTAAATCAATGAGATCAGAGATCTATTAAGCATTTAAATATTAGTTAATTAACATGGCCTTCCCAATACCCCCCTTACCAATGAGTGGCTTGTTTGTTTGCATGCTACAAATGGTCAAAGCAACCCTTGCAGTGGTAGAAACAGCGACTAGTGGTTACAATATCTGTGTCACATTGAAGCCCATTTCTGCCATCCCCTTGAAGCTATCAGTTAGCGTAACTGTACGTATTCCACTTCGGGCAAGTATGTGGTGCAATGGATAGAACACTGGTCCTGAAGTCAGGAAGACCTGAGTTCAAACCCAGCCTCAGATATGAGTTTTGTGACCCTAGTCAGGTCTCTTAACCCTGTTTGTCTCAGTTTCCTCATCTGTAGAACGAACTGGAGAAAGAAATGGCAAACCATCCCAGTATCTTTGCCAAGAAAACCCCAAATGAGGTCACAGAGTCAGACATGACTAAACAACAGCAACAAATTCCACTACAGATGATAGCTAACATACACACACACACACACACACACACACATATACACACATATTGCACTTACTATGTGCCAACTACTTTATAATTATGATCTCATTTGATCCTCACAACAACCCTGGGAGATGTGTGCTATTATTATCACCATTTTATAAATGAGGAAACTGAGGCATACAAAAGTTAAGTGTGCTTTGCCCAGAGTTACAGAACTAGTAAGTCTTTGAGACCAAATATGAACTCAAATCTTCCTGATTCTAGATATGATACTCTATCTGCTGCACCACCTAGCTGCCCTATTGGCAGTTTTAAGCTGCATGTTTTCATATATACTCAGAGTGGTACCTAGTCTCAGAAAATATGAGCACAGAAGATATAAAAATATACAGCCTCGGCATAACGAATATGGACAGAGCACATTATAAAAGTGCTCATCTGGCCATTTGCTTTTCAGCCACCTAGCATGAGATGGTGATGAACAATTCTTTGAAACAGAGCATGGTTATGTCCAGTTTTATTTTTATATTTTAATGAATGATGGAACCAGCCTGGACTAGCATGTTTTGCCGCCATTCAGACAAATGATGGTGATAATGATGATGAAAACTGATATGTTTTTAGAGTTTGCAAAACACTATTTACACTATGTTATTTATGCCTTACAATAACCCTGTGAGGTAGATATTCCAAATACTTCCCTTTTTTACAGAATCAAAAGTTGAGTGTTGGATAGGTTATTCCCATAGACAAAAAGCTAATAGAAGTCAAAAACTGCATTTGAATCCATGTCTTCTTAGTTTCTAATCCAGAACTTTATCTCCAGCATCAGGCTGCCATTTTTTCACATGCAGAATTTGGGTGTTAGCTCTCAGCCTAAAGATAAGTTTTGAGACGTGTGGGGGATTGGCCTAATACTTGTGGCATGAGAAAACCTTTAACTTCTCTACAGACACCCAATACTTGGGGAAAAGAAAGCCAGGGGCTGCTTAAGACTAATAAACTTTGCTTGAGGAAAGTAATTCAGTGTTGACAACTGGGAGAAGAAAGTCAATCATTTGTGTTTTTGAATTTTCCCTGGGGGATGAATTTAACACCTACCACAAAGCCTGGCATGTTACAAGCTTGTCAAACTATGATTATGTTCTAGGCAGGTAAGAGAAAGTGTTTGGAGGATCTGGCCAGCTAGTAGCATTCATCTAGCACCACTGGGCAAGTGATTAATCTCTGGACCCCTTTGTACAATTATCTTATATTCTATAGGTGGTTTGGGGTAGCAGAATAGTGGAAATAATCATCTCTGTCCCCCTCCCCCAGTCAAACCCAACCACCATATTTTTTTATTTTGAGTAGAAATTATGTTTTATTGCTACATATTTGAATTATTGGAATGTTACTAATCTATAATCATAACGTCACATCACTGTTAGAAGAGATAGTTATTTTGTGTGAGATACTGGTCTGAACCTAATTTCTGCCAGACTGTTTTCTAGTTTTCTCAGAAGTTATAGTCAAATAATGAATTCTTCCTTCCCCTTGGGTAACTGAATACTGTGATAGTTGGCGGTTGGTGGGGAAGGCTGTTCCCTTTTCCACAGGAGCCAGTTCCTCAGATGGTGGCTATAAGGTTTGGGTTGTAAACAGGACCAAGTGGTTGAGAGGTGGGGCCACTCCAAGGGCTCCTGTGCTTAGCTATCTATTGGTGGTAGTTGGTTATTACTAAAATAATCTCAGAATAAAATCTTAGAGTTTTATGAAACAAATGTGGTCCTGATTTTTTTTTTATTACTCTCTTCTCTAGTTGCTCCCAGGCTGTTGTTTCTTTCTGACTCAGATTAGTATAATGCAACTGCTTGCTTTCTCTTTTCTTGCTTTTCCTTCCTTAGAAACTCATTTTGTATGTTTTATTTCCAAAGGCATTTTGACATGTTGAAGTTTATTCAGAAGAGCCTGACTAGGATGATGAGGGAGCTTGAAATTATTTTGCATGACAACTGCTTGAATGAATTATGTTTTACCTGTGTTTGGAAAAACTTATTGGGGTAAAAGATATTCAAGTGTTTGAATGGTTTTCATGAGGAAGAGGAAGGAAAGGTAGAATCAAGCATTTATTACATACCTACAATGAGCAAAGTACTTTACAAATACTATCTTATTTAATCCTTGTGATAATCTTGAAAGGTAAGTGTTAGTATCACCCCCACCCCATTTTATTGTTGAGGAAACTGAGGTAGACAGAGATTAAGTGACTTGCCTACAGTCACACAACTAGTAAAATATCTGAGACTAGATTTGAACTCAGGTCTTCTTGTTTCTAGTCCCAGTGTTCTAACCAATGTGCAACCTAGCTGCCTTATTCTTCCTGGCACCAGACTAGAAGTTATGGAAGGAACAGACAGGCAAGTCAACATATGAAAAAACATTTCCTAATGGTGAGAGCTGTCCAAAAGTAGAATAGGCTGTAGTTCGAGTGCAGTCCCCTTACTGGAGGTCTTCAGGTAGAGTATAGATGATGACTTGCTGGGGATGTTATAGTTGGAAGCATGACTCTCTTGGAAATTTATATTCCTTTAATGTTATGACTCTGCCCAGGGAGGGGTTTGTGTGTGTGTGTGTGTGTGTGTGTGTGTGTGTGTGTGTGTGTGTGTGTGTGTTAGAGGCTGATGCTGTTTTTGCCAGATATTTTCTTTTCTAAATTATTTGTTCTTTTATCCATATTCTTGTGAGCACGCTATTGGTCTGAATTTGAGTCTAGTGAAAGGTGAATGACAAGAACTAGCTGGATTTCTTGAACCTCTGTTTCTCTCTCTATTCCTCCTAAGCATTTTCTTCCCTTCTCTATAATTTCATCTCACCATAGGTAGCAGCTAATATTTTTGTCTGTTGTGAAAGAATCATTTCTAGATAAGAGTGCATCAACCTGGAATGCTAAAAGCAATCAGCAGTCCACTAGTGTATGGTTATTGTAGTCAAAGACTGCTTGCTGCAGTTATTGAAGTAGAAATTTTCCTATACTGGAATGGAATTGGAAAACTGGGCTAGATTCACATATCTGAATAAACAACTGGTCTATTTCTCTTTCTAGAGGCAACAACATGGGGAATATGAAGTCATTCTCATCTGTGGCCATGGGCTAGTGATCTCTTAGCTTCATTTTCCTCATCTGTAAAATCACAGAAGCTCAGATTAAAAGGGATCTAAGAGTACTTTAGTCCAACCCATACCTGAAGAAGAACCATGTGCCTACCATGTGCCAGGGACTGTTCTAAGTGATGGATATACAAAGACAAAAGCATAAACAGTTCCTAAATTCAAGAAGCTTACATCATCTCTAGGGAAACAATAAATATAAGTACAAAATATATGCAAAGTAAATAAAATATAAATGTATGTTTGTTGGGGAGTTGGAGGAGTGGAGGGATAGCTTCTGTTAGCATTCAATCAGTCTATTTGAAGAAATCCTGTGAGGGAGGCATTCAATCTTCCAAGGCTACTTATTCCTTTGGCATACCTCTAACCTCTAGAAGCTTTTCTTGACATCAAGCTTAAAATTGATTCTTTGTAATTTCCAGTCATTGTTTCTAGCTCTGCCTTCTGGTGCCCAACAACACCAATGGAGGCCTTCCTCCACTGAAGAGATCTTCAAATATTTGAAGATAGCTATTGTCTCCCATTGAGTCTTCTCTTCTCCCCCTTCCACTGATCCTCATGTGTATGAATTTGAAGCTTTTTACCTACTATGATTATCCTCCTCTAGATACCTCACTTATCAACCTCAGGCTCATAGATTTGTCACTGGAAGGGATTATAAATCTTATTTAATCCAATCTCCCTTTTCCAGTTTTAAAGATGACAAACTGAAATTCAGAGATACTGTTATTTATTCAGGGTCACACAGGCAGTAAGTAAATAGCAGGGCTGGGATTTTTTTAAACACACATCTGATTACACATTCACAACTCTTTTCCACCACTTTGGTCCCATGGAGGTAAGAAATAACTATCTCCCTGAGTGTTTTTCGTGGAAATGCTTTGTGATCCTTAATGTTCTATATAAATTTGGATGATTATTTTTTTACTGTTATCATCTTTATTCACCTTTTCTATAGTAAGGTTGGTAGGGCAGCTAGATTACAGTGAATAGAGCACTGGGCCTGGAATCAGGAAGACTCATCTTAATGAGTTTAAATATGGCCTCAGACATTTAATAGCTATATGACTCCAGGTAAGTCACTTAACACCATTGGCCTTGGTTTTCTTATCTGTAAAATTGCCTGGAGAAGTAAAAGGCATCCCACTCCAGTATTTCTGCCAAGAAAATCCCAGATGGGTCCACAAGGAGTTGGGCATGACTGAAATGACTCAATAACAATAATAAGGTTGGTGTGTAGCCCTGGGGATCCTTATCCCAGCTCCCAATCTCACTGGCAAATTGGGTCCAAAGTAGTTAGTAGTTACATATTTCCCTACTCCCAACCTCTAGGAGTACCTTTAAGGGAAGTGGGGTTCTTCTAATGCTACTCGATTGAGTTCCCATTATGGTGAGTTCTTTACAATATAAATCACGAATTATGGTTAATATGTCCCCTACATCATTGATTGCTCCATTATCAGTGGCACATTACCAATTTGACCAACTAACATCAATTGGCTTTTACAAATGGATATTTACTGAGAAGATATAGCAAAAACATGTTCCCCCCAACTAGGATCCCACTCTTCCTTCTACCACCTCTGTTCCTGAGGAGAGTGAGCTCAGACTTAACATATGTTTTATAAAGCATTTATTCCATCAAAGTCATTTCCGAGTTCTTTTTTTTTTTTTTTTTGCTTTTTTTGGAGGGGCAATTGGGGTTAAATGACTTGCCCAGTGTCACATGGCTAGTTTTTTGTGTTAAGTGTCTGAGGCCGGATTTGAATCAGATCCTCCTGACTCCACGGCTGGTGCTCTATTCACTGCACCACCTAGCCATCCCCAAAGTCATTTCTGTATGTGTTATGGCCACTGGACCAATGACTCCTTTGTTGAAGGACTCTGTCTGTTACCTGCTTGATTCACTGCTGGATTGAATCCCACAATTGATTCATCAGGACTTTGCTAGACCTTTACTTGGTGAGTTTGTTTATAAACTCTATGAGCTTTTTGAGGGTAGGGACTATCTTTGCCTTTCTTTGCATGCCCAGCACTTAGCATAGTAAGTGCATAATGGTAAGTGCTTAATAAATATTTGTTGACAGACTTCTGGAAGCTTGATCTCCTAATAATAGCTAATAATACTATGGCACTTACTATGTGTTAAGAACTATCCTGTGTGCTTTACAATTATTATCTCGTTTGATCCTGACAACCACTCTGGGAGGTAGGTGCTATTATTATCCCCATTTTATAGATGAGAAAATGAAGTGATTTGTCCAGGTTCATGTGGCTAGTAAGTGTATGAAGCCAGATATAAACTCAGGTCTTCCTGACTCTAGGCCTGGCACTCTATCCACTGAGTCATCTTCAATATTCCTTAACCTAAGAGCAAGAAGGAATAGAGACAAGAGAGACAGAAGCTACGGCAGGGCCTTATGTTTGAGAAGCATGAAGGAGGAGAAAAGGCCCCACTCGAAGGCTTACACTTCTTACTGTCTTTCTTACTACCAGGAAAGAGATCCATTGATTGGGCTAGTTGGTATCTTTTGAATTCACATCTAGTTCAAACTGAGCAGCTAACCATCAGGTCGTTGCCTCTGCTCTCCCTCTGTTTTACTTGGCCTCCAGACAGAGTTGCCTCCCTTTTCCTTCCTCTTCTGTTTGCCCCATTTGTACTTGGATTTGACTCACCTGAGCTTGGACTTTCCCTTTTAAAGGGAGGCATCTTTTTATGTTCAATGTAGGATCAGGTGAAGACTCTTTCACTCAGGACTGTTTAATACATGAGACAATGACTTGCCTCTAGGACTACATTTCATGGCCTCCACTGTCCTGGACTAAGAGCTGCTTGATGTGATTAAATAAAATGAATAACACTTTTTCAGCATTGGAGAATGAGAGCTACTGCGGCCAAGAGAAGGGGCATGGTCAGGCTTTGGTGAGGAGAGTAGACTGACAATGAAGCATAGCCTGGGGACAAAAGTAGAGGGAGTAGATGATCTGGTCTATATGGTGAGGGCCATGCCTAGGGAAATAGGGGTACCTAGGACTATTCTAAGGGGATACCATTGGGCAAACAACACGGGTAAAATTAGGATAAAATGAATGTTACCATGAAGGATAGCCTTGATGGGGAAAGACCTCACATATAATTCTCAAGGGAAAAGAACATTCTCAATTCCATGCCTTGGTAACTATTTAGGTGTTTATATACTAACTATGTATGATAAGCTTCAATTTATTTCAATTTTTAAATTTAAACTTAAATCGTTCATTTCTTTCTTTTTATTTAATTGTTCTTGCCTGACTTTTTATTTAGTTATCCCTGCGCAATGCCTGACACATCATAATGCTTGTTCCCTTCCTTCTTTCCCTGACTTCCCCACCTAGATCCTCCTCTCTCCTTTCCCAGATCAGAGTGCCTCAAAGTATCGATTAAATGAGATAACATATGAAATTCTTTGTCCTGGAGCTCCTGGTCACTGTCACAGCAGCCACTGAAGCATAGACTCAGGAGAGAACAGTTCTGTGGTGTCTCTCACTCAGTCGTTATTCCTCTTCGCTCCTTTCCTTTCTAATCCTTAATTTTCTTCTTTCAAGTCCTCCTGCTACCTCCTCTCCTCCCCACTCTCAATGAGCCAGGGAAGTCAGGGTAGTGCTTAGCTAAGTGGCAGTAAGAGTAAGTGGGGTGGGCGAAGCCCATTATAAACCCTCCTGAGGCCAGGAGGGGGCAAGACAGAGTTGTGAGGCTGGTGGCTTGAGCAAGACCCAGAAAAGCCAGAGGCAAAGACAGAATAAAAGCTAAAACCAGGGCCAGGGAGGTGGGGCCAGGAGAATAAGGTCGGAGTCTAGGTTCCCGGGTGTGTGCCCAATCACTTGGGGCTGCTACTGTGTGGTCCATGCTGCGGCGGACACAGGAGCCGGGGCAACCGCAGGTTGGAGAAGCAGAGGTTCTAATGCTGGAGAATGGCTCTCTCCACAACTGCTGTGAATTGGCTGGATCCGGCGGCTCTTTTGGCTGGGAGGAGGAGGAGTTGGCTGAGGACTGGACGCAGCCAACCCCTGTCGCTCGGCCCTTTTGGGTGGCCCCAGCTCTGTCCAGCGTGCTGATCATAACCACTGTTGTAGACCTCGTGGGCAATTCACTGGTGATTCTGTCGGTGTTAAGGAACCGCAAACTCCGGAATACAGGTAGGGGAGGTGGGCGGGGCTGTGGGCATCTCACTCTTCCTCATTCCACCCACTCGCCTGTCCCACCAGTCTACACTCTAACCCCACTCTTTAATCTGGTTCAAAAAAATATCCTCTCACCTTGGGTATTGATTAATATCCCCTCGCTCAAGAAATTAATTAAATTTAAATCTAAATCTTTCAGATACGACTTTTGTTTTCCCCAGGTTTGACCCAGAACCTAAAAGCTGGGCTCAGGGCTTTGCTGTGGTCAAGTTTGGGAAGTCCAACTCCTTCTATTGATTCATCTTGATTCAGCAACCAAGTTGAAAAGTTTGTTCATTCGCTTTCTGAGGCTATAACCCTCAGGATGTGTTTTTGCCAAGAAATATGTTCCATAACTGACTCTCACTTAATGCAATTCTAGGGAGTGCCATCTACTAACAAGTTCCTGAGATTTTCACTTGTGCTTTGTATAAACTGGGTCTCTTTTCATTGCCAGTTGACCTAGTAGTAAATAAGAGAACTTAGTTGGTCACAGAAATTGAATAACTATGCCTGGAACATATAAATAGACTGTCTCTTTGGAGGTTAGAGGATTGCTGGAAACATTTAAAGAAAAAGGAATAATTCCCCTTCATATTTATGAGTTTACAATTCTGAAATTTTCTTAGTCTAGACTTTTAGACTTTCTGTACACAAATTTTAGAAGGAAGAAAACTGGGTAGGGGACACACCCTGGACAACTGTCCTGACTGATTATTAAGCTTATGTCATGGTACTTAGCATCATAAATTTACATCTAGGAGGTCTCTCTCTGAGGCCCAGAGAGATTAGGTGCCTTGTCTAAAGCCATATGTGTAGTAAAAGGTAGATATGGTATTTGAACCTCTGATTCTGAATTTTTCCACTTGTATCACACTGTCAAGAGAGCTGAAATATATTTTCTTTGCAACTTTCCTCAGGGTATAAGTCAAACATAGAAGTTATTAAAATGGAAAAATACCCAGCAACAGCAAACAGCTAACACAGTTTAGAAATGTTGCTCAAGGGATCCATCCCTTAAGGGAGACTGTTTTTTAAAGTAAATATTCTTTTCTTTGACTAGTTGGATCCAGGATTCTCATATAGAAGAAGCATTGGGAGATTTGATGTCAAGTCCTTACGTGTGTACATATCCACACAATCATCCAAGAAGTATTTATTAAGCAATTATTAAGATCTAGGTACTATGTACCAGATCATCTTGAAAGTATTCTTTTTAATAGGAACTCTTCTTTTTAAAAAAAAGAAACCTCTTATGTATATAATTTAATATTACCTCAATGATTTAAAAGTTCTTTTAAGTTCTTGTGGTTCTAACAGCTTTTTAAAATAAAAGTATATGTTAACATTTTGTTTAAAGTACTATACTAATTCCCAAAAGAAAATTATATTCAAGGTTTTTGCAGGAAGATTATAGCTATTTCTTTTTTTAAAAAGTTGTAATCCAGAACAGAGACATTAAGGCTTGAGAAAACCTTTATATAATAATAAGTCACAGCTCTAGAACACTTTAAAGTTAACAAAAGGATTTCCTCACTACAGCCTGGTGAGGTAGATGTTGTTATTGTTGCTACATTGTATCAGACTCTTCATGACTACATTTGGAGTCTTCTTGGCAAAAAACTGGAGTGGTTTGCCATTTCCTCCTATAGCTCATTTATAGATGAGGAGCTGAAGCAAACAGGGTTAAGTGACTTGACCAGGGTCTCACAGCTAGAAAGTGTCTGAGGTTAGATCTGAACTCATGAAGATGAGTCTTCCTGACTCCAGACCCAGCACTCTTTCCCCTGCAGTCCAGTGATAGATACTGCAGGTATCATTGTTCCCATTTTGCAGATGAGGAGACTGAGGCTTAGACACATACAATGACTTCCCTTAAAGTCATATAGCTTATATATTATAGAACCTGGTTTGGAACCTAAATTTTCTTCCCTCCCCACTTAATAATATTTTTCCAATTACATGTAAATATAGTTTTCAATATTCAATATTTTATAAGATTTTGAGTTCCAAATTTTTCTCCCTCCCTCTCCTCCCCCTTTCCAAGAGAGCAAGCAAGCTAATATAGATTATATGTGTGCAATCATATTAATCATATTTCCACATTAATCATGTTGTGAAAGAAGAATCAGAACAAAAGGGGAAAACAACAAGAAAGGGGAAAAAAACAACAAGAGAAAATAGTATGCTTTGATCTGCATTCAGACTCCATAGTGCTTTCTCTGAATGTGGATAGCATTTTTCTATCATAAGTCTTTTGGAATTGTCTTGTATCATTGCACTGCTGAGAAGAACTAAGTCTATCAAAGTTGGTCATCACACAAATGTTGCTGTTACTGTGTACAATGTTCTCCTGGTTCTGCTCACTTCATTCAACATTGATCTATGTAAGTCTTTGCAGAAACTGGATTTTCTTGCTGCAAACCCAATGTTCTTTTTATTACATTACTGTCATTATTTTAAATGGGAAAGAAAAATAAACAATCATAAAACCATAATTAATCTTAATCTGGATTTTTTTCATGCCAAGGAAAACTTAAGTCAATGACTTAATCAAAGTTGTAAAGGAAGAACATCTTCCTTCCTTTTCTTTTTACACTCTCTCCTTATGTTTAGTCCAGGAGAAAAAAAAAAGTTCTTTTGTGGTTGGTGGCGAGCATGCCTCTGTCTGCTCTAGCACATCTTTTTAAAAAATTTCCTCCCTCCATTAGAAGGACACAAAGAAATGTGTTTCGAATACATCTGAGCTGTGAGTTTGCCTGGCTAGTTGTGTGTATAGTGAGATCTCCCATACTCCCAGCTATTCCCCTTCTGTTTGTGGGAAACAGTCCTGCAGAATAATAGCACATAGTTATATAGTGCAAATCACTTAACCTCTATCAGTTTCTTCATCTGTAAAATGGGGATAATAATAGCAGTTGCCTTTCAGAATTGTTGTGAAGAAAAAATGAAGTAATGTTTGTGAAGCACTTTACAAAACTTAAATCACTATATAAATGCTATTTATTATTACTTCTATAAGGTTCACAAAGCACTTTACATGTGTCATCTTGTTTGAGTATCTAAACAATCCTTTGAGGTGTTCTTATTATTCCCATTTTAAAGAGAAAACTCAGAGATGTTAAATGATTTGCATGACTAATAAGTATCTGAGGCAGATTTGAATTTAGGAAGGTCTTTCTGATTCTGTGTCTGAGGCTCTACCACTACCTTTCTTTGTTTCACACCCTTTCAGAGTCCTCTGAGTTCCTTGCATTTTGGGTGCTCCTACTGTTGGGTATGATGGAGTAGTACAAATGTAAGTGAATCTCTGGCACCTCATTTATTCTGATTCCTTTCCATCTCTTGCATCTGATACATTTGAACAGCAGAACAATAGTTCTCTACTCTTAAGTTGTATTTATTTCTGAAATGCTAGTGGTTGTCCCTGGTCTTGTGATTTATTCAATTCTAAGCTGACCATTGTGTCTAGATGGTGGTATTCATGAAAATCATTTGATATTGACTTTTAACAAAATGATTCCCCTGAATAAGCCATTAGTGAACTCCCTAAGAAAAAATCTCCAGGGCCAGATGGGTTTGCCAAGTGAATTCTATGAAATATTTAAACAATTGATTCTTATACCATACAAACTATTTGGTAAAATAGGTGAAGAAGTCCTGCCAAAATCCTTTTATGACACAAATATTGTACTGATACCTACACAAGGAAGAGCTAAAGCAGAGAAAGATAATTATAGACCAATTTCCCTAATGAATATTAATGCAAAAATTGTGAACAAAATATTAGCAAGGTCATTGCTATTACAAGATATCACAAGAGTTATATACTATGACTAGGTAGGATTTATACCAGGAATGCATGGTTGGTTCAATATTAGGAAAACTATCAACATAATTAACCACATCAATAACAAAACTAACAGAAATCATATAATTATCTCAATAGATGTTTTAAAAAGCTTTTGACAAAATATAGCCCTATTCCTATTAAAAACACTAGTGAGCATAGGGATAAAGGGATCATTCCTTAAAATGATAAGGAGCATCTATTTAAGATCATCAGCAAATATTATCCATAATGTGGATAAGCCTTCCCAATAAGATTGGGGTAAAGCAAGGGTGCCATTATCACCGTTATTATTCAATCTTGTAATAGAAATGTTAGCTATGAAGAAGAAAAAGAAAATGAAGGAATTAGAGTAGGCAATGAGGAAACAAAACTATAACTCTTTACAGATGATATGATGGTATACTTAGAGAACCATAGAGAATTAACTTAAAAACTACTTAAATTATCAACAACTTTAGCAAAGTTGCAGGATACAAAATAAACCCACATAAATCATCAGCATTTTTCTATGTGACCAACAAAGCCTAGCAGCAAGAGATAGAGAAATTCTATTTAAAATTCCTGTAAACAATATAAAATACTTGGAAGTCTACCTGCCAAGACAAACCCAGGAGCTATATGAAAACAATTATAAAAAACTTTTCACACAAATAAAGTCAGATCTAAACAATTGGAAAAATATCAGTTGCTCAGGGGTACAATTAGCCAGTATAATAAAAATGATAATTTTACCTAAATTAATCTATTTATTCAGTGACATACCAATGAAACTACCAAAATTATTTTATAGAGCTAGAGGAAATAATAACCAAATTCATCTGGAAGAACAAAACATCAAGAATAGGAAAGAAATTAATGAAAAAGTACAAAGGAAGGTAGCCTAGCCATACCAGATCTTAAACTATATTATAAAACAGTAATCATCAAAACTATCTGGGGGCGGCTAGGTGGTGCAGCGAATAGAGCGCCGGCCCTGGAGTCAGAAGGACCTGAGTTCTGAGCCGGCCTCCGACACTTAACCCACACAAACAAAAACCTAGCCGTGTAACCTTGGGCAAGTTACTTAACCCCAATTGCCCTAAAGGGGCGTCTAGGTGGCGCAGTGAGTAAGAGCGTTGGAGTTGGGATGACCCGAGATCAGATCCAGCCTCAGAAAATGAGCACCCACGCATAAATAATGACTAGCCGTGTAACCTTGAGCAAGTTACTTAACCCCAATTGCTTTAAAACAAACAAACAAACTATCTGGTACTGGCTTAGAAATGGAGTGGTGGATCAATGAAATGGATTAGGTATGCAAGACATAGTAGTTAATGACCATAGTAATCTAGTGTTTGATAAACCAAAAGACACCATCCTTTGGGATAAGAACTCATCATTTGACAAAAACTGCTGGGAAAATTGGAAAACAATAGAGAGCAAACTAGGCATCGACCAACATCTCACACAGTAAACCAAGATAAGGTCAAAATGGGGACATGATTTAGACATAAAGAGTGACACAATAAACAAATTAGAAGAACCAGTCTACCTGTCAGCTCTATAGAGAGGGGAAGAATTCATGACCAAACAAGAGATGGCATTATGATCCAGCAGTACTGCTACTAGGTTTATATCCCAAAGAGATCATAAAAAAGGGGACTGAACCTCCATGTGAAAAAATATTTATAGCAGCCCTTTTGTGGTGAAAAATACTGGAAATTGAGGAGATACCCATCAATTGGGGAATGAATGAACAAGCTGTGGTATATAAATATAATGAAATATTACTGTGCAACAAGAAATGATGAACAGGCAGATTTCAGAAAAACCTGATCAGAAAAGGCTTCGTGTAGAAGGTGGCCCAAGGTGAGTTTTGGAAGAACAAGTGATTCTAAGAGGCAGAGGTTAGGATTACATTATAGGCATGGGAGACAGTCTGTGCAAAAGGTACAGATATAGGAGATTAAGTGACATGTCTGAAGAACAGAAAGAAGTCTAGTGTGGCTAGACTAGAATGCAAGAAGAGGAGCAATATATATGACTAGAAGGGTAAATTGGGGCTGGGTGGTGAAGGGCTTTAAATCCCTTATAGTTCTAGAACTATGATCCTGTGGTGCCAAATTACAAACAAGAGTTTATAATTGATCCTACAAGTAATAGGGAGCCATTGTGCTTTGTTTTATTTTATTTTGTGGCTTTTTTTGGGAAGGGAGAGGGCAGGGCAATTGGGGTTAAGTGACTTGCCCAAAGACACATGGCTAGTAAGTGTGTCAAGTGTCTGAGGCCAGATTTGAACACAGGTCCTCCTGACTCCAGGGCCAGTGCTCTATTCACTGCACCACCTAGACTCCCCCCCACACCCCCCCACCATTGTGCTTTATTGAATAGGAGAATGACATAGTTGGGCTTTAGAATAAAATCATTCCACTCTTCTCTCTCTTAGTTGTAGAGAGTTGTGATTGAGGTTAAGTGAATTATCTATCTATGGACACTTGGACAGTATATGTGATACTAGATCTTCCTGGCATTGAGGCTAGACTTCTATCAACCACACTATGCTGCCTCTCTGGCTCTATTGTATTATTGTCCTTAATGTTAGCTGGAATGTGATACTAATGATAAATGACATCATGGGACACTGCAGAGGGTGCTTGCAGACAAGAATAATAGCTCTGTTGCTCATCAGCTATAGGATCTCAGTCACATCTCTTCAATCCTTCTGGGCTCAGTTTCCCACCTGCAAAATGGGGAAAAGAGAACTATTACTATTCACTGTTAAAGGCTTTTCTGTGACTATAATTTTTAGTGCAAGGCAATTTTCTAAGGTTATAAGTTATAGGTGCTTGTGGAGGGAGTTTTCCATATTGGTAATAAAACCCAGGCTTGAGTTCTTTTGTTTGTTTGTTTGTTTGTTTTTTAAAGCAATTGGGGTTAAGTTGCTCAAGGTTACACAGCCAGTCATTATTTATGTGTGGGTGCTCATTTTCTGAGGCTGGATTCGATCTTGGGTCATCCCAACTCCGAGGCCGGTGCTCTTACTCACTGCGCCACCTAGCCACTCCTAGGCTTGAGTTTTTAAAAAAATAGTTGTCAATAAATATATTTTTAGTATTTTATATGTGTCCAATATTTTTCTTCATGCTGGGCACAGGGATGATGCCAGCAAAGAGACAGAAGGAAGGAGATAAGTGTTTACTAAGCACCTACTTACTCGGCACTGGGCTAAACATTTTAGACACTATCTCATCTGATCCTCATAACAACTCTGGGTGGTAGGTGCTATTATTATCCCCCATTTTATCACCGAGGAAATTGAAAGAGAAGAGGCTAAGTAACTTACCCAGGGTGACAAAGTTAATAAATGTCTGAAGCTGATTTTGAACTCAGGTCTTCCTGACTCCAGACCCACCCCTTTATCCACCCCACCACCTAGCTGCCTAGAGGCTGGAAGGCAAGGCATCAGGAAAAGCAAGGAAATATAGCCTGGGCAGTGAGAGGAGGTTTGGCATCACATTCAGTGACACAAACTTGGAACAGGGTCCAGACATAGGTAGAGTGGGTGCAGAATCAATGAATCAATGATTTGCCTAGGGAAGGCTTTGTTTTTTGTTTTTTAATTTTATATTAGACATATAATTTCACTGGTATGTGGAACTCCCTCCCACTAAGGTAATCCCCTCTACTGATGAACACTTAACTCTATAAATGATAGTCTTGCAAAGTTGCCTGAGACATGGAGAAGTTAATGCCTTGATCGGGGTTATACAGCCAGTATATTCAGGACCTGTGCTCAGAAGGTCTCCATTAAAGGAGCAAGGGAAAAGTCGGAGACTTGCCTAGCACTGTTAGCTATTTCCTTATCATCTTTGGTCTCCAGATTTTCAGGACTACCTGCTTATTAAAGACTAATTTGTTCCCTATTCTAGTCTCTGAAGCTGATATGGGCCTCTGGAGGGAACAGACTTGTACTCTGTCATTCCCCTTGTGGATACAGTCCCTTTTTTGAAGGCCATTATCATCCTGGAAGTGTTTTATTCATCATTTATTATTGTTTCAATTCCTTTCTCTGGCTAGGTCCCTTACTACCTGTTTCCTCTATATATGTGTGTACCTTTGAAGAGCTATGGGTGAATTGAACAAGTTTCTTCACTTTTCTATAACCAAAAAACCCTACATTTTATTCATGACTTTTGCCTTCTTGTCACAATATTTGGGTGGGGGGGAGGAGGAACACCTTTCCATATGGAATCCTCCTTTGTGGCAGAGAAAGGCTATTAAGTAGAAACCTCATATTATGACTGTATCTGACAATGGATACGGTATTTTCACTGTGAGTCCCCCACCTTTTTGCCACGAAGCAGAAGATATGTTTCTCTTTCTGTTCTCTTGGACATTTACTTTTTTTTTTTGCTTTTTGGAGGGGGAAGGCAGGGCAATTGGGGTTAAGTGACTGGCCCAAGGTCACATGATTAGTAAGTGCTTAGTGTCTAAGGCTGGATTTGAACTCAGGTCCTCCTGACTCCAGGGCCTCTCCTCTATTCACTGTAGCCTCCCCAAGGACATTTACTTTTAAAATTTTATTGATGTTAGTTTTTCAAATACTTAGAGCTTAGCTTCCTTTTAGTGATAGTTTCATTTATGTTGTTGCTCTCATGTATGTTCTTTTAGTTCTGCTTATTTCATTCTGCATCAGTTAATACAAATCTAGTGTTCCTCTGAATTCTTTGTAATCATAAATTATTACTATACAATATTCTATTACACTCTTTTGCCGTAGTTTTTCCAACCATTAACCAAGTGATGGATACCCAGTTTGCTTCCATTCCTCTGCTACCACAAAGAAGGCTACTCAACCTATTTTGTTTTACATAGGAGCTTTATTTATGTCTTTGACTTCTTCAGGTAAATGTGCAGAAGTGGATAAAAAGACCAAAGGATATGGAAACTTTAGTCACCTTTCTTGTATAATTTCAAATTAATGTCTAGAATGGTTGGACCAATTTACAGTTCCACTAACTGGGTATAAATGTGTCAGCCTATACTCAATCCTGTTAGCTGGAAATGTTAACTTTTTAATTGTCATTTTTGCCAATTTGCTGGATGTGGGTTGAAATACCAGAGTCATTTTAATTTTCATTTCTTCTTACTTACTGTTTTGGAGTGTGGTGAAACCTCTATGTGATTAATCAGTTTGCATGCTCTCTTTGTGTAGATCCTGTCCCTTTGCTACTTTTAAGCTTTTTGAAGGGAAGAGGAACCCAGTCTTCTGCCATTGTCATAGCACCTAAAATACTGCTTAATCATTAAAAGTCAGTGTGTATAAACAAGGTTTGATGTAAGGAAACATTTCCTGGCAACTCCATGCTCCTTTAGGCTGTATTAGGTTTATCTCTCCCTTCAAACAGAAGCTCCTTAACCATTTATTAGTGGTTTCATCAGTCGTGCACAGAATGAGGAACACACAACCTACTCCTCTTACTATTGACCTTCCCCCTTCCTCTTCAGGTGGAATTCAAGCTCCAGGTATTCCCCACCTATATTCTCTGCATACCTAAATTATGGTGGGGATTCATTCTTGGTCAGGTACAGCTTGGTCTAGATGACCTCCAAAGTTCCTTCCAATTGTTAGTTTCTGTGATTTTGTAAAGTTGAAACTATTTGGATCCGTATTTAGGAGACCTGAGTTCTTGTCCCAGCTCTACCACTAATTAACAGGTATCCAAGGACAAGTTGTTTCTTGTTCTTTGGATCTGAGTGTTCTCATCTGGAAAAATATTGGTGTACCCCAATCTCCCAAATTACTTTCTGTTTACTTAGCATGGATTTTAAATGTACTTATTTGTGTGTATGCTATTCCCCTCTTTTCCCTAATCTCCCAGAGAATGTAAGCTCCTTGAAGGTAGAGACTATTTTTACTTTGTCTTTGCCTCCCTAACACCTAGTACAATGCCTGGTACGTAATAAGAACTTAATAAATATTTATTGAAATTCAGGGAGTTGGACTAGACGATAGTAATAATATTTGTTATTCTGTCATGCCTGATACTTCATAAACCCTTTTGGGGTTTTCTTGATAAAGATTTTAGAATGGTTTGCCATTTCCTTCTCCTGCTCATTTTACAGATGAGGAAACTGAGACAGAGTTAAGTGACTTGCTCAGGGTCATACAGGCAGTAAGTGTCTGAGGCCAGATTTGGACTCAGGAAGATGAGTCTTCCTGACTCCAGGTATGGTACTTTATAACTTATCTGTGCTACTGTGCTAGCCGCTCAGTAAAAATATGTAGGACCTTAGAGGTGACAACAGGACCATATCTAGGACTTTAAAGGTGACAAAGTGCTTTTCTCATACCTCTATTATTAAAAATTTCTCATACCTCTACCTATTAAAATTTCCTATTGGGTCTTATGAAAGCATCTCAAATTTAACATATCCAAAAGAAAACATTTCTTTCTTCTCAAACCACCTCATTCTCTTTCCAAACTTTTCTATTTTTTTGATACCGCTAATCCTGCAGCTTCCCAGATTCATAACCTTATTGTTATCCTTGACTTTTACCCCTCCAGTTGCCAAATTCTGCCATTTCTACTCCTATAATGCCTCTACCATCCATTGCTTTCTCCCCACTCACACAGTTCCCACTCTATTTCAGGTCCTCATAAATTCTTGCTTGGACTCTTGTAGTGATTTCCTAAATGGCCTCCCTTCCTCAGGTCCCTCCACACCCCAGTACACCTCCAAAATCTCCAGGATGATTTCCTTTCTTTGTCGGGTACATATTTAATTCTTCATCAGTGGCCCACATCCCAGTAAAACTGTCTTGGCACCAGGTTGAGGGTCTCAAACCCATTGATGAGTTATGGGGATGTCTTCCCAAAGCATGTGAAGACTTTCCCCAGTGGAATGGGTAGATGACAGCAGTTTGCTCCAACGGCCAGGAAAGCAGTTGATGCGGGCACTGTGGAGTGCTTAAAGTTTGGTCAGCCATCAAAGACACCGAGACAATCCATTGCATCCCAGGTCATTGCTAATTTTCACAACTTTTGATTTGCCACTGGACTTTGATGACTCTGGAAAGAGAGAATGAGACTGTTGACTTTGTGTAATTCTGCCTGCCTTAATTCTAATTCATATGCAAGTCAAGACATCACCCATAATGTCATTGATCCTTTTAGAAAAAAAACCCCAACAATATATTATTCCATATAGTCTTACCAACCCATCTTTCATACAGTTTATAATGAAAGACATTCCATTTCCTTTTCCTGTGCCTTTTTATTTTTTGTTCCTGATTCCTGAAATTCACTCCCTCCTCACCACAATCTCTCAGAACCCCTAGTTTCTTCCAAGGCTCAGCTCAAAAACTACCTTCTATGTGAGACCTCTTCTTGTTACTAATGCCTTCCCTCTCAAAATACCTTGTATCTAATTTGTAAATTTCTATATATGTGCGAGGTATTGCCCTTGTTTTATCTGGACATTTTATTTGCTGAAAGAGGTAAGAAAAAGATTTTTTTTTTGGTGAAAAGTTGAGGAAAAGTGCTTGAGGAGAGACACAGATAATTCTGAGAGGACCTGAGAGAAAGTAGTCCCTCAGAAACAAACTTACTTATTGATAGTAAAATGACTACAATGCATTATTTCCCAGTGGTTTATTTATATATCACCCATTTTAGGATTTTGATTCAGAGTTTTCTGGTTACTACCAATAGTTGCAAGAACTATTTGGGGAATAATGGGACAATTACATATTGTCTGTGTCATATTTAACAGAAATATGGATTTTAGGTTTTTCAACCTGGGATAAACCCGGGTTATTACACATAAGGAGGCCTTGATTTGAGGCAGGGGAGACATGGGAAGTTTAGAAACCAAGAAGTTAACAGAAGGCAGAAGGCAATGGAACTAAGAAATTAACACTTGCAGAGAAGCAGGATAGAGAAGGCTCTTCAAGGTGATTCTAGAAGAGTTCAGTTGGTTAGAAACAGGCTCTGAAGTTGACACTGGGAAGTCTATCTGACTGGTGAATAAAAAAGCACTTCTGTTTGAGAAGAAAGGAGGCTGTTTTGGAAGAAAAGACTGCTATGTGACTTAAAAAGCCATCTGGGCTTGTCTGCCTTGCTCTTTAGCACCATCTACAGCTTCAAGAGAGGAGTAATTCCTCAGGATCTTGCCCACATTTCCCATCATTGCCCTCTATGTTTTGAAAGTGAAAAACACTTCAAAGCAAGAGAGCAGAGATAGCTTAAGGGAATTGAACATGAAAGCAAAGGAAATTGCAAAAGGCAAGTTGAGCTGTGGTAGAGAAGAAAGAGACTGAGGGGGACCTCAGGCCCTGAAAGGCATCTTGGAGCACAAGCCTTTGTCGATTCAGGCTGTATATACCTTTAAAGGACTCTAAAGTCCTCTCTACACACACCTGCCAAATCTGCTCGTTACCTAACCTTCCATCCCCAGGCCCATCCAGTGACAGATAATATAATATATTCAGTGCTCATTTCTTTTACCTAAACATTTCCTGAATCTTGATTTTTGCATCAAAAGCAAAGAGGTCAAGGTCAGCTAGAGATAAACATCAATTTAAAATAGGGTAGAGAGCCAGATCTCTGTCTAAACGTTAAGAATTTTCCTAATTGGGGACCGTATGATGTTGTATTGTTACCGTAACTTTTTATCTGATATAAATTTCATAAAGCAACTTGGGTGGGAACCATGTGTATGTGAGGGACCGTTATATTTTCCCTCCCTTACAAGTGGCTTGCCTTCTACATTTTGCCATCCCTCATTATCTCATCAGAATTCTACTTCATGTTTCCAGAGGGCCTGATGCCTCATGGCCTTTCCAAGTCTTCCTAGCCTTTGGGTGGTTGTTATCTGTTGGAGTTCAAATCCATTAGCCTTGGACTTCACTTCCTAAGGTTTTTTAAGCTTTCCAACTTCTCACTTCAATTGTGAATACTTTATTATCTTCCCTCCCAGCAAAAATTAACTAATTTTAAATCCTGTAATTATGTCTTTAGTTGGATAATCAGAAAAGCTTGTAATCCTCTTTAATTCTTCTTATGCAACACCCTGTAGACACGGGTTATAAAGGCTTTGATGTTTCTTGCCTTTATTCTTAGATACCTGGCTCACTATTTAGACTTAATGCTGAAATATGCCTATTCAGAAAAAAGTGGGTGCTCTATTGGACCTTTCTGCTAGTCTGAATGAATATTTGTTAAAGATGTGAAAAAAAACCCCAGAAAAATGGAAGCTAGAAAGGAAGCGATCCATAAATGATGCTTAAGCTTGTCACAGCTTCAGGCTTACTCAGGCAGCATGAGTGGAAGGGAAAATAATCCACAGCAAACCTAGAGGTGTGGGGACTGGCCAGTTTAGGTCATCAGGATTTGCAGGATTTACTGGAAACCTGGATGCAAGTCAACAACTGTCTCTGAGCTTGAAAGAACTGGAATTTAAATCCTGGTGTTCTTTATGAACTGCGCCTATGAACATCAAGGGTACAGTAGACTTCCTCCAAAACTTAGTCTAGGTCTTTGGAATCGAATTCTATTAACAGGAGCTGTGCTTTCCAGAAATCATTTCTGGGCTACGTGAAATTCTGCATAAAAGTATCATGAAAAAGTCCTGGGTATGAACTTTGTTACTAAGGAAAAATTACCAGAGAAAACATTCAGTTTGCTCCTAGATAAAGTAATACCAACTAACATTTAACAATGCTTTATGGTTTGGAAAGCACTTTACAGACTTTATCTCAAATGATCCTTGAAACTACCCTATATTATTGTTGGTCAGTCGTTCAGTCATGTCTTTCCCTTTGTGACACCATGGACCATAATCTGTCCAAGTTCATGTCCATTGTTTCCATGACACTATCCATCTCATCTTCTACCATCCCCTTTTCCTTTTGCCTTCAATCTTTCTTAACATCAGGGTCTTTTCCAATGAGTGTGTCTTCTCATTATATGACCAAAGAATTTAAGTTTCAGCTTCAGTATTTGACCTTTCAGTGAATAGCCTGAACTAATTTTTTAAACTATTTTTTGATCATCACGCTGTCCAAGAGACTCAAAAGTCTTCTCAAGCATCACAATTTAAAAACATCAATGCTGCAGTGCTCAGTTTTCCTTATAGTCCAACTCTCACAGCAATATATTGCTGCTGAAAAAACCATAGCTTTAACTAGACAGACTTTTGTAGGCAAGATGATGTCTTTGTTTTTTAGTATCTGTCCAGATGTGCATAACTTTTCTTCCAAGGAGTAAGCCTCTTTTATTTTCATGGCAATTGCCATCTGCAGCGATCTTTGAGCCTAAGAATATAAAATCTGATACTGCTTCCATTTCTTCTCCCTCTATTTGCCAGGAAGTGATGAGACCAGTTGCCAAGGTCTTTTGGGGTTTTTTATGTTAAACTTCAAGCCAGCTTTTACACTCTCCTCCTTTATTTTATCAAGAGGCTTCTTAATTCCTCTTTGATTTCTGCCATCAGAATCTGCATATCTAACATTGTTGATATTTCTCACAGCAACCTTAATTCCAGTTTTTTATTCACTCAGCCTGGCATTTCGCATGATATGCTGCATGTAAATTAAATAAATAAAGTGACAATATACTCTTTTTCCAATCTTAAAACAATCAGTTGTTTCATGTTTAATTCTAACTGTTGCTTTTCTTGACCCACGTATAGATTCCTCAGGAGATATTCTCATCTCTTTGAAGACTTGCCACATTTTGTTGTGATTCACACAAATGCTTTAGTGCAGTCAATGAAGCAAATGTACATGTTTTTCTGGAATTCTCTTGCTTTCTCCATAATCCAGCAAGTGTTGACAATTTGGTCTCTGGTTTCCCTGCCTCTTTGAAAAGCAGCCTACTTTTCTGGTCATTTTCAGTTTACATATTGCTGAAGCCTAGATTGTAGAATCTTAAGCATAACCTTGCTGGCAGGTGAAATGAATGCAATTGTTCGGTAATTTGATCCACCCTATGAGGAAGGTGTTATTATTGTGCTAATATTATAGATGAGTTAAATTATGTTGACAGAGGTTAAATGACTTGCTCAATGTTACACAATTAATTAATATCTGAGGTCAGATTTGAACTGAATCCAAATCTGGTGTTCTAACCACTATGCCAAGTTACCTCTATGATTATATAGTTAATTGAAATTAAATTTTATTCTTTCAATTAATAAGCATTTAGTTTCTCTTCCTTTTCACTACCCTTGCAAAAACAGGTGAACAAAAACCTTGAAACAAAAAGGAAGAATGAATGAAAGCAATTTCCCATATGTGCAAAACTGTGTTTCATTCTGTTTAGTCCATCACCTCTCTGTTAGGAGATGGGAACATTCTTCATCATTGGTCCTATGGAAACATGGTTGGCAATTATGTTGATCAGAGTTCTTCAGTCTTTCAAAGTTTTTCATGTTATTAAGTACTTACTATATGGCACAGTGGATAGGGCACTGAGCTTGGAATTGGGAAGACATCCTCATGAGTTCAAATCACACTTACTAACTGTGTGATCCTGGGCAAGTCATTTAACCTTGCTTACCTCAGTTTATTTATCTGTAAAATGAGCTGGAGAAGGAAATGGAAAGCCATTCCAGAATCTTTGCCAAGAAAACCTCAAATGGGGTAACAAAGAGTTGGACATGACTGAAATAACTCAACAAAAACAACACATGGTAGGCACAATGATAATCATAAGGATAAATAGAATTATAGATTTAGTGCTGGATTTGCCCTTAGTTGTTACATAGTCTAACCCCTTCATTTAAAAGACTGGGATCCAAAGAGATTATTTTACTTCCCCAAGGTCACATAAGGAATAAGTAGCAGTTAGATTTTGAACATGTGTTTTCTGATATCAAATTCATCTGGTATTCTCTTTATACATGTTATCTTATTTCATCTTCACAATGTCTGCAAAGAAGGTAGTGCCAATATTGCTGCCCACCCCCATTTTAGAGATGAAGAAACTGAGGCTTTGAGAGATGAAGTGAATTGACAAAGGCCACACAGGTAATTAAAAAATGGCAGACCCACAACTCCAGTAAGAGTCTTCTGGCTCCCAGTTCAGTATTCTTTATCATACAATCTCAAAGATTAGTGAGTGTAAGGAAGTGGGGGATTTAATAGGCTAGTTGATTGGAATAATAGTTCCCAGGTCTTTTATCTTATACCCTGGTCAATCAAAAAAAAAAACATCTGTGTGCTTGTTAGCTTACTTGCCCAGAAAAATGTGCACTGGAGGAGCTTGAGGGTTTGAGGGTGAAATGAGAATACTTAGAATGGATTTTTAAAAAATTAAAATAAAAAAATTAAGTCTCATGCACAGAAGGCTGGCTTGAATTAGTGAAAATTCTATATTATATACAATTTTGTTAATGAAGTATTTCTTTTTTGAGGTTCCTGATTTAATGTTAGGGAAGAATGATTTATAATGATCATATCAATTGTTTTATGTAAATAGCTGCTCTTAAAATGCTTGAGTGAATTTTCTTTAAACATAACATCATAATTTTGTTTATACTGGCTCCAATACATCTAAGGTTGGGAGGATCTCTTTCTCTAATGTTATTAAACTTGAGTTCCCACTGGGTGTGTTCCTACCATTGTTAATCACAAATGTCTGGTGTCCCGGTTCCACTTAATCAATTAACATGTTAGTTTTTACAAAAGGATATTTCCTTTGAAGATATAGGAAGAACAGAAAAAGGACAAACATTTCCTCCCCAGCGTCTTCAGGGTATACTTCCCCTATATTACCTCAGTTTCTGGGGAAAGTTGGCTCAGACTTAGTAAAATTTCAACATAGTATTGGTCTCACCAAGTTCACTTCCAAACATGACATTGCTTCTAGATGCATCCTCATCTCCGCTACTGGCTCATCTTAACTAGGCTGGTCTTGAGGGATGCTCTCTGGGGCATGAATTCTGGGCTGGCTACAAAATACAGCATAAACTTGACTCTTAGACCTTGGGTGACTTGCTTTCCTGACCTTACGAAACAAATAAGGTTATTACTCTCAGCTTTCTTTGTGGAAAAAATGAAAAGAGATTAATAATAATAATAATAGCTATCATTTTATAGTACTTACTATGTGCCAGGGTATTGTGGTAATCACTTTATAATTATCATCTCATTTGATCCTTACAATAACCCTGAGAGTTGAAAACTAGAAAAATCCCCATTTTACAGATGAAGAACCAAGGACAGAAAGAGGTTAACTAACTTGTCCAGGGTCAAATAGCTAGTAAGTATCTGGAGCCAGATTTGAATGAAGGTATTCCCAAATCCAGGACTGGTGCACTATCCATGATTCACATAAAGAACCAAAGTCCATATTTTTAGGTGCATATATTGGCCTTGGGCGGGGGGGGGGGGGCGGGGAGAAGGAGGAGAGGGAGGGAGAGGCAGAGAGAGAGAGAGGGAGGGAGGGATGGAGAGACAGAGACAGGGAGGGAGGGAGAGACAGAGAGAGAAAGAGAGAGGGGGGAAGAGATAGAGAGAGAGAGGGAGGGAGAGATGGAGAGACAGAGACAGGGAGGGAGGGAGAGACAGAGAGAGAAAGAGAGAGGGGGGAAGAGATAGAGAGAGAGAGGGAGGGAGAGATGGAGAGAGAGAGAGAGAGAGAGAGAGAGAGAGAGAGAGAGAGAGAGAGAGAGAGAGACAGGCAGGCCTCTCTCCTTATAGCATTGTCTCCCATTATATGGCATCAAGAGCAGAGAGCCCACCAAGAATGGTGCCTAAGGATGACAACACCTTTTCAAAATGTTCCAGCTTGTGGTCTACAACTACAGTGAATTTAAAAGCCGATTATGTTTAGCTTATGGGAACCAGTCACAGAATATTTGTATGTGCTCTAAAGTTTCTCTAAGGCACTTCTATTACACAACAACAGGGCTGTCCTGGAAGCAGGCTTCCCACCCTTCCTTCCCTGTACCCTATGAAGGCTCACAAGGTCTGGCTTTATGGTCCAGTGCTCTTTTATACATAAATTTCCCATGAACATTTTCAGGGAAAGAACTTTTTTCTGGAAAAAATGGATTCATTTGAATACCAATAACCATATTTTATGTAATATTTTATTTGTCTTGTATTTATTTTTATTATTTTATCTTTATTCATTGTATTTCTTTATATTATATGTTTATTACTTTATGTTATTTTTTGAATTTGTTTTTATTTTATATCTTTTCTATATTCAAGACTTGTAAACTTTTGAAATGTTTTAAAATATCTCATTTGATTCACATAAGTACTCTAGGAGATAAAAAGAACAGATATTATCATCTCCATGTTATATAAAAAAAGCACCAAAAGCTAAGCAAAAGAGAATAAATTTCCTACTTTAGCTTTTCTATCAGTGTTATGGAACTTTGCTCATTGCTTTCTATTTTTCGGGGGGCTCTGGAACCTATTACCTCATTTGTCATTTCTGTCTTTAAAGTAAATCATTTTTAATTACATTTTAGATTTGGGTTATTGTGTTCACGTGTGTTTGTGCACACATACACAATACAATGATCTAAATCTTGTTTTGATGCCTCCTATATACTTCCCTTCCTTTTCATTCACATGATTGCCACTTCTGTTCACACTCATCACTTTTCTTCTGGGAAATTTTATTAGCTTTCTAACTGGTCTCCCTGCCTCTAGTACTCACTGTAATACCCTTCAGTATTCTCTTGTCTTACCAGTTACTGTGTCATTATGGCTCTTCCCTGGCAGGGTCTTCCCCAGAAAGTCCAGATACCTCCAAATCAGACCTCTAAAAAAGACAAGTTGGGACAGCTAGGTGACGAAGTGAATACAGCACCAGCCCTATAGTCAGGAGGACCTGAGTTCAAATCTGGACTCAGACACCTGGTACTTAACTAGTTGTGTGACCTTGGGCAAGTCACTTAACCCCAATTGCCCTGCCTTCCCCCATCCAAAAAACAAACAAAAGAAAGACAAGATCTGGGAGTAGTATGTGGAGTAAACGAGAGAAAGAAGAGGTAAGAAATAGTCTTCTGCTTTTCTGTTTTTTAGGCTGGTCCTTTTTCTTTGGGGGAGGTTGTGAATGGGTCTTAAAGATTCAGACTAGCTTGATCTTTGTACTGTGTCTTATGCTGGCCAATCTCACAAGTCTTATAAATGACATTTTTCCAATTATTTCTAACTTTGGCAAAGTCACGTTGATCTAGAAGATACTACTTTCCATTTTCATTTGTAAACACATTTTAGGTTTTGGGTTGTGTGTGAGTGTCCATTAATAAGTACTAAATCTTATTTTGGTACTACATCCACAGTAATCCCTCCCCGTCTGACCCAGGTTTAGGGACATCATATTATGGGTTATACTATAAATATTCATGAGATGCTGCTGCAAAAGCTCATTAGCAATCTCATGTGCAACCTAATTTAAACCTGTCCTGCCTAGGGAAGAAACATATGGGGAAATGATTTCTCCTTGACTATAGACCAAGAAGGCTGGATCTGATTTTGTCTTGAAAACAAAACAATTTTTTTCCCTTCTTCCTCCCAGACCTGTTCAAAGACCCAGGTGAATGTGTTTCTGCAATTAGTTGATTCGAGCCTACTAGGAACAGCCACCCTATTAGAGGAGAATAATGAGATCAATTTCCATGAAGAAACCAATGTATTCCTGCCTTTTTCGACATGCTGTTCTAGCCCTGCAGGGTCTCATTCTTCCATAAGGGAGCTTTTGGAACTGAAGCCCTCTTCCCAACAGAAACAGCTGGTAGAGAGTTGGCAATGCTTCCTACAAGTGTTGGACTTTCGCAGCACATGTGCTAGCAAACATAGAAAGCCTGTTAGTTGCTCAGAAACGGACAACAGAAGTTCCTCTCTTGAACTGATTGCCATGTGTTGAAAAGAGGAACATTTTAAATAATTTCCAAAAATAGTGTTATGGAGTAGATGGGGGTGGGACATCTGTGGGCAATAGAGCATGAATGAAGAAGTACCTGGCATACAGTAAATACACAGTAATATTTGATTGATTAAACCGCAGAACTACTAAGATTAGGGAACTTTTTTTTTACAATCAGGATTAAGTCACTTCCCCAGGGTCACAGAGCTAATATCTGAGAACAGATTTGAACTCAGGTCCTTCTGACTCTAGGGTCAATGTTCCATCCACTGCACCAGCTAGCTGCCCCTGACTAAAGAAATTCTTAAGTCTGCCAACTCTGGAGAGACAACCAAGCTGCTGATTCATCTGAACCCCCAAAATGCTCCCCTAGCACCCCACGTGACTCCATATGCTTATAACGTATATTTATAGGTGGAAGAGATCACAGAAACCATCCAGTCCAAACCCTCTTGTTTTCCTGATAAAGAAACTGAAGACCAGAGAGCTCAAGTAATTGCCCAAGGTTACACATTAGTAGGGCTGGGATTTGAACCAGTTCCTCTAATGCCCAGTTGGGCACACATTCCATTGTTCCACATTGCTTTTCAACTTGGAAACTTCCAGGAAATGACCACATTATGAAAAATGTTCTTGTTAAATAATGCACTGACTATGTGGATGCCCTGGGGAAACCTCTAAAAATGCCTGCTACCAATAGATGTGATTCTTAACCACTGGCCAAAGCTATGTAAAAGAGCTGGCATTATTATAATGTTCATAGTGGCTATTTTGACTTTTTTTCCCTTTTTCTATCTGTCCATCTTAATAGAAAATGTCACCTTTTACAGGAAGCCTTTTCTGATCGCCACCTCGCCTCATGCTAGTGTTCTCTCTCTACTGATTATTCCAGTTTATCCTGTATATACCTTGAATATGTATAGTTGTGTTTGCATTGTTATCCCTGTCATCGAACTGTGAGTTTCTTGGGAACAGGTGCTGTCTTTTGCCTTTCTTTGTACCCTCTGCACTTAGCATAGTGCCTGGGATATAGTAAACACTTAGTAAATGTTTATTGACTCATTGACTGACTAATGTAGTACGATTCTATCCAAGGAAGTCAAGACTTCTCAGGAGGAAAAACAAATATAATTAGCTGCTGCCTCTTTATCCCTTTAGAATGCCTTTTCCTAGATCTTCTCTGCTACTCATCTGCATTTAAAGAACAAGTGGCCTGGCTAGTTCCATGCTGGGAAGTTCAACCCCAAGTGAAACTATTTCTGTAAGATATTTAGAAGGATAGACAATCTAATATGCCCCCAGGGGCATAAGAGAGTAAGAGGTAAGAATAACTGAGGCAGTATTCTTAATAACTAAAGGCTGTATAATGTAATTTAAATTTAATTTAAAAAATTAATCGACTACTATTCATTAAGCACCTATTATATGCCTATCCCTGAGGATACAAAGAAAGGCAAAAAAACAGTTCCAACTCTCAGGGAGCTCATAGTCTAATGGAGACAACATGCAAGCAATTATACACAAATAAAATACGGGATTCCCTGATATATTTGTTTTTTTAGATTGTAAGCTCCTTGAGGGCAGGGGCTGTGTTTATCCCTAACACATAGCACAGTGCCTGGCACATAGTAGGCACTTAAGGAATGTTTGTTGATTAATTAACTGATACATTGGTAATCCAAAAAGAAGGCACGTCATTTAAGGAAGACTGAGAAAGGCTTCACCTGACAGTTATAAATCTGAGCAGTTTGGTGTCTGACATCTTCTCTGGGGTCTCATAAATTATAAGCTTGTTGATTAATTGGCTTTGTAAGTCTGAGCAAAACAGTTTGGCAGGCCCCAGTTTATAAAACAGAGATGATCATGTTGGACATGACTCTCAGTTTTTCTTATCTACTCTTAATTGTCCTAGGTGATCTCAATATCATAGGAGGACCTTTCCTAAACTGGCTGGTCCCTTACCTTTTTGGTCAATGGAAAGGTACTTTCCTGTATGACCTCGTGATTCCCTAGCTGCCTTCCTCTTTGGGTCATCAACATTTGCTTTAAATTCACATGTGCAAGTAGAGACAACTCTTCAGCCTGTTCTTCCAGCAGAACAAAGTATAACTGCAGACTTATTCACTCTGAAGGTCAGGAGAAGTCTTCCAAGGAGCCTGTTAGAGTCCAAGAAGGGCTGAGAAGGTAGTTACTCCCTACTCTATGTAACTCTTAGAAAGACCAGGTCAAAACTTCAGGTCCTGGTTGGCTGAGGTCGAGTGTGTGTCACACACACACACACACACACACACGTGTGTATGTATATACACATATATACATATACACATATATCCACTGAAACAAACTAATACACAGTTGATTCCACTTCTTCACTGTCTTCAAGTCGTCAAGCATTTTTAAGTTCCTACAGTGTGCCAGACACTGTGCTAGCAAAGAAAGGCAAAAGATAGTTACTGCTCTCGGGGAGTTCATGGAATAATGGGAGAGACAACGTGAAAACAACTATATAGACAGGATAGACTGAAGATTTACTTAGAAGAAAGGCATAAGCATTAAGGAGTATTGGGAAATAAACACAAAGATATAAGCTTTTGGGACAAGAACTCACTGTTTGACAAAAATTGCTGGGAAAACTACAAAGTAGTATGGCAGAAAGTAGGTATAGACCGATAGCTCACACTGTAGACAAAAATAAGGTCAAAATGAGTATATGATCTAGACATAAAGAGTGATATCATAAGCAAATTAGGGGAACAAGAAATATTTTTACCTGTGAGATCTATGAATGAGGGAAGAATTTATAACCAAAGAAGAGATAGAGTACTATGCTATGTAAAAAGGATAATTTTATTACATTAATTTTTAAAAATTGCACAAGTGAAACCAACGTGGTTTAACCAAGATTAGGAGGAGAACAGGAATTTTGGGGGAAATTTTATAGCAAGTTTCTTTGATAAAAGGCTCATTTCTAAAATATATAGAGAACTGATTCAAATTTATAAGAATATGAGTCATTCCCCAATTGATAGTCAAAGGTTATGAACAGGCAATTTTCAGAAGAGTTTTTCAAAGCTACCTGTAGTCATATGAAAAACACTCCAAATCACTATTGATTAGAGGAATGGCAGAAAAGGGAAATGACAAATGTTGGAAGGGATGTGGGAAAATTGGGATACTCACGCACTAATGGTGGAGTTGTGAATTGATTCACCCTTTCTGGGGAGCGATTTGGAATTATACCAAAGGGTAACCAGACTGTGCATACCCTTTGACCCAGAAATATTAGATCTGTATTCCAAAGAGGCTAAAGAAAAAGGAAAAGGGACCAAATGGACAAAAATATTTATAGAATATAACGTTTTTTTGTGGTGTCAAAGAATTGGAAATTGAGGGGATGCTCATCAATTGGGGAATGGCTAAACAGGTTGTGGTATATAATTATAAAGGACAATATATATTGTACTACGAGAGATGTGAGCAGGATGCTTTCAGAAAAACCTGGAAAGATTTACATGAATTGATGCAAAGTGAAGTGAATAGAACCATGAAAACATTGTACACAATAACACAGTACAATGATCAACTATGAATGACTTAGCTGTCCTTAGTAATATAGTGATCCTAGACAATTCCAAAGGACTTATGATGAAAAATGCTATCCACTTTCAGAGAAAGAATTGATGGAGTATGAATGCAGATATAGCATGCTTTTTAAAAATTGTACTTTTTTTTGGGGGGGGGTCTATGTTTTCTTTTACAATATGAATAATATGCAAATATTTTCATTACTGCACAGGCATAACCTATATCAAATTGCTTTTCTTCTCAATAAGGAGGGAGATAAGGTGGGGTAGGAGAGAATTTGGAACTCAAAATCTTTTTAAATGAATGTTAAAAAATTGTTTTTACATGGGATTGAGAAAAATTATAAAAGCATTTTGGGAAAGGCTTTTTGCAGAAGGTTGGATTTTAGCTGGGACCTGGAGGAAGTTAGGGAAGTTGAACTGTGAAGATGAAGAGAGAGAGAGGGCATTCTAGACATAAAAGATAGCCACTCAAAATGCCCAGAGTGTCTTGTGAAAGAAACAGCAAAGAGATCAGTGTCTTTTTTTTTTTTTGCATTTTTGGAGGGCAGTTGGGGTTAAGTAACTTGCCCAAGGTTACACGGCTAGGTTCTTTTTGTTTGTGTGTGCATTAAGTGTCTGAGGCCGGATCCGAACTCAGGTCCTTCTGACTCCAGGGCTGACGCTCTACTCACTGCGCCACCTAGCCGCCCCCGAGATCAGTGTCTTAATGACTTTTTTGGCGGGGGGCGGGGAGTGGGAGGAAGAAGGTGTTAAGATCTGTGAGTTTTTCAGTGTGGATTTCATCATACTCCCTGTATGAAAACCCCCTCCACTGATATAGATGAGCAACCTCTCTGTAACTTAAAGTTTTAGAGGGCTGCCTGGAGGAAGAGTGGTGACAAGTTTTATAGTCACAAAGCAGTATGTGCCAGAGAAAGGACTTGAATCCAGACCTTTTTGATTCCAAGGGAAGCCCTCTTTCCATGATGTCACATTGCCTTTTGTCTTCATGACTTTTTTTTTTTTTACCACCCTGTGATTTCATCACTAGCAGGGAGTTCTTTACCAAAGTAAGTCTGTACCTTTTCTACAACTTATAGTGGTAGAGAGTTGCCCAGGGCATTGAGAATTGGCTAAGGTCATACATTTAGAGGCAAGATTCAAACCCAGGTCATCTTGACTCTAAAACTAGTTCTGAATCCACTCGATGGATGCATCCATCCTTGACTTAGCTAAAAAGAGTAGGGAACTTCTCTACTGTATGAGCATTCCATGCATAGAAATTCAAGTACGTCGAGGATTGCAAATGACCATTATTAAAAGGTAAGGACCTACCTATTAATACTCATGAGTTTATATTCCCCACAAAAAAACTCTTTCTCAACTAAAGTCTAGTTTCTCCCTTCTGTGTGGCTTTTCTTCCATTTCCTCACTCCCTTGTACCTCTCAGACACATGGTGGCAGTAAAGATCTATAGCCATCATTAACAAAGCTGATGACTTTACCCAAAGAAAGTCTGTTCTCTTCCGTTGGCCTTTGGAATGTTGCTGCTATAAAGTGGCTAGCTTACATAACTATTCATGTTGCCTGCAAATGAAGTTCCCACCAAGGATCAGGCAAGGGTTTTGCTTTTAACTTGTTGAAGAGATCAAGAGAGAGCCTTTGGTCTTAAAGTCACTGTGCAGAAAGTGTGGGTCTGACAGCTGGATTTAATGGATGAAGAGTGAAATGAGAAGGAAGTCCTATTCTAGGTCATTATTGCTTTGGGGAAAAACATTTTAGAAGGCCAGGGTGGTTCAAGGGCCTACTCACATAGGTTTGTTACTGACCCCATAGGCAACAGAATTAATTTGTTGCTCGGTCTTATACTAGAGCAGACCTGACATGGAGGTCAGCCCAAGAGGCACTCATGGGGACATACCTTTATCTTGCTCTTCCTTCTTGAGGTCCCTGTTACATTTTAGGCTGCTGCCTCTCCTCTTGGAAACTCTCTTCCCTCTGGGTTTTCACGATGCTATTTTCTCCTGGTTCATCTTCCACTTCAATCTCTCAGACAGAGGTCTCTCAAACGTCTCCTCAGTCTCCATTGCAGGCTCATCATTAATATCATGCTTTCTAATTAGGGGAGTCCCCCAAGGCTCCGTTCTGGGGCTTCTTCTCTTCTCTCTCTACAGTGTCTCTCTTGATAAGAACTCCCATGGGTTTAATTATCTTTATTCGGATGATTTGAGGTCTCTATATCTAGACCCAGTCTCTCTTGAGATCTAGTCCCACATCACCAATTACCCATTGCATATTTCAAACTGAATGTCCCAGAGATATCACAAACTCAACATAACCATGGCAAAACTCATTACTTTCTCCCTTTCCTGCTTAACCCTTTCTAAATGTTAAAGGTACCACCCTTCTTACAATCTCTTATTTTTATAACCTCAGTACTAGATGATTGATTGCTAATACCCTATGTCACTAATACCAAGAAGGCATGTATGACCAATGGAACATGAATGGAGAAGGAAGTACCGGGTGCACGGTAAGTGTGCAGTAAATATTTTATTGAACAAATATCAAAAGTTCTAAGAGTAAAGAAATTCTTAAAATTCTTGGATTTTATTTTAAGGGGGGACAATCAACTGAGACACACACCCTCTCCTCCTACCCCCAATTGCTGAAGCACTTAATGCTTCGGAATGACTCACAAGCTACATGGTCCAATGCTGTCAGTAGAGACTGCTTTCGTCAATGGGGGATTGGCCAGTGGGCAAAAAGGGAAGCTACTTACTTAGTAGACTTTAAAAGAAATTGACTCCACTTCATGGCCTACTTTCTTCCTTCTTCCCTCCAGAGTAGGACATGTTAATCTCTGGAACTTCTAGTGAAGGGTGGAGTAAGAGCACCTTTCTCCTTCCCTCCTTTATGTTGGCTTTGAACACCTGTGTCACCTAGGCAACCTAGAGCCTGCCTCTTGTATCTCTGCCGGTTCCTTCTGCTTCGTGTTTTCTTCCCCAAGTATAGCAGCCTGAATAGCTACCTCAAGAAAAGGTCTTCTGACCAGTCAGGTCAGAAGTTGGGTCTCCTCCCCTAGTAGTTTTCCCCAGGAAACTGCAGAGAACACCTCCCATTGTACAGTTGACACCCGCTGAGGGACTCAGTAACTCCTGAACTCTTGAGGTAACCACTCCTGAAAAGTCTATCTTTAAGAAGGGTGAAAGGCACAGTGAAGATGGGGAAAAGGGGAGGGGTCAGTAGATTACCGTCATTCCACTAAGAAAGGCACATATTATGAGGGACAGTATTCTAGCCATTCATTCTTTCACTTTAAAGAACTTGAAATCTGTGGGAACAAACACCTCAGGCCAAAGCAGGAGAGGGTGGGGAGGGCCCTAAAGCTTCCTGAAGGGCTGAAGGGGACGATGACCACCTGGGCATTTTTGTCATTCAGTTCACCAGAGGAAATTGTTTTGCCAGCGATTGGCATCATAATTTGCACCTTAATCTCATACATCCCACATGTTTTATCAGCAGCCAAATTCTATCATTTCTGCCTTTATACGTCTTGCAACCATCCACTTCTGTCTATCATTTAGCCACCAGTACATTTCAGGCCCTCATCACATCAGATTTGGACTATTTCAATAATTGCCTAATTGGTATCCCTTAAGTCTCTCCCCATTCCAAACCATACTCCACATGCATCAAATTGGTTTTCCTAAAATATAGGTCTAGCTTTGGGTAGAAGTCACTACCTCTCTGATCCTTAATTTCCTCCTATATAAAATCATAAAGTTGAATCACATGATTTCTAATGTCCCATCAAGTTCTAATACCCTAATAGTTCCTCTTTCCTTTTTTTGCTCTTCCCACTACCCTGCCCCATCTTCTTCTTTTCCTACTACTTCTTGCCAATCCCAACTTCACTATCACCATTTATGATCAATCGGCATGATATATGACTCCTCTGAATTGGTATGCTCTACCTCTGACACCTATTGGCTGTGGGACCCTAGGCAAGTCCCTTAACCCCTCAGCACTCTAGGCAGTTTTTCCAAGATCATTAGCTGTAGAAAAGGCTTCAACCTCCATTGGTACAAAGAGTTTCTTCATCTGGGAGTTTCCCATACCAATGACATGACAAGTGTAGTCCCTATCCCTACCCCTAACAGTAAATGGAAGTAGAAAGTAGTTTGTGCAATTCCGGCAAAATTAAATTCTTTTATGGGAATTTCTTAGACCCAAGGTGAAGAGAATAGCAAAGAAACTAAGTGTCTTGCAGATTCAATATAGGCCTTGAGGATATATTTTTTGAATGAATGAGTAAATGCTTTGGTTATAGAACATAACCTTACATGTCTCATGTGTTGGGGGAGAGGGAAGCAGGGTTAATTACTGATCTGTCAGGTAAGTACCCACATTGTTCAAGTGTCTACCATATGCATTTATAATAGATGCAGTCTCAAATGACTGTCACCTCTCCTCTCTTCTACCTTAGGTAATATGTTCTTGGTGAATCTGGCTTTGGCAGATCTGGTGGTTGCCTTGTACCCCTACCCCCTGATCCTGATGGCCATTCTCCACAATGGCTGGGCCCTGGATGAGATACACTGTAAAGCCAGTGGATTTGTGATGGGCCTCAGTGTCATTGGCTCTGTCTTCAACATCACTGCAATTGCCATTAATCGGTACTGCTGCATCTGCCACAGCCTTGGCTACAAAAGGATCTACAGAGCCTGGAACACTGTCTTCTACATCTGCCTCATCTGGGTCTTCACAGTTATTGCCCTGGTGCCCAATTTTTTTGTGGGCTCCTTAAAATATGACCCCCGCATCTATTCCTGCACCTTTAACCAGACAGCCAGTGCCCACTACACCATTGTGGTGGTGGTGATCCATTTCCTTGTCCCCATCACCATCGTCACTTACTGCTACCTTCGTATCTGGGTGGTGGTGATTCAGTCCAGGAGAAGGGTCAAGCTGACAAGGAAGCCCAGGCTGAAACCGAGTGAGGTCAGGAATTTCCTCACCATGTTTGTGGTCTTTGTGATCTTTGCCATTTGCTGGGCTCCACTAAACTTTATAGGCCTTGCTGTGGCCATTAACCCTTTGGATATGGCTCCCAGGGTCCCTGATGGGCTGTTTGCCACCAGCTATTTCCTGGCCTATTTCAACAGCTGCCTGAATGCCATTATATATGGTCTTCTCAACCAGAATTTTCGGAAGGAATACAAAAAAATTCTTTTGTTTCTATGGATACCAAGGCTCTTCTTTCAGGGCAATTCCAAAGATGGGACTGACAGTGAGAGGAAGAAACCTGCTTCTTTAAACAAAAACTATCCTCTAGAGACCAAGACCTTGTAATCTTTCTACAGAACACCTAGAAGGAATCAGTGCATCTGGGCTGAGTTCTCTGGCAGAGCAAATAAAGGACTGGTGGAGTGTTTGGAGCAGGTGGGCTCTGGTATCCTTATTTTATTTTATATTATTAAGCAGTATTTGACTCATGGAACTTCATCTTTCATATGCTCACTTTTGGACAAGATGAAGTGGATTTATACAGGATAACCATGGTTAACTAAGCTCATGGGCTCACTATCCCTTTGCACAGTGACCCTGGTCTCTTTCATTTTCTGCATGGTAGCCCTGGGCATTTGGTGCATCTGAGGAAAGACTAAGGAGCTGCACAAGGCAACGAGGATCTGATTTCTGGTCTGCCAACACCTTCCCATGGGGGCTTCTGATTGTACTGACATTTTGACCTCTCTTGTACCGACATTTTGACCTCTTGGTGCTTTGTTCTCACTGTTTCATCCAGAGACAGAAAGAACACCTTCCTTCCTAGAATGGTGTCAAGTCCCACAAGGGGGAAGAAGGTCAGTCATCCAACCAAGGAGGTCCTCTGAAAAAGGAGCCTCAGAAAAGTTACTAAACATCTCATAACTCCCATCAATTTTCATTATTTAGGTGAAAACAGGTGAAAATAGGTAGCTAGGGCAGTCTTTCAGGGGAAAGAAAAGGGCCATGCAAAGATAGCCAAGGGGCGGGTAACAGGAATGGGAAAGGGGAGAAATAATGTCCTACCTTTTGCTTTATTTGTGTGTGTGTGTGTGTGTGTGTGTGTGTGTGTGTGTGATGGGCAGTTCTTGATACTTATGAAAAAGCCTCAAGTCTTTTTATTTTTTTTAAGTACCACTAGAAAGTTACCTCCTCCCCACTCTCTCTGTAAGCCTTTGATTGTTCAGCTGTTGATAGTCCTTGGAGGATTCCCAAAGTTTGGGTTGATCTACCTGATTTGGTGGATTCTGAATCCATCCCATCCTTCCATGGGTGTAGAAATAAATGCAGGAGGCATGCTGTATTTACATAGGCTACTTCAGTTATGTCATGCTCATTTCCATGATATCAGTAAGGGAGAAGGAGGACGAGAGAATTGAGGTGATGGGGGGTATACTAGAGTCACCTCTGGAGAGCTAAACACACACAAAAATAAGAAAGAAGGAATTATGAAGGTCGAAGGGAGGGACTATTTCAATTTTTTCAATCTTCAGTGTCTAACACAATGCCTGGCATGTAGTAGGTGCTTAATAAATGTTTCTTGATTGAGAGAGGCAGGGAATAGGTAGGAGTAGGAATAGGAAAACACAAAAAAGAGTGGGGAGGAGGAAACTGTTAAGTAAACAGCTCCGAAGTGCAACCTGGGACAAAGCCTTAACTAGACTTACTTTGTCACTCAGGTGTTGCCTAATATTTTTTATAATTCACTAACCTAATATATAATTCACTAACCTAAACCTCTCCCAGTTTTTCCCATAGGTTCTTGCTGTTGGGCCTGGAGGCTGGGGAAAGGGATGAGAATGGGGGCAAGATAGGACATCTTAATCTATATACTAACACACACATGTATTTGTATATGTATGTATGTTTATATGTGTGTGTACATATACACACACAGAGGTTGTTTCAAGCTACAGAACTTAACTCTCAATAAAGAAAATTTTGCCTGAAACTCTTTTGCCTGGAATTGTTTCCCAATGGTCCAAACACTTACCTTTGCCCACATTTTTCCTTCTCCCTCTCTCAGATGTATGCTGGTTGCTTTCCTTCTCCATAGTACCCCACTTACTTTCCTATGTCTTTCTTCAAGGTCATCATAATGACAGCTACCTCATACATTTGTACACTACTTCATATTCTTTTTTTGTGAATAGTATTTTATTTTTCCCCAATTACATGTAAAGGTAACTTTCAACATTAATTTTTTTGTTTGTTTTTCCCCCTTTATTGGAGGGAGGAAGGTCAGGCAATTGGGGTTAAGTGACTAGCCCAAGGTCACACGGCTAGTATTGTGTTAAGTGTCTGAGGCTGGATTTGAACTCAGGTCCTCCTGACTCCAGGGCCAGTGCTCTATTCACTGTGCCACTTAGCTGCCCCAAATTGTTCCTCTTCTCTCCCTTTCTTCCCCCATACCCAAGAAGGCAAGCAAAATAGGTTATGTATGTGCGATCATGGAAACATATTTCCACAATAGTCATGTTGTAAAAGAAGAAACAGAACAAAAAGGAAAAGGCACAACAAATTAAAAAAGCAAAAAAAGTGAAATAATATGCTTTGATCTACATTCAGACTCCATAGTTCTTTCTTTGGACATGGAGTCTTTTGGCATTGTCTTGGATCATTGTCTTGCTGAGAAGAGCTAAGTCATTCATAGTTAATCATCACACAGTTTCACTGTTACTCTGTACAATGTTCTGGTTCTGCTCATTTCACTCAGCATCAGTTCATATAAGTCTTTACAGGTTTTTCTGATATCCACCTGCTCCTCATTTCTTATAACACAATAGCATTCCATTACATTCACATACCACAACTTGTTCAGCCATTCCCCATCTGATGGGCATTCCCTCAATTTCCAATTCTTTGTCACCATAAAAAGAGCTGCTATAAGTAATTTTGTATATGTAGCTTATTTTCCATTTTTACGATCTCTTTGAGGTACAGACCTAGTAGTGGTATTGATAGATCAAAGGGTATGCACAGTTTGATTGCCCTTTGGACATAGTTCCAAAGTGCTCTCCAGAACAGCTGGATCAGTTCATAACTTCACCAACAGTGCCTCAGTGCCCTAATTTCCCCACATCCTTTCCAACATTTGTCATTTTCCTTTTCTGTCATATTAGCCAATCTGAAAGGTATGAGATGGCACCTAGAATTTCTCTAATCAAAAGATTAGATTTAGTGATTTAGAGCACTTCTTTAAATGCCTATAGAAAGTTTTGATTTCTTCATCTGAAAATTGCCTGTTTATATCTTTTGGCCATTTCTCAATTGGGGAATGGTTTGTATTTTTATAAATTTGAATCAGTTCTCTATATATTTGAGAAATGAGGTCTTTAACAGAAACACTTGCTGTAAAAATTGTTTCCCATCTTTCTGCTTTCCTTTTAATCTTGGTAGTGTTGGGTTTGTTTGTGCAAATGTTTCATAATTTAATGTCATCAAAATGATCCATTTTGAATTCCATAATGTTTTCTATCTCTTATTTGGTCGTAAATTCTTCCCTTCTCCATAGACCTTACAGTTAAGCTATAACTTGCTCTCTTAATTTGCTTATGGTATCACCTTTTATGTCCAAATAATGTACCCATTTTGACATTATCTTGGTATATGGTGTGAGATGTTGCTCTATAAAAGTGGTGACAATAGGCATCCTTGTTTCACCCTGATCTTATTGGAAAGGCTTCAAGCTCATTCCTATTACAGATAATGATTGCAAATGGTTTTAGCTAGATACTGCTTATCATTTTAAGGAAAAATCCATTTATTCTTATGCTCTCTTGTGGTTTTAATGGGAATGGATGCTGTATTTTGTCAAAAGTTTTTTCTGTGACTATTGAGATAAGTATATAATTTCTGTATTTTTATTTATATAGTCAATTATGCTAATAGTTTTCCTAATATTGAACTAGCCCTAGCATTCCTTACCACCTCATATTCTTAGGAAGTACATTCCCATGTATGAATTCATCTGATCCTGGAAACAATTGTGAGAGGACCAGTTTCAGAGTGAATAAATAAAAATCCATTCAAATTCTGATATCTTAAGGCAAAGATTCTTAACCTTTTGTGTGTCATGAACCCTTTTGGCAATCTGGCGAACTGGATCCCTTCTCAGAAAAAATACTTTTAAAGGCTTAAAATAAAATAATTAAGATTACAAAGGGAGTAAATTATTTTCAAATGATGTCATTGAAATATATTTAAAAGGATAGGTGGGGTAACAATACCTAGATTGAGGAGAATGTCAATCCTATCTGCTATCATCAGTCCTCTCTTGCTGAGCCATGAAGTGAGAACTTTAGAAAAGTCTGGCTTTCCCCAAATCATTGATTGTTAATAATAATTTTTCTCAGGATTATACTTCCTTTAATAATAATAATAGCAGTAGTAACTAGCATCTATATATTGCTTACTATGCACTAGGTACTGTGCTAAGTGCTTTACAAATATTATCTCACTTGATCCTGGAAGGTAGGTGCTTTTATAATCTCTATATTGTACTTGAGGAAACTGAAACAAAGACTAAGTGACTTGCCCAAGGTCACGCAGCCAGTGTCTGAGGCCAATTTGAACTCATCTTCCTGACTCCTGGCCAGGTGCTCTATCCACTGGGGCACCTAGCTGCCCTCAGAGTCAGAAAACAACAACAACCAAAAGCTTTCATTTGTTTACAAGGGAGTCTTGTCAACCTACTGGCATTTGGCCAGCTTGACTAATACTTCAAGACCGGAGCAGGTTGCTTCTTACTGGATGTGCTATGGCAGGATTTCAGTTTTGATATTGATGACCCTGGTTATAAGCAGGAGCAAGAAATCTTCCCAGGAACACCTGGGTTACAATCAGTGAGCAAAACTGAGAGTGGAAAGGGAGTTTTCTTTTCTTTTCTTAAATGGTATTTTTTCCCTGTGTTACATGTCAAGACAATTTTTGGCATTGGCATTCATTTTTACAAGATTTTGAGTTCCAAATTTTTCTTACTGCCTCTCTCCTCTCCCCTCTTCTGAAAATGGAAGGCAATTTGATATGTTATATATGTGCTATTATGTAAAACATATTTCAACATTAGTCACAGTTGTGAAAGAAGAAACAGATCAAAAGGAAAAAAAAACATGAAAAGGAATAAAGTAAGTGAAAAAAGTATGTTTCATCTACATTCAGAGTCCATCAGTTCTTTATCTGGATGTGGATAGCATTGCATTCTCTTTCATGAGTTCTTTGTACTTGTTTTGGATCATTGTGTTACTGAGAACTGAGTCATTCATAGTTGATCATCATACAATGTTGCCAATACTGTGTGCAATATTTTCCCAGTTCTGCTAATTTCATTTTGCATCAGTTACTATAAGTCTTTCCAGGTTTTTCTGAAATCTGTCTACTCATCATTTCTTATAGCACAATAGTATTCCCTATTGTTTCCCAGTTTTTCCAGCAGTTTTTGTTAAGTAGTGAGTTCTGATCTGAAAGGCTGGGGTCTTTGGGTTTATCAAACACTAGGTTATTATCGTTATTTACTATGTTTTGTGTACTTAATCTATTCCACTGATCCACCACTCTATTTCTTATCCGGTAAAAGAGTTTTGATGATTATTGCTTTATAATATAGTTTGAGATCTGGTATTGTTAGGCCACCTTCCTTTGTATTTTTTTCATTAATTCTCTTGATATTCTTAACCTTTTGTTCCTCTGTATGAATTTTGTTATTTTTTTCCCTCTCTATAAAAGACACACACAGAGAAAGAAAAACTAAACTCTTGAAATAAATATGCTTAATCAAGCAAAACCAGTTCCTGCATTAGTCATGTCCAAGAACATCTATGTCTCCTTTGGCCCCTGAGTTCACCCTTTGTCATTAGGTGGGTGGCAGGCTATATGATTGGTCCTCTGGAATCTTTTTTAAAAATTTATTTCCTACATATTGCTTGCTTTCTCAATGATGATGTAGGGAAGGGAAGAAAGGAGAAAGACTTTGGAGCTCAACATTTTTTTAAAAAAGTCTTAAAATTGTTTTTACATGTAATTGGGGAAAATAAAGCATTAAGTATATTTAAGCTTATCATCTGTAAAAATTTAAACTACCCAAAATCATTTTATAGAGTTAGAAAAAAATAATAACAAAATTCATCTGAAAGAACAAAAGGTCAAGAATATTAAGAAAATCAATGAAAAAAATGTGAAGAAAAGTGACTTAGCAGCACCAGATCTTAAACTGTATTACAAAGTGTTAATCATCAGAAACAAGCTGGTACTGGCTAAGAAACAGAGTGGTGGATCAGTTGACTAGAGTAGGTACACAATACCCAGTACTAAATGACCATAGTAATCTAGTGTTTGATAAACCCAAAGATCCAAGCTTTGGGGGCAAGAACTCAACATTTCAGAAATTGCTGGGAAAACTGGAAAGCAGTTTGGCAGAAACTAGGTATAGATGAACATCTCACGCTGTAGACTAAGCAAAGGTCAAAATGGGTACATGATCTAGACATAAAGGTATGATAAGCAAATTAGGGGATCATGGAAAATCTTACCTGTCAGATCTAGGGATAAAGTAAAAACTTATGACCAAACAAGAGATAGAGAGTATTATGGGATAGAACATTAATTATTTTGATTATGTTACATTGAAAAGGTTTTGCACACAAAAAACCAATGCTGCCAAGATTAGAGGGAAAAAATTTATAGCAAATTCCTCTATTAAACGTTGCATTTCTCAAATATATAGAGATCTGAGTCAAACTTATAATGCTAGTCATTCCCCGGTTGATAAATGGTCAAAGGATCTAAACAACTGATTTTCAGAAGAAGAAATCGAAGCTACCAATAGTCACATGAAAAATGCTCTAAATCACTATTGATTAGAGAAATTCAAATTAAACAACTCTGAGGTACCACCTCACACCTACCATATTGGCTAATTTGATAGAAAAAGAAAATGACAAATATTAGAAGGAATGTGGGACAAATAGGATATTCATGCACTATTGGTGGAGTTGTGTACTGATTCACCCATACTGGAAAGCAATTTGGAACTATGTCTAAAGTACTATAAAATTGTATATACCTTTTGATCCAGCAATACCACTACTAGGTCTATATCCCAAAGAAATCAAAGAAGATGGAAAACAACCTATATGTACAAAAATATTTGTAGCAGGTTTTTGTGTTGGCAAAGAATTGGAAATTGAGGGAATGCCTATCAATTGGGAAAGGGCTGAACAAGTTGTGGTATATGATTGTGATGGATTACTATTATGCTATAAAAATGATAAGCAGGATGCTTTCAAAAGAACTTGGAAAGTCTTATATGAACTCATGCAAAATTAAGTGAGCAAAACCAGGAGGACACTGTACTCAGTAACAGCAATATTGTCACAATGATCAACGTTGAAAGACTTAGCTACTCTGATCAAGACAATGATCCAAGTCAATTCCAAAGGACCCACAATAAAAAATGCTATCCAGCTCCATAGAGAGAACTGATGAATTCTGAGTGCAGATTGAATCATACTTTTAAAAATTTATTTTTCTTGTTTTTTGCATGTTTTCTTCTGCAATTTGGCTAATATAGAAATACATTTTACATTATTTCACATGTATAATCAAGATCATATTGCTTGTCTTCTCAAGGAATAGGGGAGGGGAAACATGGAGGGATATAATCTGTGCCTCAAAATTTTATAAAATGAATGTTGAATTTTTTTACATATAATTGAGAAACATTTAGTGGAATATATGCGAAATATTTGTTGATTGAAAAAAAAGTTTAAAATAGTCTTTGTGGTGAGTGAGATAATAAACTGATTAGGCAGATATAAAAATATTGCCTTATTGCAGTGAGAGCCTGGATGAGAATATTTAATATACCTTTGCAATGAACTTATGTGGCATGATTTCAGGATTTTTTTCAGTTCTATTCAGCAACATATGAATAGTCATGAAGGTGGCAGATAGTAGGGATAATATGAGGCTGAAGTTTGGCCAGACATAATCATTGATAGGACAATGTGATGGTAAAAGATGTTGAGTGCATGCCAGATGGGGAGCAATTAAAGGAATTGGGCATGTTCAATCTGGAGAAGATAAAACTGGGGAACATGATAATATGTTTAAGTATTTGAAGGATAATCATATGGAAGATAAATTGGGCTTGTTCTGTTTAGCCTCTGAGGGCAAACCCAAGAATAATGGGTAGAAACAGCAAATTGAACGTTTTGTTGGACATCAAGACTAAACTGGCCTCACAATTGGTCTGAGGGGGTAACAAGTTCTCCCTCTTTGGAGGTCTTCCAGGGGAGGATGAACGATCACTTGTCTGGGGATTTCCATCAGGTATGAGTTGAATCAGATGGTCACTGAGATCCTTTCCAATTTCAAAGTTGTGAGATTTTGTAATACTAGGCAGTAATGAGGGCCCAACTGGAATAATTTGTTTTTTGGTGCCACAATAAAATCAAATGATAACTGTAGAATACTCCAAGTTAGTAGGAGTTTAACCTGTTTTACTTGGTGTAAGTGATAGACTTGGAGGCCTTTCTCTCTTTAAAAAATATATTGTATTTCATTAAATATTTTCCAATTATATTTTTTAAAAATTTTAGCTTTCATTTAAAAATCTTTTGAGTTCCAAATTCTCTCTCTCTCATGCCTCAAGAAGGCAAGCAATATAATATTGTTTATACACATAAAATCATACAAAACATTTCCATATTAGCCATGTTGCCAAAGAAAATACAATAAAAATAAAGTAAAAAGGTGTGCTTTAATCTGCATTCAGATTCATTAGTTCTCTCTCTGGAGATAGATAGCATGTTTCATCATGTGTCATTTGAAATTATCTTGGATCATTGTCTTGATCAGAATAGCTAACTCTTTCATAGATAATCAATCATTACAATATTACTCTCACTAAGCACAATGTTCTCCAAGTTCTGCTCCCTTCACTTTGCATGAGTTCATGTAAGTCTTCCCAGGTATTTCTGAAATCATGCTGCTTTTCATTTCTTATAGTACAATAGCATTCTATTACATTCATAAACTACAACTTGTTCAGCCATGCCTCAGTTCATGGGGATCCCCTCAATTTCCAATTGTTCTCCAGAATAAAAAAAACATTCTCTCTCTCTCTCTCTCTCTCTCTCTCTCTCTCTCTCTCTCTCTCTCACACACACACACACACACACACACACACACACACATTTACATATAGGTCTTTTTCCTTTTTCATTGATCTCTTTGGGATACAGACCTAGTATTGATATTGATAAAAAGGTGTACAGTGTACAGTCTTTTTCCTTTTTCATTGATCTCTTTGGGATACAGACCTAGTATTGATATTGATAAAAAGGTGTACAGTGTTACAGTCCTTTGGGCATAGTTCCAATTCTTTTTCGAGGCCTCTCTTCAGGGGTTCTCCCTTGGTTGGGCTTTCCAGTTATGTGCAAGTTCTTCCTGATGGAAAGGAGGACAGAATAATAACTCCTAATTTCCCTGGGTTGTTTTGGGATAAAGAGTCCAATGTAAGTGAATCTTCCAGAAAACTAGAGCTTTGTTACTGCAAATGCCAACAAGTTTGCTTTATTTTAGCCATTTAAGTGGATTTTTAAAAAATTCCCACTTTTACAAATAGAATATTCTGCACTTAGTTGAATGTTAAAAAATAAACAAAAAAACCCACCTTCCCAAACAGGATTGTAAACATTCACCAACACAGTCCTGCGTCTGCTTTTCAGTTTTCACTTCACATCGCCTCCCTCCATCTCAGGCTGTCAGCTCCCACTTCCTGCTGCTGTCACTGTGCCCATCTTTCATGGCCACCCACATTTCTCTACCCTGCTGCTTCTGGGCTGCTTTTGGCAGGGAAACCATGCCATAACAGTACTGACATTGATGTAGTGCTTTAAGATAGGCAAAGTACTTCATATACGTTGATCAGGAGGTATGTGCTATTATATTATTTTACTGATGAGGAAACTGAGGCATAGGGAGATTAAGTGGCTTGATCAGGGTCACACAACTAGTAAAAGTCTGAATCAAGATTTGAAACCTGGCTTTCCATTGTCTGAATCCTGAGTGATGCGCCCTAGATCATCCTGCCTCCCAAAGTAGCCAAGTTTGTTTACCTTTGTGTTTTATATAAGAATAAATAACCACTGAGAGAGCCTGAAGGCCTCTCCTGTGGTCTAATAAATGGCCATCATGCTGAGGAATTTGTGGCAATTAAGAACATTTTTTCTAATTTTTTTCTACTTTTTCCTGGTTGGGGATCACATCCTGGAGAGTGGAAGGTGTCAGAAAGTTGACTTCCATTTAAGAGGGGAATCATTGCCTTTGTACCTTCTCGACTGTGATCTTTGCCTCTACTTTTTGAAACTCTGTAATTGCTGTCTGCCTGGAGAAGAATGAACCTTCAAACAGAGTACTACAGGGGGGAAAAACTCCTTTAAACTTTATTTCAATGTAGGAATGTTCTTCAAAAGCTCATATGCAGCCCAGCTGCTGGGCCTTTCAGGTTTGTAACTCAAGGCAACCACTGACAAGACTAAAATCTTTTATGATAGAAAAACAGAGGAGCCTGGAAGAGGCTGTAGAGCTAGCTTCTGCAAGAAGAACCAGGAGGTGGAGGTAGGGGAGCATGCCGATTGGTGACTCTTGGCTGTGTGGTAGCATCAGCCATCACTTCCCAGGCTGTTGGACTTTGGTGTGTTTCAAACTATAGAAACTTGGAGATGAGAACGTCTGATGCCAATGTTACCTTTATACAATTTGACTTAGGCCCTATGTCTAGGCTAGAAATTAATATTTTTTTAAAAATTACTTCTAAAAGTCCTCAACAGAAAGAGTGTGGTTTCTGTCCTGCTGAGCAATTTGCTGGCAGGAGGCTGGGAGACACCTTTTCTGCTGCTCTTTAGGTCTGTTTAAAAGGACTGTGTCAAGAGGCAAATCACAATTTCACAAACTTACATGAAAACTAGGCTTATTCCAAGAGAAATGAACATGCATATGGAACCCAACGAGTTCACAATTCATACAGAAGTTTGCATATTTCTGACCACAGAACAAAGTAAGGAGGAGGAAACACAAATCTCCAACTAAAGGGACACGGCAGGAAAGGGAAAAGGCTCAGTAAAGGTAGGAAAAGAACAAAGCCCTTCCCACAGGGGAGGAGCAAGGTGACTGCAATTCTTTTCCCTTGGGAACTGCTAGACCATGAAGATAAGAGCGTCCTCTCATATACAAGGGTCCCAGCTGCACAAGCCTAGTGCGGACTGTCTGGTGCCTGTCTTGACTCCCGAGGACACACAGGGAGTCCAGCTTGGGATGCAAACAACACATTATGTCAACTCAGAATGGACTTTGTCCTTGACACATTCAGGGCCTCTTGCATACTCTGGGTTCAGAATTTCTGGAAAATATGGCAATGCAAAAAGACAAGTTGAGGGAACTTCTTAACATTTCTTAACAACTCGTCTAACTTCCAAGTAGCCTTGGCAGCTGACTATAGAAGGTAGTCCCAGGGGCTGGTCTCCTGCTCCCAAATATACTGTCCCTATACAGTTAACCAATATCTGAATTCTCTTAAGCTGGGGAAGAAGCTTTTGCTCCCCAGTGAGGAACTGGGACTTACACGGAAATGTTCCTACAAGGGGTACCAGAGTGGCTTACTTATTTACTCTAACAAGGTTTTTTTTCTTTTGTTTGCTGTCATGCATCCCTTTGGTCTTGATGAAGTCTATGGTTCTCTTCTCGATCAGCCCGACTCCCTCATTATGCAGATGCAGAAATGGAGGTCCTGAGTGGTTACATAACTTGTCCAAGGTCATAGAGGTAGTGGTAAGCATCAGAGGCAGAATGTGAGCCCAGGTAAAGGGACAATGGGGAAGAGAGAGAAAGTCTTTACTTTTTCCTTCTATAGCTTCAGACCTATTTTCTATAATCCAATGTATCTGATGGATCATGTCCTCTCCATTAATTGGAATCTAGCCTCATGGCTTATTCCAAACCACATCTGTTCTGGAGTTCCTGACTCCCCTCCCCCAGAAGGATTAGGTTCTCCTTTTAATTCTATCCTCACCCTAGAGTAAAACTACAGTGGAATGTCTATGACTTTGATGATGATGATGATGATGATAGTATTTATAGAGCACTATGGCAAACTTTAAGTTTGCAATATAGCTACTGAAACCTTTTAAGATTTGCAAAGCATGTTATATATATATACACACACACACACACACACACACACACACACACACACACACACACACACACATATATATATATATATATATATATATATATATATATATATACTCATCTGACTCTTACAGCAACCCTATGAGGTAGGTGCTTTTATTTTCCCAACTTTACTGAGGATGAAACTGAGGCAAATAGAGGTTAAGTGGCTTGACCAAGGTAACACAGCTACTAAATGTCAGGCAGAATTTGCAATCAAATCTCCTCGACCCCAAGTCCTTCATTCTACTCATCATACCACCTAGCTGCCTATAAACCTTAGGTGGAACACATCTAGAGTCTCCTTAAAAGTAGGTAACAGGATCCCCTCATGCAAAAGTGCTCAGTGTACAAAATGGGTGTACCTTTAATAGACAAGTATAGGACTGCTATTTATTTTCTCCATCACAGAAACTTCTCAAGATGTAAAAGACTTATAGGTGGACATGAACAAATCCAGGAAACAAAAATAGTCAAATAGTTCTTTATAGCCATTGTATTCCCTCTTCCACACACAGCCCACCCAAGATAAAGGCTTTTTGTGGGATTGATGAACAGATATTTCACAATCATCTTGGACCTTCACTTGATGAAGCACTTCCCACTTCCTGACAAAGAGGTGATAGACTTGGGATGCAGAAAAAAAAACATATTTTTAGGCATGTTCAAAGTGGGACTTTATTTTACTGTATGATGTTTGTTATAAGAGATTTGTTTTTCTTTTTCCCAATGAGAAAGAATATTCAGGAAGAGAGGGATTAGAGATAGTGAAGAAAAAAAGAGCAAGGAAGAAAGAGAGAGAGAAAGAAAGAAAGAAAAAAGGAAAAAGAAAGAAAGAAAAGAAAGAAAGAAAGAAAGAAAGAAAGAAAGAAAGAAAGAAAGAAAGAAAGGAAGGAAGGAAGGAAGGAAGGAAGGAAGGAAGGAAGAAAGGAAAGAAAGAAGGAAGAAAGGAAGGAAGAAAAGAGACTTATTGAGGCTTATTTTTTTAAATGCAGAGAAGAGAATGGAAAGAAGGCCAGAAAGAATCAGAGACATGAGGAACTTTGAAAGCTAGATGTTGAACTTATACATTTAAAAGCAAGCTGAACATAATAGAGACTTGTAGCTTCAAGTGCAATCTGCCCCAGGTAACTCTCTAAGATTATAAGTTAAGGTTGAGTTGTTCCATCATTAGAGGGATCTTCCACACCAGGAGTTCTATACATAAGCAAAATTCTAGGTATAGACCTTCCAAATACAAAGAGGTTTGCAAAATGCTTTCTTCACAACAATACCTTGAGAAAAGAAGTGTCCCCGTTCTTTAAAATGAAAACAAGTAGAGTCTACTTTATTAGGCTGCTGTGAGGATCAAATGAGAAAATGCCTAATGGACAAATGAATCTATAATCTCACCGATTTGGGTGTTCCCTACATTGGTGCAAATTGCAGCCTGTCTTTGCCTGTCCATCATGGGGACTCTTATCCATGTCCACCTAATGTGCTGACAGGACTTCCTCCTATATTTCTCTTGACATCCCAGGAGTATCAGTGGAACACTCTGGATGTCTGTCTGCCTGTCATCCTTTGCTCTCATCATGTGACCAGCCCATCTCCACTTCTTATCCTGCAATTCCTAGAGGACATCTTTTGTCCTTATTTTTCAGAGTTCCTCATTGGTTATATGCTACAGCTTGCTCATACTTGCCACTTATCTCACCAGTGTCCTCTGTGTGATATCAATTTTTAGTATTTTGGATACTTGGGAACATATTTACTATATGTAAGTATGTATATACATAGGTAAGTATGTATATACATATTATCACAGGTTGAGAGAGAGATGGAGAGAGATCACTTAAATACCAATATTCTATCAGTACTACTGTATGACACCTATTGCTATAGCTGGTGTTTAAAAAAAAATAGGCCTTTGCTCTTCTGGGAAACTCGGGAGTCAGTCAATAAAGGAGCTCAGCAATTTCCTGAAGGCAATTTAGCCCACTCTTCTCCTATTCCACTATACTCCCCTACCCACACACACCTTTTTTGGCCTACCTATACTCTCTGTCCCAGATATATATAGTAATGAATGAGTCTTAGAAGTTGTCCATCAAAATTCATGTCATAAACTAAGCAATAGAAATTCTTCACCTACTTATCTTTCTTGTGTGACTGGCTAGACCAAACTCTCCTGAATGATGAGGCTCTGTCATGCACTGTATGAACTGGGACTTAATGTAACTAGCACAGCATCATCTGCAAACCAAAGCATCTCAAGGACCCCTTGATGCACAAGGGATCTCTCTTCAATTTGAACTCTGTGCTAAATTCCCTTCATCACAGCGGTGAACACCTTTTACAAACATAGAGGGGGATAAAAAGGGGGTCTGTGATTTCCTTGGTGTAACGACCTCAAGAAGGTATTTTTCCAATGAAGATCAATGCCTTTTCATACATCACCCCCATTATTCTGGAAGCTCCTCACGAGTCCCTTGGAGCTCTGTTTTTGCCTTTCTTTACATCCCCAGTGCTAAGTGCCATGCCTGGTACTTGGCAGGAGCTTAATAAATTCTTGTTGACTGACTGGTTTCTGTATCCTATAGCATGTGGCCATCTATGTCCTCAAGTATGGCCCTTTGACTGAATCCAAGCTTCACAGAACAAATCCCCTTAATAAAAGGATTTGTTCTGTAAAACTTGGACTCAGTCAAAAGGCCACACCCGAGGACCTAGAAGGTCACATGTGGCCTTGAGGCCACAGGTTCCCTACCCTTGGTCCAAGAGAGTTATATCAGGGGTAAGACTTGAACTCAAATCTTTCTGGATTCGAGGCCAGCTCATCTACTATGTCACACCACCTCTCTTGTGAACATGTCTCCCTTTTTTATGTCTCACCTGATGTTTATCATCAGAAGGCTTTTGAATAGGACGATTTCTATTGTTATAACATTTGAGAACGCATTTTTATTTTTGATTGCCAGCCGCTTATTTAAGTAGTCCAGGATTAAGTTGTTTTAATTGCATGCCATATCTTTTCCTCATTTTTATTCTTTGTTCTTGCTCATTTACTAATTCTGATGTTATCCCTGATGATTCAAGGTGGTCTGATTGCATTCACAAGCACAACTTCCAGATTATTAAACAGTCTTTTCCTATCCATCATTTAAATCCTAATATGAATCTTAGTCATTGTATAAGGGAAGGTCCTCAGTCAATTTAGTCACAGAATGCCCAGAATGTAATCATAAGGAGTTAATGAATTGCAAAATGATTAGGGAGATGCAGCCACATCCTTATCTCTTAATGGAGGAGTTTTGTTTGGGAGTTGGGGGTGGGGAGGAGAGATACCTCTAAGACTGAATCAAGAAAGGAACAACATGGGGCGGCTAGGTGGCACAGTGAATAGAGCACTGGCCCTGGAGTCAGGAGGACCTGAGTTCAAATCTGGCCTCAGACACTTAACACTTACCAGCTGTGTGACCTTGGGCAAGTCACTTAACCCCAATTGCCCTACTCTCCCACCTCCAAAAAATTAAAAAAAAAAGAAAGGAATAACATAATCAGGTGAGCTACCAGATGAGCCACACATCTGAAGACTCTAATAGCTAAGCCCTGTATAGATTTCAGAATTTGAATGAATGACTTGCAGATATTGTAAGTCAGGGATTTCTATAAGGAGTTGGGAAGGTTAGGGGGAAGTGAGGAGGGAAGAGGAGATTTCTCTTTCCTCTCTGCACATTAGGCAAGCAAAGGAGTACTTAGCTCCTTGTTTCAGTTCTTCAAGTGTCTTTGAGCCTCTGCCTGTGATTATATGAAGATCTTGTTAGAAACAGAACCTGTGAAGTCCACAGTGGGAGGAACTTGCCAAAAGACCCTGTAAAAGCAGGAGCACAATCTGGGACCAAGCAGAACTGGGAGGAAGGATGCCTGTGGTGTCCATCTGTTGTGTCTGTGTTGATGTTACTTTGTCAGACCTGGACTGACAGAGGGTGTTGCTGTTGTTACAGAAGCCCTGGGACCTTACTGTTGGTTCAGAAGCCCTGAAAGGATTTTCTTGTTGTCTGTTTACAGAAATCCTGAAAGACGGTCTTACTGACCAGGGCGACATAGTAAGTGTAGGAGGCAGAATTTTAAACTCTTCTTGGTCTTCTTGATCCCAAGTCCAGTATTATGATGGATCCATACTATTCATTTAATTGTTCAAGGGAAATAATTTATTAACAGGTGGAAGGCGAACCTGAGGTTAGGTATTGTATAATGTCCAGCTCTGGTCTTTCTTCTTCCTGACTGGTGACAGGTTAGCCTAAGAAGTCAAAAAACTCCCCCATTCCAAGAACTCTCCAAGTTTTTCCTTAGAGACTATACCTCAGTTCCAGCATTCAGATTTCTATTGAAGTTACTTCTTTCTGTTACCTAGAAAATGGGTTTAGCCCCATTTCAAACAAAAGCTTCTTAATAGGCTGTCAATACATCATGGACTAATTACTTTCCTCTTGAAGATTATGAACCATCATTAATTCCATTTGAAGAGAAAGTAAACAAACTACTTAATCTCTTGTTTTGGGGGGAGTAGTGTGAATGGCTAAATAGGCACCTCACAGCTCCTTTAATTAAAAGAAAAACTAATTATGCTTATTATTTCTGCAGCTGGTTTTGAAAAGCCAAAGGGAAAAGGAAGTAGCAAACACATTTCAAACTGTCTTTAGATTTCACATACAAATACATATTTCTTTTCCCTCACTTCCTATTTGTAGGACATTCAACCCAAAAATATTCTTCATGTCCCATCTGGCTGCCCTCCTCTGGATTTCTCCATCATGCCTCAGGAACCTTTCCATTCTGCAAGATCCTATCCCTCTGGGACTTAAATCATTGCCTCTGGCCCTGGGATCGTTACCTCTGAATCTCAGAGAGTGGAGAACTCCTTCTAGAGCCTCCATTTAAGGAGGGTATCCAGGTTAGCCATCTCTTCATTACCCACCTGGATGCCCTCTGAATTTCTCCATCATGCCCCCACTCCCAAACCTTGCAAGCACCTTCCTCTCCTCGCCTTCAGTTCCCTATATTTTTGGTCACATTTTGAGTTCCAAGTTGTTTTTCTCCCTCCCTCCCAATCTCACATTAGAGAAGTATATATCTGATATAGAAATGTGGAGCTACACAAGACATACTCTCATATATCAGTTCTTTGTCTGGAGGTGGATAGCATCTTTTTCCACAAATCTTTCATAGTCGATTTGAATGATTATATTACCCAGAGTAGCTTAATCATTCAGTCACTCTTCAGACAATATTGCTGTTACTGTATATAATGTCCTCTTGGTTCTGCTGATTTCACTTTGCATTATTTTATGCAAGTCTTTCCATGTTTTTCTAAAACTAACCTGATCATTTCTTATAGCGTAGTAGTATTCCATCACAGTCATATACTTAACTTATTTATCTGTTCCCCAGTTGATGGACATCACCTCACTTTCCAATTCTTTGCACCACATTAGAGATGCTATAAATATTTTAGAGCATATAGAAATTGCCTTTATCTCTGATCACCTTGGGGAATAGACCTAATAAGTATTGTTGGGTCAAAGAGTATACACAGTATCATAACTCTTTGGGCACAATCCCAAATTGCTTTCCAAAATTGTTGGATCAGTTCACAATTCCACTGACAGTATACTAGTCTCCAAGTTTTTCATACCCCCTCCAGCATTTGTCATTTTCCCCTTTTAGTCAATCTGATAGTTTTGAGCTGGTACCTCAGAGTTGTTTAACTTTTCACTTCTCTAATCAATAATGATTTAGGGCATTTTCCCCATAAGATTACATATAACTTTAGTTTCTTCTTCCACAAATTGCCTGTTCATATCCTTCGACCATTTATCAATTGAAGAATGACTCAAATTCTTGTAAATTTAACTCAGTTCTTTATGTATTTGAGACATAAGACCTTTATCTGAGAAAATGGCAATAAAATCTATCTTCTATCTTCACCCCCAATTTTCTGCTTTCCTTCTAATCTTGGCTATAATGACTTTATTTGTACAAATCCTTTTAAATTTAATGTAATCAAAATTATCCATTTTATATCTCACAATGCTCTCTATCTCTTGTTTATTCATAAATTATTCTCCTATTTATAAATCTAGGCTTAGTTTTCCCATTTTTTTTGGACAAGATGCTCCTGAAAGCTGACTTTCTAACTTCCCTCTTATTCTTTTTTTTTTGAGGGGGGGAGGCAAGGAAATTATTAGGTTAAGTGCCTTGCCCAAGACCATACAGCTAGTAAGTGTCAAATGTCTGTGCCTTGCCCAAGACCATACAGCTAGTAAGTGTCAAATGTCAGAGGTCATATTTGAAGTCAGGTCCTCCTCTAGTCACTGTTCCCTCTTATTCTTTAAGCATATTTCCTCTCTCCTATCTCAGTGCTTACTGCCTTCTCATCCTCCCACCACTGTTTGCATGTCAGTTGGTCAATTCACATTCATTAAGAACTTAGTATATACCACCAGGCACTGTGCGAAACAAAGGTGATAGGCAAAAAACAAAGTCCCTAAGAGTGTGTCTCTAGGAGCTCACAGCCTTACGGGGGACACAACATACAAATAATTATGTGTCTAGGGTAACACGTGTTAGTCTCAAAGGGAAAAAATGAGTTTAAGGAGGAGTGGGAAAGATTTCTTGCAGAAAGTAAGACGTTAACTTGAAGTTGATGGAAACAAAGTGCAAGAACATTTCAGGCTTTCGTTTCTACCTTCACTGACATCTCCCATTTCTCATCTGACACTTCACCACCTGAGGCAAGCCTTCATCACCTCACACCTGGGTCATTCGGTAGCTTGGTTGCATTTTCATCAGCTATCTCCCATGCCTGAAACTATTCCCATTTTACAAGTGAGGAAAGTGAGGCAAAGAGAGGTTAAGTAATTTGCCCAGGGTCACAGAGATAGTAAGTATCAGAGAAGGGATTTGAACTCAGATCTTCCTGACTTTATCCACTGTACTACCTGGCTACCTCTGTCTCTGCTACCAAATGAGAAGATATCTCCTCCTGCAGGGGAATGCCCAGAATATCTTGACCCAAAATTCTAAAGTGGAGAAATGTTGGTTCCACCTACCTGCCAGGGTCATTGTAAGGATGAAATGAAATAACGTTTGGAAAGTGCTTTGAAATTTTAAAGTGCTATAAAAATGCTTGCTATTATTATTACTAAATATGCAAAAGAAGCTGCCTTAGTTAGACTTGTGGCCTCCTTTATCACTCCAGATGAGTATTCCAAAATTAGATGCAAATGTTTTTGTTTGATTTATAGAACTGAATTAGAAATTAAAGTACATGATAGATGAAACCAGAATTAATGTCATCTCCCATAGAAAAAAGTCATGATGAGACAAAAAATGAAATTAGGGTAATAGTAATGATAATTACTCTTTCTCCAATAAACAGAAAGGCAGATCACATATATTAAAAAGCAAACAGATTGGAGGTAAAGTTATCACTTTTTTCCTTTTCAAACTAGGCCCACAAGTTTTCTTGTCAAGAACATCGCCACCCTTCTGGTCACCCACATTCACAATCTTGACCTATGCAGGCTGTCAGAGCTACAAGATGGGAAATGGAAGAGAAAAAAAGGCATTGTTTTCTTCTCATCTTTAATTTAGGAAAAAGGCAAAAACATCAATGGGCAGCTAGGTGGTGCAGTCTATAGAGCGCTTGGCATGGAGTCAGGAACCTCATCTTCCAGATCTGGCCTCAGACACTTTCTGGCCTTCATGATAGTATGAGGCACAGGAGTAGGACTTTGCAGAGATCTCAAGGCACACTAACCTTTGATCAGCTTTCCTTCAAACTCATCATTTCATTTGGAATCAATAATCTCCAACTCTACTTCTTTCTCTGCAAGAGGAATTGTTCAACTCCAACCTTGCACTCCCTTCTTTTACAAGACACTTAAAGAAAGTCAGTCTTGCCCAATCATTTAAAAGTACCTATTACTCAAATGAATCCATTCGGTCTCATTGTCCAGCCAATGTTAGCAAAGCAATGAATGGGGATAGAAAATCATTATTGGGTATAGATTCATGGGAGAAATGAGATGAGAAGGTTTGGGGGGGGCCTGAAATATTTGAAGTCAATACTGTGTATTATCTGTTTATCTGCCCTTCTCCCCTTTAAAGTCTCTCAGTTCCAACCTGGAGGTTTATAGTAGTGATCTCCAAATTTTTTTAATCACAAATTCTTATTGGTAATATTTTAAAGCATGTGCTGTCTCCTAATTTTTGTATCACTACTTATTTATACACTGATCTGTTTATGTGTTACTGTACTAATAAATATATACCTTGTAAAGTGTGCATAAAATAACAAAATATAAAATTTAAAAGCATGAGATAAAGATAAAAACATGATCCTAGAGTGAATGGGGAACTACCGGCATTTGAGTAGGGGAGTGACATTGTCAGTGCTTTGAGAAATCACTTTAACCACTGTATGGAGGAGTGATTAGAGTGTGGGGCAAAGCAGTCAGATGAGAGATGATGAGATATTGAACTAAGGTCATGACTGTATGAATAAAAAGAAAGAGATGAATATTAGACTGAGGCTTTGGAGGTAGAAGTCATAATATTTGGCAAATGATGGATATTTGTGGGATGACAGAGACTGAGTAGTCAGAGATGATACTATGATGTAAACTTAGGTGACTGGAAGAGTGGTGGAACAATAATAGGGGAATTTGGAAGAGTGAGGTATAAATAGTATGTTTATCAAAATTGCAGACGCTACAAAGCTGGGAGTATGAAGGCTCTCAGATAACTAGAGAAACACAGATATGTTTCTCCATTGCTTCTCCATTCTAGTACCAACTGGGCAGGCTCCAAGGGAGAGAAAAAACTCAAATAAATGACCAAAAGGGAGAGATTTCCAAATGCCATGGGAGAAAGGTGCTTGTATAATCACACAGTTGGAATGTTCATGAAATATGTGAACCAAGTTCCTCAATGTCTCACTTTGAGCAGAAGCAAGTACCCAACTCTAATTATCACCCAACAGGTTTTACCTGCTGCTGGTTCTTATAGATTTTGTCATAGAAAGTGTTTTTTTTTCTTAGCTGTATGCCTAAAGCTATATATTCTCCCTATCTACTTGGTAGCTGCCTCCTAATTTGTACTTGCAGATTTGTAGGTTGGCTCCCCAGAGGGTGGCTGCTACCTTGGGTTCTGTACTTTTAACACTAGAATTCATTCTTTCCTATCCCACTACAGGTTTGCTTCCCAGTAATTGTCAACCAGTAGACTCAATTAGTTCCTGGCATAAGCATTACTCAAATGGCATTAACAAGAACAATAGATAGAGGGGCAGCTAGGTGGTGCAGTGAGTAGAACACCGGCCCTAGAGTCAGGGGGACATGAGTTCAAATTAGGCCTTAGACACTTAACACAAAAACTAGCCATGTGACCTTGGGCAAGTCACTTAACCCTAGTTGCCCTCCAAAAAGAATAAAAAAGAACAATAGATAGCAAACCTTTCCCCAATAAACCTAGAGTGAACTTAATCACAAATATACCCAACAGCCATGGGAAGAGTGGGCATAAACTTAGATTAGAATGGTAGTGAGTCACATGAGTAAGATACACACACAGCAAAGGCAATGCAGAATTGCTGGTAGTTTGGAACCTGGAAGACTCTCCTCTCATTGCAGAGTATTCACAAAGCTCTCCTTGGTTGCATACCATCTCTGCTAAGTGAGTTTCTCAGCTAGGCTCCACAATCTATTACCACAGGCTGACCCATTATCAAAACTAGCTCCTTGTAGCTGCTTCCTCCCTCAGTTGATTCTCTCATAGTATCTGTGTCTGTCCAGAGTGTATGTGTTTCTGTTTCTGAATGAATGCAATGTCTTCTACTGGTGCAGCAGTTTTCCTTCAAAGATACATGACTGACATGGAGGTGTCAGCCTGGGGATCCCCTCACCCCAGCTCCATGAGCCTGGTACAACAGGGGGCATGGGACAGATGGACATAAGGTACTGCGGTGTGATGGATCATGATGTTCCAACAATCAAACCTCAAAGAAGCCAGAGCCAACATGTCATTCACCACTTGGAGCATTTGTATATCAGGCAAGGCTGGTACCTATTGGCACCAGGTCCAAATACTCCACCAGAACGTCTTCCCTAACTTTACTGTGGTTAATGTAGAAAAGTCACCTTGCTTCCTGCAAAAATTTTCATCTGATAGGTGCTATTTTATTACCTTTCCTTCAGACAAGACATGACTGGAGACTTATGAGTACCAGGGCTACCAAGCAGTTGAAGACCTACTTCAGGGTTATGACAGTGAAATTTTGGCCAGTGGCAATGACCAGAGATCAGTCAACATTTGAGGTCAACTATTTGAACATTTCTTTGTCCTGTTGTGTATCACCAATGTAACTGCTAATGGTGAACACCTAAATAGTGAGTGAAACCTTTTCACAGATGACTACTGTTGTGTCATTGTGGGTTCAGCTGCTTACCTCCCTAAAGAGCCTCACCCTCCTTTTTATGAAGTATATCACAACAGTGAGTCAGTGACTCTAAATCCCTGCTCCCCTTTGGAGGACTATTCCCTTCATATCCTTGATCTTCACACTGACAGGTTGTGTGATATCTGCACGTTCAAATGTGATAAAGTGATCTTGTCCCATAATCAAGGGCTATATTTATATGAGAACATGTATAAGAACTTATATAAGAACATAGTCATTTTTTCAGTACAGCAGCAGAACATTCATGTCCTTCAGGTCACTCCTAAGGGCACCTTCATTGATGTGCATACCATTGGTCAATTCTGCTATGAGGATGACTTGCTCACCCTATCATCTGTCTACCCTGAGGTATAGGCATGGCCAACCCCTACAAGGAGCCCTTCATTCATTCCCTAAAGCACCAGCTATTGGTGTGCTTGTGGTGCCAGGCAGAGAAGGATGGTAGTGCAATGGCCAAGAGGCGCTTCTTCCAATATTTTAACCAGCTAGGCCAGTTGCACTGTGGAATACGCAGCCTTTTGATGAAAACCACCTCTTTATTAAGTACACTAATGAGGATGTGGTGACATCACAGGTCAAAGAGCCGTCTCAGATGTTAGATGACACTCAGCCTTATTGAGAGACTTAGAGTGAGAGACTACACATATCTACTGTAAGATCACAGGATCCTAGCTCTAGCAAGGAAATAACTCAAGAGAAGATCTAGTCGGCTCCTTTCACTTTACAAATGAAGAAATTAAAGCCCAGAGAAGTTAAGTGATTTGCCCAAGGTCACTTAGGTGATGAGCATTAGAGGCAGGATTTGAATCCAGGCCCTCTGACTCCTGAATGTATTCCTTCTGTTATGTCTACATTTGCATTTTTTTCCCTTTTGGAGGGGGGCAATGCAGGGCAATTGGGGTTAAGTGATTTGCCCAAGGTCACATGGCTAGTAAGTGCTAAGTGTCTGAGGCCGGATTTGAACTCAAGTCCTCCTGATTCCAGGGCCAGTGCTCTATTCACTGGACCACCTAGCAACCCCTACATTTTCATTTTTCATTGCCCTGTTTTCTCATTGTTAGCTCAAGGGGCCTGGAATTGTGCTCCATTTTCATAATCTTAAATTTTGTTTGCCTTTGGTTTTACAAAAGCCAAAATCAAGTTTATATTTCCCTACCTATGTTTTTTCCTTCAATGGACTAGATACTCTCTAGAAATCCCTTTTTCTTCCAAAGATTCTGGGATATCTCTATTTGTAATGCAGATAGGCTTTGGAATTCTATCCTTTTCAGATATTGGTGGATATGTGTCTAATTCATTTGATGCTTCTGGGGTGATTGCATTTTCAGGGTTTTCTAGAGAAAGGCTAAAAATTCATTAGCAGTTAAACTTCTGCTACTCGTGGTTAATTTGTCCACCATGAATGATTTAGCTCTGCTAATGGGGACAGACTATCAAGGAAAAATGAAATGTTCCAATAATTGGAAATCTTATTTTCACAATTCAATAATTAAAATGTCAACTCTCTCACTAGACTTTTCTATAAAACAATTAATAAACATAATTTGATTGGGAAAAAACTTTTCTTTTGGTCAGATAGTAAAACACTATATTTAGGGTTATTGTTCTAGATCAATGGGGTGTTCCTCTATTAGATCTATAAAAGAGACAGCTTCTCCTTTTCCATTAGCTTCCTTGCTGGTGCTATTAAACCCAAATATTTATACTCTAATTAAGCACAACATGTTCAAGTTCATTTCCCCAAAAGACTTAGAATGCAGAGATCTGCAAACTGAATTGATTTGTTAGTTACAAACTTCATTACATTTCTTACTCAAGGTTAATAACTCAGGTGAACCTTGCAGTGTATTGGGACATATTAATTAATACATTAAAAGAATGAATGGATCTCAAGTGTCAAACCCAGAAATATTCAAGCAAGATGGAAGGGGCAGAGGCCCCAAGGAAAGGGGAAGATGGTTGCTATGAATTCAGTGATAGGTTAGAAAAAGTTCAAAATAGGTGGAGAGTAAATAATTTAGTTGGAGATAGCTTTGCAGATAATGACCCTGTCTATCTAATCTGGATTCAGAGTGGGCAGAAACTTGCTTTCCAAGTCCTATAAAATTTTGAGAATATAACTGAATTCAGATGATTATCAATAGATCTCACTGCCTGAGGAAATTGATGATAATATGTGAAGGCCATTGGTTCCATGACTTACCCCAGAATTATCTATATAGACACAAAGTTCATTTATTCTTGTATTTCTGTTTTGCTGACTCGTCATTTATGTCATGCCCAATCGATGTGGGTCCTGGGTCCTCTTTTCTCTACTTAGCCTCTCATTTGGTGGTCTTATTAGATCGCATGGATTCAATTAGCAAACCTATCTACAAGTGATTCCCACATTTCCTTAACTTGCCCCAGTCCACACTACCAATTATATGTTGGACCTTTGGAACTAGATGGCAGAAAATGGAAAGATCAAGGTACACATAGGGAGTTGATTCACAAGCTAAGTAAGGAAATAATAAGTGTAATCCAGGATTGTCTGGGCATGCCCAGATTGGGTAACATGAAGGCCTGTGTCCCCTGCCACATGGATGGGCATAACATCCTTTTAATTTTTTCTTTTTCAAAATTTTATTTTGGACTCAAATGCCAGAACACAAATATAGAATAGAGAAAAGAAACAAAAAAGTATCATAAACTTAAATATTGGAACTTAAATACAAAGAAAGAAAAAAAAGCATTTTGTGTGCATCACAGAACATTTTCTGAGAGGATTCAAAATAAGTAACAATAGATTTTCATTTCAAGAAAGCCTGTATAATAATACTTATGCTGAGAATTGTCCATCTTTTCTTTGCTTCCTTGGGAGTTTTCTTTTGTTCTCTGTTGTGCACTTTTTAACTTTGTTCTTTTTTTCCCCTCCCCTCAACCTCCCCCACAGAAGACTACAATAAAGTTTAGATATGTTCCTCTATAACTATAAATATATACATATACATATATATAGACATATACTTTCCCAGGCCTATTCTACTCCTGATCTTTGCTTTTTTATGTATGATATCTCTTGTTTCCTATCCCTCCTGCCTCCTCTACTTTACTTCTACCCACTACCTTGCCCTCCTATAACTTGTCTACCCCCTCCAAGGATCCCTCCCCTATCCTCCCATTCCCATAAATCTAAACACCCTTTTAATACCCCTATTTTACCTATTCTTTCACCCTCCCCTTTAAAGCTCCCTCCTTTGTCCTCTCCCCCCTCCCTATGCCCTTACTGGTTTATTTCTTCTGAATTTAGAAGACTTTCATACTCTTTTAAATATATATGTATTGTTCCCTCTTAAACCCATTCCTGATGAAAGTAGGTTAACAGAACTACCAACCTTCCTCCCCCATTTAATTCCTCTGTATCACTTCTTCCTTTTGCACCTCAAATAATTACTCTTTTAAGCTGTTCTTAAATGGTTTTACTTTTTAAATCTGTATCATTCTCAGGTTTACCCTAATCTTTCTTATAAACTACCCAATTATTGATAAAAATCTTAGACATTCATTTTACATATATAAAAAGTAAACAGTCTGTCCTTTTGGATCCCTTATAATTAGTCTTTGTAATATGCCTTATATTTCTTATATGTTGAATCTTCTATTAAGTTCAGGATTTTTTTTAACAAAGCCTTGAAAGTCTGAGGGTTTATCAAATATCCATTTTTTTATTCAGGGTAATATTTAACTTTGCCGGGTATGATATTTTTAGTCAGAGCCCCAGTTCTTTTGCTCTTCAATATGTTGTGTTCCAAGACCTCTGGTTCTTTAATGTCTATGCTGCTAGGTCTTGTGTAATTCTAATTGTGGTAGTATCATATTTAAATTGTTTTAATCTTGATGCTTTTAATATTTTTCCTTGATTTGGGGGTTTCAGAATTTGACTCTGATATTCCTATGAGTTTTCTTCATAGGATCTCTTTTAAGTGGTGATCAATGGATTTTTTTTCTATTTCTACTTTCTAATGCTTCAGCATAATTTTCTTTGGTTATTTCTTATATTATTGTATCAAGATTCTTTTATTATCATAACTTTCAGTTAATCCAATTATTTTAAAAATTTTTCTTCTTGATGTATTCTCCAAATCTGTTGTTTCTTTAATAAGATGTTTCACTTCTATTTTTTTCATTATTCATATTTTGCTTAATCATTTCTTGATCTCTTATAATTTCACTGGCTTCACTTTGCCTGTCATTTTCTTCCTTAAGATTCCTGCTCTCTGGGGTGACTAGATGGTGCAGTGAATAGAGCACTGGCCCTGGAGTCAGAAGGACAAAATCTGACCTCAGACACTTAACACTTATTAGTTAGCTGTGTGACCTTGGGCAAGTCACTTAACCCCAATTGCCCTGCCTTCTCCCTCCAAAAAGACAAAAAAAGAAAAGATTCCTGATCTCCCTTTCTAGTTGATTGACTTTCCTTTCATGCTCTTGTTTTCCTTGGATTATTCTTATTTTCTTTTTTAGTTTTTCCTCTATCTCTTGTCATTTGATTTTTGAAGTCTTTTTAAAGATCTTCTATGAATTCTTTTTGGGTAGGTCTCCATTTGTCATTACTCTTTGGGAGTTTCTTTACTTCAATATCCTCCTCTGAAGATGAAGCTTGGTCATCTCTATTCCCATAATAGGTTTCTATAGTTGGATTCTTTCTCCTTCGCCTGTACTTTTTTTTTTTTTTGTGGTGATAGGTTATTTATTTGTAGTCACCTCTAGCCCTGGGGTTTGGGGAATGGTGCCTCTTGTCCCAGATGTTCAGTTCTTCCCTCTAGCCTGAAACCAAAGCCAAACCTCCAGCTTCCTGTAAGTGCCCACAGCCAGGGGCTTTCTACCTCACTGCTTTTGCACCCACTGGTTCCTTCCTCCTGTGCTGGTTCCTTCTCACCCCTACAGCACTTCATAGCACAGCTGGATCTGGCATTCCTGGTCAGCGGAGGTTCCCTCCATTTTCCTGGGCTCAGACAGCCAACTCCCCTCACTATTCTAGGGGTAAAAGTCCAGGTGACTGGGGTGGAGGCAGCCTCTCAAACCAACTAAGCCCAGGGCTTATCACTTGTTCTTAAAACAGAGCCTAGCCTGGAGGTGTTTACTTTTCACAGGGACCAGACCTTATCCTGGGATTTCTCTTCTGATCTTCTCAAATTGTCCCAGGAGGACCCCAGTTACGCCGTTGTTTTTATTTATCTCCACTTATACTTTGTTCGCTCTAAGGTGCTATTTTAACTCTTTTGGGGAAAATCTTGAGAGCTTGGAATTTTCTGACCTACTCTGCCATCTTCCCAGAATCCTCTTGGGTGTAACCTCCTTTTATTTTTGCCTTTGTCTTTAAAATCAGTGACACTGATCCATTCACCTTTTTTTTTTCAGTTGCAATCATTTCTGCTATTCTCTCTGCTATATTCTTGGCCAGCTCTTATCTGCTGTGTCCAGGATGGACATTATGAACCAAATGAGGGCGTGGGGGAAGGCCCCTCTATTTTACCATGGTACCAAGAAATGAGCTTGTTTCTGTTTTGTGTTGTTTGTCCTCAGTTTCCAGTGATAGAGGTGATTGCCACAGGGCTGGGGGCTTGAACTATGGTGATAATGGAGCCATGATTGCATCAAGATTCTGTGTTACCCAACCAGACCAGCATAGGTTAAATATGAGACTACTGAGCTCTCCTTGATGAATTCAAATCATCTGACTCAAATGAACTATATCCTTGGGTACTGAAAGAAATGGCAGATAATTACTAGGCCACTGTCACTGAACTCTAAAATATCATGGAAAATGGGAGAGATATTACATGAAAAGGGCAAATGTCCTAATTTTTTTTTTAAAGGCAAGAGAGCAGTATCCACCAACAATAGGCCAAAGAGCTTAATTGTCATTCCTGGACAAATTTTATCATTTATTCTCAAAGGATGGTTAGTGAGCATTTAAAAAAAGAAGCAGTTGTTTCAAACAGTAAGCATAGTTTTATTGAGAATATGCCAGACTAACTTTATTTCCTTTTTTATAGGGTTGATAAGCTGGTAGATCAGGCTAAGGCTATAGAAACAGCTTTCCTAGATTTTAGCAAAGCATTTAACAAAATAGATTACATTGTTCTTGTGAGAAGATAGAGGGATTCAGCCCAGATAAGAGGTTCTTAGCTTTTTTGAATCCTAGACCCCTTTGGCAGTCTGGTAAACCCCTTTCTCATCATAATATTCTGTTGCCTATATTCATAATTGAAGGAAATGCAAATTTTCAGTTAGAGGTTAGAGAAAACAAAAATGTAATTTTTCCCATTAAAGTTAATGGATCCCCTGAAATGTATGCATGGATTCTAGATTAAGAACCCCTGGGTTAGATGGTCGTACACTTTGCTTATTAATTGAATGACTAAAGCTAAAGGGTAGTCGTTAATTATTCAATGTCAACCTGGAAAGAGATCTCTAGAGGCTTGGCCCTGTGCTGTTCAATCTTTTAAGCAATGACCTGGATAAAGATGACTGGCATGCTTATGAAATTTGCAGAATACACAAATACTTAATACACTAAATGAGGGGTTTCAAAAACACCTTGAAAGGCTAGAGCACTGAACTGAATCAAGTAAGAAAATCTATTGTGGATAAGGGTTAAAGTCTTATACTTGTGAAGTTCAGTTTTTGAACTTAATGTAAGATGGGAGAGGCATGATTAGATAGAAAGCTATCTGAAAAATGTCTAAGGATTTTAGTGCATTGTAAGCTTAATAGGAATCAATAGTGTGATATGCCAAGAAAGCTAATGAGATTGTAGACTTCATTAAGAGAGACATACTTTCCAGGGAGAAAGAGTTAATTATCCCACTGTACCCTTCCCTGGTCAGACCACTTCTGGAGTACTGTACTCAGTTCTTGAAGTCAAATTTTGGGAAAGGCATTGATACACTGGAGAATATCAGGAGAAGGGCAACCAGGATGGTGAAGATTCTGCCACATGAGGACGTGTTGAAGAGTGAAGGGGTTGATAAACAACATGGCATAGTGGAAAGAGCAGTAGACTTCCAGTTAGGAAGACCTGACCATTTAACTAGTTATATTACCTTGTGCAAGTCACTTAACCTCTCAAACTCTCTATTAATTACCTTGAGGGAGGTAGTGGGTTCTTCCTGAGGTCATTGAGCAGATGCTGGCTAACTGCTTGTTGGGTGTGTTGCAGAGAGGATTCTAAATCAAATACAGGTTGAACTAGATGGTCTCAGAAGTTTGTTTTGATACCATTATTTAAGAATTATAGATCTAGATCTGGAAGGGCCTCCAGAATCCATCTAGTACCTCATTTTATTAAAAAGCAAGTTGAATCTCAGAGAAGGTATGTGACTTGTCCAAAGTCACATAGGTTGTGTCAGGTAGAATTTGGACCCAAATTCTCTGATTCCAGAGTCACTATTCTTCCCACAGTAGGAATACCCATCTAAATCTTTCCTTTTACATGAGGAAATTGAGGCATAGGGAGATTAAGTGACTTGCTTAAGGTTATACATGTAGTTAGAGGTGAAAGCAAACCTAGGTTCTTAGTTATATAGGGCAATTGTTAAGGACTCTGGAGCCAGTCACCTTTAGATCTAAATCTTATGAGACAGCTATGTGGCTCATAGAGTGTTGAACTTGTAATCAGGAAGATCTGAGTTCATATCTAGACTCAAGTATTTACTAGCTGTGTGACCCTGGGCAAGTCATTTAACTTCAATTTGCCTCAGTTTTCTCAACTGTAAAAAGGGAATTATAATAGCACCTTCCTCACAGCGTTGTGAGAATCAAATGAGATATTTGTAAAATCCAATACATAGTAGGGGGTTAGCAAATGTTTATTTTCTTTCTTATAATCTTACGAACTTCATACTGTCCATTACATTTCTCTATCTTGTAGCCATTACACAGAAGTAGAAGTGTTAAGAATCGCTAGTAATTGTGATTATTGCGCTCACCCAAGAAATACATTGTACCAGTATCATTTAGCTCAGAGGGTACATTCAATCAATATGGCACAGAAAAAAAACAAAAACAGATTTAAATTGGAATTGGATTTGAGGAACTAATTCTGTAAGACATGAGAACTCTTAGATTAGATGGAATGATTCTATTTAATGTGTACTTTTAACCCCGACTTTGACCATTAAGAAAATAGAATTGCTACATTTTTATGCATTTCCTTGGGGTACCAAGTGCTTTCATAGGGATCAAGATATTAAGAGGAATTTTACTGCAACAGAAGAGGAAAATGTTGGTTTAGAAAAAGAAATCTACTTGTAAAGAAACTTAAAGATTAGAGAAAAATGTACAGAAACAATTAAACTTTTCATTAAGTGTCTAACGCAAGCTAAGGGCAGGGCTAGCCTGAATGGACTTTAACAGCCCTGGTCTTGTCCTCTAGCTAATTGGGGATGAGAAACAACAGCTATAGACAGACTATGAAGCAGATAAAAACTGGTTTTGGTACCCCTCTCCTCCTTGCTCTGCAAACATTTATCCCCTTTTAAAGACCTTGCCTTCCAATCTCCTTCCTCTCTAATGCCTCAGTCTCTCTTGTTAGTAAAACATTTTTCCCGATGGGTCACTAATGCCCCAGTGAGAATTAATTTGAAGAGTTACTCATCCCAGGAATATTTGCATTTCAGACAAATTCATCGCTGGGAATGGATTTCAGACAATTTCTGTAGGATGGGGTAGATATTTGGGGGCACTAGGATTGAAAAGACCTTTTTAAAATCACACCAACAGGCCACTATTTATTCTGTTAATCTGTATGACCAGTCTTGGTGCATAGTTCTAAGTTAACATAATCTAATATCTCCGTGCAGACGACTTCCATACCCATATATGACAGCCTCAGACCTTTCTCCTAAGCTTTTGTCCTTCATTACTATTTGACTATTATATTTTGCAGATTGGCTGTCCCAGAGACATCTCAAACTCAACATTGTCTAGAGCTCATCTTTCTCCTTAAACCTGCTTCTCTTCCAAGCTTCTTTTTTCTGTTGAAGACACTACCATCTTTCCAGTCATTTTTGCCATCATCTTTAACATCTCCCACTCCCTACCCCACATATCCAATCAATGATCAAATCTTGTCATTTCTACCTTCACTGTGTCTCTTTGTATCTGACTGTGTCTACTTACGCAGTTGGCTGCCATCTCAGGTAGTTAGGTGATACTCCATCAGATGGATAGAGTATTGTATCTGGAATCAGGAAGACCCAAGTTCAAATTCAGCTTCAGACAATTATTAGCTAACTGTCTGACCATGAGCAAGTCTCTTAATCTATGTTCACCTTGATTTCCTCAACTGCAATAGCAGTTATAGCCCATGATTGTACAGATCAAATGAGACATTTGTAAAACACTTTACAAATCTTAACATACTATATAAATACTAGCTATTATTATTAGTTCAATCCCTCGTCACCTCTTACCTAGATTCTTGCAATAGCCTTCTAATTGTTCTCTCTGTCTCAAGCCTATCCCCATTTCAGTCAAACCTACACTCTGCTACCAAAGTCATTATTCTTAAAAACATATGTATCCATGTGATTCCCCTAGTCAACCATCTCTAGTTGTCCCTACTACCTCTAGCATGAATTAGAAAGTCATCTAGGGTATTTAGCTTTTAAATCCCTACCCAGCCTGACCCCAACCTATCTTTCCAGACTCATTAGGTATTACTTCCCTTCCTGCATTCTGTGGTGATGCCACATTGGCCTCCCCTCTATTACTCACACATGATATTCACCTCCCGTCTCTGTGCACTGGTCATTACCTGACTGGAATGCTCCCTTTTCTTATCTCTACCCCATAGGGTCTTTCCTTTCCTTACAAGTCAAGTATGTCAAGTCTTTCCTGGTCTCTTCAACTTCTAGTGCCCTGTGTCAGACTACCTTCTATTTAACCACTTTGTACATATTTGTATTTGTTAACTTTATACTTTATGCTATATATACATACATATGTACTCGTTATCTCTCCCATTAGACTAAAAGCTCACCAGGAATAGGGATTGTTTCATGCTGTGTTCTTGATTCTGTTTTGTATGGTGGGTGACTAGGTGGGGTACGGATAGAGTACTGAGTCTGGAGTAAGGAAGATCTGTGTTCAAATCTGGCCTCTGACATTGCCTAGCTGTGTGACCCTGGGTAAGTCACTTAACCTTTGCCTTTGTTTCGGTTTCCTCAGCTATAAAATAAACTGGAGAAGTAGCAAACCACTCAGCATCTCTGCCAAGAAAATCCCAAATGGGGTCATGAAGAGTTGGACATCACTAAAACAACTGGATGAGAACATGGTATATCTGCCAAATATTTGTTAATTGGTTGACAGATTGCTCTAGTAAAAGAGATGACAACACAGAATCAGAGGGTTATAGATTTGGAGCTTGAAAGGGTTTTCCCACTGAGAGGCAATTTTTATAGTGGATAGAGCATTGTATTAAGAGTCAGGAAAAAAAGTAATATTTTTCAATGAACAAGCATTTGTTTTCTCTCCTTCCCGCTAAGTCTTCTACCACCTCCACCCCCTTAAAAAAAGAAAAAACAAAACCCTTGTAACATATATGCATAGTGAAACAAAGTATAGTTCTACAGTGGCTATGTCCGAAAAGTTTTTCTCATTCTGCATTTTGAGTCTATCATCTCTGCGTCAGGAGCTAGGTAACATTCTTCCTCATAGCACCATGGCACTGCCTAAGGTCGTAGAGATGAAGACTGACCTTGAGCTCTAGTGATAATTCCACTACATTGAGTCCTTCCCAGAAAGGCATCGGACTGCTCAAAGGTTAATGGTCACTTGTGTATGGTGGGGGTGGGGTACATGTGGAAAAATAAGAATAGTACAAGGGAAACTGAGGCAGGAGAGAGCTGGCAATTGGGAGCAGTGGCAAAAATTGAAACCACAAAGAAGACAAGGCTTCTGAGAAGCAGAATTGAATGGGGAGCACTTTCCAGAGCTGGGAAATTATTTGAGTGGATGCATGGAAGATGACAGATGAATTGCCATTTTCAGGAACAGTTTGGTAGCCTAGATGGAACATAGAACTGAATTCCTAGGCAGGATTGTAGAATCATGCTGTTCCAAAATCTTTATTTTAGATATGGGAACAGGAGCTCCTAGAAGACTGTGACTTGCCCAAGGTCACATAGATAAAAAGTGTCTGAGGCAGGGTTTTAAACTCAGGCCTTTGTGACTTTAAGTGCAATGAACCATGCATTAAACTCTGCTGCCTCTCAAGGGCTCCATTGATCTGGAGTTAACAGATATATTTATGACTTGAACATAGAAGAAGTTATCTAAATCTCCCTAACTCACCAATGGGTTTCAGGCCTGTTGGCTGCTCTCAACCTGGTTTACCTGTCTGCTGAGATGATTTTACTGGGGGGTAGCCCCTGCTCATGCTACAATTTCTTGGAGCCACACAGATGAGAGCTAAGTGACAGGTGGACACCAAAGGTAGATGAGCAACCCTAAAAATGACTCGGCAAGTCCTCTCACCAAAGTGGCTAGTCCTCCCCGGACACCCAGTATATGTATGTATATGTATAAATGTACAATACATAATTATTATATATACTATACATGATATACTATATACAATTAGTGTGTATACACATACATGCATATACATATGTATGTATAGGTACGTGTGTGTATGCACATATGTATGTATGTATATTTGTATATATGCCCAGAAGTCCTTAGGGTACATCATCAGGATAGACAACAATGCCCAGGCATTTTGGCGATGTCTTAATAGGGTATAGATGGAAAAGTCCTGAAGAGCCTTAGGCTGTAGTGGTAAGGTACAGGTACCTTGTTCTATTGCACTTCACAGATATTGTGGGGGTTTTTAAGCAAATTAGAAGTTTGTGGAAACCTGCATCAAACAAGTTTATCAGTTATTGCCTATTTTTCCAACAGCATGTGCTCACCTCACGTCTCTGTGTTACGTTTTGGTCATTCTCACAATATTTTAAACTTTTTCGTTATTATTAAGCTTTATGCTGCCTTGTGATCAGTGATCTTTGATGGTACTCTTGTAATTATTTGGGAACACCACAAACCCCATATAAGATGGCAAACTTAAACAAAAAACGTTATATATGTTGTGACTACTCTCCTGACCAGACGTTCCCCATCTCTCTCCTTTCCCTGAGACACAACAATATTGAAGAAGAATACATAAACTTAGTTGACAAAGCAGCAAAAGGATTTGAGAGGACTGACTGATTTTGAAAGAAGTTCCGTGGTGGGTAAAATGCTATCAAACAGCATCACAAGCTCCTGAGAAAGCTTTCATAACAGAAGAATCGATCGATGCAGCAAACTTCACAGCTACTCCAGCTTTCAGCAACCACCACCCCAATCAGTCAGCCGCCATCAACTCGGGAGCAAGATCCTCCACCATCCAAAAGATTACTACTCGATGAAAGTTCAGATGATGGTTAGGATTCTTTACAGCAACAAAATAATTAGTAGGGGCATTTAGGTGGCACAGTGAATAGAACACTGGCACTGGAATCAGAAGGACCTGTGTTCAAATCTGACTTCAGACACTTGACACATTTACTAGCTGTGTGACCTTGGGCAAGTCACTTAACCCCAATTGCCTTGCCTCCCCCCCTCAAAAAAAATAAAATAATTAGGGCAGGTAGGTGACACGATAGAGTGCCAGGCCTAGAGTCAGGAAGACTCATCTTCCTTAGTTCAAATCTGGCCTCTGATATTTACTAGCTTTATGACCCTGGGCAAATCACTTAATCTGGGTTGCCTCAGTTCCTCATCTGTAAAATGAGTTGGAGAAAGAAATGGAGAACCCCTCCAGGATCTCTGCAAAGAAAACCCAATTAAGGTCAAGAGTTTGGACATGAGTGAAAATGACTGAACCTGAATTTTAAAATTATGGTATGTACCTTTCTTGTAGACATAATACTTTTGCATTATTGTATTAATAATACTATTAATACACTATTGTATAATGGAAAGATAACTTTTATATGCACTAAGAAATCAAAAATTTCATGTGACTTGTTTTATTGCAATGTTTGCTTTACTGCTATGGTCTGGAACTGAATCCATAATATCTCTGAGGTATGCCTGGAGATTGTAAGGACTGGTGGTCCTCCACATCACTCAAAGGATTATAGCTGGTGACTCCCAGCTTATCCAGCTGTCTTGAGCAGCCATGTTTCTCTTTTCACCCGGTTGCCTCCTTGGTGACACTGGGTTATGGGGAGGGACAGCCTTATTGGAGGTTCTTCCCTAGAGGGAAAAAAAGGTGAAAAGCAGGATTTGTTTCTTGAGCTGGTGAAAGAGGTAGCCAAGGCCTTCTTTAAGGAATGCCATGAGGTGACTTCCCCTCCCAACTCCTCCCAAAAGACCCAAGTTCAGATCCTGCTCTGATATATTCTGGCCATGTGAAACAGGGCAAAGCTTTAACTTCTCAGTGCTCTAAACAACTCTCTCTGTCTCTGTCTCTGTCTCTCTGTCTCTGTCTCTGTCTCTCTCTCTCAAGTTTCCTCCTCAAAGAGGAAAGAGGCCCCTGTCCTCCCTCTCTTACTCTTACTACCTTTCTCTCTAGCCATTGTTGAGATCTTCCTTTTCTCACTGCTGCCTTAGAAGGGCACTGCCAACTGGAGATCATGCATGCTGGAGATCCCAAATCTCAGCCAGGAAATAGGCCTGGTAATTAAAATATACTAGAGAGAAGGAAGGGAGAGAAAAGAGAAAAGACGGAAGAAGGAGAGCGAGTCTCTCCAGTGAGACAAGACAACAAAGTTTTTCAGGCTTTGATCTCTCAAATTTTCAAATCAGGGAGGAGGCGTTGGGGGAGGGAGGAAAAATAACCACTGAAGACAGCGAACCAAGAGAATATCCTTACTCATCAATTATAGTGCTTGAAACATAGCTGTACTTAATAAATGCTCATCCATTCATCTGTAATGCTCACCTATTAAAAATTATTGCTATCTTTTATTTTCATAACACCTTTATTTCCAATTATAACCCCCCTCCATCCCGACTCATTGAACCATCATTCATAAAAGTTTTTTTTTTTAAATGGGAAAAAGGCAAGTCAGCAAAACTAGCCAATACATTAACTGAGTCTGATGGAATAAGTAATACTTATGTGTCTCTGCAAAGAAGAAAGGGTCATGAAAAAAGCCAAACTTGGTCAAAATTCAACAACATCCAGTTTCTTTTTGTCTGTGTTGTTAGAACCATCAGGCATATTGTTTTCCTTTGAATAATGCTTTCATAGCATATATTGGTTACTTATGCATGAGTTCCTCTAAGTGCTTTTATATTCTTATCTCATTCAATTCTTACAACTCTTTTTTTGGTTTTTATTAATTTGTTTGTTTCCTTTTAGTTTACAAGATTCAGTTCCACAATCCCTTGAGTTTCAAATTTTCTTCCCCTCTCTCTCCTCCCCCACCCCATGGTGGCATGCAATCAAGTATAGGATCTGCAAATACTTCTTACAACTCTTACTAGTAGTTAATACAATCATCTATTTTAGATGAGAAAACAAAGGCTCAATCTTCTTTCATCTAGAGAACCTGAGATCCAGGGTTCATACAGTAGCTTGTAAGTGACTTGTCCACAGGTCATAGATAATAAATGACAGAAGAGGCTCAAACCCAGATTTCTGAATCCAAAACTGGGGCTTTTTCTACCATAGACATGGTTTCCCCAGAAGATGCAAAGTCTCTAACTATGTACCCTTTGCGGGGGGATTTAGGGGCATAGGCCACTTGTTAAAGAATGCCATGTGAGTAGCCACTCTTTTGGTAACTGGTCTTTCTGTTCTTAGTGCAGAATGGATGTATGCAGCTCCATCTTCAAGTGTAATTTTCCTTCTCCACAGGAGTGCTGAAAGTTGCTTTCTCAAGAGCAGTGAGAATGACTGGAGTCGTACAGTGCCCTTCTTATAGAGGGATGAGAAGAAAACTGCTGGCTTCTTTCATCAACAAGAATTCAACAGCTGGGGAAGGAAGGAAAGGAAAAAAAGGGTTACCCCCCCCCCATGAAGTCACTCAACACTAATTAGAATAGAAGCCTTCCTGCCCCACCGAACAATAGAAGACCCTGTGTGTTCAATAGGAAAAGTCACCAAGACTAGTGGGCTGAGATTCCAGCCAAGTGCGTAAATATATAATTACTGGTGGAGGTAGCTCTGCAGTTGGTCAGAGTTAGAATACATCAATTACAAAGGCCTCTAATTGAATCATTGTTAGAAAAAAACTGCGACCAAATGCCTGTCAGAATCAGATTTCTATTTCATGTCAAACTCCGTCTTTGCAAAAATATATGTATGCATATGCATATGCATGTATAAAATCAAGCAATGGGTCAACTAATTAACCCATAATAAATTAATTAATTTTGACTAATTAAGAACAGGCCTCCAAACCAGGAAGAGCTGGGTTCAAGTATTACATCTAATACATACAGGCTATGTGACCCTAGAGAAGCCACCTGATCTCTCTGTGCTCCAGGCAAATCTCTAACACTTACTTACAAAGATGCAACAACTTGGAGCAGCTAGGTGGCACAGTGAATAGAGGACCAGCCTTAGAATCAATAGAACCTGAGTTCAAATCTGACCTCAGACACTTGACACTTACTACCTGTGCGACCTTGTGCAAGTCACTTAACCTCAATTGCCCTGCCTTCCCCCATCCAAATAACAAAAAGATGCAGCAACTCTGTAAGGCAGATGTGATTATTATTCCCATTTTGCAGATGAGGAAACTGAGGCACAGAGAGGTTATTTGCCCAGGCTCACACAGTTAAGTGTCTAAGGCAAGATTTCAATTCAGGTCTTCCTGACTCCAAGTCTTGCATTCTGTTTACTGTGCTATCTAAGTGCTCCATATATGGGCTTTGTTGATAGGTAACATACAGGTTGAAATTCCGACCCAGTTCATGTTGAATTTTTACATATTTCAAACCATTAGACTAAATCTGAAAAATGCTTTTGCCATAGTATCAAGATACTTCACCCCAGACTTCTTTAAAACAAAATTAAACATATCTCCTAAAATGTTAGAAGAAAAGGCCTCGGGGGGCGGAGCCAAGATGGCGGAGTAGAAACAGCTCATCCAAGCCACTCTGCCCCCACATTCCCCCCAAACAATGTAAAAGGGGACTCTGAACAACTTCTGGAGCCCCAGCACCCACAGAACAACACAGAGAAGCTAAACTCCCGCTGAGGACAGCCCAGCAGCCCTGCAGGAAGGACCAGCGCAGTGGTCTGGGACCTGGCAGCGTGCAGAGCTCAGAGCACAGGAGCCGAGCCGAGCCAAGCCCAGGTCCGCATGAGCAGAGGTTTTAGCCCCAGGGCGGCAGGGCCAGCAGCCGGCTGGAGGAACCCCAGAACACCAGGAGCTGTGGCGACTCCAGAATTATCAACATAGACTTGCCTGGGACAAAGTAAGAGGTTAGTGTCCTATGGACTTTGGGACTGGTATTAGGGAATGCGTCGGCTCCCTCCCCTGGGGGCTAGAAGCCGCTGAGGACAAACGCCATTTTGTAGTTTTCAGAGGCAGCTCCCGCTCCCAGCCTGCAAATTTGTAGGGAGATCCAGCGATCAGTCTTGGGGGTAATCGCTCTTGCTTTAACCTCCCTGGATCTGGATTGTGATCTAGGGTGGAAGTCGTGGGTGGGTTTACAGCTTGCCAGAAACGGAAGTTGCCCCCCACACGTTCGGGACGAAAATTCCTCTATCTGGCCTTAAAGCCATAGTGTGGCAACAAGCCCAAAAGTCAAGTAATTAAGTGGCAACATGCCAAGGCAAAGGAAACAGAAAAATGCAACCCTAGACTCCTATTTTGGGGGCATAGAGCAGGGAAAAGGACTGTGAGGTCAGAAGTCCTGCTCCAAAAGCCCCAGGGGAAAACATGAGCGGGTTGCAGGCCATAGAGGACCTTAAGAAGGACTTTAAAAATCAAATAAGAGAAGTGGAGGAAAAATTGGAAAGAGAAATGAGAAGGATGCAGGAAAAGTATGAAATGAGGGTCAACAGCCTGACTGAGAACAACACCTTAAAAAATAGACTAACTCAAATGGCAAAGGAGGCCCAAAAGGGCAATGAGGAGAAGAATGCCTTAAAAAGTCGAATTTGCCAGATGGAAAAAGAATCTCAAAAGTTCACTGAGGAGATTCATTCCTTCAGAGTTAGACTGGAGCAAATGGAAGCTAATGACTTTATGAGAAATCAAGATGCTGTTAAGCAGATCCAAACAAATGAAAGATTAGAAGGCAATGTGAAATATCTCATGGGAAAAACCACTGACCTGGAAAATAGATCCAGGAGAGACAATTTAAAAATTATTGGACTACCTGAAAGCCATGATCAAAGGAAAGAACCTAGAAATCACCCTTCAAGAAATTCTCAAGGAAAACTGCCCTGATGTTTTAGATCCAGAGGGCAAAATAGAGGTTGAAAGAATCCACAGATCACCTCCTGAAAAAGATCCCAAAGAAAACTCCCAGGAATATTATAGCCAGGTTCCAGAATCCCCAGATCAAGGAGAAAATACTACAAGCAGCCAGGAAGAAACAATTTCAATATTGTGGAAACACAATCAGAATAGCCCAGGACCTGGTGGCTTCTACACTGAGGGATCGAAGGGCATGGAATATGATATTCCAGAGGGCAAAAGAACTGGGAATGAACCCAAGGGTCACCTACCCAGCAAAACTGAGTACTTTGTTTCAGGGGAAAATATGGTCATTCAGTGGAATAGAGGACTTTCAAGCATTCTTGAGGAAAAAACCAGAATTGAATAGAAAATTTGACATCCAGACACAAGAAGGAAGAGATGCCTGAGAAGGTAATCAGGGAAAAGAAATCAAAAGGAACTTATCAAAGTTGAACTATTTACATTCCTATATGGAAAAGCAATAACTGTGACTGATGATATCTTTCTCACTATGAAAATAATGGAAGAAGGGTGTGTGGTCATATGAATACATATGTGAATGTGTGTGTATATGGTTACAGTTATATATGGATAGAGGGCATAGGTTGAATTTGTTGGGAAGGGAGAATACTCAAGGGATGAAATTATGAGGTGAGAGAGGAAAGTGGCAAGAGGAGATGGGGAGAGACAGGGTAGGGTAAACTATCCCATGTAGAAGAAGCAAGGGAAGTGGTTGCAAAGGAGGGGGAGAATAAGGAAGGCTAAAAAGGCAAAACCACATTCACATTGAATTTGGTTCAGGGAGAAAATGACATACATACTAAATGGGATATCTCAACCTGCAGCAGGATAGGGGGAAGGGGGATGAGAGGAGGGATGATGGATGGGAGGGCATCCTTGGGGGGAGGGGAGGTTGGAAGTACCCACTATAGAAGAGGGACAGGATCATGTAGGGAATGGACCAGGTGGGGGGTGGGATGAGTGGGAGGGAATTATAAGCAGCCTTGTACAATATATCTACTATGATAATGTTTTGCATAGCTAGACATGTACAACATATACTGAATTACTTATCTCCCAAGAGGGAATGGGTGACAAGGGAGGAAGGAAATGGATCTGAAATTTGAGTTCATAACATTGAATGTTTCAAATATATATAAATACTATTATTAATACTCTTTTGCTTGTAATAGGGAGATAAGATGTGCAGCCATTGGGATGCAAAGACTCACCTTCCTCTAATGGAAAAGTCGATGGGGGTATGGGAGAAGGTATGGGAGAGAGCAGATTGGAGGAAGCGATATCTTGTGGGATTACTGTTCTGGGAGGTTGGGTAGGGGAATAATGGGGGGAAAATGATTGTAACTCAAAATCTGGCGGAAATGAATGATGTAAAACAGAAGTTAATAAAGCATTTGTTTAAAAAAAAGAAGAAGAAGAAAAGGCCTCGGGGATCAGTTAATTATGGCATTGGCGCTGCTTTCATTGTGCTTCTGCTAATTATAAAACTAAGCTATTTCCCCCTCTTTGAAGTGTTTGCCCACAATTAGTCAAAAAGTCAGAGAAGGGTTCATAGCTTGGCTGTTAAGTTTTCACTGGCCGTCCTTTGTCCGGGATATGTATGCAGTATACAGATGAAGCTTTTCTTTTCTTTTAGAGTGAGGTATGTGCTGAGAAGACATAGCACCAGCATGTGAGTTACAAACATTTCCCTCCACCCCTATACTATCTCTGTCTCTTAGACATAAAACAGTTTCTATAATGGGTTTGCTTCTACCTTAGGCACAGCCACTGCATGAATTGCTATAGCTCTCTTGGCTGCCTTTGAAACAGAACCAACTATAAAATCCTCTGTGTAGTTTTTAAATCCCTTCATAAGATGACCCCTTCCTACTATTACTGTCGTCTTACATCTTGCTCTCCCAAACTCTTTGATGCAGCAATACTGGTCTCCTTGCTGTTCCTCCCACAAGATGCCCCAACTCCTGATTGCATTTTCACTGGCTGTCCCTCCTACCTGGAATTCTAAGCCTCTTTCTCTCAGCCTTCTAGCTTCCCTGGATTCTTCCAGGTCCCAGTTAAATCCCCACCTTCTGCATAAAGGTTTTCCTGATCCCTCTTGATGATGTCGCCTTCTCTCTGATCACCTCCAATTTAACCTGCCATATCTTGTTTGTACCTAGTTCTTTGTGTGTTGTCTTCTCCATTAGATTATAAATTCTTTGAGACAAGGCACTATCGTTTTTATTTTTTCCTCTTTATTGTTATCTCTACTACTTAGCCTAATGCCTGGAGTACATACAGTAAGCACTTAATAAATGCTTATTGACTTAACTGGGTCAAACATGTCAATTGGGATTTTACTACTCATTGTCTGGTTTGGTCATAAAATCCAGTGGGGACTCTAGCTCTTAAATCTCTTGTAGTTTACCATTTGTTCTGACCTTTTAAAGCCCAGAAGATCATAGTCACCTCTAATCCTCCTTAGCCTAAAAGCAGAAAGAATAAACACAAAGGCAGAAACAATAGCCAGTGACAGTGCTCAGACCCCAGCCTAGGATCAATCATGTTTCTACCCAGTCCAAAGACCATATTTCTGGCAATAACTTGTGAGTGGGCCCCAGTGAGACAAACTATCTCTCTTTGTTATGAGAACAAGTTGATCTCTGTAGAATTTCCCTTGTATGAACAGGGCTATCTTGTACCACCACAACTATCATGTACCGATGACTGATTCCCACAGTTACCATATACAATCCAGACATCAAGCCATAGACTGTTTTTATGGTTACTTGGTGGTGGTAGTCCTGGTGAGTATATGAAGGTCGGAGGCCTCTGCCTGCTTGGATATAGATAGCATCCCCTGCTTCCAGATACAACTGTAAGTCTAGAATCATCTTTATCCTTCTAGTTCTGAGGCTCACTCTGGATTCCCGTACCTCTTCCTCCTAAAGTAATTGCTACTTCCACACACCAGATGAGATGCTTTCATTTTAAAAATCTCATGTTGGAGAGACTTTTTCCTCCTGTACTCCCCAGTCAAACTCAACTTCCAAAATAGTGACCTAATCACAAGCATCTTTTCCAGGACAACAACCGTTTCCTTCCTCCTCTCCACCCAAACCCCTAGATTCTAAATTTCTTGAAGAGTGGAGTTTTCTTCTACTCATCCTTCTATTCCTAGCATTAAATCCATAGATAAATGAGATAATAATTATAAAACACTTAGCACAGTGCCTTGCACTTTTGTCATTTTTCAGTCATGTCTGATTCTTTGTGACCCCATTTGGGGTTTTCTTGGCAAAGATACTGGAGTGGCTTAACATTTCCTGCTCCAGCTCATTTTGTAGGTTAGGAAACTGAGACAAACAGGGTTAAGTGACTTACCTAAGGTCACACAGCAGATTTGAACTCGGGAAGATGAGTCTTCCTGACTCTAGGCCAGGTACTCTATCTATCATGCCACCTAACTCAAATGATGATGATGATTAACATAGAAGGAACTAGGTAGACAATGGATCCAATACTAGGACTGGACTTGGGAAGGCCTGAATTCAAATTCAGCCTCACTTACTAGCTGAGGAACCTTAGGTAAGTCACTTTACCTCCATCTATCTCAATTGTATCAACTGTAAAAAACATGGCTCTAAATAGGACCCATATCACAGGTTTTTGTAAGGACCAAAAAAACACTATCTATAAAGTGCTTAGCACAGTGTCTGGCACATAGTAGATGCTTAATAAATACTTTTTCCCTTTCTTCCTCCCATCTCCTTCCAACCCTAGCAGTGTTTATTGATGTAGATGGAATTCTACCTTAGGTTACCATCTCCAGTCAAAGGACCCCAATTTCATAACAGATCCAGATCTGCCTTCACACCAGAGATAGACCTTGGGAGGAAGTCTTTAAGGCTATAACACACAGGATGACACAAGGAGAGACATGATTTAGTATGACTTTTACAAAGCACATATTTTCTCTTTTTCCTTTTTAAAATTTTAGACAAATACTAAAACAAATACATAATAAGAAAAGAAAAAGAAACATTGTAAATTTAAATATTCAACGTAAATATAAAATAAGAAAATATAAAACAAGTTGTGCACAGTAGAACATAGGAGAGGATTTAAAATATATAGCATTAATTTATCATTTCAAGAAAGCCTATATATTAAATACTGTGCATTATGTTGAAAGCTGTCCGTCTTTTCTTTGCTTCCTTGTAGGTTTTCTTTTGTTCTGTGCTATACACTAGCATGTATTTTCAGTGACAGAAAATTCCACATGCAAGGCATGATGATATTTATGTTGTGATATTTGTTCTCTGATCTGCTAAATTAAATTGCATGTATTCCAGTTAAAGCTCAAAGGAGTGGGGAGGGAAGAAAGGCATATGGCAGGAGTCCACAGGAAGCACATTTTTTTTTATTGCGTTGTGGGTGGGGAAAATTTTTCAAACCTTGTCTAGTGCACACAAACTTCATGTCCTAGGGCTGCTTCAAGCTGCTTTTACTTTCTCCCCCTCTCTGGAAGTAATACAGAACAATGTCACCAGAAGCTGTCAGGAAGAAAATCACTACATATAACAGCACTCACTCTATATAATTTAGAAATAGAAATACTGTTGGAAGGCAAACTCAAAGGCTGTAAAGATTTGCCAGCCGTATTGTTGGTCATCCTTTCTTCTCAAAGAAAACCAATGACATCATGAGGGTGATTTCTTGACTTTTGAGTAAACTGTATACCAGTGGAATAGAGCTGCACAAAGTCACCAGCCTTACTGTCTCCTCCAGAGTCACAAAGTCTAGTGGCAAGCAAAGGTCGAAATCAGTGGCAATGGCCTCTGCTACTCACGTATAATCATAGAAAAGGCTGGGATTTCAGAAAGGCTAGGGAATGGCAAATGACCTTCGCCCTTGAGTTAGTTTTATGAAGTTTTGCCTTCTGCTCCCACTCATTAGCATGGGAAAATAAGTTTTGAAATTCAGTAACTAGAGGGATTCTAGATTTTGAGAGACATTGGCAGTTTTGAAGAAATAGTTGTTTATCCTTAGTTTTCAAAAAAGACCAGTGACATTATGGGGTGATGTAACTTAAGTAATTTAAAGTAAGGATACTCATGGGTAATTAAAGGTAAAGTTGCACAAAGTCCTTGAGTCATCCAAGTGCAGTGGCAAGACAAAAGTCAGGATTACTGGGGGATGCAGTGGATGACCTTGGCATCTTCCATGTCTAACCAAGCTCTAAGCACTCCACTGCACTTGCTTTAGCCACCTTTCTAGACATTAGAACAAATTGTTCTCATCTGCCCATTCCACCCAGGTAAGTCTTCACATGCTTGAGGTAGACACTCCTCTAACTCACAGACAGTTTTGAGGCCTGTAGACTGTCCTCAATTTTGTTGTGCATGTTACAGCTTCTTGGAGCCACAGGTGAGAGTTTAGTGCCAGGTAGATACCAAAGGTGAATGAGCAGCCCTCCCACCAGAGGTGTTAGTCCTCCTTGAGCACCCCATATACTCTATCATGTTCAGTAGAGTAGCAAGGAAGAGATTATATATCATATAAGTAGGGAGTTAGCTGAAGAGGAGTGGTGTGGTGCTATCACTAGAAGACATTAGTGGTTCCACAGCATCAGAAACATAGCTGCCCTTCCATGCATGTGCCCTGACCACATATGTTCATTATGTGAGTCCCTGTAAGGGCATGCCTCCTGCATGTTCCCATTATTTCCACTGGTAATGTATGTATTTGTAGGAATGCGTATCTTTAGTGCATAGGGGAATTATTTCTTTACAACTTTTCTCACTATTCTATTTCATTAAATGATTTTCATTTGGATTATGTCCTCTGGTTAATTAGTAGAGGTAAGCATGTGGATTTCTTTTACAAAATAAATCATTTTATTAAGGGGATTTGTTCTGTCAAGTTTGGATTCCATCGAAGGGCTACACTTGAGGACTTAGAGGGGCCACATGCAGTCTCAAGGCCCCCCTGATATAGATTAACACTTAATTATAATCTGTACCTTATCATTCCCTAAGAGGCAATGGTGGCCTAGTGGACTGAGACATGGTCTTGTAAACCAGGAAGACCTGGGGTCAAATCCTGTCCCCCCACATCTATGGGAGTGACCCTAGGAAACCCATAGTAGTCCAGGCAACCAAGACTAGGAGTTTCAGAGAAGATGCCCACCTGTACCTTCTCTGTCCCTATTCTTACCATCCCAAAGTATTATCTAGTATTAATCATCTCAACTAGATGTAAGCTCCTTGAGGACAGGGACCATGTTATATATTTTTTTTCTGTATTCCCCATAGCACCTCATATTCTTCTAGATTCATAGAAGTCACTCAGGAAATATTTGTTTATTGTCATATTAATTGACCATTTGTCTAAATATCTGAATAGATCAGTGTCTGTGGACAAGTGTGTGTATAGACAGGTAATTGCTCAAAATATAACTCTTTTCAGATGCTATATAGATTTGATCTACAAGAGAAAAGAAAGGTATCAAAGACTGAATGGATTGAAAGGCAAAAAGACGTGAGAGTATATGTCCTAGGTAGAAATTGGTTTCTGTGGAAATGTAGAAAAATGGAGGAATCACTGATACTGGCTAATAAGAATGCAGATGAGTACAACCTCAGCATCAAAAGTATCCATAAAGTCTATAAATTGGCAGTTGTAGTGCTGTATGTGTCTGTTGGGGAAAACACTTTGATGGCAAATAACATTAATTTTTCTAATAGCGTCTAATTTTCTCCTGTGGCCAACTTCAGAGAAAATGAAGTTGGGTTGCTATTTACAAATACAGTAAGAAGTATCTATCCTCTGGAGATGACTAGTTTATTATTAAAATGATAAATTCTCATCTAGCAAAGTAAAAGAATTCTAGATGTCAAGATATGAATTGAGGCTTCTGAAGAATTCTGGGTAGAAGTCTGGTGTACAAATCTGTTGGCTTCTGACTTTATTCACAAAAGGTTTTAGAAGGGGAAAAAGTCTTAGTAGAGATTCAGGGCTCTTCAGTAAAGACACTGGTTTGGGGCACTCCATATCTGCTGTGACCAACTTTAGCTTTATTTTCCCCTCACAAAGGGAGGTTTTTGGGGCTCACAAAGGCACTCCTTTATTTTTATTTTATTGTTTTTCTCTCACTCTTCCTATTCTCAGAATGTGAAGTTCAATGTTGGAGCAATCAGCAAACATTTACTGACTATCTCCTATGTTCTGGGTGCTGGTAATTATAACCTGGACCAATCTGGAGCTAAGCTGTAAAATCAGTGACATTTATCCTTGACATACTTCTCTTTCCATTTTCATTATTCTTCTCTCATCTCTTGGTACTGCCCACTTGTAGGGTCTCAGAGTTCTCATGCTAACCCCTGGCTTCCTTCCCTCCCTCCAATACACTGCATATTTCAAGCCCATTCCTCTCTCTCTCTCTCTGGGCAAGGCTCTATGCTCTGGAACTCTATTCTCTTTCTGTCAATGGGTTGGCTGGAACGCAAAGATAAGAGGGAGATAAGTGAGCTAGGGAAGGGAAGACAGAGAAGGCAACCTGAGAAGGTGAAAACAGAGAAAGTTTGGAAGAGAAGAAAGAGAAAGAAACAGAAGGTTTCTTCTCCAAAGAAAGAGAAAATCTGGTCAGGAACATGGAGTGGTAGGAGCATCTAGTGTCAGGTAATAGACTGAGGTCCAGGCAAACACTTAGCATCATGAAGACCCAGTAAGATTTATTGGGGAATTCTTCCAGAAGGTAGGAGAAACTATGATGCCAGAGTTATCTAGAGAAAGATGGAAGGTTAAGGTATGAGTAGATAAGTATTAAGGTTGAAGGAAGATCAAGATTGAAGCAGAGATGTGATTTGTAGAAAGATCAACAAGAAAAAGACCAAATCCCAGAGCAATTGTCTCCCAGGGCAGAATACCAAGATGGACCTCATTCCCTGGTTCTAGCAAAAGAGTCCCTAACTTGTTCACTGAGAACAAGCCCCTGGGATCCTATCCTCACTGTGCCATGCTTCAGGTCCAAAGATCTTTATGATCACTTAGGGTCACTAGATCCTTATGAAATTGATCTATGTAGCTTTGCATCAATACATCTCCTCTGCCTAGGAACCACATTGGTCTCAGAATCTGAGGCAGAGCTAAACCTGAAGTGACTTTTAGATCACTTTTAGTAGGTTGAACAAAACATGTCTCTGCCTGAACCTAGTCAATGGAAAGCCTTTATTTTTCCCTGTGTGTTAAATAACTCCCAAGTATTGAACCAACTGGCAGTTAGGTAGTACAGTGGATAGAGTGTTGGACCTGGAGTCAGGAAGACTCATCTTCTTTTTTTTAATTTTTAAAAAAAATTTAATTATTTTTTAGCAATTGGGGTTAAGTAATTTGCTCAAGGTTACACGGCCAGTCATTATTTATGTGTGGGTGCTCATTTTCTGAGGCTGGAACCTATCCTGGGTCCTCCTGACTCCAGGGCTGGTGCTCTTACTCACTGTGCCACTTAGCCGCTCCAAGACTCATCTTCTTAAGTTGAAATCTGGTCTCAGAAACTATGTAACCATAGGTAAATCAGTTAATCCTGTTTGTCTCACTTTCCTCATCTATAAAATGAACTATAAAAGGAAATGGCAAACCACTCTCTTTGCCAAGAAAACTCCAAATGTGGTCATAAAGAGTTGGACATGACTAAAACAACTGAACAACAATAAAATTGAACCAAATGGGTAATATACTGGCTGCTCAAAATCTAATTGCTAATCCTGCTCCTGGAAAATAGAAAATGAACTCAATATCCCATGAAAATTATTATCTTAGAAAGGTTTCTATATATATTAGGCTCATGATTTAGGAACTTTGTGGGCAGCTAGTTAGAAATTTAATGGGGACCTTCCTTTGCTGTTAAAAAAAATTAATTGGAGGGGAGAGCTTCGGTTTCTATTATTTAATAGTGTACTTTTTCCTACTATGTTATGACTCTTGTTGCCCCAGGAGTTCTGAAATTCGGACTTTTCATGGTCAACATGGTGCTAGCTGGAGGAATGCCAGAGAAGGGAGTCAAGTCAGTCAACTATCCTCTTACCATTAAAGTTTGCCTGTCTTTTCTACCATTTTCCCAAGGCCTTATACTCATAGTCAATATTATACTTATAGTCAATATTTACTTTAATATGTTTTCTCTCAGAGGGATATATATATATATATATGCATATATATATATATATATTTAAAATTTTATTTCTGAACTTAACACCAAAATAAAATGGGCATTTCCATAAACATGGTAGAATGTATAAAGATGATTTTGTATGAAACTGTTTCATACATGAAACTCTATTATATACAGCTTGCTTTTCTTTTTAAGTATATAATAAATTTAATATGTAACTTTCAATGCCATTCTGCTTGTCTGTAATTCTTTCTGTCCTTCCTCTTGTTTTCTTCCATGCAGTTTAAAATAACACTTTGATGACCCTCTTTTCTTCTTCTGGCTGCCCTATCTCTAATAACTTCCTCTGCCCTGCCCCCCAACTTCTCTTCCCAAATTCAAAGAAAAAATGGGATAAAAAGCCCTTGTATAAAATATTCATAGTCAAGCAAAACACATGCTCACATTGACCATGACCAAAAATGTACATCTCATTCTTTAGCTTGAGTGTATCACTTCTCTGTCAGGAGGTGGGTAGCATGCATCATCTGGAATCCTTGTTGGTCCATACATTGATCAGAGTTCTTAAAGTGTTTTACATTATTGCTATTGTGTAAATTGTTCTCCTGGCTCTACCATAGATGATATAAATAGGAAACATTGGCATTTTGGGGCAGCATGGGAAGCTAGTGGGGAGTTTTTCCATTTTTTAAACATACCATAGAGGAGTTTACCAAATTATCAGACCAGTCCTAAGTAAAGTAGCTCCCTGGGAAATGCTGTCCCTACCAGTTGCTAAGCCAGAGAAGTGTTGTATCTTATTGTGGTAGTTTCTATTGGTTGCTCTTGGCCACATCTGAAGCTTTTGGTTCCAGTATTCAGAGAATCATAGGATATTGGAGTTGGAAGAGAGCTGAGACAGTATTGCAGAGCAGATAGTACACTGGAGTTGAAGTCAGGAAAACTTTAATTTAAATCTCATCTTAGATACTACCTATATGCCTTGGGTAAACCACTTGTATTAGCAAGCACCCTAGCATACCCAGGATGGCCTGCTAGCACAGGTTCTTTGATCTCATTTTCTAAAGGAAAGAGCTTCTAAGGGGTCAACAATCTTACTTTAATTACAGATAAGTAGAAAGAAGTGAGTACCCAAGAAAGAAGTCAATAGACAGGGATCCAACTGTTTAAACAGAATAATACAACCACCTACATACACCACCAGACCAGGAGAGCACCAACATCTAAGTAGTGGGGGTAGGGTGGGGGGGGACTTCTTAACAAACAGCTACTCATAGTCTTGTCCAGGAAATCAAAAGGTCCTTAACCTAACAGTATATATAGTTTTGACTAATAGGCTCAGAGCCAGAAGGCACCACAGCCCATGTGACTCAGTGCCTAATTAGCTTAGTACCAAAAGGTGTGGAAGCCTTCCTACAAGCAAGCCTCCCCTAAGCAAACTCCTCCTTAGGCAAGTTCCTCTCCCAATGGCATCTATGTGACTCAGGAAATATCACAGCTGTGATTGAAATACCTCTGTACCTTAAGAAGGAAGATCTTCCTATTCAATTAAAATGACACCACTTAATCTATTTGATACTGAGATGAGTTTCTTCTTCTGTAATAGGGATAATCCTCCTCACTGGGACATTATGCGGATAAAGTGAGTTAATATATGGAATGTGAAGTACAAACCTTAAAATGCTGTATAAACATGAACTATTATTATTAACTTAAATCAATCTAGTCTAATCTCCTATCCATACAGAAATTAGACCTACTATATCAATATCAGCCATCTAGTCTGCTGAACAATTAGTGACAGTAATTTGGTACTTAATATAGCAGACTGTTCATATATTGTTGTTCTTCATTTGTTTCAGTCATGCTGGACACTTTGTGACCCCAATTGGGATTTTTCTGGCAAAAATACTGGAATGGTTTGCCATTTGCTTCTCTAGCTCATTTGAGGAAACTGAGGCAAGAAGGGTTAAGTGACTTGCCCAAGGTCACATAGCTAGCATCTGAGGCTATATTTGAATTCAAAAAGGTAAGTCTTTCCAGCATTCTATCCACTGTGCCACCTAGCTGTCCCATCCCTTTATTGGGTACCTCTATTTTTAGGAAGTTCTTCCTTAGATCTAGCCTAAAATGCTTCTCTATAATTCCCACCCAGTACTTCTAGCTCTTTCCTGTGGGGCTACTCAAAATACATTTTCTTGCGCTGTGAGAGCTCTTGAGAGGCAGAAATCTCTTCTGCATGGAGAAATATGTCTACTCATTTCTCAGATAACCAGTGAGGGCATATTCTGTCTGGTAATTATGTATTTCTCCCCAAGCCCTAATGCAGTCAAAGGCAGATAAGGAAAAAACCATTTTATCGAGAGGAAAAATGAGCCCCCCAAAACAACTCAGAAAATGGGACCTGGAGGCAGTGAACAAGCCCTCCAAAGAAACAATTTGTCATGGTACTATACCATGAAGGTTAACAACAAAATACTGAGGGTTTTTCTTCTAGCAATTATGGAGGGCATGGGAGACTTTGAAGCAAGTTGCCAAGAGCACGCCATGTTTTTATATCTTCCTACATGCACTAATCCTAAATGCATTCATTTTGGTCTTTCTCCTAGAGAAATTGGTGAAAGTAAAAGCAGGAAACTCCTTAACTTGTCAGAAAGAATAAAGGTCTTCTTGAAAGAAGAAAGATATGTTTCATAGAGAAAACAAGAGTAAAAAGAATCTGAAGAGGTGAGAGTGAAGGTGAGAGGGCATGAAATTGGAGAGTTGGGTGTATGTGACACAGACAAGTAAGGGAAGGAGAATCACTGGACACTGGAAATTAGCATGGCACTTTTCCTGCCGTTGTTGGAACTGAACCCTCTAAAAAAGAAGTAGCTGCTTGTTTTCCTGTGAATGGTGATGTGGCTACATAGGTGCTACTGAATGAGAGAAATGATTATTAAATAACCAATTACTGGGGAGATTCAGGGTTTTTTACCTTTCTATTTCCTCATTCTCTACTGAGTCAAGTCAGCATCTGAAGGACATTGTTGGTAATGAAACTGAATTAACTTTCTCCTCAATCTTGTTCAGACCCCACTCAATCTATAAAGCCCATTGTGTTCTACTCAGTCTTTGTGTGTATGTGTGTGGGGGGGTAGAACCTTTGTCTAGATTGCTGGAAGCTCAGGGTGATCTGGGATCAAGAATAATCAAAGCAGTCTCTTCTTCCCCAGCCTCTCGTTAGAATGGGTCCACCTCTCATTATAAGATTCATTCTTCTCATTGTTAACCAGAGTTGATTGCCACCCTCAGGAACACCCACTCTTCCAAGGGCACATAAACACTGAGTGGGTTCCATGAGAGGTCTTTGACATTCAAGAGTGCCACTGACTTCTTTTATTAATTATCCACTAGTGTAATAAGTAAAATGATTAATTATCCAGAAATTATGTCTCTCAAATTTCTTATACATCACATTGAAAGAGGTTCTCTAATAACAGAGAAAGAAGAGATAGGTAATTAAGATCAGTGATTCTCTGCTGCATACAGGGTATTTAAGCCCCTATTTATTGACATGGCATAGCCAAGTCTCTTGATTGCTTGGGGCACATGTCTCCAGGGGAGAACAGAGTAGTACAATGTAAAGATTTCTGGATTTGCAATCAAAGGACCTGGGTTCAGATTCCAACTCTGTCATTTACTTTGCACAGTCTTGATCAAGGCACAACTTTTTGAGCTTCCATTTCTTCATCTGCAAAATGAGGGGGTCAAGGAGGTGGAGCCAAGATGGTGGAAAGGAAGCAGTAACTTTTGTAAACTCCTCCATGAATCCTGTCAGTAAACTTTAAAAAGTGAATCTGAACAGATTTTAGAGTGACAGAATCCACTGGGAGACAGAGTGCAGTGGAATCCAGTCCAGGAGCATGGGGTGGGGGGGTGGAGGATAGGGGGGTTGAGGGGTGGGGAGGTGTGGGGGGGGGTGGCTGCACCAGCTTGGACCAGAGAGCAGACTACAGCAGAGTAAGAAGGAGCCCCAGTCAGCAGACTCACCCACACCAAGGGTTATTTGCAGCCTTGCAAAGGCAGGAGGATCAGTTGGAGCTGGGTAAGAGAAAGAACAAGGCCTGCAGCAGGGACAGCAGCTTCTCCTGGGGTTATTAGCCCATAGCCTAGAAGTTTAAAAATCATCTAGCTGAATTTCCAGAAGCCAAGATGGCAAAGTGATCCCTAGCTGCTTTGATTCCCCCTCCCTGATCCAAAAAACTCAGAGACGAATGTCCCACCCACAGTAAAATCCTGAAATAGTGAAAATAGCCTCAGGCTTAGGAGTCACTGAGAAAGGGTACAACTGAGGCAGTAAGGAATCTGAAATGAAGGATGGTAAGGGTTCCAACAAGCCCTATCCCAGTTGACCAGCAGGAGATCCAGAAGTCCAGGGCGGTGGAGCCAGCAAGCACTAACAACACAAGCCCAAGTAGGCCCTAGCACCACCAGGGGAATCTGTGGACACCAGCTCTACTGGCTTCAAGCTGCTGAGCCTGCCTGAGCTGTAGCCTAGGGGCATAGAGGTGGAAATCTGAAGCAGCCAGACCACCTGTCCACCACAGATTACTCTGTGAGCCTCAGGGTAACTCAGGGGAAACACTGAGAGTCCTGGCCTTGGCCTCAGTCTAGACATCCAGAGGCTACAGCACACAAAGTAAAACGACCAGCACCTAGCTCCCAGCCTGAGAAGTATGGCTCAGAGCTCTCTGTACCCCAGAAGCAGAAATACACTTTAAAGGTCAGGAAATAGGCAATCACAATGGGCTGGAAGCAACTTGCAAAGGCAAGACCAAAGACAATTGCATTCTATTATTGTGAACGAGAAGAATCACTTTCAGAAGACACCATGGACTCTGTATCCACACCTGAGACCACAGAAAGAAATATGAACTGGTCTCAAGCCCAAAAAGCATTCTTGGAGGATCTCAAGAAAGATTTTAAATCTAAATTAGAGAGGTAGAAGATAAATTTAAATCTACAGTGACCAAACTGAACAAAATAAATCCTTAAAAATAAAAATGTGTGAACTAGGACAGGAGGTTCAAAATCTAACTGGAAAAATACCTACCTAAAAAAGGAGCTTCAAAAACTAACTGAGGAAAATAATTCACTAAAAATTAGAATCAGTTAAATTGAAGCTAAGTACTCTATGATGCATCAAGAATCAGTCAAGCAAAACACGATGATTGAAAAATTAGAAGAAAGTATAAAATATCTTACTGGAAAGGCAACTGACCTGGAGAACAGATCTAGTAGACATAACCTAAGAATTATTGGTCTACTGGAAAGACATGATGAAAAGAGCAGCCTGAACAACATCCTCCAAGATATTGTCAAAGAAAACTGTCCTGAAGTCCTAGAATCAGAGGGTAAAATAGTTATCAAAAGAATTCACTGGACTCCTCCTGAAAAAGATCCCAAATTGAAAACTCCAAGAAATATAGTAGCCAAATTCCAGAATTACAAGATCAAGGAGAAAATACTGCAAGCAGCAAAAAGAAACAATTCAAATATTGTGGAACTAAAGCCAAGATTACACAGACCTAGCAGCTTCTACATTAAAAGATCAGAGGAATTGGAATTTGATATTTTGTAAGGCAAAAGATCTAGGATTGCAACCAAGGATCAACTACCTGTCAAAACTGAGCATAATCTTTCAGGCAAGGAGATGGTCATTTAATGAAATAAGGGACTTCCAGACTTTTCTGATGAAAAAGCCAGAGGGTAATGGAAAATTTGATCTCCAATTACAAGACTCAAGAAAGACATAAAAAGGTAAACAAGGAACACACACACACACACACACACACACACACACACTTGCACTCATGCACACATGCATATAAATTGGGATTTAATAAGAGCAAACAGTTTACATCCCTATATGAGAAGCTGATACCTGTCAATACTGAAATTTATATGATTATTTATATGATTTATATGATTATTTATATGAAATTTATATGATTATTTATATGACCTTTAAAAGGGATATACATAGATAGAGGGTGTGGTTATAAATAAACTAATCTGATGATAAAAAAGCCTTATTAAGGAGTTCAAAGGAACTGTAATGGGAGAAAAGGAAAGGATGAGGCAGAAAAAGGTCAATTATGCCACACAAAGAGGCATAAAAACATAATATAGTAGAGGTAAAGGAGGGAGGGAGATGATCATATGAATTTTATTCTCATTGATTCTGGTTCAAAGAGGGATCAACATAATCAATTAAGTTTAATATTCTAATGTGAAAAGACAAAAAAAACCTCATTATAATAGAGGGAAAGGAGGGAGGGAGAAGAGCACTATATGAAATTTACTCTCACTGGTTTGGGGCCAAAGAGGGAATAACATACTCTGATAAGTATAAAAATCCATTGTGCCCTATAGGCAGTAGGAGGTGTAAGGGGGGGGAGGGATAAGAAGGGGGAGTGATTAGAAGGGAGGGAAATATTAGTAAGGGGAAAGGGTAGGTAAAGAGGGGGAGTCACAGGGAGGGAATGGTGAGGGAGGCGGTGGTCAAAAGGAAAACTCTTAAGGAGGGGAAGGGAGAAGGAAGAAACAAAAGCATAAACAGGGGAGGGAATAGGATGGAGGGAAAGACATAGATAGTAATCATAACTGTGAATGTGAATGGAATAAACTCTCCCATAAAACAGAGGCAGACAGCAGAATGGATTAAAATCCATAATACTACACTATGCTGTCTACAAGAAACACATTTGAAACAAGGGGATACACATAGGGTAAAGGAAAAAGGCTGAAGTTGAATATATTATGCTTCAGCCAAAGTAAAAAAAAAGCCAGGGTAGAAATCTTTATCTCAGATAAAGCAAAAGTGAAAATAGATCTAATCAAAAGAGATAAGAAAGGAAACTATATCTTGCTAAAAGGCACCATCCAGAATGAAGTAATATCATTACTTAATATATATGCACCAAGTGGTATAGCTTTCAAATTCCTAGAAGAGAAGTTAAGGTAACTAGAGGAAGAAATAGCAAAACAATACTAGTGGAGGACCTCAATTTCCCCCTCTCTGAACTTGATAAATCTAACCTTAAAATAAACAAGAAAGAAGTTAAGGAGGTGAATAGAATTTTAGAGAGGCTAGATGCGATAGATCTTTGGAGAAAATTGAATGGGGATGAAAAGGGATATAACTTCTTCTCAGCAATACTTGGCACATACACAAAAATCAACCATGTACCAGGGCATAAAAACCTTACAATTCAGTGCAGAAAGGCAGAAATATTAAATGCGTCATTCTCAGACCATGATGCAATAAAAACCATATGCAATAAAGGGACATGGAAAGATAGGATAAAAACTAATTGGAAACTAAATATCTTAATCCTAAAGAATGAGTGGGTATCTTTCCCCTCTCTCAAGATGGCAGACAAAAAGCCACCCAAGGAAAAGAAGGTCAAAAAGGAAAAAAAAGAGAACAAAAAGGAAGATGTAGCTGAAAAGGTCAAAAAGCCTCCAAACCATTGCAGTCGGAATCCAGCCCTGGCCCGAGGGATTGGTAGATCCTCCAGGTCTGCAATGTATTCCCAGAGAGCCATGTACAAGCGGAAACATGCTGCCCCCAAAACCTGGATTGAAAGGAAGAAGAAAGAAAAAGTGCCTGCTACTGTCTCAAAGCCTGTTGGTGGTGATAAGAATGGAGGAACTCGAGTGGTAAAGATTCGTAAAATGCCTCGGTATTACCCTGCTGAGGATGTGCCTAGAAAGCTGCTAAGTCATGGCAAAAAGCCCTTCAGCCAGCAGGTGAGGAGACTTCGAGCTAGCATCACCCCAGGCACCATTCTGATCATGCTCACTGGCCACCACAGGGGCAAGCGAGTGGTTTTCCTGAAGTAACTGGCTAGTGGCTTGCTACTGGTGACTGGACCTCTGACCATCAATGTTCCTCTGAGAAGGACCCATCAGAAATTTGTCATTGCCACCTCTACCCGGGTTAACCTTTCAGGTGTGAAAATTCCAAATCATCTTACTAATGCTTACTTAAAGAAGAGGCTCTGTAAACCTAGACACCAAGAAGGAGAGATTTTTGACACAGAAAAAGAGAAATATGAGATTACAGAGCAGTGCAAGGCTGATCAGAAAACAATAAACTCTCAGATCCTACCCTAAATCAAGAAAATTCCTCAACTCTGTGGCTACCTGCGTTCTGTCTTCTCTCTCTTCAATGGAGTTTATCTTCACAAGCTGGTGTTTTAAATGCCTCATAGAGAACACTTATTAAAATATTTGCAATAGCTAAAAAAAAAGAATAAGTGGGTAAAACAAGAAATTATAGAAACAACCAGTAACTTCATTCAAGAGAATGACAATAATGAGACAACACACCAAAACTTGTGGGATACAGCAAAGGTGGTTCTTAGGGGAAGTTTTATATCCCTGAGTGCATACATGAATAAATTAGAGAAAATGGAGGTCAATGAATTAGGCATGCAAAAGAAAAAGCTAGAAAAAGAACAAATTGAAAATCCCCAATTAAATGCTAAATTAGAAATAATGAAAACCAAAGGAGAGATTAATAAAATTGGAATTAAGAAAACTATTAAATTAATAAATAAAACTAAGAGCAGGTGTTATGGAAAAAAATAAAATTGATAGATACATAATCAATATGCTAAAAAAAGAAAGAAGAAAACCATATTATGAGTATTAAAAATGAAAAGGGTGTCTCTACCTCCAGTGAAGAGGAAACTAAAACAATAATTAGGAATTATTTTGCCCAATTATATGCACATAAGTTTGACAATCAGTGAAATGGATAAATATTTACAAAAATATAAATTGTCCAGATTAACTGAAGAGGAAGTAAATTACTTAACCCCATTTTAGAAAAATAAATCGAACAAGCCATCAGTGAAGTCCCTAGGAAAAAATCTCCAGGGCCAGATGGATTTACTAGTGAATTCTATCAAACTTTTAAAGAACAATTGATTCCAATACTCTACAAACTATTTGGGAAAATTAGTTAAGAAGGAATGTTACCAAGTTCTTTTTATGACACAAATATGGTACTGATACCTAAATCAGGAAGAGATAAAACAGAGAAAGAAAATTATAGACCAATTTCCCTCATGAATATAGATGCAAACATTTTAAATAAAATCTTAGCTAAAAGACTGCAGCAACTTATAACAAGAATAACACACTTTGATCGGGTAGGATTTATTCCAGCATTGCAAGGGTGGTTTATTATTAGGAAACCCATCAGTATAATTGATCATATCAACAATAAAACTAGCAGAAACCACATGACTATCTCAATAGATGCAGAAAAGGCTTTTGACAAAATACAACATCCATTCCTATTAAAAATAAAAACACTGGAAAGTATAGGAATAAATGGAGTCTTCCTTAAAATAATAGGTAGCATCTTTTTAAAGCCATCAGCAAGTATTATATGTAATAGCAATAAGCTAGAAGCATTCCCAACAAGATCAGGTGTGAAACAAGGATGTCCACTATCACCCCTCTTATTCAATCTGGCACTAGAAATGTTAGCAATAGCAATTAGAGAAGAAAAAGAAATCAAAGGAATCAAATTAGGCAAAGAAGAGACTAAGCTATCACTCTTTACAGATGCTATGATGATATACTTAGAGAATCCTAGAGAATCAAGTAAAAAACTACTTGAGACAATAAATAAATTTGGCAAAGTTGCAGAATATAAAATAAACCCACATAAATCCTTGGCATTCCTATATATTTCTAATGAAAACCAACAGCAAGAGGTAGAAAGAGAAATCCCATTTAAAGTCACTGTAGATATCATAAAATATTTAGGAATCTACCTGCCAAAACAAACCCAGGACCTATATGAACACAACTACTAAACACTTTTCACACAAATAAAGTCAGATCTAACTAATTGGAAAAATACTGTGCTAGTGGCTGGCTTGAGCTAATATAATAAAAATGACAATTTGACCTAAATTAAATTACATATTTAGTGCCATACCAATCAAACTACAAAAACTTACCTTAGAAAGCTAGAAAAAATAGTAACAAAATTAATTTGGAAGAACAAAAGGTCCAGAATATCAAGGGAATCAATGAAAAGAAATGCTAGGGAAGGTGGCCTAGCCATACCAGATTTTAATCTGCATTATGAAGCAGCACTCATCAAAACTACTTGGTACTGGCTGAGGAATAGAGTAGTGGATCAATGGAGTAGATGGGGTACACAAGACTTAGCAGTCAATGACTATAGTAATCTACTGTTTGATAAACCCAAAGACCCCAGTTTTGGGGATAAGAACACACTATTTGACAAAAACTGCTGGGAAAACTGGAATATAGTATGGCAGAAACTAGGCATAGACCATTATCTAACACCATATACCAAAACCAAGTCTAAATGGGTGCATGATCTAGGTATAAAGGATGATACTGTAAGCAATCTGGGAAAGAAAGGAATAGTTTACCTGTCAGATTTGTGGAGAGGGGAAGACTTTATGACCAAACAAGAGATAGAGAGCATTATAAAATGCAAAATGGATAATTTTGATTACATTAAATTAAAAAGTTTCTATACAAACAAAGCCAACATAACCAAGATTAAGAGAGGAGTGGAAAATTGGGAAAGAATTTTTACAACCCATGTCTCTGATAAAGGCCTCATTTCTAAAATATACAGAGAATTGAGTCAAATCTATAAGAATACAAGTCATTCCCCAATTGATAAATGGTCAAAGGATATGAACAGGCAGTTTTCAGAGGAGGAAGTTAAAAATATCTATAAGCATATGAAAAAATACTCTGATTCACTATTGATTAGAGAAATGCAAATCAAAACAATTCTGAGGTACCACATCTTACCAGTCAGATTGGCTAAGATGACAAAACAGGAAGATAATAAATGCTGGAGAGGAAGTGGACAAATTGGAACACTAATGCACTGTTGGTGGAGTTGTGAACTGATCCAACCATTCTGGAGAGCAATCTGGAACTATGCCCAAAGGGCTATAAATAATTTCATACTCTTTGACCCAACAATACCACTTCTAGGGTTGTATCCTAAAGAGATCATAGAAGTGTGAGGAAGACCCATATGTATAAAAATATTTATAGCAGCTCTTTTTGGGGTGGTAAAGAATTGGAAATTAAGGGGATGCCCATCAATTGGGGAATGGCTAAACAAGTTGTGGTATATGAATGTAATGGAATACTATTGTGCTATAAGAAATGAGGAGCAGATGGACTTCATATTTACCTGAAGAGGCTTATACAAACCGATGTTCAGTAAGAAGAGCAGAAACGGGAGAAATTTGTACATAATTATAGACACAATGTATGTGTGATGACCAACTTTGATAGACTAGACTCTTTTCAGCAATGCAGGCTTATAATACATCTCCAAAAGACTCACAATGGAGAGAGATGTCTACTTTCAGAGAAAGAACAGAGTTTGAATTCAGATTGAAGCAAATTATCTGCTCTCTTTCTTTTTCTTGTTTGGTTTTTGTTTCCTCTTTCCCATTGTTCATTATATCTGAAACAATCCTTTATAGCCTGAATAATGTCCAATGTAAGTATTTGTAAAATTTGTAAAAAAATAAAAACAAGTAAGATCCTATACTTGATTGCATATCTCCATGGGGGGGGAGAGGAGAGGAAGGGTGAGAAAATTTGAAACTCAAGGGATTGTGGAACTGAATCTTGTAAACTAAAAGTAAACAAATTAATAAAGCAAAAAAATTTAAAATGAGGGGGTTAATAAAAACTTATTAAGGGTCTATTATGTGCCAGGCATTGTACTGCATGCTTCAGATACCAAGAAAGGAAAAATAAGGTTCCTGATCTTTTTTTTTATGTTTAACAAATGCTATATTAACTTCTGGTTTACATAATTCATTTCCACCAGATTTTGAGTTACAATTTTCCCCCATTTTTCCCTACCCACCACCCCAGAATAGCAGTCCCACTAGATATCCCCTCATCCAATCTACTCTCTCCCATATCTTCTCCCATACCCCCTTCGACTTTGCCATTAGGGCAAGATGAATCTCTGAGCCCCAATGCCTGAACATCTTATCTCCCAATTACACACAGAATAGTATTAATAATAGTATTTATATACATTTGAAACATTTAATTTTATTTTTATTTTATTTTTTTGCTTTTTGGAGGGCAATTGGGGTTAAGTAACTTGCCCAAGGTCACACGGCCAGGTTTTTGGAAACATTTAATTTTAAAACTCTGAATTTCAGATCCATTCCCTTCCTCCCTTGTCACCCACTCCCGCTGGGAAGATAAGCAATTCAATATGTGTTGTACATGGATAGCTATGCAAAACATTACCATAGTAGATAAATTGTAAAAGACTGCTTATATTTCCCTCCCATCCATCCCACCCCCCACCTGGTCCATTCCCTACTTTGATCCTGTCCCTCTTCAAAAGTGGGTACTTCCAACATCCCCTCCCCCTAGAATGTCCTCCCCTCCATCATCCCCCCTCTCATCTCCCTTCCCCCTACTCTCCTGCAGGGTGAGATATTCCATTTAGTATGTATGTGATTCTCTCCCTGAGCCAAATTCAATGAGAATAGGGTTTTGCCTTTTTGCCTTCCTGTTCTTCCCCTCCCCTGCAACTACTTCCCCTTGCCTCTTCTACATGAAATAGTTTACCCTACCCTGTCTCTCCCCATCTCCTCTTGCCACATTCCTCTCTCACCTCTTAACTTCACCCCTTAGGTATCATCCCTTCCCACCAAATTCAACCTGTGCCCTCTATCCATGTATACCTGTAAACATATATAGACACATTCACATATGTATTCATATGTCCATATACCCTTCTTCAATTATTTTCGTAACGAGAAAGGTTTCATCAGACACAGTTATTGTTTTTCCATGTAGGAATGTAAATAGTTCAACTTTGATAAGTTCCTTTTGATTTCTTTTCCCTGATTACCTTCTCAGGCATCTCTTCCTTCTTGTGTCTGGATGTCAAATTTTCTATTCAACTCTGGTTTTTCCTCAAGAATGCTTGAAAGTCCTCTATTCCACTGAATGACCATATTTTCCCCTGAAACAAAATACTCAGTTTTGCTGGGTAGGTGACCCTTGGGTTCATTCCCAGTTCTTTTGCCCTCTGGAAGATCATATTCCATGCCCTTCGATCCCTCAGTGTAGAAGCTGCCAGGTCCTGGGCTATTCTGATTGTGTTTCCACAATATTGAAATTGTTTCTTCTGGCTGCTTGTAGTATTTTCTCCTTGATCTGGGGATTCTGGAACCTGGCTATAATATTCCTGGGAGTTTTCTTTTTGGGATCTTTTTCAGGAGGTGATTGGTGGATTCTTTCAACCTTTATTTCCCCCACTGGGTCTAAAACATCAGGGCAATTTTCCTTGAGAATTTCTTGAAGGATGATTTCTAGGTTCTTTCTTTGATCATGACTTTCAGGTAGTCCAACAATTTTTAAATTATCTCTCCTGGATCTATTTTCCAGGTCAGTGGTTTTTCCCATGAGATATTTCACATTGCCTTCTATTCTTTCATTTGTTTGGATCTGTTTAACAGCATCTTGGTTTCTCATAAAGTCACTAGCTTCCATTTGCTCCAGTCTAATTCTGAAGGAGTGATTCTCCTCAGTGAGCTTTTGAGATTCTTTTTCCATCTAGCAAATTTGGCTTTTAAGGCATTCTTCTCCTCATTGCCTTTCTGGGCCTCTTTTGTCATTTGAGTTAGGTCTACTTTTTAAGGTGTTGTTTGCCTCAGTCAGGCTGTTGACTGTCATTTCATACTTTTCTTGCATCTTTATAATTTCTCTTCCCAATTTTTCCCCCACTTCTCTTATCTGCTTCTTAAGGTCCTCTATGGTCTGTAGCCAGCTTGTATTTTCATTTGGGGCTTTTGGTGCAGGAGTTCTGACCTCACAGTCCTCCTCCTGTTCCATGTTTTGATCCTCTTTGCCCCCAAAATAGGAGTCTAAAGTTGCATTCTTCTGTTTATTTTGTGTCCTTTGCCTGGGCATATTGCCACTTAATTACTTGATTTTGGGGCTTGTTGCCACAGTAGGACTCTGCCAGACAGAAAGCTTCTGTCCCAAACGTGGGGTCTTCACAACTCCTGGAGGTTGGGTGGCCTCTGTAAAGCCTCCACACGCTCTGGCAAATTGGATACCCACCCCAGGCCTACCCCCAAGACCACAGTCCAGATCCAAGCAGGTTAAAGCAAGAGCAATTAACTCCCAGACTGATTGCTGGATCTCTCTACAGTTCAAAGACTAGGAGCTAGAGCTGCCACTGGCTGCAAAATGGCCTCTGTGCTGAGTTTCCTCAGCAGCTTTTGGCCCCCGGGGAGGAAGCCGACTTGTTCCCCAAATACTGGTCCCAAAGTCCATAGGGCACTAACCTCTCACTTTGTCCTAGACATATCTGTGCTGATAATTCTGGAATCGCCACAGCTGCTGGTTTTCTGGGGTCCCTCCAGCCGGCTGCTGGCCTGGCCACCCTGGGGCTAAAACTGGGGCTCACTCGGGCCTGGGCTCAGCTCCCAGAGAGCTGCACTGTTGGTTCCCAGTGTGCTATGCTTCCCACTCTCAAAGTGCTGCGCTGGCTGTTCCTTGCAGGGCTGCTGGGCTGTCCTCAGCAGGAGGTTAGCTTCTCTGTGTCGTTTTGTGGGTGCTGGGGCTCCAGAAGTTGTTCAGATTCCCCTTTTACATAGTTTGGAGGTGGTGTGGGGCAGAGCACTTTGGAAGTGCTGTTTCTCCTCCGCTGTCTTGGCTCCGCCAAGGTCCCTGATCTTAAGCAAGTTACAATCTAATGGGGTAGACCACATGCAAAGACTATATACAAAAAAAGCTAAGTTCAATAAATAGGAAATAATCAACAGAGGGAAGGCATTAAATTAAGAGAGACTGGGAAAGGCTTTCTATAGAAGGTGGGATTTTAGCTTGAAGGAAACCAGAGAAGTCAGAAAGTGGAGATGAGTAGAAAGAGTATTCCAGGCATGGAGGACAGTCAGAGAAAATGCCCAGACCCAAGAGATAGAGTGGCCTAGAATTTCAAAAGTTGGTGCTTGTTGATGATTCAATTCACAATTAAAAAAAGAAATTTGTCTTAAAATAGTATTCCACAGTTTCTTATACAACCTCTTTTCTTGTTGTCTTGTTTACTGTTACAAATATGTAAATATATGGATATCCCTATATTTATACATCTATATTTATGTAACTATATATATCTACAAAAACAAAGGATATATAACAGGCAAGCAAGAAAAAGGATGCATACTTATATATACTCTCTATATATGTACATATACTCTATATATATGTACACACACAGATACATATGTCAAGTGATAGTGAACAGGCAGCAAGTACCAGCAGGAGTAGCCAGTGCTGTCTCCAATAAAGACTTCTATCAAAAACATGAATATAAGACGTGATGTTAACTATTTGGGAAGAATAAAATTGTAAATGGTAGCATTTAGTTGATGTGTCCTTTCATAGTTTTGAATAATGATGGGAACTGAATTAACTGGAATAGAATGAGAAGCTATGTTTCAGTTTCCTTATCTACAAATAGGAAAGGGTTAGACTGAATAATCTTCAAGGTGCCTTCTTGCTCTAAATCCCATAATCCTATAATCCTGGAATGAGAATTGATCTCATTGCACAAGACACCCACTCCTACTGGATACAGCTACTTTTAATTTCGAGACCAAATTAAAAATCAAAAGGTTGTTTGGTAAGTAAAAGGAACTAGATGTTCTTAAGAGAAATTTCCAATAAGCCACAGTAGCTTTGTGAATCACCCTTTTTTCTACTGGCAATACTTCTGTCCAAAAATGTAGGCCTCTAAAATGTGGAGAATGTTAAGTAAATCTTTGAGAATTGATAATAATTGCTAATAATCTTCAGACTATGAGAGAACAAAAATTATTAATTGAGAATTGAAGTTAGATATATAACTCAATGCTTTGAGTTCAGTTTACCAGATCCTATAAGTAGTTGTAAATGTGACAAACAAGCCACTTTTGTTCATCTTCGAAAAATCTTGGAGATTGAAAGAAATGGTTCAGTCTTAAAGGTGAGAAAATATCTGTTTTGTTTTGTTTTTTCCAATAGGAAAAACAAGGAAGAATAAGATACTCTGTCTCTGACCCTTTTTCATAAGGAGTAGTTAATGCCAAGAGATATAGAAAAAAACGTGTTTTTGTTTAAAATAATAGATTTCAATTCATTGTCAAAGAGTGGGATATTGACATTGTTATGAACATTTTGATATCTAATAGTAGAAAATTAACTTTGTTTTATCATTCATTGAAAAGTATATATATAAATGTATATACAATGCATATATTTACATATATGTATGTATCTATATGTATATACATACATATATGTATATGTGTATATGAAGAAAGCTTTCAGAAGAGATTTTGGAACATTTCAGAGAGAAAATGATCTGTAGCATAGCTGGGGAGTACAATGTGCAGGACTTGGAGTCATGAAGAGTCATTTTGAAATTGAGTCTCAGCCTCTTCCTAGTTGGTTGACAATGGGAGGCAATTAATATCTCTCAGGCTCAGTTTTCTCACCTAGTTGTGCGGATCAAGTGAGAACATTTGCACAGTGATTTTTTTTCAAATTTCAAAGAGCTATTATTTGAAAACTTGGATGTCTTGTTAACAAAGTAGAGTGATATTTTGTTTGTGTGGAAACAGTTTAATGTTATAAAGAAGTGGAGAAAGATCTTTTATTAAAAATGAGAGAAATGGCAATATGAAGAAACTGTTCCAAGGGCACCAAAGAGACAGATTGCCTTGTTGGAGACCTAAAAGGGGCAGTATGGGTACCTACTCTAATTCACACATCCATATTTTATAATTAAAGAGGATAAACATAAGAAAATGGGATATAAATATTTGGAGCCACTGAGCCACAATTTAAAAAGGACTGTCAAATTAATTGGAGAAGTAGGGAGTTGTGATTTTTAAGGGAAGGTAAGTTAATGTGAGTCAGATAGCTCTAATTTAAAATCATTGAACATTGCAAGTGAGGATAGCAAGCTTCATAACAGCAGTGTCAGCAACAGGAGAAGAAGCTGAGGAGAAGTTGAAGACATCGTAGGTGGGCTGAAAAGCTGCTTATCCTGAGCTGTGACAGGAGCAGTCAGCTGAGAGAAGGCTTCAGTTGATTGATGCCTGGTACGCCTGAGAAAGAACTGACCTCACTGGCCAAGAGTTCTGGTGCCAGATATTTCCCTTCACCACCATCCAGAGCAGGATAAAAGTAAAGCTTTACATAAAGGTTTATTGCTCTCTGCTGCCACCTCTAGCTTGTAAAGGAAACGCAGAGAGAGTTTTACAGCTACTGTGGAGTTTTGTTGAGCAGGCTTAGAGTAAAACATGAATTGTCTTGCTGTGAGATCCATCCTGTTTGGACAGTGAGATGAGTAAATGACTGCCTGATCTTGTCTGTAGAGTTCAGAGACACTCAGTTTGATGAGCTTCATAGTTCTTTCTTTAAGAGAATTGTAATTCACATTGAGCTAACACTTTCTAAATAGCCCTTTAAGGATTATGATCAATTGAGAGAGTTTGTAAAGCTCTATGATCCAGCAAAGAAGAAAATTTCCCCTGATGAAGAGTGATGAGGATTAACAATCAGGAAGACAATATAGAAGCAGTTTTGTGTGGTGCAGATGTTCCTGATGGGACCAATAAAATTGAAGCCTACAGTCTAGAGTTGTGAGTTACCCTAAGCAGGTGAACTTTCTGCCTCATGGGTTTCCACTCAAGGGTCCCAAGTGTGGATCCACCTTCATGATAGTTATTGAGTGCATTAGTGGAAGAGTGTAATATGATGTTATGTAGATGTTGGGAAGAATTTTATTACTTATATATTTGCTGTACTATATCAGTATCTGTACTTTAAGCCGTTATGATGAATGGTAGGTTGTATAGCTAGAAAACACATTGGATGGAGGCTCAATCATTATAGTGGTGTGTAAGGAAAGTACATTTTTCCTCAGCATTTACCTCTGGGATCCTGAGAGAGTCTGGGTGTAACAGGTTAGAGAAGTGATTCAAACCCAGAAAGAAGTAGAGTATTTTCACTTATCTAGGTAAGAAGTGTGAGTTCCCAAGTGTGACATTATGAGAGTGTCTATACTTCATGATGACTTGTTATTATGTTGTGGAGGCATTGGGAGAGATCAAACATGTATTAGAGGGTTTTACTGCAGTTTCTAGACCTCACCTAGAGAACATATGGTGCTACATTATGGGGGCTTTGAAGGAGACCATCCCATTTTTCTTGTTACAGCAAATTTGTTCAATTATGCTATGGTGAATTTGACTTTAATTCCTGGTAAAATTGTAGAAAGTAATTTCAAAGAGATGACTGGAAAACATTTAGAAAATAGCCATCACTAAAAACCAACAGGACTTAATACTATCGATCATGCCAAATTGTCCTTATTTCCTTTTATGACAAGATTACTAGGCAAATTTCATAAATATGGTATATCTTGACCTCAGCAAAAGATTTGGCAAAGTCTATCAAAATATCTTTGTAGGTAAGATGAATGATAATATAACAAGAAGGATTTAGAGCTAGTTGAACACTTGGTATAACATCACTACTTTTTGGGTACAATTTCATCCGGAAAGGTGGTCTCTAGTGAAGTGGTTTATAAATTTGTCCTTAATCCTCCTCTGTTCAACACTTTTATAAGTGACTTGTATGAAGGTATAGATAGCATGCTTGCCAAAGATTAGTGTCAACAGGTGGAATACCAGAATACCAGGACTAGTTTAAGGAATTGGGCATCACAGGAACATAGCTTTAAAGCTGAAAAGGATCTGAAGATTCATCTTACCCAAACCCCTCATTTTACAGATTAAAATAATTTAAGAGAGATTAAATAACTTACATGAAGTCACACATGGTAATGAACAGAGCCGGGATTTGAAGTCAGAAATTCTAATGGCCATTCTGGTCTTTCTACAAATGCTGTCCTACAGAAGGGGGATTACCCTCATTCTACTTAATTCTAGAGGGCAGGAGTATGAACAATGGATAGAAGTTAAGGGGAGGTATCTTTCAACTCAATATAAGGAAAAACTTCCAAATAGAGCAATCTAACATCAGAATAAGCTATTTTGGAGGGTAAGGATTTATTCATTATTGAAGATCTTCAAACAGAAATTGGATAACGACTTGTCAGGGGAAATATAGAGGGGATTGCTGTTTAGGTACAGATGGCTAAGGGGACCTCTTGGCCCTTCCATCTTTGCAATGCTATGGTTTCATTCTATAAATGCAACTCTCTTTCTTTACAACATCATCTTGGACTTGCTTCAATAGAATAACGATCTCGAAAATCTGTAAAGTGCTCTAGTTTTTAGCATTTGATGGTCTCGTAGAGTAAGGGTACGATATAACCCTTTTCCATTGTTATTATTAACATGAACTCTTGACATACTCTGCCTGTGAAATCCTTAAACATGAGCTTTTTCATTATACAAATCATTAGTAGATAGTACTCATATATATTTAGTGCTTTATAAAGCACTTTGCTTGACATTCTATAAAATAGGCAGTGTAATTGTTTTTTTTTTTCATTTCACAAATGGGGAAACTAGGCCTGAAAGAGCTTGGTTGATCTGACCAGTGTCTCACAGCTAGTAAGTTTCAGAGATTTGAACTTGGCTTTTCTGGTTCTAGGATTTGAGCTCTTCCTCCTTTCCTCTCCCCACTTTGTTGATGTCTGTAAGTTCCTAAACCTGTATGTAGTATTGAGTTTACTTATGTGAGCTACTTTCATAAATATTGATCCTGAGATCAAAATGTTCCACGCCAGCACCCCCATGGTGCCCAGGATTAATATTAGATAGTAACAGCATCATAGAACTGCATTGTAGTAATTTTAGGATTAGAAAGGATCTAAAAAGACTCCTCTCATAATTTTACAGATGAGGAAACTGAAATTCAGAGAGGTGAACTTATTTACTTGCCCAAGGTCATATCCATCTTAAAGGGTCAATCCAGGCTTCTGTGATAAAACACAGGGAAAGGGAGAGGAACTGAACGTCCCATTTTGTTATAGCTGCTGACATAAACAAGTGACCTCATCTAAGAGTAAACTTCTCAAGAACTTAGTCATGGAATTGCCAAGAGTACTGAGACATATTCAAACCCATATCTTCTAGATTAAGGTCAGTTCTCTACCTACCATACCACACTGCCTCTGATGATTAAATAATGTTCAGCAAAAAGTTACTATGATCTTTACCAATAGTTAGCATGACATCTCCATTGAACTGAAGACATCAGTGAATGTAATCCATCAGTATATTTATTTAGTATTTTCTTCTCTTTGAAAAAGCTCATTAATTGTGAGAATAACAGCAAGAGTAATTAGAGTTCTAATTGAAGCAGACTAATGAGATGTCTCAATGCTAATGAGATAATGCTCTTTTTCATTCCCTCAATCATAGCATTTGGGCCTCATCAGTGATAATGCAAAGGATGAGTTCTATTAAATCCAAGAGGTGGGCAACTGGCACAGATTGTAACAGCATCACTCAGGAGAAGTGGAACAGGTCTGGGCAAGAATAGAAGGGAGTTGGCTCCTTCTCAAAAGGGGAATTCTGTCTCACAGTATAAGCTGGGTCTGATCCCCAGTGAGTCATCTGACCTTTGGCTGCAGCAGTAGGATGAGAGGCAATTGGGAAAGGAGATCAGAGCCCCTTAACATATTACTCAAGAACATTTGCTATAGGAAAATGAGGTGCTTCAGCTACTGCCTCACAGATTTGCTTTGAGGAGAGTGCTTTGTAAATATTAAAGACATAAAATTGTATATTTGTGATCATGATAATTATTATTTTTATTGTTCTTACTATTACTAATAATACTTTTGTTTCTTTTGAACCAAAGACTGATACCTCTAATCCCACACTTATGAAATATCAGGTAATTTTCTTCATTTGCTCACTCCAAATTAATAAAAAGCAAGATTTATTTAGCATCTATTATGTGAAGTTCTTTGAGCTAGGCTTTGGAAGTTGGGAAATACAGAGAAAGGCAGACATGGTCCCTGCACTCATAGAACTGAATATCTGGGGAGGAATGGAGAACGATTAATATTGTTTGAACAGTTTCAACTCTCTGTCAGGGCAGGAGGGCATCCAACACTCTGTCTTTGGTACATTTGACCATAGTGTAGTTTATCTGTTTGTCTCTTATTGCTGACCTTGTCTGAGCATATGTACCCCTGGCTTTTGTTGTTGCTGTTGTTCATCTAAAGCAAAATAAATTTTGCTCTAGCCCCTCATTTGAACTCTGAGTGAATCTTTGTATCAAGTCTTTTTCCTTTTTATATGAATTTTTGTTTCATATTTTTCACATGTTCTGTTTCCACATTGCCCACATTTCCTCTTGCATTCATCTCGTTCCCTTTTGCCCTCCTAGAGAACTATACCTTATAAAAAATTTAAAAAGAAAGAATATAAAGAAATTTACCAAGACTAACATTGCATATAATGAGAGATTTTTAAAATGTTTCACACTCATGTAATTCCACTTCTGCAAAGCAATGGAAGAGAGGTAATTTCTACTTGTTCTTTTGGACCAACCTTGATCTTTATAATTTCACAACATTCAATCTAATTACTTTGTGGTTGTTATTCTTTCCATTTATGTTGTACTCATTGTATATGTTGTTTTCTTGGCACTGCTTACCTCATTTTGCATCTGTTCATAGACGTCTTTCCATGTTTTTCTGTCTTCCTCATGTTTGTTGTTTCTTACATCAATTGTGTTTCTTTTTTTTTTCTTTTTGCTTTTTGGAGGGCAATTGGGGTTAAGTGACTTGCCCAAGGTCACACGGCTAGTTTGTGTGTGTGTGTGTGTGTGTGTGTGTGTGTGTGTGTGTGTGTGTGTGTTGTGTCTGAGGTCGGATTTGAACTCAGGTCCTCCTGACTCCAGGGCTGGTGCTCTATTCACTGGGCCACCTAGCCACCCCATCACTTGTGTTTCTTAAAGTGAAATATATATTATTAGATTCTGCTTTCTCATCCATTCTTCTACCATCCTCCTTTTTGTGGAGTTCGTCCTATTACTGGTAACAGTCATGATTGTTGAATGTTTATTTCCCTCCATCCTCCCTTCTTGTACATTTTCTTCCTTTTTCTATGAATGTGACATTGGGTGGTTTTCCTGTGGGACAGTCCTGTGACCCTACATGCTGTATACACAGAAGAAGAAATTGCTCCTGATCTGTTGAGGTAGACAAAAAGCCTCCTTTGGATGACTACCAGGAACTCTTAGAGCTTCAGATATGTGGGAAGATGGTCTCCCCAAATGTCCCTTGACTAGTAGTACTTGCAACCCCAGGGAATGAAAAGCCTATATTCCCCTTAATGAGATTTCTGGTTGAACTGAGATCTTATAGTAACCAGAGAAACCCTTTATTCTTGTATATTCTTTGGTCTATTATAATCTGCACAACTTCCCTATTTCTCCTTGCTTTAATGAAGATATATGCCTGCTATTTATGATGGTATTTTTCATAACCAGCATTTGATTAGAGAGAGCTGAATAGGCAATAGTAAGCTAAGTATTACCTTCCCTTTGAGAGTAATGAGGGAAAAGTGGCATTTATACTGACCTTCAACGTATCATATCCCTAGATGGCCAATATTTAAGGTACAAAGAACAGATAATTCTGGCTCTATATCCCACGTGGGGACAGGCAAAGGAAGAAGCAAGCAGTCAGTCATGACCCTCCTCCTATTCCCTACAAAGATGGAACACTCAGCCTTCTCTTGGAGAGAGGGTTGGCCAGATCGTAGATCAATTATCAATCCATGTCACATGTGAGCTGAATTATTTTACACTAGAATCATATTTATACTAGATAGCAATAATTCTATATCTTACATGAATTTGCCACTCTTCCTCCTGTCTTTGTCAAGAATAGATTTAGCATGGATAGATTCATAGATTACTAGAGTTGGTGGGGACCTAAAAGAACATCTAGATCAACCCACTTGTTTTACAGATGAAGAAAATGAGTTTCAGAAAAGTGAATGATTTGCCCAGGGTCATACAACTAGTTAGTGGGGAAGGGAGAGAACTTTATCAGTACTTTTCTCCTTGCATCACAGTACTCTAAATCTTGTGCCCATCCTTTTTTCTCCATGAGAATGGGAATGGTTTTTACCTGCTCTTTGTAGAAATGAGAGAAGATTATTGTGGGAATAGAAAGAATTACTGCCAACTTATTCTAAGGTCAAACCTACTGAAGCTGCAGTAAATCCTAATGGATTCCCATGTAGAAAGCCAAATAAACCTTCACAGGGGAAACACTGCATGCCTGCAGTTACAAGCTACAAACAGAGGAACTGAGAGAAGATAATAGAGAGGCATTGTAAGTTCTTTAAAATAGCACCAGCTTCAGGACAGAAACATGTGAGAAGGCAGGTGATCAAGGTATTTCTGAAAATGGCTACATAGACATTGCCAAAGAAAATCCTGTGTATTTTTTTGCAGAGGCATGAGACAGAGAAATGGAGAAACAGAGGCAGAGAGACAGAGGGGAAAGTAATGGGTTGAACTTAATGGTATCTGAGGTCCCTTCTACCTCTAAATCTGAAACAAAGAGATTTAGTGACTTTCTTAGGGTTGCACAGCTGATGTCTGAGCTATGATTTGAACTCTTCTTCCTATCTCCAAGTCCAGCACTCTATCCACTACATCACTGGGTTCACAATAGAGGAGTGGTTGACACCTTGTAGATTTCTAACAGTTCCCAATAGAAGTAATGATAACATATCCTAGAAACAATTAAACAGATCGTTTATATAAAGAGACAGTTGCTATAGAAGTTCATAAGGTGTTTCTTCAGGGGAAAAGGTTGTTTTTTTTTTTAAAGGACTAAATTTGACCTTGATACTCAAGATGTCTGGATATCAAGAAACCTGAACAAAGATCCTGCAGGATATGTCTAATGTCTTACTGTCTAAAGTTGATGACAATTATAAGCCCTGCAAATGAGACAAGCTTCCCAACAGGGAAGCTAATGAAAGAAATTGTAGAGTGCTTCTTTACTTTCCAGTTCATCAAGGATAAGGGGTTTGTAAATAGAATGCAAGAGAAAATTATGGAAGAAATCCAGGATTAAAAAGCTTTCAAGAAGGCAGAAAGCAGGATGTAATATATGTCATCTTACTTATCCTGTAGTAGTACACACAGTTTTGTAAGGTAAGTTATTCCTGGTTGTAAGCCTCTCTCTTTGTCTTTTAGAATACCTTATCTCAAGATCTCCTCTCATTTATAAAAGTTGCTGGGTCTTATGTAATACTGACTGTAATCCCTTGGTACTCTAACTCCCCTTTTTTGACTGCTTGCAGTATTTTTTCTTTAATCTGGAAGCTCTAAATTTTAACTAAGATGGTCATAGGGTCTTCTTTAGGAGTTTCTTTCAGAAGGTGATTGGGGGATTCCATCTTTACTTTGTCCTCTGGTTCCAAGAGACTGGGCAAGTTTTCATTTAAGATTTCTTGAAATACTGTCTAGTCTCTAAAAAAATTATGGTTTTCAGAGAGTCCAGTGATTCCTAAATTATATTTTATTGATTTATTTTCCAGGTCAGTTATTTTTTATATCAGATAACTTGCATTTTCTTCTATTTCTCAATCTTTCAATTTTATTCTAATATTTCTTTCTATCTCTTGGCATAATTGCTTTCTGTTTGGTCTATTATAGTTTTCAGGGATTTCCTTTCTTCTTTGTTATTACATAATCATTCCCATTCTTTCTTCAAGCTCTCTTATTTTATTTTGTATCTCTTGGTTCATTCCTTCCAGATTTTCACATAGCCCTTATGGGAAACACATTTTTTCCTTTGATTTTCTTTTCACAGTTGCATGGAATTACTTTCTCCTTCTAGGCTGAACTTTTGGACATCTCTAGATTAATAGTAATTTCTTTATACTGGTTAGTGTTTTCTTTGGTTTACTCATCTCTCCAGCTTTAATTGCTGAATTAGCTATTTGCATGAAGGCCAGGCTTCATTCCCTGCTGAACTTTTAGGTATGATAGCTCTGTTTGGTTTTGCTCTGGGTCTCCTAGGTTCCTGTACTAATATCCATCTCCCTGGGTTAGTCCCACCTGCAATCTTTGAGGTTCTGAATGCTGGATCTTTAGGGCCATCTATGACATCTCAGGACAAAGTGCTAGGAAATGCAGGACCCCTAGATACTCGTGGCTGTCTCATTCTGAGTCCTGCACATCACTGCACTGCTCATTGCCACTCATAGTAGCTTCCAAAGCTCCTGGCTGTCATTTTGAGCCCCCGGTGATTTTTGACTACTCTGAAATTTCTCAGTGGTGCCCTCCCCTCTAGATGCCTCCGGACATAGAGCTCTGCAGACTACACAGGCCTCTGTCTTGGGAAGCTACTGGCTTATTTGCCTGCTCTAGCCCTTATTTTGCTGGTGGCCCCCTTTCCTATCACCCATGGGCTTCTGGCTGATTTTTTGGATAGTTCTGGTGCAGAAGTCCCTTGTTTCTAGTTTCTCATTGACTTTCTTGATCATTATTTGGTCTGGTGTGAATTTTAGGTTTTTGCTAAAATAGAGCCTCTTGGCTAGAAGTCCCAGCAATTCATTTTCAATAAAACACTAAGGAGACTCTATGGGTGCTAGCAAATGCCTGTTACCCTTCCACCCCAAAGAGAAGGACATGCATTATAGTAGTGGTGACTACTTATTTCTCATAGAGAGGCATGGAAGTAAGGTTCTCAGATGGTGATAGCCATGTAGAGAAATGTGCAGACATAGTTGATTGGAATGTATGTCTTTGGGGAACATATATTTGAAATGTTGTAAACCCACCAACTACTGTCCACTTATGCTGATTCTCATAAGAAGAAATGATATAGCCAGAATGCATCCTTAATGACTTTAAAGCACCAGGCAAGAAACTGAAAAAAAATTGGGTCCTATAGATTGTGTCTTCAAGTTCCCACCCCCACCTAAGTTTAAAGGCATGACTTCAGAAGAGGAAAGAAGACAGGAAAATGGAGCACTAGCTCCAAAGAACCAAAGAACAGTATGTGGTTTTCTGGATCTAGGCTCCCCTGGCTTCCTTCAAGTCTCAACTCAAATCTTGCCTTCTGCAGAAGGCCTTTCTCCCATCCACAGCTCCTAATGCCTGCCCCTTTCTGAAGGCAGGGGATTTTTACCTTTTTTTAATCTTCAACACTCACTATGTGCCAAGCACTGTACTAAATGCTAAATAAATACTCGTTGACTGGTTATTTATATCTGTTTCTCTATATCTCACCATCTGTCTATCTAGAATTATTTACATGTTGTTCTCCTCCCCCTTAAAAAAATCTCCACTGTTTTTACCTTTTTTATTTTTATTTTTTGCATCCCTAGCACTTAGCACAGTGGCTGGACAATGAAGATACTTAACAAATAATGTGTTGACTTGACTGATTTATGATACCAACATTTGGTATGAGTGGTGAAATAGATCTTAGGAAGAGTAGAAATCACATTTTGTAGGAGGCTTTCTGACCTGTAATCAAGAGGGCTTTAAGCTGAAGAGGGAGAATTGGACACAATATCCCAGATATGCTCTGACCTGGGAGAGAATAAGCATTTATTAAGCACCTACTGTATCCGAGGTACTTTACAAATAGTATCTCATCTGATCTTCACAACAATGGAGGTAGGTGCCATTATTTTCCCCATCTTACAGGTGAGGAAACTTGGGAAGCTACTGGCTTATTTTCCTGCTCTAGTACTTATTTTGCTGGTGGCCCCACATAGACTTTAAGTCACTTTCTGTGGATCACACAGTTAGTAGTTTCTGAGGTCAAATTTGAACTCAAATCTTCCTGACTCCAGCCCCACTAACTCTATCCACTTTGCCATTTGTCTGCCTTGGACAGAGTACAGTGGGTCTTTTATCTCCCTTGTCCTGGGTCTAGCAAGTCAAGAACCATTAAGTGCCTACTGTGTTCTAGTCACTATGCTAATAAGCCCTGGGGATACAATGAAAGGCAAAACCAGTTCCTTCTGTCACAGAGTTCAAAACCTACTCTACAAACATGAAGACGTTTTCAAAATAGACGACATACCATGAAGCTCACTCTCAGTTTTCATTTTTTAATTTTTTGCAATATAGCTCTGAAAAACAGGCTTTAAAAAAGTCCACTGTGTTTTAAAGGGATCTACTTGACTATGCCTTTAAACTCAAATCATTCTGGTTTTCATTAAGTGGCCAGTAATAGGCTCAGTCCAAGCCTCTACAGAACATGGCTTAGTTTTGATGACTTAGAATGAGTATAAATAGCACCTGTTTTCTGTTCTGGCCAAAAATTCTGAGAAGCTTCCCCATCCCAGACTGGGCCATGTTTGTCTCAATTTTCACTTAGCCCTTGGTTATTGAATGGGCACAGACTCAGACAAACTGAGACCTGGGAAAGACCTTAATTTAGAAAGACCAAGGTCACTCACTACATCCTGGGCCATCTCCAGTCCTCTTGACCTTTGTCTTGCTACTGGACTTTGAGGACTCTGTAGAAGAGATCGAGGCTCTGCCTCACTCAAATCCAGTTCATGGACAAGTTAAGACATCACATTTGTGGTGTCCCTGGTCGTCTTCAAAAATGAAGGACGAACAACAACAATGTTCTGGACAGCATTTCTGTTTTAATGCTTAGGTTGGCTTTTTGGGCTACCGTATCACACTGTTGATGTTTATTGAGTTTGCGGTTCACAAAACCCTCCATCCCATCCACCCACACACAATTTTTTCCACATGAATGGCCATAATGGTATATCATTCTTAACCTAGATTTTGGCTCTAGTTTATCTTTTTTTCTTTCCTACACTATTAAGGAAAAAAAAGAGGGTGAACAACTAGAATGAGAGCATTACCATTATGATGGAAAAGGACTTGGGATCTTGCCTGTTGTGTAGTGTCCTGGATGCACAGAGAAATGATAAACAATATACTGAAGAACATAACAGAACTTACATAGATTTTTTTTTAATGCAGTCATGCACATAGAGAAAAAGGAATCAAAACTAGAGAAATGGAGTGCAAAAATTTTTTTTTTCTCTAAGCAATTGACAAATATCACAGGAGTAATTTTCTTCAAGATAGGAAATCAATGAACAGCAGCCCAAGAATAAAAATTTCCACCAGTCCATTTTGATTAGCAAATGTTTCTTTCCTCAAGTCATAGACCTGGAGCAGTAATGAGTTTTAATTACAGAAAAGCACACTCCATCTTACCTTCTCCGTATTTTTATTGTTGATATCTTTCCTGCGTACAGTCATGATAAAAGCACTGAGTTGTGTCTCATTCATTTATGCAGCTTGGGGCTTGAAATAATCCTTTATTTTTTCAGAAAGGGCATAACCCCAATGCATTTAAAGACCTCTTGGATAATTTTTTCATTACCAATTCCTAAGGTCTGTATGAGCATCTACTACTGGAAATTTTGTGTGGGAAGCTTGAACATCAAAAGAGAATCAGCTGCCAGACATGCAGAGCACCCCATTGCAACTCCTTGGGTGAATCAGTGATCTTAGCTGAGCCTATTGTAATCCCTGATTGAACATTCTTTATAGGCTCTGTCCAATGCAAAACACACTAGGAATTATTGCTCTTGCTCTCTGCAATGTTCAGCTATTTTTAACTTGACATTTAATACCTGTCTGGAGCTATGTTTATTGCCACCAGAAGAATTTTGTCTACATATCAATGACTGTTTCTGGAAAGATCCCCTGAGGCCATATTATCTGAGTTCATGCACACTTGCATACTCTTATCAGAAGCTAACAAGATATGTGAACTCTGTTGGCCTAGTGGAAACAATGTGAGAATTGTGGTTCCAGGTTTTAGTACTGGCTACATCACAGACCAGCTGTGGGACCTTTCAGGCCCAAGTCAGGTCTATCAGCCAATAAACATTCATTAAGTGCTTACTTCTTGTTAGGCATTATGCTAAGCCCTGAATATACAAAGAAAGGCAAAATACAGTCCCTGCCCTTAAGGAACTCACAATTCATCAGGACCTCTTAATTGTTTTCTTATCTATTTTCAAACCATCTTCCTGTTTGCATAGTGAATTTTGAAGTCTGAAGGAAGGAACTCTCTTTTGCCTTTCATTGTATCCCCAGGGCTTATTAGCATAGTGACTAGAACACAGATAAGATTTTTTTATCTGTAAAGAGTCAGATTGTCTATACTATCTAATTTAAAGAACCTTTGTAAAGATAGAAATGGTACTTAGATAGATCTGTGATTTCATTGCTGTAGGTATGCTCTTCATTGCTGTTGCTGGCAAACTGAACATTTTTTTCCTCTTGTGAATTATGATCATGTCCTTTTAGAAGTCCACATGGAGGATCTACCCTAGATACCAGAGGTCATTTTATGATTCTCTTACTATCTCCAGGGTACAACTGTTGTATTTGGACTGGCCACCTATTGCTCCATGACTGCTCCACATCCATTTCTGGTCATGTATACCTATTGGTGATACCTTTAAAAAACCACAATGATAACTTTGTCGCAGCCTACTTACAATGGGCATTCGTTTTTGTTTTTTTTTTATTGCTGTTTGGACTACCTGCAATTCTTCTTCTGAGATCAGATGATGATACCAGAGAAAATTCCATTAAAGACATAGACTTTTACAGTAGTTAGTGAGGATAAAGGAAAAGGCTACAGGGTTTTCTAAATCTAACCCAACTTGATCTCTTTCTACTCAGCTGTGGAACTAATCTATTACTATATCTTTAATGGTACTATCTAATGTGTATGTATGTATACATATGTATGTATACATACATATGTATACATATATGTATGTATACATATGTACATACACATATATACACACACATATATATTCTGACCTTAAACAGCAAATAAGATGGACATTTTCATATATATAGTAAAACAGAAAAGGGTTTTACATGAAATTGCAGGTCTATATTATGTACAACTTTTGCTTATCTTTGTCTTTTTCTGCGTCTTGAAGCTATCACTTCCTTGTCATGAGTTAGGTAGTATGCTTCAAAACCAGTCCTTGGAAATCATAACTGGTCACTGTGTTGATCAGAATTCTCAAGTCTTGCAAAGCTGTTTTTATTTATAATGTAATCATATAAATTGTTTCTTAGCTTTGCTTACTTCTTTGTTTCAATCCATGTATGTAGTCTTTTTATGTTTCTCTGAAGTTGTCCATTTTGTCACTTCTAAAGACACTGATATTTTCCATTGCATCCATATACTATAGTTTATTCAGCAATTCAAGAATTAATGGGCACCTCCTTCGTCTTCAGTGCTTTTCAATTACAAGTGCTGCTACAAATATTTTTGTACATATGGGTCCTTTTCTGCTTTCTTTGATCTCTCTGGGGTATAGACGGTGGGTAAAATTGTTGGTTCAGGAACAAAACAGAGCCAAGGCAAACATTTAGGAACTGAGGAGGGTTTATTGAATTTGCTAGCAAGGGAGCCCCACCCACATGATGAGAATCACAGAAGGAAAAAAAGACAAAGTTTATGTAGGTTTCAGTTTGGTACCTCTAAATTGGATAGGATTTGTTACTGGGGTCTTGCAGGGTAGGAATGGGGGCTATGATATCCCTTGATTGGATAGATCCAGTTGCTACGATTACTAACAGGAAAGAATATTCTTCAGATTAGGTATCTTTTGAAACCGATACCCTAATAGGTAGGTCTATTTTGATTACTTGCTTTCTCTGCAGAAAGGAAGGTGGAAGGCAGAAGGAGATGTGATACAAAGAGGATCAGAGACAAGATAGAGGAATTGCAGACAAAACAGGGTTGCTTTAGTTTCCTGAATTACCTATAAAACCAAGTAGTTTTGTTGGTAACATACAGAAATGTCAATAGTTTATGTGGATTCATTTTATAGCCTGAACAATTGCTAAATTAATTAATGCTTTCTATTAATTTTAAAAATGTTTATATTTTATTAATATTTTGTTTTAGATTTTATATAGACTTTATTTTACATATTTGAAAGTTTATTTGTATATAACAAATTTGTATGTTTATCATATGCTTATGATAGTATTTATATATAAAATTTATATATTATACATAAAACCTATTTATATACAGTTTATATGTTTTTATATAAAATTGGCGTCTCTAACTAGTCCTCTTTTTTTGTTCTACTATGTAAATGGAGATGTTCATCTTATTTAGTGCTTTTTAAAGTTCAAAGTAAAAATAAATTTGAACAAAACAGTACCTTGGAAATGGTCACTGCAAATATATAATAAATTAACTCTGACTCAAGGAGTGTTCATAGGTAATTTTTTAGCATATTTCCAAAATAACTTCCCAGAATAACTAGATCACCTCATAGCTCTACCAACAGTACATTAATGTAGCTGTTTTCATGCATCCCCATTACATTTGTGATTTTTTTTCTTGTTATTTTTGTCAGGCTGATTGATGTAAGGTAGAATAACAGAGTTACTTTAATTTACATCTCTAGTTAAAATTTGGAGCATTTTTATATGGGTATTGATAGTCTGGGTTTGCCGTGGGCTGCTCAGTGTCCAACACTTAGCATGATTCAGAGACGTGAATAAGAAACGACCAGGCCATGTGGGTAGCTCAAGGAAGAACCATGAACTCCATTTATTGATACTCCGGGAAAGGTTTTTATAGAGCAAAGAGACAAAGGACAGGAAGGAAGAGAAATCATTATCTTAGTCTGTTGTATCCTGGAAGTAGCATGGTAATAAGGCCTATTGTTTCCTAGGTGCCATAGAGTCTCAGGCAGTTATCTCTTATCTCAGTCAGTTACATCTGAAAGGGTGCTCTTGAGAGCTGGCCTCAAAGCCTAAAGGCCAAGGTCGATTCATCAAGAACATCTGCATAGGAACTGACTTCCTGCAAATGTTTTGGACAACTAAAGTTTTGGGGCAGAGCCTCTTAGCCTCAGAACTCAAATACCATCCTTATAAGTGTAACCCATATCAAAAGAACTCCGGAGCTGACTTAGTGAAAAGTCACATCTGGAAGAGGTCTTTGTTGTTCAGGTCCACTGATATCAGGGTAATTATCTGAAGTCCTGGCTCAGGCCTCTTTGGCTTACCACATGGGTTTCTTCTTTAAATATGAATCAATTCCATATATATAACATGGATGAGACTTTTTATCAGAGAAACTTGCTGCAAAGATGTTTTTCTCAGTTAATAATTTCATTTCTAATTTTGGCTGCATTGGTTCAGTTTGTGCAAAACCCATTTAATTTTACATGATCAAAACCATCCATTTTGTATTCTGTAATTCTTTCTATACCTTGCTTGGTTATGGATAGTTTCTGTGTCCAGAGATCTGAAAGGTAATTTCTTCCTTGCTGCCAACTGTGTCTAAGCCATGTATTAATTTAGAACTTAGTTTATGGTACAAGATGTTCTTTATCTAATTTCTGCCAGATTGCTTTCCAGATTTCTTAGGAGATTTTGTCAAATAGTGAGTCCTTATGCAAGTAGCTGGGGTCTTAGGGTTTATCAGGCACTATTTTACTATGTTCATTTGCTGCTTCTGTAAATTGTATGTCTAATCTATTCCACTGACCACCTATTTAAAAAAAAAAACAACACCAAATAGTTTTGATAATTATTGTTTTGTGGTACAATTTAGCATCTGATACTGTGAAGCTGCCTTCTCTCCCATTTTATTCATTATTTTTACCTTAAGATTTTTGACTTTTTGTTTTTCCAGATGAATTTTATTCCTTTTTTTAAAAATAGTATTTTATTTTTCCAATTACATATAAAGACAATTTGTAACATTTATTTAAAAAATTGTTTTTGAGTTCCAAATTTCTCCCTTCCTTTCCCTTCCCTCTCCCTAAAATAACAAGCAATTTGTTATAGGTTATATATGTGTAATCATGTAAAACTTATTTCCATATTAGTCATGTTGTGAAAGAAGAAATGTCCCAAAAGAAACAAAAAACAAAGAAAGTGAAAATACTGTGCTTTGATCTGCATTCAGACTTCATTAGTTTTTTCTATGGATATGGATAGCATTTTCCATTATGAGTCCTTTGAAATTGCCATGGATCATTGAATTGCTAAGAGTTAAAACATTCATAGTTGATCATTGTCACACAATGTTGCTGATACTGTATACAATGTTAACTTTACATCAGTTCATGTAATCTTTCCAAGGTTTTTCTGAAATCATCCTGCCCACCATTTCTTATAGTGTAATAGTATTCCATTATATTCATATACCACAACTTGTTCAGCCATTCCTCAGTTGATGGACATCCCCTCAATTTCCAATTCTTTGGCATCACAAAAAGAGCTACCATAAATATTTTTGTAGATGTAGGTCTTTTCCCCTTTTTTGAATTTTCTTTCTTTGTAGTCCTATAAAATGATCCCTTTGTAATTTTATTGGTATGGACTGAATGATTAGATTACTTTTGGTAGTATTCTCATTCTTGAATTATATTGGTCCGTTTTGTTGACAACATACAAAAAATGATGATTTATGCGAATTTATTTTTTATTCTAAAACTCTAATGATTTTATTAGTTGTTTCAATTAATTGTTAGTTTATTTCTTGGGATTATTAACTAGACCATAATGCCATGTACAAAAAGTGCTAATGTTATTTCTTATTTGTATATACATATATTGTATATATACACATATATTGTATATATATATACATACATACATATATACATAGATTTTTTAAATGTATTTTTCCTTGACTTAATTCATTAGCTAACATTTTAGCACTGTGTTAAAAAGTAGTAGAGATAATGGGATACTTTACCTCTGTGTATTATGTAATATTTGGTCTAGATTTTATTTATTTATATTATTATATTTGTTGTATAATTTATATTAAGGAAAGATCCATTTGTTCTTATGTTTTTTAGTGTTTTTAAACTAGAAATGAGTGATTTTCTTAAAATTCTTTTTTAACATCTATTGATTAATATGGCCTATTGTACTTGTAGTTTTCTTTATATTAAAGAAACTCTGCATTCCTGTTATAAATTCAAACTGGTCATAGTGAATAATAGTTGTTGTCAATATCTCCTTTATTTCTGCTTTGATTATTTTGAATTCCTTTTTATCTTTTTTGTTTGTTTGTTTTTATTTTTTGAAGGAGGAAGGCAGGGCAATTGGTGTTAAGTGACTTGCCCAAGGTCACATGGTTAGTAAATGTTAAATGTCTGAGACCAGATTTGAACTCAGGTCCTCCTTACTCCAGGGCCTCCAGTGACTCTATTCACTGCACCACCTAGACTCCCCTTATCTTATTTTTATATGAACAATTTGGTTTTACTCTCTTTTAAAAAAAGTTTTTTTTCCAATTACATACAAAAATAACATTTAACATTTTTAAAAACTTTGAATTCCAGATTCTAGAAAAAGACAAGTAATTTTATATAGGTTATACATGAGAGTTATGCAAATCATATTTTCATATTAGTCATGTTATGAAAGAAAAGCCAGATTAAAAGAGGGAAATAAAACAAAGTATGCTTCAATCTGCATTCAGACTCCATCAATTTTCTCTGGAGGTGGATAGCATTTTTCATAAGTCCTTCAAAATTGTCTTAAATAATTTTATTTCTGAGAAGTAGATGTAATTCACAGTTGGCCATTGCATCATACAATATTGCTGCTATTGCGAACAATGTTCTTCTGATTCTGCTCACTTCACTTTCCATCAGTTCATGTCTTTTTTCCTGAAAGCATCCTGCTTGTCATTTCTTCTAGTACAATAGTATACCAACACAACCATATATGACAACTTGTTTAGTCATCCTCAGATGCTGTCTTCAGAGCAGCTTCTGGGTGTCTGTAAGCTTTCAGTTCTTCCAAGGTGATATGATCTAATTTTCTTTCATGAAAATTTCTACTGTTTGTAATGATTTCTGCTTTGACCAGCAAATTCTTTGGGATTAACTTATGTATTTTCCAATTAATTTTAATTATTGCTTCAAATGTTTTTTATTGAATGTAGTTTTATTTCACTGTAGTCAGTAAGAAATGTATTTAGTATTTCTGTTTTTCTGCATTTATGCTTGAGACTTTTAGGCCCCAATATTTGAGACTTTTAAGCCCAATGATTAATTTTTAAAAGATAGCATGCATGAAATATATAAACTCCCTTCTGTTCCAATTTAGTGATGTCCAGAGAACTATCTCTAATTTTTCTGAAGTTGTGTTCAGGTCCTAAAAGTATATATGACTTATCTTTTTGTTAGATTGCTCTAATTCTGAAAAGGGTACATTTAAGTCCCCCATTATTATAGCTTTACTGTCTATTTCTCCTAGTAATTAAATTAATTTTTCCATTAATTATTTAGGCACTATGCTGTTCAGAGGATGTGTTAAATATTAATATTAGTTCATTGACTATGGCACCTTTAAGCATAATATAATTTTTCTGCTTATCCCATCATTCTATTTTGATGTCTCAACTGTGTGTCTTATAAAAGAAATATTGCTGGATTCTGCTTTCTAATCCATTCTACTATGTTTTCTGTTTTCTGTTTGTTTGTGTTCATAGTTTTGACTGTGTATTTTACTTCATCCTGTACTCATACTTTTTTCATCTCTTTACTTCTACCCCTCCTTTTTACAAAGAGGGTGGTAAAATGAATTTATCTAATGTACATTAAAGAAATCTGTTTCTGAATTATTCTCTTCCCTTGTCTTGCCCCCCAGCACAAGTTTTTACTCTCTCTGTCTCTCTGTCTCTGTCTCTGTCTCTGTCTCTGTCTCTCTCTCCCTTTCATACTCTCCCCTCCCAACACAAGTTTATTTTTCTTATTATTTTCTCTTAGCTACTGTGTATTGTGTACCTAATCTATTCCACTAATCTACCACTCTATTTCTTAGCCAGTACCAGATTTAAAAAAATAATTACTGTTTTTAAATCATCTCACATAAAAGAGTCAAGAAAAAGGTTTTATAATGGAGGGGAAGAGGGAAGCAGTGAGAGGGAATGAATGAACCTTACTCACATCACATTTGGCTTAAGGAGGAAATAACATACACACTCAATGGGATACGAATATCTATCTCACACTACAGGAAAGTAGGGGGGAAGAGATAAGAGAAGGGAGATGATAGAAGAAAGGGCAAAAGGGAGGAGGGGCTAATCAGAAGCAAACACATTTGAGGAGGTACAGGGTCAAAGGAGAGACTAGAATAAATGGAGGGCGGGATAGGATGGAGGGAAATAGAGTTAGTATTTCAAAACATGAATATTATGGAAGTGTTTTGGATGACTACACATGTATAACCTATATTGAATTGCTTGCCTTTTCAATAAGGGTGGGTGGGGAGGAAGGAAGGGAGAGAATGTGGAACTCTAAACTTAAAAAATGAATGGTAAAAATTGTTTTTACATGCAACTGGGAAATAAGATATACAGGCAATGGGGTATAAAAATCTATCTTGCATACAGGAAGATAGAAGGGAAGGGGATAAGAGAAAGGGGTGGGGGTGATAGAAGGGAGGGAAGATTGGGGGAAGGGGTAATCAGAATGCATGCCCTCTTGGGGTCAGGGGAGGGGAGAGATGGAGAGAAAATTTGAAACTCAAAATCTTGTGGAAATGAATGTTGAAAACTAAAAAGAAATTAGTTAATAAAAAGAAAAAAAATAAAGTTGAGGCAAGTGAAGAAATTGCCCATAAAGTAAAAAAAATACTGTTCTATAATACAGTTTGAGATTTGGTATTGCTAGGCCACCTTCCTTCACATTTTTTTTTGCATTGATTTTCTTGATATTCTTGATCTTTTGCTCTTCCAGACAGATTTTGTTATTATTTTTTCCCCTCGATCTATAAAAATTTTTGGTCATTTTTATTATACGGACTCAGCCTACCTATCAACAGTTAGTATTTTTCCAATTGTTTAGATCTGATTTTATGTGTGTGAAAAATGTTTTGTGATTGTATTCATATAGTTTCTGGGGTTTAGACTCCCAAGTATTTTACATTTAATACAGTTATTTTCAATGGAATTTCCTTGCTGCTGGATTTTGTTGGTAATATATAGAGATGCTGATGCTTTATGTGTTTATTTTCTAAAATAACAACTTTTCTAAAGTTGTTAATTATTTCAAGGAGTTTTTTTAGTTGATTCTCTAGGATTCTCTAAGTATACCACGATATCATCTGCAAAGAGTGGTAGTTTGTTTTCTCATTACCTATTTAAATTCCTTCAATCTCTTTTTCTTCTCTTATTTCTAAAGCTAAGTTTTCTGGTACAATATTGAATAATAGTGGTGATAATGGGCATCCTTGCTTCACCCCTGATCTTATTGGGAAGACTCTAGCTTATTCCCATTACAGATAATGCTTGCTGATGGTTTTAGATGGATACTACTTATAATTTTCAGGAAAGCTCCATTTTTCCTACACTCTCTAATGTTTTTAATAGGAATGGGTGCTGTACTTTGTCAAAAGCTTTTTCTACATTTCTTGCATGTGGTTTCTGTTGGTTTTGTTATTAATATGGGCAATTATGCTGATAGTTGACCTTATATTGAACCAGTTCCACATTCCTGTATAAATCCTACCTGGTCATAGTGTATGATCCTGGTGATTGTAATGCTGTAATCTCCTTGCTAGTATTTTATTTAAAAAAAAATTTCATCAGTATTCATTAGTGAAATTGGTCTATAGTTTTCTTTTTCTGTTTTCAATTTTCCCTGCACCATATTTGTGCCAGAAAAGGAATTTGTTAGGACTCCTTCTTCACCTATTTTCTCAAATAGTTTATATAGTATTATGATCAATTGTTCTTTAAAGGTTTGGTAGAATTTATTTATGAATCCATCTGACACTGAGGATTTGTTTTAGGAAGCTCACTGATGATTTGTCCAATCCTTTTTCTAAGATTGGGTTATTTAAGCATTCTTCTTCCTCTTCTGTTAATCTGGGAAATTTATACTATTTTTAAAATATTCATCCATTTTATTAAGAATGTCAGATTTGTTGGCATTTAATTAGTAAAAATAGCTCAAAATAATATTTTAATTTCCTTTTCATTTGTGATGAGTTAATATTTTCATTTTTGATACTGATGCCAACTTTTCTATAATTCTATTCACCTTCTTTCTTTCTTTTTTTGTGTTAGATTTATCTTAGAGGGGAAAGTTGAGGTCCCCCACTAGTATAGTTTTATTGTTTATTTCCTCCTGTAACTCATTTAACTTTTCCTTTAAAAATTTAGATGCTATACCATTTGGTGCATATATGTTTAATATTGATATTACTTCATTGTCTATAATATCTTTTAGTAAGATGTAGTTTCCTTACTTTTCTCTTTTAATTAGATCTATTTTTGCTTTTGTTTTGTCGGAGAGCAGGATTGATACCCCTGCTTTTTTTTTTTTACTTCAGCTGAAACATAATAGATTCTCCTCCAGCCCCTTACCTTTACTCCCCTTGTGTGTCTCTGTGCTTCAAATGTTCTTGTAAACAATATATTTTAGGATTCTGATTTTTGATCCACTCTGTTATCCACTTCCATTTTATGAGTGAGTTCATCCCATTCACATTTACAGTTATGAAAACCAACTGTCTATTTTCCTCCATCCTATTTTCTCTTTGTCTTTCTCTATCTCTTTCACCCTGCCCTTCCTGATAAGTGTTTTATTTCTGATCACCTCCCCCAATTTGCCTTTCTTTTTATCAGTCCCATCCTACCCCTCTTCTCTTATCCCCATTCCTCTTTACTTCCCTCTAGGGTAAGACAGATTTCTATATACAACTGAATATATATATATATATATATATATATATATATATATATATATAGATAGATAGATAGATAGATAGATAGATAGATGTATATATATATATATATATATATATATATATATACATATACATATTTCTCTTTTTTGAGCCAATTTTTGTTATAAGTAAGGTTCAAACATTGCCTGCCACCACCAGCCCCATCTTCACCTCTATTGTAATAGCTCTTTCATGCCTCTTTATGTGAGATTATTTGTCCCATTCTACCTCCTTCTTCCCTATTCTCCCAGTGCAATCTTTCTCACCCCTTAATTTTGTTTTTATTAAAAATATTATCCCATCACAGTCATCTCATGCTCACACCCTCTGTCTACATATACATATATATGTAGACAGAGGGTATACACACACACACACACACACACACACACACATACACCTTCTAATTGTCTTTACAATGAGAGTTCTTAAGAGTTACAAATATCATCTTGCCATGTAGGAATATATTCTAACCTTATTGAATCTCTTATGTTTTCTCTTTCTCATTCCTTTTTTACCTTTTTATGTTTCTCTTGGGTCTTTTATTTGAAGATCAATTTTTAAATTCAACTCTGGTTATTTAATTAGGCATGCTTGAAAGTCCTTTATTTCATCAAATATCCATTTTTCTCCCAAAGGCTTATATTCGGTTTTGCTAGGCACATGATTCTTGGTTGTCTGCCTAACTCCTTTACCTTCTAGAATATCATATTTCAAGCCCTCCAGTTCTTAAATGCAGAAGCTGCTAAATCCTGTGTAACCCTAACTATGGCTCCATGATATCTGAATTGTTTCCTTCTGACTGCTTGCAGTTTCTCCTTGATCTGGGAGCTCTAGAACTTGGCTGTAATATTCCTAAGAGTTTTTATTTTGGTAATTTTCAGGTGGTGACTATTTGAGTCTTTCAATTTCCATTTTGCCCTCTGGTTCTAAGATATCAGGGAAATTTTACTTGATAATTACTTAAAGTATGATGTCCAGGCTCTTTTATAGATCATGGCTTCCAGGTAGTCTAATAATTCTTAAATTATCTTTCCTAGATGTATTTTCTAGGTCAGTAATTTTTCCAATGAGGATTTCATATTTTCTTCTATTTTTTATTCCTATGATTTTCTTTGAAGTGTCAGGGAGTCATTAGTTTACACTTGCCCATTTTTAAGGAATTATTTTCTTCAGTGAACTTTTCTATCTCTTTTTCCATTTGACTAATTCTGTTTTTTAAGGAGTTACCTTCTTAGGTGAATTTCTGCATATCTTTTTTTCATTTTTTTTGTGTTTCTTTCACTGTACTGTTGACTCTTTTTAAATCATTCTCTTGCATTACTCCTTTTCTTTTCTCAATTTTCTTCTACATCTCTTATTTATTTTCTTTTTTAAATTAAATTTTTTTCCAATTTATTTATTTTTAGTTTCAACATTCATTTCCACAAGATTTAGTTACACATTTTCTCCACATCTTTCCCCTGCCCCCACCCCAAAAGAGCCTACTGAATATCCCTTCCCCAAATCTATTCTCTCTTATGTTCTCCCTCACCCCCCACGCTTTATTATAAACATTTGTTTTTAAAACTTTGAGTTTCATATTTTTCCCTTCTTCCCTCCTCACCCATCCCCACTGGGAAGACAAGCAATTCAATATAGGTTGTACATGTGTAGTTACACAAAACATTTCCATAGTAGTTATATAAGGCTAACTATAATGCCCTCCATCCTATCCTACCCCCCACTTATTCTATTTCCTCCTTTGACCCTGTCCCTTTTCAAAAGTGTTTACTTCTAAATACCCTCTCCCCCAATCTGCCTTCCCATCTATCATCCCCCCTCTTATCTCCTTCCCCCTTATTTTCCTGTAGAATAATTGATACCCAGTTGAATGTGTATGTTATTCCCTCCTTAAGCCAAATTCAATGAAAATAAGGTTGACCCATTCCCTTTCACCTTCCTGCCCTTTCTCTCCATTGTAACAGTTTTCTCTTGCCTCTTTTATATGAGATAATTTACCCCCAATCTATCTCTCCCTTTCTCCTCCCAATATTCCTCTCACCTCTTAATTTTATTTTTTGGATATCATCCCTTCATATTCAACTCATCCTGTCCCCTCTGTTTATGTATACATGTATATACATATGCCCACACTCACATATATATTTATACCCACCTACACCCTCCTATACATACATATATGTATATATTCCCTTCAACTATCCTCACACTGAGAAAAGTCTCATGAGTTACAATTATCATTTTTCCATGTAGGAATTTAAATAGTTCAACTTTAATAAGTTCTTTATGATTTTTTTCCTGTTTACCTTCTCATGCTTCTCTTGCTTCTTGTACTTGAAAGTCAAATTTTCTGTTCAGCTCTGGTTTTTTCATCAAGAATGCTTGAAAGTCCTCTATTTCATTGAGTGGTCATATTTTTCCTGAAGCTCAGTTTTGCTGGGTATGTGGTTCTTGGTTTTAATCCTAGCTCCTTTGACCTCCAGAATATGATACTCTGGCAGTTGTGAAAACCCCAGTGATTTGAGACTTATTAGGTCTCTGCAATCTGGAAGCAGAGTTCTACTGGGGCAAAGAGCTCAAAAGTCGAGAAATTGGCTGGCAATATGAGCAAGCAGAGGAAGCACAAACAGACCATAGAATCCTTTTTTGGGGAAAAAAGCCCTTCAATCCCTTAATGTAGAAGCTGCTAGGTCTTGTGTTATCCTGATTGTGTTTCCACAATACTCAAATTGTTTCTTCCTGACTACTTGCAGTATTTTCTCCTTGACCTGGGGACACTGGAATTTGGTTATAATATTCCTAGGAGTTTTCTTTTGGGGATCTTTTTCAAGAGGCCATTGGTGAATTCTTTCAATTTCTATTTTGTCCTCTGATTCTAGAATATCAGGGCAATTTTGCTTGATAATTTCTTGAAAGATGGTGTTTCGGCTCTTTTTTTGATTATGGCTTTCAGGTAGTCCAATAATTTTAAAATTATATTTCCTGGATCTATTTTCCAGGCCACTGGTTTTTCTAATGAGATATTTCACATTGCCTTCTATTTTTTTCATTTTTTGGATGTGTTTTATAGTTCTTGATTTCTCATAAAGTCATTAGCTTCCATTTTCTCCAATCTAATTTTAAAGGAATTATTCTCTTCAGTGAGTTTTTGAAATTCCTTTTCCATCTGGCAAATTTGGCTTTTTAAGACATTCTTCTCCTCACTGGCTTCTTGGGCCTCTTTTGCCATTTGAGTTAGTCTATTTTTTAAGGTGGTATTTTCTTCAATATATTTTGGGTTTCCTTCAGTAGGCTGTTGACTTGCTTTTTCTTGCATCATTCTCATTTTCTCATTATTCTCATTCTCATCTCTTCCCAATTTTTCCTTCACTTCTCTTACTTGATTTTCAAAATCCTTCTTGAGCTTCTCCATGGCCTACATGTAACCAGTTCATATTTTTCTTGGAAGCTTTTGAAATACGAGTTCTGATTCCACTGTCTTCCTCCCATTCCATGCTTTGATCCCCCAAAAAGGATTCTATGGTCTGTTTGTGCTTCCTCTGCTTGCTCATATTTCCAGCCAATTTCTCGACTTTTGAGCTCTTTGCCCCAGTAGAACTCTGCTTCCAGATTGAAGAGACCTAATAAGTCTCAAATCACTGGGGTTTTCACAGCTTCCAGAGTTATTAGGAGGGTACCCTCTCTGCAGCCCCCACACACTCTGGCACACTGGCCACACACTCCAGGACCACCATTCAAGACGATCCAGATCCAAGCAGGTTAAAGCAAGAGCAATTACCTTCTGAATGGTTGCTTAGTCTGCCTATGATATGAAGGCCAGGAGCTCCACTGTTCCTCTGCCACTCTTCATCCCAGGGGCAGAGGTTGGATCACACTCTTCTCCACCCAGATTCAATAGAGTTCACTACTGACCTTTTACTTTCTTTTGGTGTTTATGCGTTGAGAAATCTGGAAACCACCACAGCTGCTGGTGCTTCACTCTCCTGAAGTCTGCTCCAGCCACTGCTGGTTGGAGCCACCCTGGGGCCAGAACCATGTGGCTCCCACCCCACTGCAATAGACCCTTCCTGTTGGCCTGCTGGGCTGCCTTCAGTAGGAGATTTGTTTCTCTCTGTCACTTTGTGGGTTCTGTAGCTCTAAAATTTGTTTAGAGTCATTTTTTTACATGTATTGGATATGGTGGGAGCCAGAGACCCATGGAGGTCCTGTTTTTACTCTGCGATCTTGGTTCTGCCCCCCTCTTATTTATTTTCTTAAAAAATAATTTAGGGAATAAAAAAAGCATTTATATAACATAGTACAATAAAAAAAGATGATGGCACATGAAACTGCAAATCTACTATTCACAACTTGCTATTCCTTTCAAATGTACAACAAATTTGTCATGTACATTTCTTTTTTCTTCCTCCCCCCCACCCTAGAGATGGCTACCATTAGACACTAATAGGCACATATGCGTGTATGTACGTAATTATACATATATATGTAAACTTATTCTATATATACTTCTACTCATCAGTTATTTCTCTGGATGCAGATAGTGTCTTCCTTTATATACCCTTTACCATTAATTTGGGTATTTATAATAGTAAAATAACTTATTTGTTCAAAGTCATTCTTTTTTTTTTAATTTAAACAAATGCTTTATTAACTTCTGTTTTACATCATTAATTTCTGCCAGATTTTGAGTTACAATCATTTCCCCCCCTGTTTTTTTCCTACCCACCCCCCCAGAAGAGCAGTCCCGCAAGATATTGCTTCCTCCAATCTGCTCTCTCCCATATCTTCTCCCATGCTCCCTTCAACCTCTCCATTAGAGGAAGGTGAATCTTTGTGTCCCAATGCCTACACATCTTATCTCCCAATTACAAGCAAAAGAGTATTAATAATAGTACTTATATATATTTGAAACATTTAATCTTAAGACCTTGAATTTCAGATCCATTTCCTTCCTCCCTTGTCACCCATTCCCTCTGGGGAGATAAATAATTCAGTATATGTTGTACATGTCTAGCTATGCAAAACATTATCATAGTAGATGTTGTACAGGGCTGCTTATAATTCCCTCCCAATCATCCCACCCCCCACATGGTCCATTCCCCACTTGATCCTGTCCCTCTTCCATAGTGGGGACTTTCAACCTCCCCTCCCCCCAAGGATGCCCTTCCATCCATCATCCCTCCTCTCATCCCCCTTTCCCCCATTCTGCTGTAGGTTGAGATGTCCCACCTAGTATGTATTTCATTCTCTCCCTGAACCAAATTCAATGAGAATGTGGTTTTGCCTTTTTGTCTTCCTATTCTTCCCCTCCCCTGCAACCAATTCCCCCTGCTTCCTCTACATGAGATAGTTTACCCCACCCTGTCTCTCCCCATCTCCTCCTGCCACTTTCCTCTCTCACCTCACAACTTCACCCCTTGAGTATCCCCCCTTCCCAACAAATTCAACTTATGCCCTCTATCCATGTATAACTGTAACCATATACACACACATTCACATATGTATTCACATGACCATATACCCTTCTTCCATTATTTTCATAGTGAGAAAGATTTCCTCAGTCACAGTTATTGTTTTTCCATATAGGAATGTAAATAGTTCAACTTTGATAAGTTCCTTTTGATTTCCTTTCCCTGATTACCTTCTCAGGCATCTCTTGCTTCTTGCATCTGCATGTCAAATTTTCTATTCAGTTCTGGTTTTTTTCCTCAAGAATGCTTGAAAGTCCTCTATTCCACTGAATGACCATATTTTCCTCTGAAACAAAATATTCAGTTTTACTGGGTAGGTGACCCTTGGGTTCAGTCCCAGCTCTTTTGTCCTCTGGAATATCATATTCCATGCCCTTCAATCCCTCAGTGTAGAAGCTGCCAGGTCCTGGGCTATTCTGATTGTGTTTCCACAGTACTGAAATTGTTTCTTCCTGGCTGCTTGTAGTATTTTCTCCTTGATCTGGGGATTCTGGAACCTGGCTATAATATTCCTGGGAGTTTTCTTTTTGGAATCTTTTTCATGAGGTGATCTGTGGATTCTTTCAACCTCTATTTTGCCCCCTGGATCTAAAACATCGGGGCAATTTTCCTTGAGAATTTCTTGAAGGGTGATTTCTAGGTTCTTTCTTTGATCATGGCTTTTAGGTAGTCCAATAATTTTTAAATTGTCTCTCCTGGATCTATTTTCCAGGTCAGTGGTTTTTCCCATGAGATATTTCACATTGCCTTCTATTCTTTCATTTGTTTGGATCTGCTTAATAGCAGATTTCTCATTAGCTTCCATTTGCTCCAGTCTAACTCTGAAGGAATGAATCTCCTCAGTGAACTTTTGAGATTCTTTTTCCATCTGGCAAATGCGAATTTTTAAGGCATTCTTCTCCTCATTGCCCTTTTGGGCCTCCTTTGCCATTTGAGTTAGTCTATTTTTTAAGGTGTTGTTTCCTCAGTCAGGCTGTTGACCCTCATTTCATACTTTTCCTGCATCCTTCTCATTTCTCTTTCCAATTTTTCCTCCACTTCTCTTATTTGATTTTTAAAGTCCTTCTTAAGGTCCTCTATGGCCTGCAACCCGCTCATGTTTTCCCCTGGGGCTTTTGGAGCAGGTCTTCTGTCCTCACAGCCCTCTTCCTGCTCCATGCTTCGACCCTCCTTGCCCCCAAAGTAGAAGTCTAGGGTTGCATTTTTCTGTTTAATTTGTTTCCTTTGCCTTGGCATGTTGTCACTTAATTACTTGACTTTTGGGCTTGTTGCCACACTATGCCTCTGCTGCCAGACAGGGGAATTTTCGTCCCAGACGTGTGGGGGACAGCTTCTGTTTCTGGCAAGCTGGAGACCCACCCACGACGTCCACTCCAGATCACAATCCAGATCCAGGGAGGTTAAAGCAAGAGTGATTACCTCCCAAGACTGATCGCTGGATCTCCCTACAGTTTGCAGGCCAGGAGCTGGAGCTGCCTCTGAAAACTACAAAATGGCGTGTCTCCTCAGAGGCTTCTACTCCCCAGGGGAGGAAGCTGACATTCCCCAAATACTGGTCCCAAAGTCCATAGGGCACTAACCTCTCACTTTGTCCTAGGCATGTCTATGTTGATAATTCTGGGGTCCCTCCAGCCATCTGCTGGCCTGGACGTCTAGGGGCTAAAACCGCTCATGCGGACCTGGGCTCGGCTCCCCACGCTCTGCGTGCTGCCTGCTGCCGGCTCCCAGAGTGCTACGCTGGTCCTTCCTGCAGGGCTGCTGGGCTGTCCTCAGTGGGAGGTTAGCTTCTCTGTGCCGATCTGTGGGAGCTGGGGTTCCAGAAGTTGTTCAGAGTCCCCTTTTACATAATTTGGAGGAAATCTGGGGGCAGAGTGGATTGGACGAGCTGTTTCTACTCCGCCATCTTGGCTCTGCCTCAAAGTCATTTTAAAACAATATTCATGTTATTATATACAATGTTCTCTTAATTCTGCTCATTATTTTGTTCACATTTTTCCATATTTTTCTAAAATCATTGAACTTATCATTTCTTTTTTTGTGCTGCTTTTTAGAGGGGCGAGGCATGGCAATTGGGATTAAGTGACTTGACCAAGGTCATATGGCTAGTAAGTGTTAAGTGTCTGAGGCCAGTTTTGAACTCAGGACCTCCTGACTCCAGGGCTGGTGCTCTATTCACTGTGCCACCTAGCACCTAGAACTCATCATTTCGTATAGCACCATAGCATTCCATAACTATCATGTGCCACAACTTGTTCTGGCTCCGGGATTCTTCTTGCCTTTCCTTCCCTCTTTCCTTCTTCCTATTTTTGGGGGCTTTCACAAAAAAAAATGAGTTTTTTCAATTGAAGTTAGGCTGAGGAAATGAGGGTGAATGAAATTTAAGCCTTCCTGGAATCCAAGTCATACTTTAGAGTGATCTGATATTTTTATCTTAATTTTAAGCTTTATTTTCCAGTCATTCTTCTTGTTCTCATTATTATTCTATTTTAAACACCGTCACAATTTGCACATGGCTACAGAGTTATCCTGTGTCTCATCAATCTACCTTTCTGTACAGAGGGAGAAAGCAACCTGCTTTGTGGGGGATAAGGAGATTATGTATGTGTGCTTGGCTTAGATACTGTTGTATAAAAAATTCTCCAAGTGGCCAGATCATCAGTGCTTCCTTATAGACTGACAATTTGACCAAAGCACATTTAAACACAGCATGCTTTGGATCATTGTGCTTTAGAAAACAAGTAGTAGGTTTCCCCTCCTTTTTCTCTCTATGTTAATTCATTTTTCTTCTTCCCCTTTATGTTCTGCTAAAGTTTTGATCACTTAGACAAAATAGCAACTACTTTAAGGTATGAGACAACTGACCTAAGAAGTTCATTTGCTTTGCTCCCATAGTCTTAAGTATTCCTTACTGTACAGCAGAATAACTGTATTTTAATAGTTTATATAGCATTTAATTAAGAACTAAAGTATAATGGGATGTGGTTTATGAGACTTATAAGCCATGCCCTGGAGGGTCTAGTTGACCTTGTGATATGCATTTTCATCTTTCTGTGTGCGTCTTTTAAGTGAATCTCATCTTCAGAAGACATTTGCCAAACTATTTTATTGTTTCTGTTTTATGAGCCTAATGAAAGAACACTGTAATTAAAAGCCACAATGAATATCTAAGATAAACTCTTAAATGGAATCTCCATGATTGTATTCCTCAATCATAGAATTGCTTTGTGTTTTGAAATTAATGATAGCATTTCATATCCTAGGTTCTCAAAGAACAGAAATCACTCCCCCTCCCTTCCAGTATGGGGACACCAGGTGCTTTTCAAGGGTATTAGTGCAGATTTATCAGTAAAAGGTTGAGCCATGAAATATTTGTCAGGCAAATGAATCAGTTGAAGTCTAGGTATAATGTTATTAGCTGTAATGAGAGGGAATACATAAGTAGACAGCTTTACAATGTCATAAACTTTCCCTCCATTTACTTTATGCTCCTTGGTTCGTGCTTCCTTATGCTCTTTTCTATATATGCTACATATTTTTATTAGCATTTAACAAGAATGGTTATAAACATGGCAAAGAATTAGAAATTAAGGGGATGCCCATCAATCAGGGAATGGTTAAACAAGTTATAGTATATGAATGTAACGGAATACTATTGCGCCATAAGAAACGAAAAACAGATGGACTTCACATTTACCTGGAGAGGCTTATAGGAATTGATGCTGAGTGAGAGGAGCAGAACTAGGAAAAATTTGTACACAATTATAGATACAACATATGTGTGATGACCAACTTTGTTAGACCGGACTCTTCTCACAAATGCATAAGTAAACTCCAAAAGGCTCACGATATAGAGAGATGTCTACATGCAGAGAAATTATTAGAAAGAACAGAATTTGAATGCAGATTGAAGCAAATTACCTGCTCTCTTTCTTTTTCTCGATTGGTTTTGTTACCTCTTTCCCATTGTTCATTCTATCTGATACAATCCTTCTTTATAATCTGAAAAAAAAAGAATGGTTATAAACAGAGGTGTGCTGGAACCAGCTTCTACCAGCTGGAGAACCAACTATGAAATCTTCAATGTGAATATTTACACCTTGGAAATTAGCAATTGCTACAAATCAGAGGAGGCAGCTAGGGGGTTCAGAGGATAAAACAGTGGTCCTGGAGTCAGGAAGACCTAAGTTCAAATCTGGCCTCAGACACTTGCTAGCTGTATGACCCTAGGCAAGCCACTTAACCCCTGTATGCCTTAATCCAAAGGAAAAGAAAATGGCAAACCACTCAAATATCTTTGCCAAAAAAATCCCATGAGCAACGTTGGTGGGCTTGTGGTCCACAGGGTCACAAAGACTGAACAACAAATCAGAGCTTGGTTTATTGTTTTTTTTATTGTCCAGGCTTAGAAAATTGATGCAGAAAGCATTAATGATGCAGATTAAATTTTAAACTGTGTCACATTTGCATTTTTTGAGAGCTGGCTGTTAAACATTTCCCAACACTCACCTGATTATAAGTAAAGATTCCAGGCAATAGATATATTTCATGGTTTAAGTACAGTATCCAACAGGACCACAAATGACCAAGGAGGAGGCTAGAAAATGGGTGCAATGAGTTTATAGTTGGGTTGTTCAGACACAAGCACAAGTTCATCATTCCTAGTACTTGGTAGGTCTTCAATGCACCCAGAAGTGTTGCATGAAAATAACAAAGTCTTTAGAAGAGGTTAGGCTGAAGTTTCAGAGGCACTAAAGAGGCTTGACAGCAACAGTGGTAGAGGCTAGAGAATAGAAGTAATAATAAAGGAAATGGAATACTCTTCATTATCATCTCAGTTTTGGGACATAGTAAAGATTTATAAGGAGGGAAAGTATTGCATGGAATCTCATAATTATAGCAGCTATGGGGGGAAAATACATTTGGGATATCTGGATCAGGAATCAATTAGCAGTATTCCAAAAAAATCTGGAAATATCAATGAAAATAGCTTTCATTCTATAAAAAAATAGCAAGTAGGAAGTGGAAAAAGGCGTCCAAGCTTTTTAAAAGCAATAGATATTGCACAAAATAGGTCATGGATAATTTAAAACATATGAACCCAGGGCATTATAATTATCACCATAATTATTGATAGGGTCTCTAAAATCTGCAGGAACTGAAATGGTTTGAATGTATCTGGCTTATACTTTAATCTTCCAGATGCCTCTTTTAGGAACAATTCGCATACAATTACGAGTCACCACTAGAGGGCACTGTTCCCATAATTGAGACCATCTACCTCATGAGCAAATTCTCTGAGTACATAATATTGGGATTCTAGAGATATTTATTCTTCTTACAGTTATCAGAACCTTAGGACAATATTGGGTTGAACCAGGAAAAGGGAGAGACAAGTGTGTTCATACTCAGCAAGCTGGAAAGGACTCAGGTCCATCTGCACATCCCTGAAGATATTTAAGAGGATGAGTGAAGCAACCTCAGGGTTGGTGTTGACTTTGGATATGAGACGTTAACCTTACAGTACTGAACAAGGAAGTGTGGATGAGCACTAAGGATTATGCTGAAAATGCTTTGTGTACAGTAGTGTCTGAGTACCACTAAGAACAATGAAGCCCACGGGCAAAAAGTTAAAGATCTTGAGGACACAGGTAGTGTTTTCATCAGCACTGATGATCTAAGGCACTAGAAGAAAAAGGAAACTTTGGGAAGTGAACAACAGCTAGTTTAGAAGATGGTGCTTGAGGACAGGTTTTGGATTTCTGGACAACAGCTTAAAATGCAGGAATGGTGGGTGGTGAAAATAAAAGTTATATTTTTATGTATATGTAATATGTGTGTATATTTATATATGCATATATAGCTAGATTTTTTCAGATCTTATAAAAAATACTTTAAATTTAAAAAGAAAGAAGGGAGAAAGAAAGACCACTTTATTATATATAGTGTTTTTGTTGAGGTTTAGAATTGGGAGAGCTGGTTCAAGTGTTAAAGAATTCACTTAGACCTTCTCTTTTAGCCAAAGGAAATTTTTTAATTTGACATGAAAAAGCATCATGGATTTTCTTAGCAAGAAAGCTAAGTGAAACTCTGATATTTGGGGGAATTGTGCTTATATAGAGGTTTCAGAATGGTGATGTAGTTTTAGAGGTTTTTATGGAGGCTAAAGATTAAAGACAGGACAAGATCACACAGGATGAAGGAGACCAGGGGGATTCTTTATGGTTTAAGAATTTAAGGACAATTTAAAAATTAAAGGACCCTTGAGGCAGCTAGGTGGCACAGTGAATAGAGCACTGGCTTTGGAGTCAGGAGGTCCTGAGTTCAAATATGACCTCAGAGACTTGATACACTTACTAGCTGTGTGACCTTGGGCAAGTCACTTAACCCAAATTGCCTTGCCTTCCTCCCTCCAAAAAAAAAAAATTAAAGAACCCGGGGTATACAACATAAGGGAAACAAAATAAATTCTTTTGGTACAGGTTCAAGATAAGGGGGAAAGGACTTTAGGGCACCTTCAGGTTACAGAATAAACTAGGGGCTTCACAAAGTATCAGAAAAGCAAACCTATATTATTTTCAACCTTAGGGCACTGTATATCCACATCATTTCCCCACTCAGTCATTAGGCAGAAGAAATGTTTAGGAAGAGGAGCAAAGGTCATTGTCTTCTTCCATCTCTTTTCCAGCTGATCACATCCTGGTCTTATCTCCTATCTCTCAACCTCCTTGCTCTATCTGGCTCAAGCATTCTTTGCTATCTCATCACTTTAAGGTTTATGTATCACATTATACTCATTATATTATTTGATCCACTAATCTAGAGAATATCTATGATTTATAAATATGAATAGCAACAGAAGTATCTAGAAATTCACAGACGGCTACACTCAAGAAAAGAGTCAAGAACAAAGAAAGCCCATGGTCCCATACTTCCATATGCAAGTGCACAACAAAAGGACACAAGCAATATGAACCTGAGTACCTTCAGCAAGTAGGAAAATTTGACTTAATTGATTTCACTGAATCCTATAGGGCTTGGGGATGGGATACAGATGGGTGTAACTTGGGACTGGAATACATCTAAGAAAAGGAATATCTCATTCAAGAGGTAGGGAGGGTAAACATGAGCAGATTTCAATGATATAACTGGGAAACTTTTAACAAAATAAATAAAAATATAATAGAACCTAAATAATGTTAAAATGGGGAAGCTAGGTGGTGCAATGGATAGATTGCTGGGCCTGAAGTCAGGAAAACTCCTCTTCCTGAGTTCAGATCTGGCCTCAGACACTTACTAGCTGTGTGACCTTGGGCAAGTCACTTAATCTGGTTTGCCTCAGTTCCTCATCTGTAAAATGAGTTGGAAAAGGAAATGCCAAACCACTACAGGATCTCTGCCAAGAAAACCCAATTGGGGTCAAGGATAGTTGGACATGACTGAAAAACAACTGAACACACAATGTTAACACGTAGTTTTCTAGGTCTGTAGGTGGTCTATGGGGATCCTGGTTTATGGTCCCTTTTCTATTTGAGTCTGATACCACTGGTCTGAAGAAAGTCAAGGAGAAGAGAAGAGAAGAATTTTGTTTCTTTTGTTTTATTGATTACTTTTTATACCACAGTCACATCCTGAGATACCCACAACCACTTTCAACATAGACCACTTCCCTTTAATATAGGTAAGTGCTTCTGTTTGTCCACAGATAGCAGAATTAGGAAAAACAGGTGGAAGTAGCAAAGAGGAAAGTTTGGTCTTGATAAGGGCAAACTTTTTAATAATTAAAACTATTCAAAAGTGAAATAGACTGCTTTTGGAGATAAGGATCTTGATGGGAGCTAAGTAAACAGTAGATAGAGTGCTGGGCCTGGAATCAGGAAGATCTGAGTTCAAATTCAGTCTCAGACACTTAGTAGCTATGGGACTCTGGGCAAATCTCTTAATTTCTGTTTGCCTAAAATTTCCTCAATTGCTGACAAATGATCAAAAAAATATTAACAGTCAGTTTTCAGATGAAGTAATCAAAGTTATCTATAGCCATATGAAAAAGTGCTCTAAATCACTATTGATTGGAGAAGTGAAAATTAAAACAACTCAGGTACCACCTCACACCTATTAGATTGGCTAATAGGACAGAAAAGAAAAATGGCAAATTTTGGAGAGGATGTGGGAAAATTGAGACACTGATGCACTGTTGGTGGAGTTGTGAACTGATTCAACTGTTATGTAGAACTATGCCCAAATATTTATGTCAGTTATTTTCTGGTGGCAAAGAAATCGAAATTGAGGGGAGACTAATCAATTGGCTGAACAAATTGTTGTATGTGGTTTTGATAGAATACAATTGTGCTATAAGAAATGATGAGCTAGATGCTCTCAGAAAAACCTGGACTTACATGAGCTGATGCAGAGCAAAATAAGCAGAACCAGGAGAACACTGTATACAGTAACAACAATACTGTAAGATGATCAACTGTAAATGACTTAGCTATTCTCAGCAATCCAATGATCTGATGACTTTATGATGAAAAATGCTATCCATCTGCAGAGAAAGAACTGATGGAGTCTGAATACAGAAGGAAGGATTTTTTAAAATTTTTATTTTTGGGGGTTTTTATTTTAGTCTATATTTTCTTATACATGACTAATATGGAAATACGTCTTGCATGACTATACATGTAAAACCTATATCAAATTGCTTGCCTTCTCAATGAGGGGGGTGGGGAGAGAGGGAGAGACTTTGGAGCTCAGTCTTAAAAATGAATATTGAAAGTTGTTTTTACATGTAGTTGGGGGAAATAAATACTAAATTTTAAATAATAAAAAAATAAAAAAAATTTCCTCAATTGCAAAATCGGGATTATAATAACACCTACCTCTCGGGATTATTGTAAGGACTAAATGGGATATTTGCAAAGTGCTCTGCACTATTCCTAGAACACAGTAGTTGCATAATAAATGCTTATTTCCTTCCTTTCCTTGTCAAGTATTTTAGATGGATTAAATGGTCTCTGAGGTCTCTTTAACTCAGTGTATGTGATACCAGAGAGAGTATAATGTGGCTTCCTAGGGAATTCTGTGTGAAAGTGGGTTTGAAGGTTTTATGTGGAATTGGGTAGACAGTGAGTCAGGCAGGGCACGCTGGGGAAAATGCTGAGATGAGAACCTTGGCTATGAATTGAGTTTGGTCTAAAAACTATATGGAGAAATTTGCCATGGGGGAGAGGAAAGGGAAATGGGCATGAAAGAGAAGAGACCATCCTCACCCACTATACTTCTGTGCAATATTTACTAATGTGGGGTAAGCTAGAGTGAAAAAATAAGATAGCTTAGATATAGATTAATACCAAATACCAAAATTATAAGTTTGAGCTTCTTCCAGTTTTTATTCAGGAAAAGATTGACAGAAGGCATATGGGGAGGACATAGCATGATGTAGGGATTCAAGAATCACACCAACATCCATTTTCTGATAGTTTTTTTGCCAAAATATTCTTTAACAAAACACTTAACAGAACTACTTCTTAGGATATATAGAGTACAAAAATGTTATTTGGAACAACAGTTGAAATAAAAATGGGAATGTAGGCTCATTGGGTCAATTTTTAATATAGATGGTATCTAAACAAATCTCTTATTGCCTCAGAATTTTAGTGTACAAGATGCCCCCAAAATCTTAGTGCAATTTTAAGTTTTAGTAATTCCAGAATAAAAATCCTGCAATCTTCACCAAAAAATCATTTGAACACCTAATTGTTTTAATACTTTTACACTTTAGTTTTGTGAATTTTGAAGAATAGTTTTAAATTTTTTTCAGGTTTTAATTCCTCTTAAGGTTAGGATTACAAATGCATTTCTTTCAGGTACTATGCAAGAGCTGATGAAAGTTTTTACAAAGTTTGAAAGTCTGCTGTAGGAATGTACAGCACAAGGTGGTTATGTTAAATTTTACCCCTCCAAAATCAGTATTTTAAATTTTAAAATAACTAACTTTCAATTTTTTGTAAATCTGTAGCATCTGTACACTGAAGTTATTAAAACTCAAAACTGCACTAAGACTTTCAGGATATCCTACATACTCTAGTTTAGAACTCTACCCAAATGAGAAGTGTTTTGCACATTAGCTTGGTCTGGTGTGTGGTTTCAACCATGTTCTTGGCTTTCACTGGCATTTGTATTTAAAGCCTGTTAGGTTAAGAGAACTTGGGCAGGTTATTTAACTTCCAAGGATCTCAGCTTTCTCATCTGTCAAATGAGCAAATTGTATTAGATAATCTCCAAGTTCTCTTCCAAATCTAAATCTAGAATATAAAACTATTTCCCCAAAATGGCCCTTATTCTATGACAGTATTATCCCCTTATTGGGAAGAAAATTACCTGGGACTGAAAGTGTTTTATGGCCTTATGGTACATGTTTAGCTCATTACCAGGGTTGTCAATATATCAGTGTTTGATAGGTTAGGCTGATATTTTACCCCAAAATCGAGATGTATCTTTCCTACAAATAGTCTTATGACTGGCTAATTTTCCAGTTTGGAAAACCTATTTCTGACAGCCTTGCAATTGCTTCACAATTTGTTCTTCTTCTATTTGGACCTTTGTGCTGCTTTAAATATTCTTTTGTCTATAATGTAATATGTTTCCCAACCTTTTTACCTTGAAGGCCAATTTTAACTGGTTGTTGCTGATGGCAACTGTTTTAAGCCTGTCTCTTTTAAACATAATGCTTTAATATTCTCTGTACGTTGAAAAATATTTGCACTTTCTGCCAAAAATGGTAGAGCAAGGTGTAAAGGGCCAAACTTCTTACATATCCCTCAAAGATGCATTAAATAGAATTACCAAAGAAAAGGGGAGAGGCAGGTAAAATATACAAGAAAATTCTTAAAAGGCTGCTAAAATAGACTGAAAACATGAATTGGTTAGAACAGGGTAGTTTTATTTATTAATTTTGCTTGTCCACCGATTCCTAGGGTAGCAAGGAGTTTTTCACATACACTAACCCCCCAAATGTAATACCTTTCATTTGATACTTTAGGTAAAGTCTAATCAAAATGCATACCACAGAAATCACAAGTAGGTGTGCAAGCTAGACCTGCTTATGTGAGAGCAGGTTGGAAGAGTGAACCAAATCTAGTGAGAACTAGGAATGTTTTAAGTTCTCAGAGAAAGACCAACATTACAATTATATGAAGACTCTCTCAGAAGCCTGGAGTGACTGGGAAATACAGTCCCCCTATCCATCACTCTTGAGTCCCTATCCAATGAGTTTTAATGTCTATATAACCATTTATAAAAGATCTTAACCCTAACCAATTATATAATAATAAGGCAAAAGCAATATTATATATATATATATGTATATATATATATATATGAATGTAGTAAAAGCAAATACATAAGTAAAAATACATCACAATATTCAGAAAGACTCAGATCAAGCTCTTCTACTAATGTACTTAATAGATATGGTGAAAATTGAACACACATGACTGCTTCTCTGCTTGCTGCCTGACCATTAATCCTCCCCATTCTTCATCTAGAGAAATCCTCTTCTCTACCTGAACATAGCTTTTGCGAGCTCTTCCAATTAACTATCACCCTTAAAGGACATTTAAGAAGTGTGGGCTCTTAAAGTGAATATATCCCTTTACGCCAAAGAATTGTGAAATTCAAACTGATCCTCTCCAGACTATACAGACCAGTCCAGGCAGTTATTCAGTTCCTTGCATGCTGCTCTGTTTTTATCAGAAGGAATTTACATCATCACAGCTCAGGCTGACTCTTTTCAGATTGTTCCCCAGGGTTTCACCATGGCCTCCTCTGGTTTTCCTTCTCAAGACAGAGAGCATCAAGCCCTTATAAAAAGTTTCACCCTTTTCTTACTCCAGGTGGTGCTAGAGGGCAATAGCTGTCAATGAAACTCTTGACCAATGAAATCATTGATCTTTCCGAACAATAATGAATCTAGCAGCTGAAGCCTTCTCTCACATGACTGCTTGTTACTGCCACAGTGCAGAGTGAGCAGTTTATGAGCCCCACTCCTCTCCCATTTTTCCCTCTCCTGCCTTTCTTCCCTTTCTTGTTGCTCTTACTGTGTTTGCTCTTTCATCTCATCCTGCTGCACTCAGCCAGTGTTCCAGTTTTGGGATGAGGCCATCCATAGGCAAGAGAATGGAGAGGAAACTGATTACTAATAATTGCAATAATTTATATAGCATCTACTATATTCCAGGCATATGCTAACCACTTTGCAGAACTTTATGATAAATTTCAAGGTATTATTATGCTTAATGTGCCCTCTTTCCATTGAACCATTTTCACTTCTAACTGGTTTGGGTGAACTGGGCAAAAGCAGCTTACTGGGATGTACCCTAAGCAGCCCTTATTACAAATATATTATATTTGTAATCTTTTCTCCTCTCTCACGATTATCACCATGACTGTCTCCTCTCCCATCCCCCAATAGAGGTTAGTGTAGGAGTGGAAATTAACTTCATTATGGTCTTTTAGCATTATTTACTTCAAAGAGAAGCTATGAGATCCATCCTTTAATTTACCTACCCTTTTCTTTTGTCTTCTTTCTTAATCTCCAGGCCCACTGGACATGACTCTGTCCCTTCTGTCCTCTGTGATCCAACCAAACTGATCTTCTCTCTGTTCCTCACAGGACACAACATCTCCTCTCCCTATGCCTTTGCACTGTCTTAACTATATGCCTGAACTGCATTCCCCTCTCACCTCTGCCTCACCAAACCTCTCTTCAAGATATCACTCAAGAGAGCCAAGAAGGCAGAGTAGAGGCAGAAAGCCAGTCAAATTCTTCCAATATGTCCCTCCAAACAACTTAAAAAATTTTGGAGCAGCAGAGCTAGCAAAAGGTTAGGGTTAGACATTTTCCAACCTAAGGAAATTAAGGAGGTTGGTAAGATAGGTCTGTGTCACAGGGATGAGGGCTGGCCTGGAGCACACATGGTGGCAAAACCAGTAGCAGACCTTAGAGGTAGCCATGACAATGGCAGTTTTAGCTTTAGGAGCTCTTAGCCCAGGGAGGGTAAAAGAGTTGGACAACTGGTCAGAAAGAGATTATAGAGAACCTTTTGCTGACACTGGGTGCATCTTGGAAATAATCGGAAGCTCTATTGTCTATGCCTATCTGCAGTTCTGGGTCATAGTACCAGGACAGGAAGGAGTGCTTGTGATCAGTCACAAGGGAGCAGGGGAACATGGTCTCAGTTTCAAGGCAGAAAGAAGAGCTAGTGATTATGGCCACAGGAGAGTAGGAGGCCTGATCACAATTCCAGAGCCAAGAGGAGAAACAATGCTTGCAATTACAGGGGAGCAGGAGCCCTTTCTGCATTAAGACCAGAGTGTAGACCAGAAAAGCAATGACCACACTACTCTGCTCATCAGAAGAACAACTGGCCTGGAAAATAAATCAAGGAGAGATAATTTAAGAAGTATTGAACTACGTGAAAATCATGATCAAAGAAAAAGCCTAGACATTATGTTTCAAGAAATTATCAAAGAAAACTGCCTCAATATCTTAGATCCAGATAGAAATGGAAAGAATCCACTGATCACCCAAAAGAGATCCCCAAATGAAAACTCCTAGGAATACTTGTTGTCAAAGTCAAGAGCTCCCAGGTCAAGGAAGGAAAAAGCCAGAAAGAAATAATTCAAAATCACAGAGCCACAGTCAAGATCACACAAGATTTAGCAGCTTTCATATTAAAGGAGCAGAGGGCTTAGAATATGACATTCTAGAAAGCAAAGGAACTAGAAATGCAACCAAGAATAACCTACTTAGCAAAACTGAGCATAATCCTTCAGGGGGAAAATGGACTTTTTCAAGCATTTCTGATGAAAAGATCAGAGCTGAAGAGAAATGTTGGCATTCAAACACAAGACATAAGAGAAGCATAAACAGGGAAATAGGAAAGGCACTCAAAAAGTTCAGCGTTTTTTTTTTTCTTTTAAGGGATGATGATGCATGTAACTCCTAAGAATTTCATTCTTATGAGGGCGGGCAAGAGGAGTCTACATAGACAGAGGGCACTGGGGTGAGCTGATTACATTGGTATGATTTTTTTAAAATGAAGGAGCAAGAAAGAGAGAAGCACTGGGATAAGCAGGATGGGGGAATTATCTCATGCAAAAGAAGCGTGCAATGAAGAGCTTTGAAAGTAGAGGGCAAAATGAGAGGGGGAACAGGGGAACCTCTCTCTCATCAGAACTGGTTTAAAGGGGGAATGATATGTGCATACATTCACAGAAATCAGTCTTATTGAACTGTAAAGTAGGAGGGGAAGGGGATAAGAGAAAGGTGGGGAATGATAAAAGGGAGGATAAATTAAGGGAGGCAGTGGTCAGAAGCAAAACAAACTTTTGATGTGGGATAGGATAAAAGCAGAAAGAAAGAAGGATAAACAAAAGAAAGTTGGATGGAGGGAAATACATAGTATTCATAAATGTGAATGTGAATAGAATGAGCTTACCCATAAAAACAGAAGCATACGCAGAATAGATAAAAACTAGAACCCAACAACATGTTTACAAACAACATACTTGAAGTAGAAAGACATAGAAAGAATTAAATAAGGGTCTGGAATAGAATCTGTTATGCTTTTATTGTTTCTTGTCTGTCACATGGGACTCTTTGAGCCTGAATTTGAGGTTTTCTTGGCAAAGATACTGGAGTGCTTTGCCATCTGTTTCTCCAGATCTGAATAAGTTGTAGTATATGATTGTGACAGAATACTATTTTGCTATAAGAAATAATGAGGGGAATGGTTTCAGAAAACCATGGGAAGACCTATGTGAAGTGACCAGAACCAAGAGATCATTGTATATGGTGGCAGTGATATTATAATGATGATTAACTATGAAATACTTAGCTACTCTAATCAATACAATGATCCAAGAGCCAAGACAGTTCCGTGTGATTCATGATGAAAAAATGCCATCCACCTCTGGAGAGAGAACTGATGAACTCTGGGTGCAAATTGAAATATAATTTTTTTCATTTTTTCTCCCTTTTTGTGATGTGGGTAATATGGAAATATGCTTTGTACGATTTTAGATATATAATTGATATCATATTTATTGCCTTCTCAGTAAATGAGGGAGGAGCAAGAAGAAGAAAGAGAATTTGGAATTCAAAATATTGGAAAAAGAATGTTAAAAATAATTTGGGGTTAAGTAACTTGCCCAAGGCCACATGGCTAGGTTTTTATTTCTGTGTGCGTTAAGTGTCTGAGGCTGGATCCGAACTCAGATCCTTCTGACTCCAGGGCCGACGCTCTACTCACTGTGCCACCTAGCCACCCCCAATAATAAAATTTTAAAGCAATGAATATTTTTAAAAATACTACAATTTTAAAAAACTTCAAACATCACCTACTTGATGCCCTTCCTCATCCCCTTAACCACTAGTGTCTTTCCTAACTACCTTGCATTTAACTACTTTGTATATATTTCTATTTATTCAATTTATATTTACATTGTATATACTTATGTCCTTTTCTCCTATATTATTATTTAAACTCTTTGTGAGTAGTGATTGGTTTAATTCTTTTTACTTGTATCCTCAGCACCTGGCTCAAAGAAGGTGTTTAATAAATGCTTATTGATTAATTGTTTTATTTATAGCAAGAATATCAAGATTGCCATGATGCAGGGTTTTTTTTTTTTCCCTGTGTATACTCACTGGTCATTGGATAGAGATTTCATATTTAGACTACTAACAGTTTAGTTAGTATTTATAGGTTGTCTAAAATTTGCTATTCAAAGTACCTGCTGCCCCATTCTCTGCCTTTCACAGAAGAGAAAGGGAGCTATTCTGGACTCAGGGATATTTTGTATTTTTTCTCTGATTCATTGGTTACAATGGACTTAGTCATCAAGCGGTCACTGTACTAGTGAGCTTTTTATTTGTCTAGGTTGGTTCTCAGAATAGTCTGCTGGCAAAACCATATTCAAAGCTTTTCCCAACATGTCATAGTTGGCCAGAGTTGATGCTGTGTTGGTATAGCATTGGAGAATCCATGGGTCCTTTTATACCATGAGGTCTAAAATTAGGATCATATCATATGGAGACCCAGATAGTTATGATACTTTACTGCAATGTACTGAAGTGTCCCCACAAACTAGTTTGGAAATAGAAGTGGGTCAAATATGAAGGAGGGGAGCACTGCATGGGACAACAACCTTAATAAGTACCACACCTCTTTAGTGATGGAGAAAAGTGACAAGCTGTTTTTGAAGGAACTGATGTGGAATTTGTGTTTTGTATAACTTCTGTATATAACATTATACTTTTATATAATTTCTGATATAACATTTCATCTTCTCAAATAGAATAACAGGAAAAGAAGTATAAGAACAGTAAGTTGGAAGGAGATCCTTTCTGAAGACTTTGAAAGTTCTTCAGGGGGCGGCTAGGTGGCGCAGTGAGTAGAGCGCTGGCCCTGGAGTCAGAAGGACCTGAGTTCGGATCCGGCCTCAGACACTTAACACACACAAACAAAAACCTAGCCGTGTGACCTTGGGCAAGTTACTTAACCCCAATTGCCCTAAAAAAAAAAAAAAAGTTCTTCAGAAAAGAACCCTTTCTGCACTCTTTTCCCTTTGGTTGATCAGGCCATAGAAAGAAATCAGTCCGATTAACCAAGACACAAAACACAGACAAAACAACAAGACAGACATATAGAAGCCCTTGATGGTAAAGATTTTTCTTCTTATCTCCCACTGAAAAATAAAACTCCATGAGAATAAGTACTTCCTTGATATTATCAATAGAGAGCTATTTTGAAAATCCACCCTTCTCTGATTTTCCCCTACAAAATTGTTTCTTAAGAGTGCCATGGTCTTCCTCTTCTTTTTTTTTTAACATTATGCCTCTGTCAAGGCCTTCTTAGAGCTCTGTCCTTAGCTATATACCCTTCTGAATGGAAGTCTTCCCCTGTTCTCAGGCCAATAAGAACTTCCCTAAGGGGATATCCAATGCTACCCTCAGCAGAAACCTCTCAGCTCTGAGAAGGTACCATCTGGATGTGACCTGGAAAGATATGGAGGTCTAGAGAAATATTGTTTGCCAAGGAAATCCATGAACAGAAATCCTATCAGAGCACCCTAGGATGTTCCTTTAGCAAAGGTCCAGTTATCACATGGAGACTTGGAATTTCAATCCCTTTGTGGTCACCATGACTGTTATAGTGGAATAAAATAATAACTTGTTACATCCAGATAATTTATTTAGCAATGCATGTGGTTATAGAAACAAATCAGATCCAAGGCTTTCAGTAGTCAAGGATCCTGACCATTTGTTTTTCCACAGCCATGTGACCTTGGGCAAGTTACTTAACCCCAATTGCCCTGCCTTCACCCCTCCAAAAAGAAAAAAAAATGGGATTAGTATAAAATGCTAAAGGTGATAAAATGAATGATTTTCTATGTTAGATAATTTGGAAATGCATTCGACTGAAATGATGCCATCTAACTGGTGATAAATTTTGTTTCATGATATTGTGAATGTTGTTTTCATGTTTCTAAGTTTTCTTATATTGTGTTTTTTTGGAAACCATTGTATGAGAAATACTGTTAAGAAGTCAATGCAAGTGTCTCATTAGAAAACTTAACTGTTTAAATCAGGAAACTGTGAAATCATTAAGTTATTGAAAGATATAATTATGATGTTAAAACCTATAAAGTATTTAATTAGGTATATTTAAAAGGGAAGAATAATGATTACTTAATATATGATAAGATTCTTTAAAAGAAAATGAAAGATACCTTGTAAAATCTCCTTACTGGTAAAATTGCCAAGTTTCTTGGGAGACTACTTGGACAAGGTCATAAAACCACAAAAATCAACCCTATGAAATAACTTGTGATTTGGTTTACTGAGAAAAATGGGATCTCCTCTTCCACCAAAAACACTCCTTGACAAAGGGGGAGAAATTAAAAGTCTGTTTATAGGATAGCAGTGATTTATGTGATGATTTTTTAGTATGAAAATTGTGAAATTATACCTGAAATAGTATATACTGAATTTATATCTCAAACAAAATTAACAGACTCCAGTCTTAAAGATAGAATTTTTTTAAACAAATGCTTTATTAACTTCTGTTTTACATCATTCATTTCCGCCAGATTTTGAGTTACAATTATTCCCTCCCCCCATTTTTCCCCTACCCACCATCCCAGAATAGCTGTCCCACAAGATATCGCTTCCTCCAATCTTCTCTCTCCCATATCTTCTCCCATACCCCCTTCTACTTTTCCATTAGAGGAAGGTGAATCTCTGTGTCCCAATGCCTGCACATCTTATCTCCCAATTATAAGCAAAGGGGTATTAATAATAGTATTTATATATATTTGGAACATTTAATTTTAAGACCTTGAATTTCAGATCCATTTCTTTCCTCCCTTGTCACCCATTCCCTCTGAGGAGATAAGTAATTCAGTATATGTTGTACATGTATAGCTACGCAAAACATTACCATAGTAGATATCTTGTACAAGGCTGCTTATAATTCCCTCCCACTCATCCCACCCCCAACCTGGTCCATTCCCTACTTGATCCTGTCCCTCTTCTATAGTGGGTACTTCCAACCTCCCCTCCCCCCAAGAATGCCCTCCCATCCATCATCCCCCCTCTCATCCCCCTTCCCCCTATTCTGCTGCAGGTTGAGGTATCCCATTTAGTATGTATGTCATTCTCTCCCTGAACCAAATTCAATGAGAATGTGGTTTTGCCTTTTTGCCTTCCTATTCTTCCCCTCCCTTGCAGCCACTTCCCCTTGCTTCTTCTACATGAGATAGTTTACCCTACCCTGTCTCTCCCCATCTCCTCTCGCCACTTTCCTCTTTCACCTCATAATTTCACCCGTCGAGTATCCTCCCTTCCCAACAAATTCAACCTATGCCCTCTCTCCATGTATAACTGTAAACATATATACACACATTCACATATATATTCATATGCCCATATACCCTTCTTCAATTATTTTCATACTGAGAAAGGTTTCATCAGTCACAGTTATTATTTTTCCTGGTAGGAATGTAAATAGTTCAACTTTGATAAGTTCCTTTTGATTTCTTTTCCCTGATTACCTTCTCAAGCATCTCTTGCTTCTTGTGTCTAGATGTCAAATTTTCTATTCAACTCTGTTTTTTTCCTCAAGAATGCTTGAAAGTCCTCTATTCCACTGAATGACCATATTTTCCCCTGAAACAAAATACTCAGTTTTGCTGGGTAGGTGACCCTTGGGTTCATTCCCAGCTCTTTTGCCCTCTGGAATATCATATTCCATGCCCTTCAATCCCTCAGTGTAGAAGCTGCCAGGTCCTGGGCTATTCTGATTGTGTTTCCACAATATTGAAATTGTTTCTTCCTGGCTGCTTGTAGTATTTTCTCCTTGATCTGGGGATTCTGGAACCTGGCTAAAATATTCCTAGGAGTTTTCCTTTTGGGATCTATTTCAGGAGGTGATCTGTGGATTCTTTCAACCTCTATTTTGCCCTCTGGATCTAAAACATCAGGACAATTTTCCTTGAGAATTTCTTGAAGGATGATTTCTAGGTTTTTTCTTTGATCATGTTTTTCAGGCAGTCCAATAATTTTTAAATTGTCACTCCTGGATCTATTTTCCAGGTCAGTGGTTTTTCCCATGAGATATTTCACATTGCCTTCGATTCTTTCATTTGTTTGGATCTGTTTAACAGCATCTTGATTTCTCATAAAGTTACTAGCTTCCATTTGCTCCAGTCTAACTCTGAAGGAATGAATCTTCTCAGTGAGCTTTTGAGATTCTTTTTGCATCTGGCAAATTTGGCTTTTTAAGGTATTCTTCTCCTCATTCCCCTTTTGAGCCTCCTTTGCCATTTGAGTTAGTCTATTTTTAAGGTGTTATTTTCCTCAGTCAGGCTGTTGACTCTCATTTCATAATTTTCCTGCATCCTTCTCATTTCCCAATTTTTCTTCCACTTCTCTTATTTGATTTTTAAAATCCTTCTTAAGGTCCTCCTGTAACCCACTCATATTTTCATTTGGGGGTTTTGGTGCAGGATTTCTGGCCTCACAGTCCTCCTCCTGTTCCATGCTTTGATCCTCTTTGCCCCCAAAATAGGAGTCTAATGTTGCATTTTTCTGTTTATTTTGTTTCCTTTGCCTAGGCATGTTGCCACTTAATTACTTGACTTTTGGGCTTGTTGCCACAGTAAGACTCTGCCACCAGACAGGGGAGCTTCCATCCCAAACATTGGCGTCTGCTCAACTGCCAGAGATATTAGTTGGGTGCCCTCCCTGAAGCCCCCACTCACTCTGGCAAGCTGGACACACACCCCAAGACCTCTACCCCAGACCACAATCCAGATCCAGGGAGGTTAAAGCAAGAATGATTACCCCTCCAAGGCTGATCTCTAGATCCCCCTACAGTCCAAAGGCCAGGAGCTGAAGCTACAACTGAAGCTGCAAAATGGCAGCTGTGCTGCAGCTCCTTCTTGCCCCCAGGGGAAGAAGCTGACATGCTCCCAAATACTGGTCCCAAAGCCCATAGGGCACTAACCTCTCACTTTGTCCTAGGCATCTATATGTTGATAATTCTGGAATAGCCATATCTGCTGGTGTTCTGGTTTCCCCCAGCCAGTTGCTGGCCTGGCTGCCCTGGGGCTAAAACCTCTGACTCATGGGGTCCTGGGCTTGGCTCCCAGAACGCTGTGCTGGCTGCTCCCTGATGGGCTGCCAGACTGTCCTCAGCAGGAGATTAGCTTCCCTGTGTCATTTTGTGGGTGCTGGAGCTCCAGAGGTTGTTCAGAGTCCCCTTTTACATAATTTTGAAGTGGTGTGGGTTGGAGCTCTGTGTAAGTGCTGTTTCTACTCCACCATCTTGGCTTCACCCACCCCCAGTGTGGCAGTTCTTAAATTGAATTTTTAAATTAACATTCATTTCCACCACCACCACCCCTGACCTGATCTCCCCCAGACTCTTAAAACTAATATGTAGTCAAGGAAAATAAGTTCCCCTAAATAGCTATCATTTTCATGAATGTGATGAAATATTTTGCTGTTTGAAATTATGACAATGAGGGTTGCAGAGAAACCTGGGAAAGATTCATAAACTAATGTAAAGTGAAGTGAGCAGAACCATAACACCTTACAAATAAAAACCATATTGTAATGAAAAGTAAGTTGGAAAGACTTAAAAATTCTGGTCAATGCAATGACCAAGCATGTCTCTAGAAGCCCAAAGATGAAATATGCCAGCCTTGGCCTGATAGAAATGAAGGAACCAGAGTGCAGAATGAGGGAGATAATTTTTTCTTTGACATGGATAATGCAGGAACATTGTCCCTCAATATACATTTATAAATTCCATCCAATTAATTGTCATTGTCATTTGTTATTGATATTTGTTATATTTGTTATTGATCATTCGTTTCAGTCATGTCCTATTATTCATGACCCCATTTAGGGTTTTCTTGGCAAAAATATTGGAGTGGTTTACCATTGCCTTCTCCAGTTCATTTTACAGATGAGGAAACTGAGGCAAACTGGATTAAGTAACTTGCCCAGGGTCACACAGCGAGTGTCTGAGGCCAGATTTGAACTCAGGTCTTCCTGACTTCAGATCAGGTGCTCTATCATTCCATTACCCCACCTAGCTATGTCTCTCATTACCTTTACCAACATGAAAATCTTCCTAATTATTAGTGATTTGGGTTAGTGATTACAGATGTAGAGCATCTTTTTTTACTATGGCTGTTGATAACTTTCATAATTTTTTTTGAAAACTGCCTATTCATAGCTTTTGGCCATAGGTCTGTTGTGGAATGGCTCATTTTTATATGTCTGTATCCATTCTTTAAAAGTTTTGGAAACAAGATTTTTATTAGAGACACTTGCTGCAAATCATTTCCCCATTTAATAGCTTCCCTCTTACATTTGAGATACATTAGTTTCTTCATGTGATAAACTGTCAACATTTTATTTTGAATGATCTTCTCCATCCCTTATTTGGTGACACACTTTGGTGACTTTGTTGAACACAGGGTTACTGTACTCATTCTCTTTTATATATTACACAAGTAATCTGTACGATTTCTCTATTTTTACGTAGTACAAGAGGATTTAAATGATGACTGTTTTCTGCTTCAAACTTCGTCCTGCTAGGCCTCCATGCTGGAATACTTTATAGGTTTTGAAAGGAGGTGTAGGAACATACTTTTGATAAGAACACAGATTTAGAGTTGGAAGAGACCATAGAGGCCACTGTCCCTCCTCCTCATTTTAGAGATGAGCAAATTGGGGCATAGAAAGATTATTCCTTGACTAGAGGGACACAGCTAGGGAGCATCTGAGGCCTGCTTTGAATTAAAGTCTTCCTAACCTGGTTCCCTATCCTTTACAACATACTGCTTTCATCTACACTGTTCTGAAAATCAGTTTGAATAAAAAGAAAAGTGATTCAATTATCCATACCTTTTACCCCATTCACTTCGCTATAAACTTAGAGTCCTAGGAAAAACAGTAACAGTAGCTTGCATTTATATAGTGATTCAATGCTTTGCAAAGGACTTTACAAATATTGTCTCATTTGATCTTCTCAAAGGAAGGTATTATTACTATAACTACTGTCTAGCAACTTCCATCTTCCAGCAAAAGGCATGTCCTCATTGATTTTCAAATCTACTTTTTTTTTAAGCCTGAGTAGGTTGGTAGTGAAATAGTCACTCATGGGCTTGATCCCATTATTAATCATCACAGAAGCTTTGACCTGCTCCATTTTGGACCCAGACTACTTCTTCCCTTCATAAGCAGCCTGGTGGACCCCACCTAGGGGTTCACCATATTGATTCTACATGTAGCGTGGACACTCAATAGGCTGAGAATTCCTGATCTCAAGTAGTTCACTAGCCTCAGCCTCCTCAGAAAAAGGGATCGCAGGCATGGTTCACTATGTCTGGCTAGATCTCTCATATGTGTATATATGTGTACATATATACATACACATATGCATATACATATATATATATATACAGATATGTATATGTATGTGTATGGATCTGTGTGTGTTATGAAACTCTGGGCTTTCTGCTGCATGAGATTGTTTAAAGTCATAATTCCTTATAGATAGAAGAGGAGAAAGAAATACCAAAAACACTCTGGACAGCTCCAAAGTTGAGAGTAAACACTCCTAGTACTTATGAAAGGTCTAAATGTGGGTAGCACTTGTAAACCTAGGTTATTAGACTATATTCTCCAAAGTTCTCTGAAGATGACCTGATAGATGATAAGTACATCATAATTTTATAATGTTTATTATGACTGCAACAGGAAATCTAAATTGAGGAAGATGCTATTATTTTCCTTCCAAAAGAACAACAATCCTAAAATCAAAGCTTCTGAGACAAAAAGGAACTAATGGGTCTCTGTACAGTGTGTTCAGAGACATAAGAGCTAATTAAATGATATTTCAATCCTTCTATACTTCAGATTTGTAGCTGTCTCATTGTAAAAATCACTCTTATAATGTGATTAAGTTTCTGAAGGTCCACAAACATAAATTTTTATTTCAGACTTTTATTTTCAGTTGTGGGAGAGGAAGAGAGTTTTTTTTTGTTTGTTTTTTAAAAATTTAAGTGGTGGGGCGGCTAGGTGGTGCAGTGAGTAGAGCGTCGGCCCTGGAGTCAGAAGGACCTGAGTTCGGATCCGACCTCAGACACTTAACGCACACACAAATAATACCTAGCCGTGTGACCTTGGGCAAGTTACTTAACCCCAATTGCCCTCCAAAAAAAAAGAAAAAAACAAAAAAAAAATTTAAGTGGTTTTGGTTTTACTTCTTCACACTTTGACAGTAAGCCAGAACCTTGGCTTCATGGCAATAATATTGGTGATGGCAAAGTATTTGTCAAGTGCTATAATGGCAAGCAGAGTAATACTTAGCTCCTTGTTTCAGCTATTCAAGTGCCTTTGAGCCTCCCTGTGATTATATCAAGTCTTTGTTGGAAACAGTATACTTGCCATTACATTCCACCCCTCCTGGATCCTTGGCCTTACAACCTCAATCTAAATGGCCATGGATCCTGGAACAAATAAAGGCACTATACTTTGCAATCCTGCTGACTATGCCATAAATGTAAAGCCAATCATGAGCAGCTCTCCTGAGGACTGTTGCTGTGAATAACTTTAAGGTTCTGATCACATAGTATAGCAAATCCTCTATTTATTCAGCAATAAACTAAAGCAAATCATTCACAATAATATAACATAACAACTTATTACTAAGGTGGCCACATTGTCTTAAACAAAACATATTCAGTAAGTCACAATCTCATCAATCAGTATTGAGTACCCAAGTAAAGTCTTCTTTCATCCTTAAGTAGAGGCTGACTTCCAATCATCCTTAAACTAATCATCCTTAAGGAGTAGTCGTCCTAAAGTTGGTTTTCCTTAAGGGGTAGTGGAAAGTACAAAGGCCATCCACCCCTAGGTCACAAGTAAGTTACAATCTCATCAGTCAGCACTGAGTACTCACCTAACGTTTTTTTTTTTTTTCATCTTAACTCAAGGATGACTTCCAAACTCCATGGCTCCTCTTCCATGCTCCTAGCTCTTGCCTGGATTCACAGGTAGGCAGCTCTCCACTTCTGTTCCATATTGAAGCTCATAGTGACTAGTCCATTCCAAGCCCTTTGTAGTTTCTGTTTCTGGGAAGACAAAGCTTAAGAGAGACACAACAATATTTACACACATTAAGCTTAGCAGAGTTACAATAATATTCACACAAATTGCTGGTGCTATCATCTCAACTCACTTTCTGCCTGACAAAGTAACACAAACCAATGGACAAATCTTCTGTCTGAGACTAGATTGGAACTATGACCAGGATCCCTGCTCCCTTGTTACTGACCATAAATACTCCACTCCTCTCCACCTGGTTCTGTGCCCAGAGCTGCTATGAGCAATAGAGCTGCCAGTCAGCATCAGCTATACCTAGTACCAGCAAAGGGTCCCTGTAGCAGCAAGCACCCCAGCATCCCCAGGGTGGCTGCCAACACAGGTTCTTAGATCTGCTTTTGTAAAGGAAAGCAACTCGAAATCAGTTAACAAGCTCACTTTAATCAAACAAACATATATTACCTAGCTCAGGGAGAAAAGTTCAGCACCCCAAACTTCAGAGTATACAGACAGATAAAACAAACAGGCTTCCAAACTGTCCAACCATTATCAATACCAAAGTCACAGTTACCAGAGAGGGAAGCATTAACATCTGGGTTTTCAAAGCCGGGGGGCTCTCAACAGCTGCCCAAAGTCTCATCTGGTCAAATCACACAACACTTCTCAAAGTGAGCCCCAAAGCAAAGTCTCACATCAGGAATTATATAGCCTTCTCATGGGTCAGAGAATGTAACCACTCTCTTGACCCACTGCCCAATCACACAGCCTCAAGGTGTGGTCATTCCTGAAAACCAAGCCTCCTACCACAGGCTCCATGTGACTACATTCAGCCTATTAGGGGGCAGAGTATATTTTCAAATTAAATAAGGTTCTCAGAGTCACTTAAGCCAATCAAAGGGCCTAGGGGCAGGGAAGATCTTCAAATCTGCATTTTCATTACAGTCCCCTATAATCTTTTTCTGACCAGTTGCCCAACCCCCTTACCATCGCTGGACTGAGAGCTCTTGAAGCTGCTGCCACTGCCAGTTCTTGGTACTCTAAACAGGCCTCCACCCTTGTCACTGACCTCTCATGTTGACCTCATAAGCTTTCTTAGGCTGGAAAAATGTCTCACACTGACCTTTTGTTGGCTCTACTACTCCAAAACTTGATTTGAAGCATTATTTTAAAATTGTTTAGAGGGAGATGTTGAGAATTCAGCTAGGTTACTGCCTCTAATCTGCCATCTTGGCTCCACCTCTTCCCTACATTTCTTTTATTAGGGAGAGCTGTAGGTACTCATAACAACTGAGAAAAGCACCAAATAGAAGACAACCATGACTAGACAGAAGGTGTAGAGGAAAGGTTGCTGAAAATGTTAATAAGTAACAACAAGAAATGCTAATCAAGGTCAATCACCTTATTCATTGTAGGACTGTGTCTCTGCAGTTGGGTAAGCCATCTCCCATTCCTAAATATTTCTTCCTTATCACCAATTTGTCTGAATTGAACCTTGTTTAAGGTTCCGCCCACATGACTTCCTCTAGGAAGCTTTTCCTGATTTCCCAACTATTCATGTTGTTATCTCCTCAAATATTCCTAGAACTCTTGGATCTCTTCTTTATCTACTACTCTATATTGTACTGATTTGTATTCATGTTGTCTCTTCCCCCTCCTCCACCCCCAGCCCCATGTAAACTACTTCACAGGAAGTTTGGTTTTCTATTCTTAGCACCAAGGATAGTTCCTGATACATGTTAAGTGCTTGTTTATTTTGGGATTCAGACTCCATAGTTCTTTTTCTGGATGTGGATAACATTTCCATCAAGAGTCTTTTGGAGTTATCTTAGATCCTTGCATCTTTGAGAAGAACCAAGTCTATCAAAGTTAGTCATTATACAATGCTGGTGTTACTGTGTACCATGTTCTTCTGGTTCTGCTCACTTCACTCAGTGTCAGTTCATGTAAGTCCAGAGTTTTCTGAAGTCCACCTGCTCATATTTCTTATGGAAAAATGGCATTCCATTACTTTCATATGCCACAACTTATTTAGCCATTCCCCAACTGATGAGCATCCCCTTAATTTCTAATTCTTGGTCACCACAAAAAAGAGCTGTTATAAATATTTTAGTACTTGAGGGTCCTTTTCCTATTTTTATGATTTCTTTGGGATTCAGACCTAGAGGTAGCATTGCTGGATCAAAGGGCATGCACAATTTTATAGCCCATTGGGCATAATTCCAAGGTGCTCTCCAGAATGGTTGGATCAGTTCACAACTCCACCAATAATGCATTAATGTTCCAATTTTCCCCACATCTTCTCCGACATTTATTTTTCCTGTTTTGTCACATTAGCCAATCTGATTGGTGTGGTGTGGTACCTCAAATTTGTTTTGATTTGTATTTCTCTAATCAATAGTGATTTGGAGCATTTACATGACTATAGATGGTTTTAATTTCTTCATCCATAACCTGTATGTTCATATGTTTTGATTATTTGTCAATTGTGGAATGACTAGTATTCTTGTAAATTCAACTCAGTTTTCTATATATTTTAGAAATGAGGTCTTTATCAGAGATGCTGGCTGTAAAAATTATTTTCTAGCTTTCTGCTTCCCTTCTAAATTTTGGTTGCATTGGTTTTGTTTGTGCAAAACCTTTTCAATTTAATGCAACCAAAATCATCCATTTTGCAGTTTGTGATGTTCTCTTCCTCCTGTTTCACCATAAATTCTTTTGTTCTCCATAAATCTGACAGGTAAACTATTCCATGCTCTCCTAATTTGGATATAGTATCAGCCTTTATATCTAAATCATGTACCCATTTTGACTTTATCTTGATATACAACGTAAGATGTTGGTCCATGCTTAGTTTCTGCCATACTGTTTTCCTGTTTTACCATCAGTTTTTGTTGAATATCGAGTTCTTATCCTGGAAGTTGGTATCTTGACTACTATGTCTTGTGTACTTAACCTATTCTACTGATCCATCACTCTATTTCTTAGCCAATACCAAGTAGTTTTGATGATTGCTGCTTTATAATACTATTTAAGATCTGGTACAGATCTGGTGCATTCCTTTTCATTAATTCCCTTGATATTCTGGACCTTTTGTTTTTCCAGATGAATTTTGTTATCACTTTTTCTAACTCTATAAAATAATTTTGGTAGTTTGACTGGTATGGCACTAAGTAAATTAATTTACAATTGTCATTTTTATTATATTAGTATGACTTACCCATGAGCAACTGATATTTTTCCAATTTAGATCTAACTTTATTTGTGTGAAAAATGTTTTGTAATTGTGTTCATATGGTTCCTGGGTTTGTCAGTGTAGGCAGACATCCAAATATTTTATATGAAAATGCATGGACATGTTGTGATCTGCATTAGGGGAGAATGAATATATACAAGTGAGATTATAGATTAATTGAAATGCCAAAGTAAAGATAATACTAATAGCAATATTGTACATAAGCAAAGGAAAGGGTCTCCTCCCCTAGTTAGTGCCTGAAGAAGGGGAGGAAGGAATTCTGCATCAAGTTGCTTCTATTGTGACAGAGCTAGGATTGTACCATTTATGAAGCAGCAACAATAACAGCTGATCTCATTCTAAAACAAAGTGGAAATACTAAAGGTGAGTGAAGGAGATGAGGGAAGGACTATTTGCAAAAACCATTTCTGCAGCCCAGAATCCAATGTACATATGTTCACTCTACATTCACCAAGAAAAAGCAGCAGACACATAAAAGGAACTATGTTCCCTTCACTTTCAAATAAGGTTAGTTTTTAAAACTTAGACATCCACTGAGTCTTATATTATTGTCATCTTCAGGCATGTTATTTAGCAATGCCCTTTAATCAAATAAAAGATGAGGCATTAAAAATACATTACCCAGCAAATGACGATGCTGTCTTTATTGAAATTCCAAAAACTCAAGTTACAGAACACACATAAATTCTCTTCTTCCACATTCAGCCACTGACTAAGAAGAAATTTAAGGGGGGAAAAGCACTGGCTTCAGAAAAATGATTTGACCCAGATCCATAAAAAATTCTCAATTGAGATTAATTTACTTAAAATTTTATTCAGTTGCATTTTCCATTTTTTATTAAGGAATTTGTCAACATGATTTTTGGTTATTGGCTTACAATGAAGCCTTATAATCTTCAACTAAAATAATAAATAGAAACCTATATAATATGCAATATGTGCACAGAAACTGGCTGACTTTGACAGGGTCTCTTAAAAATCAGAATGGGCTGTCATTTCATTTTTCAGAGGAGTTTGGAATAGAATCCCCTACCATTTCTTGGGCATGATTTTCTTTTATACTGTCTCATCTAGAAGCCAGACATATTCATACATTTATTTTCATAGTAACTTGGGAGAAGCTTGGTGGAACATGCCAAGGAGATCACATATTCTATGACAAGATAACAATTATGAGGCTAAAACCTTTGCATACTCAACACAAGTGTTTCTCAAACCAATATGTAGGGAAGTTTCAAAGGGATCATGGAGACAGGACCTGCAAAGTTCAACATTTTTTATTCTCTTATTAACATTTTATTCTCTATATGTTCTCTCCTCTTTACTTTTCCATGTTAATTTTTCAATAGTTATCATTTGCTGATCCAATACATGCATATCATTAGTCTAATTTATGTATCATTTATTATGATATATTTTATTTATGATGTTATTTATTTATTTTACCAGCTTTCCCCATTAATGTTCCATTTTCTAAGTGGTCAAAAAAAGTTAGAACTGTTACACGTGACCTAATGGGCAAATGGAATAATTTTGCAAATTTATATTGTTCTGTTTGCAGTTTTATTGTGAGGGACAATAATTTATTAGTTTAGAAAAGAACCTATGCTTGAGAATATTGAATAAGGCTAGGCCCCTATTACAATTTGTACAAGTCTCACAGATCTAGGAGATTTAAGCACACTCTCTACAGAGGAAGTAATGACTCTAACAAAGACAGAGACTTCCATGAAGAAAAGAATTGTAAAGATGACCCTGAGAACTGAATTTACTAATATTTGTGTAGGATGTGATCACCAACTTGGTCTGATGGTCAAGCCATAATATTCCTAATTTCCATAATTTTAATAATGTAGAATTCTGCTTAACCTTTTTCTTCCCCTTTCAGAGGACAGTAATGATAAAGAATATAGTAAGAAAAGGGAAAGTCTCTGGGTAAAACCATTGGAGACCCAGTTTTAAAGTAAATGCAATGTTCTGGAAGGCCTAATTTGGAAATCAGTGATACCTATATGAATGTGTAGACTTACTCTGATTAACTCCTTCACCCATAAGGGGGTGGAAGGTATCTAGATACAGCCAGCTAGAGTGACTGATGAATAACTGAGTGTAGATTCTGACTCCAAAGGAATTATAACAATGCTTGGGTTTTAGTTTGTTTGACCTACTTATGTTCAGAGTATTCAAAGACAGCTAGAGTTTGCTCACCCTAGTGCAGCCAGCCCCCTTTATTCTAGATTGTCCACAGATGTCAGGGTGTTATTGGGTTTTATATTGGGGTAGAAAGACAGCTTCCTGGACACTGCCTACTACCTGTGTTTTAGCCACCTACATGTCTGGCTCCATTTCCCCAAACTAGGACAAAGCAGGAAACCGGGAATTAAAAGAGAAGGCTTACAGGTCTTGCACACTTTCTGTATTAGTACATCTACTAAACTGGTTTGTAATACTATCAGTAAACAGCATAGTTTAATCAAGTTAGGGTGAGGCTTTTTCTGTCTCTTTAATTCCCCAAACCTGAATACCTAGGTGAATCACCACTTATCCGGAATAGGGCAATACTGTAAGTCACAATAATAGATCTGGAGAAAACCTTAAAGATTCTCAGGTCCAACCCCATCATTTTCCTGATGATGAAGGTAGAACCTAGAGTAAAGTGACTTACCACACACCCAGTCACACACCCAGTAAGTGTGTGCCAGGACTAGGACCTGGGCTCTCTTCACTATTACTCTAGTTGTTTGTTTGTTTGTTTTTTACCCCATTACTTTATGCTGCCCAAAGGTTAGATTTAATCTCCGTGGCATTCCAAGATTCCCACATGACTGAACACGGTACTTCAGCAGAACACGAGTCTTCAACATGATACATGAAAGGCCAAAACAACTTTAACCCAACAGGCAATATACAGGAGACAATGGATACAAATGGATTTGGCACATGCATTCATTTATACTCTCACGAGCCAGAGTACCAACAAACAAGAGAAATCTTCACAGAAAAAAATTATTTAGAAAAGTCTTCATCAAACACCCAAATTGAAATTTTCACAGAAAAAACTAACAGCACTGTCTAATAAATTCCATTGTAAAGAATATACCTTTGTTACAAACATGTTGACCCACTCCCACCTTTTCTTTTCTCCAGACCTGTGAGTTCACTGGTGTAGTGTAGGGAATCCTAAGGGAGGAAACTGCATTTACCAATGCTCATCAGCAACTTAAGACTCTGAATGAGTAGCCAAGGGCATTGAGTTGCCTAGGGTCACATAATTAGTGTCAAAAGTAGGACTTGAATCCTTTCAGACTGACTTTCTACTGCTTATAACACTGTCTTTCTCATCACCCATCTTTAATAAATAATGCACTGGTATTTTATATCTTTATTGGACAAAGATATTTCTTCTTCTTACTCTTTGTTTGCTTTTTACATTTAAAGCACGGAGTAATTTAGAGAACTTCATAATGGAATATTCAATCAACAAAAACTCTTCATCAACAGGTGCCTGATGAAACTGTATATACTTTTTCTATGTGCTGAATTAGAAAATAATTTATTGCTGGAAGTTCTGTTTCTTGATCAGAAAAATACCCAAGGAATGGGATAAATGTTTAATAATGAAAGGAGAGCAGAACTGTGTTAGAATTACCTATTTTCAGAAGGCATATAATAAATACCTAACATTAACTTACATTTAAAATGGATGAAAAGTAGTGGTTTTCTGGTTACCTACAGTAATAAATATTTATAAAAATTAGCATTTCCATAACAATAACAGAATCTACTTTTCATTAAAGTTTGTTTTATTTTAGCCTTTAAGCTCTCATTTTAAAATGATTTAAGATTCAATGTAGTGACTTCAATATAAAATATAAGCACAGCAAACTATTATTTGATATGAATACAATTACAAATACAAAGTCTCTCATGAATAGCTATCAAAATAAGAATATGATGTCTGTAGTGTTCTACTTGCTGAGAGACTAATGATATGAGCAAACAGTCCTTAAGCCATGTCAAACTTACAAAAAATAAATAAAAAATGGAGTAAATGCACCATTTTTGTGATTTTGATAGCTCCTTAAATAATGCTATTCCATCACAGAGTATTTGCTACTGTGACAAAAAGCATAAAACTTTTTAAAGCACAAACCAAGAGGATGATCATTTTTTTCATGCTCTGTAATCATATTCCATCCTTCAATTTTCATCTTCTATGTAAATTGAAAGATTTTTTTAAATGTCTTTCATGAACAAGGCTTACAAGTTATCAAGCAGGGGAAAGCATTTCTTTTTCTTTATCTCAAAAGTTTCAGAAAATACTTATGATTTGATTCTTTTTTTTCCTATAAATGACTACTTTAGCAAGAATAAATCTTTTTCGTAATTATTGTGTTCTAAATACATATTCCAGTTAATGCAAGCATGGGATCCAGCCAGGTAGAGAGCTTGGAAAGACTGGGGACCCTCAAAGTCCTATCAGCTGCTACAAGAGGCAGATGCTGTAAGGAAGGGCTAGCCTTAGACTCTGCAAACTGTCCTAAGACCCTCCCAAGAGGAGCAAAGGAAGCAGAGAGAAGTCCCCAGGTACAGAAGAGGCCCTGAAGAAGCAGAAACAGACTCTAGAAAGAGAAGAATGACCAGAGAAGCTGGCAGAATGTAACTGCCATCACGGTGTTACCCAGCAATCATATTGCCTAAGGGATCCAATAAATGAAGAGTCAGTGTTGGCCTAAATTTTTCCCCTCAATCATTCTCTGAATTGCCAAAGTTTAGGCCTCTCAGACTGCCTTGAAATTCTCTCCAGCATAGACCAACCTATACTTAGAAGAAAATAATTCAAGGAGAAGTGGACAGAGCTACATGTACTCATCTCTGTTAAAGAGAAGAGAACAGACACACATTATTGCCTTCCTGCACACACAGGGAAGAAGACAGTTTTCATCTGAAGGTACAGTAACCTCCTATTTGGCATAGTTGGATATGGAAATATTGTTATACTAAATGAATATTCAGGCTAGCTAAGAATCTTAAAAACAGACTAAAATAAATATAATTCTTACTCCAATGATCTACTTATATCATTACTACTAATTAATAATAACTTTGATAATTCAGAACGCATTTCAGGATTTTATTGGGAAGTCATTATTATTATTATTATTAATAATAATTGTAAAGAACTATATTAGGAATTTATATATGTATGCTTTTTGGCTACTTGAATTTTGGACAAATTGGAGTTCACTGTGTTCTTTTTAGCTGATTAATAGTATATAAGTAATAAAAAATAAAATCACAATCTTTTACATTCCTTACAATGTATGTACTAATATCCACTCTGATAGTTTGGGGAAGATACTTTTTTCTTCTTGGTTAGCTTTTAGGGTATTTATTATTAAAGTCTCTTATTGTTTCCATGGACAGGATAACAGTGAAACATGGAATAGCCTATCTCCTAAATAGAAAAAGAAAAAGTCTGGCTAGAAAGGCTTCTGAATGAGGTAGGGTATAACAAAAAAAGGTAAAAAGGTACAATAACTTCTAGATCTTTTCTCATTTTCTTTGAAATTGTTGAGACTGAACTGTATGTTTTCACCATGGTAAATAATTTTAATATACTGTTACTAATAAAGAATGGCAAATTATAACAATATGTATAATATTGAAAAAAATATTTTAAAAGTGTTTTAAAAATGTTTCCCTAGTTTTCATAGTACACTATATTTTCACAGTTAAGCAAAGAGTAGAAGGCTTGCAATCCTATCACACTACTTGAAACCAGATGCCATATAGGTTGAATTTAGGCTTACAACTGGACCTTGGGTAGCATTAGGCAATAATGTGGTAGCAGGATAAATAATTTCTTCAATAGATACGTATGTGCCTACTAAGAAACCAGCAATTCCAATGAATAATATCAAGATATCTTTGAGAATCATCCACAGGCTGAAACTTTCCTTGTAAAATATAAGAATTTCAACTAAGGGTGGCAAAATTAGTGCCAATGTACTACTGCTCACAGCTCCAACGAGGGAAATCACTATATCCAAACGAGGGATCAGGATTGCTACAAGACCTGTGAAGAGAACAGAAAACATGGACATGAATGAACATCAAAATAGATATTTTCAGTTCAGTCAGAAAAAAAAATCACATTAAATGAGGGCTTCTTGAAAAAGAATCTTAAGTTAAACCAGGATGTGAATTTCACCACATTGGTTAAGCTCATACCTTAGGAAATAAAGGGCTTTAATATTTTATTTTGAAGCTCTAAATGAAAGACAATTAAAATGTGATCTATATCTCTTGAATTAGAGCAGCAATGACTTTTTTTTACAATCATAAGCTGTTCTTATTTTATAAATAGGGAAAGATAAGGTTCCAACTGACAAAACACTTTGCCCAAAGTCACACCACATTATGGCAGAACCAGGACTAGCCCCCAAGGTTCCAGACTTTGAATCTAGTAGTTTTCTATTATGCTCTACTGCACTTTATACCTAACCAAAAACTAATTTTCTTGGGGGAGAGGACTGTGGACATTGCAGCTTCCTAGGAACACTTACTCTAACCTAGAACTGGGGTTAATAGCCTTTTTGAATGACATAAATTCCTTTGGCAGTTTGGTGAAGCTTATGGAGTCCTCAGAATAACGTTCTTAAATGCATAAAAGACAAAAATAATTTTAAAAGACAAAATAAAAACATAGGATTACATAAGAAGCCAATTATACTTAAATACACATCAAAATATATATTTTGTAAAGTTCACAAAATTAGGGTTAAAAACTCTTGGCCTAGAGGCTTATACAATGTAGTAGAAAGAATAGAACAATCTGGATTGGGAGACTAGCTTTGATACTGTGTGAGCCCAGCCAATCAATCAATTCAGTGCTTACAATTGTGTCAGGTACTATGTCAGCCCTCTGGAGATTCAAAGACAAAAAAAATTAAACAATCTTCACTCTGAAATTCCTTATCCTGAGTTCCCATTTCCTCATCTTTTATGTGGAGATAATAGTTATATCACCGAACTCTCTGGGTTATTATGACAAAAATGCTTGAAGAAACATAACATATGTGTGTGTGTGTTTGTGTGTGTGTGTGTGTGTATGTGTAAGTTAGTTACATCATTTCTTCTTACTCTATTCTACACATTTGGTTCAGGTGAGTCTGAAAGAAACCTAGAAGTCCATCTTCATGAACTGGCATTTATTTTGTTTTCCTTTGAGATTATGATGCAATCCCTGCCTTTTTTTTAAACTTCAGCTGATGTATAAGAAATCCTGATCTAACCCCTTACCTTTACTCTGTGTCCCTCTCTCTCTCTCCTTCAGGTGTGTTTTTTATAAGCAATATATTATAGGATTCTGGTTTTTTAATACTCTTTCTGACCTGCTTCCATTTTATGGGTGAATTTATCCCATTAACATTCATAGGTATGATTACTATGTATTTCTGTCCATTCTGTTTTTCCCCCATTTATCATTCTTTATGTCTTTTTTCACTTTGTCCCTCCTCATAAGTATTTTGCTTCTGGACCATTCCCTCCCCTAATCAACCCTCCTTTCTATCAGTAACCCCTACTTCTCTTATTCCCTTCCCCCCTACTTCCATGTAGGTTAAGATAGATTTTTATGCCCAGTTGAATGTGTGTGTTACTCCCTCTTTGAGCAAATTCCTCCAATTCCTCCTCCACTGTAAGAGTTCTTTCATTATGTTAAATTACGTGAGACAATTCAACCTCTCCCTTCCCCCTTCTCCCAGTGCATTGCTCTTTCTCATGCCTTAATTTAACTTTGGGGGATATTATCCCAACATGGTAACATCCATGTCCTCTGTCTAGGTATATTCTAACTGCCCTAATAATGATAAAGACCTTAGGAATTACAAATATCATCTTCCAATGTTGGAATGTTTATCTTTTTATGCTTTTCTTGAGTCTTGTGTTTGAAATTCAAATATTCTATTCAGCTATAGTCTTTTCATCAGGAATGCTCCAAAGTCCTCTATTTCATGAAACATCCATTTCTTCCCCTGAAGGATTAGACTCAAGTTTTGCTGGGTAGGTGATTTTGGTTCTAATCCTAGTTCCTCAGCCCTCTGGAATATCATATTCCAAGATCTCCAATCCTGTAATATAAAAGTTGTGAAATCTTAAGTTATCATTACTGTGGCCCCATGATATCTGAATGGTTTCTTTTTGGCTGCTTGCAATATTTTCTCCTTGACCTGAGAGCTCTTGAATTTGGCATAATAGTTCTGGGAGTTTTCATTTTTGGATCTCTTTCAGGAGGTGAGGTGGTCTGTGGATTGTTTCAATTTCTATTGTACCCTCTTGTTCTAGGTTATCAGGGCATTTTTCCTTGACAATTTTTTGAAATATGATGTCTAGGCACCTCTTTTGATCATAGCTAAAATTCTTAATCTAAATTCTTAAATTCTCTCTCCTGAATCTATTTTTGTAGGTTAGTTGTTCTTCCAATGAAATATTACAAGTTTCTATTTTTTCATTCTTTTGATTTTGTTTTATTGTTTCTTGATGTCTCGTGGAGTCATTAGCTTCTACTTGCCCAATTGTAATTTTCAAGGAATTATTTTCTTGGTTGAATTCTTATACCTTGTTTTCCATTTGACCAATTCTACTTTTTCAGAAGTTCTCTTCAGTGAATTTTTGTACATCTTTTTCCATTTGGCCCCTTCTGCTTTTGAAGGCATGAGTTCTTTGTATTATTCCTTTTTTATGTATTATTTTCTTTTTTTATTTAACAAATGCTTTATTAACTTCTGTTTTACATCATTAATTTCAGCCAGATTTTGAGTTACAATATTTTCCCAATTTTTCCCCTACCCACCACCCCAGAATAGCAGTCCCACAAGCTATCCCCTGATCCAGTCTGCTCTTTCCCATATCTTCGCCCATATCCCCTTTGACTTTACTATTAGGGCAAGGTGAATCTCCGAGCCCCAATGCCCGAACATCTTATCTACCAATTACATGCAAAATAGTATTAATAATAGTATTTAAATACATTTGAAACATTTAATTTTAAAACTTCAAATTTCAGATCCACTCCCTTCCTCCCCCGTCACCCACCCCCTCTGGGAAGATAAGGAATTCAGTATGTGTTGTACATATATAGCTATGCAAAACATCACCATAGCAGATATATAGTAAAAGACTGCCTACATTTCTCTCCCACCCATCCCATCCCCCAACCGGCCCATTCCCTACTTTGATCCTGACCCTCTTCAAAAGTGGTTACTTCCAACCTCCCCTCCCCACAAAATGCCCTCCCCTCCATCATCCCCCCTCTCATCCCCCTTCCCCCTACTTTCCTGCAGGGTGAGATATCCCATTTAGTATGTATGTGATTCTCTCCCTGAGCCAAATTCAATGAGAATATGGTTTTGCCTTTTTGCCTTCCTGTTCTTCCTCTCCCCTGCATCTACTTCCCCTTGCCTCTTCTACATGAGATAGTTTTACCCCCCCAATCTCCTCTTGCCACATTCCTCTCTCACCTCTTAACTTCACCCCTTAAGTATCATCCCTTCCCACCAAATTCAATCTGTGCCCTCTATCCATGTATAACTGTAAACATAAATACATACATTCACGTATGTACTCATATGCCCATATACCCTTCTTCAATTATTTTCATACTGAGAAAGTTTTCATCAGTCACAGTTATTGTTTTTCCTGGTAGGGATATAAATAGTTCAACTTTGATAAGTTCCTTTTGATTTCTTTTCCCTGATTACCTTCTCAGGCATCTCTTGCTTCTTGTGTCTGAATGTCAAATTTTCTATTCAACTCTGGTTTTTTCCTCAAGAATGCTTGAAAGTCCTCTATTACACTGAATGACCATATTTTCCCCTGAAACAAGATACTCAGTTTTGCTGGGTAGGTGACCCTTGGCTTCAATCCCAGCTCTTTTGCCCTCTGGAATATCATATTCCATGCCCTTCAATCCCTCAGTGTAGAAGCTGCCAGGTCCTGGGCTATTCTGATTGTGTTTCCACAATATTGAAATTGTTTCTTCCTGGCTGCTTGTAGTATTTTCTCCTTGATCTGGGAATTCTGGAACCTGGCTAAAATATTCCTAGGAGTTTTCCTTTTGGGATCTATTTCAGGAAGTGATCTGTGGATTCTTTCAACCTCTATTTTGCCCTCTGGATCTAAAACATCAGGACAATTTTCCTTGAGAATTTCTTCAAGGATGATTTCTAGGTTTTTTCTTTGATCATGTTTTTCAGGCAGTCCAATAATTTTTAAATTATCATTCTTGGATCTATTTTCCAGGTCAGTGGTTTTTCCCATGAGATATTTCACATTGCCTTCGATTCTTTCATTTGTTTGGATCTGTTTAACAGCATCTTGATTTCTCATAAAGTTACTAGCTTCCATTTGCTCCAGTCTAACTCTGAAGGAATGAATCTTCTCAGTGAGCTTTTGAGATTCTTTTTGCATCTGGCAAATTTGGCTTTTTAAGGTATTCTTCTCCTCATTCCCCTTTTGAGCCTCCTTTGCCATTTGAGTTAGTCTATTTTTAAGGTGTTATTTTCCTCAGTCAGGCTGTTGACTCTCATTTCAAATTTTCCTGCATCCTTCTCATTTCCCAATTTTTCTTCCACTTCTCTTATTTGATTTTTGAAATCCTTCTTAAGGTCCTCCTGTAACCCACTCATATTTTCATTTGGGGGTTTTGGTGCAGGATTTCTGGCCTCACAGTCCTCCTCCTGTTCCATGCTTTGATCCTCTTTGCCCCCAAAATAGGAGTCTAATGTTGCATTTTTCTGTTTATTTTGTTTCCTTTGCCTAGGCATGTTGCCACTTAATTACTTGACTTTTGGGCTTGTTGCCTCAGTAGGACTCTGCCACCAGACAGAGGAGCTTCCATCCCAAATGTTGGGGTCTTCACAACTTCTGGAGGTATTAGTTGGGTGGTCTCTGTGAAGCCTCCGTACGCTCTGGCAAATTGGATACCCACCCCACCACCTCCCCCCCACCCCAGACTGCAATCCAGATCCAGGGAGGTTAAAGCAAGAGTGATTACCCCCCAAGGCTGATCTCTGGATCTCCCTACAGTTCGCAGGCCAGGAGCTGAAGCTGCCACTGAAGTTGCAAAATGGAGACTGTGCTGTGTCCCCTCATCTGCTTCTAGCCCCCAGGGGAAGAAGCTGATGTGTTCTCCAAATATTGGTCCCAAAGTCCACAGGGAACTAACCTCTCACTTTGTCCTAGTCATGTCTGTGTTGATAATTCTGGAATCGCCACAGCTGCTGGTGTTCTGGGGTCCCTCCAGCCGACTGCTGGCCTGGCTGTCCTGGGGCTAAAACCATGGCTCATGTGGGCCTGGGCTCACCTCCCTGAGTGCTGCGCTGTTGGCTCCCAGAACAATGCACTGGCCGCTCCCTGCAGGGCTCCTGGGCTGTCCTCAGTGGGAGGCTAGCTTCTCTGTGTCGTTCTGTGGGTGCTGGACCTCCAGAAGTTGTTCAGAGTACCCTTTTACATGGCTTGGAAGTGGTGTGGGGGAGAGCACCTTGGAAGTGCTGTTTCTACTCCGTCATCTTGGCTCCACTGGTCTCTTTATGTATTATTTTCTTCAGTAATTTTTTGCACCACCTTTACCAAGCTGTTGAGTTTTTTCATGATCTTCTTGTATCATTCTCATTCCTTTTGCCATTTTTTTCTCTACCTCTCTCACTTGTTTTTTAAATTCCATTTTGTGCTCTTCTAGGAATTCATTTTGGTCTTGAGACTTATTTACAATTCTCCTTGAGGTTTTGCGCGTAGCTGCTTTGATTTCATTGTCTTTTTCTGAGTTTGTGTCTTGATCGTCCCTGTCACCCTAGTAACTTTCTATGGTCAGTTGTTTTGTTATGTTAAAGTTTGCCCCTGCTCCTTGGGTGGAGGAAACACTGTTCCAACTTCAGGCCTTTACTCCTGTAGCTCTCAGCTAGTTCTGGGGATCTGTAAATTTCTATTTCTTCCATGGTGGTATGATCTAAGGAGAGGTGTTGTCATTGCTCTCCTGGCCTGTTCTCTCATCTGTGAGGAATCATAAGAACTCTTTTCTACTCTGGAATTTTGATCAGGTGTAGCACCAATGCAGTTATCTACAGAGCCCACAATCACAATAAAGACTGAGACTGTAAGTATCGCATGACGGTCAATTGCAAAATATACCAAACTCTCTAGAGAGAGGACAGAACTGAAGCATTTATTTAGACACCAGAAAACCAAATCCCAAAACGAGTAAGCTGATTCCATCATAATACCAAAGACATTAAGAAGCCATAATAATAGGGCAGCTAGGTGGCATAGTGAATAGAGCACTGGCCCTGGAGTCAGGAGGACCTAAGTTCAAATCTGGCTTCAGACACTTAACACTTACTAGTTGTGTGATCTTGGGCAAGTCACTTAACCCCAACTGCCCTGCCTTTCCCCTTCAAAAAGTAATATATATATATATATATATATAAAATATATATATGTATTATATATATAATATATATATATAATATATATATATATTATATATATAAAAGCCATAATAATACTGAGAGCCATAGCATCCTTCAGCCTTCCCACAAACCAATACAAGATCAATATTAACTCACAAACCTCGCTATTTCCTTGCCTGAGGTCATTTCTCCCTCACCATCTGGCAAGCTCTGACCAGCTTCCTGTGGGTTCTGCTTCCCTTCAGCAAACTCCTCCCACTACAGGCTCCACATGAGTACATTCAGTCTATTAGGCTGCAGAGTTTACTTTCAAAGCAGGGGAGGTCTGCAAATCCTCCCTTCCCTCAGGCCTAATAAGGGGCAGTGAAGATCTAGTGAGATGGTGGGGGTTTTCATCACTGAAAAATCATTTTGTAGAAGTCATTTAATCTACCAAGGCCTTAATTTCCTCATCTGTAAAATGAAGAGGTTGGATTAAAGACAACTATAAAGGTCCCTTCCAACTCTAAATCTATTAACTTATGAACTCTGAATTTAAAGGGGAAAAAATACATGACTCAGCAAAACACCAAATTCGATAAATGAATAAAGCACATGGGCAAATAGGTAGAAAAGTCAACTTAACATAAATTCTATCTGCATAGACATCAATGATATTTCTTAATAGCTTATCTTAGATTTAGTGTATAGATGCAAATGTCAGTGAAACAATTAACTGTCTTCTTATCTATACCTAAATAAGCTACAGATAATTTTTTATGAAATTCTAGTATGCCTTCTACAGCATTTTGACTTTTATTTTGTCGAACAGATTTTTTTAAAAATTATGCTTTCTGGTCACATACTTTTGAGATAGAGTTTCTCTATCTCCCTGGAAGTAGTGGATACTGATGGGCCCAATTCTGCTACTGATCAGCACAGAAGCTCTAACCTTGGCTAATTCCCTCCTCCTCATTCAGCCTAGGGAACTGCCTGGTCCTGAGGCTCACCATATTGGTTTCAGACTTAGTGTTCAAATGTCTTTTCCTATTGTAGCTTAAAACTGGAGCTTAAAATACACCAGCTTAACTTTCCTTAGTAGCTCCTTCTTTAAATATGTATTTTCAAAGCAGTGTCCAAGAGAAAAACAGTAAGGATGATTGGGCAATAATTCCTGAAGGATTCATGATTTTATAGGTAAAAGTATACCTTTTACTTATGCAGATCATTGCTAACCTTTTCTACAACCTGACAGACTCTGACTGAATTAGTGTTGCTAAAAAATAGCCTTCAGAATAAAAATCTTAGCAGAATATGAGATTAGACAAGAATCTTATATAAAATATCATGATATTTTCCAAATGGATCACTGACATATTTTTAAAAATCACATAATTAAAAACTGGAGGGGAATAAGAGATTCTTTAATAACTATAGATGGGGAAACTACTTACAAATATCGGGGAAAATAAGCCCACACAGAGAAGGAATTATAAGAGACAAAAGAGACTATTATATAAAATTTATAAAAACATAAAGTGATATGTCATTACACAAACTTTTACACAAATAAAAGCAATGTATCCAGAATTTTAAAAAAGCTACAGACTTTGGAAAAATCTTTGCATTAAACATTTATAATAAAAGTTAATGTCCAAAATTTACAGAAAACTGACACATAAGACTGAGAATCATTACACAAAAGATAAAGTGCTAAACATAAACTGAAAAAGATGAAATGTAGTTTTTTGAAATAAAAATTATTAAAAATCATGTGAATAGTATTCAATATCACTAGTTATAAGAAAAACACAAATTAAAACAAGTCTAAGCTATTACCATCAACACATCAAATTTAAAAAGATAGTAAAAGAGAAAAAATATATATGTATACAATTTTAGGGTTCTGGGAAAAACAGTAATTCCCTATAGGTGGAACTGTAAACTTAATGAACCATTCTGGAAAGCAATATGGAAATAGAGAACAGAAGCTGCAAAATTGTTCCTACATTCTGACCATCAATCCCACTATTTTTTTTATACCCTGAGAAGACTGACAGGAAGAAATTTTTGTATTCTTATTTGTATAGGAATATTTGTAATAATAATGTTTTGGTGGTCCTGGAAGAGATGAGAAAATTTACCTCCCCATGGGTGTGAGATGCTACATATGAAGTTACTGGATTTGGCAATTAAGAGATTATTAGTAACTTTGAAGAGAGCAGTTTGGGTTGAATGATGAGGTCAAAAGCCAGACTGCAGAGTTAAAATGAGAGGAAGCAGAAACACCTACTGTAAATAGCCTTCACAATGACTTTAGTCACAGAAGATAAGAGAGTTATGGGATGATGGTGGGGATACATGGATCAAATCAAGGATTTTTAAAGATGGAGAAGACATGGGCATGTTTGCAGGCAGCAGAGAAGCAGCCAATAGGCAGGGAGAGATTGAACATAAATTGAGAGAGGGTTTAAGGGTAAAAATAACGAGTTCAGTTTTAGACATGTTACATTTAAGATGTCTATACCACATTCAATTTGAGATGCCTAGTAGGCAGTTGGAGATACAAACTGCAGGTCAGCAGAGAGATTAGGGATGCTCAAAGGAGATCTAAGAATCATTAGCATAAAGGTAACTGAATTCATGGAAATTGATGAGAGCAATAGTATAGAGGGAGAAGAGATGAGGGCTCAGGGCAGAGTCCTGGTGGATAACCATAGTAAGCTGGTAGGACCTGGAGAAAAATCCAGAAAAGGAGACTGAGGAGGTCTAAGATAGGTAGGAGAACCAGAAAATAATAGTGTCTCAAAATCCTGAAGAGAAGAGAGTATCAAGAATGTGATCAACAGAGTTAAAGGTTGATGAGAGGTCATGGTGAATGAGGACTAAGAAATGGTCATTAGATTTGGCAATTAAGAGATCATTAGTTGAATTGTCCCAGGGGGCGGAGCCAAGATAGCACAGTAGAAACAGCACTTCCAAGGTACTCTGCCCCATACCACTTCCAAACTATGTAAAAGGGAACTCTGAACAACTTCTGGAACCCCAGCACCCACAGAACGACACAGAGAAGCTAACCTCCCACTGAGGACAGCCCACCAGCCCTACAGGGAGGGCCAGTGCAGTGCTCTGGAAGCCAACAGCCCAGTGTGTGGAGAGCCGAGCCCAGGTCCGTGTGAGCTGTGGTTTTATCCCCAGGGTGGCCAGGCCATCAGCCAGCTGGAGGGACCCCAAAACACCAGCAGCTGTGGCAATTCCAGAATTATCAACACAGACATGCCTAGGACAAAGTAAGAGGTTAGTGCCCTATGAACTTTGGGACAAGTGTTTGGGGAACGTGTCGGCTTCCTCCCCTGGAGGCTAGAAGCCACTATGGAGACACGGCACACTCGCCATTTTGCAGCTCCAGTGGCAGCATCAGCTCCTGGCCTGCGAACTGTAGGAAGATCCAGCGATCAGTCTTGGAGGTTAATCGCTCTTGCTTTAACCTGCTTGGATCTGGATTGTGATCTGGGGGGAGGTCTGGGGTGGGTATCCAACTTGCCAGAACTGGAACTTGTGAAGACCCTAACGTTCAGAACGGAAGCTCCCCTGTCTGGTGGCAGAGTCCTACTGTGGCAACAAGCCCAAAAGTCAAGTAATTAAGTGGCAATATTCCTAGGCAAAGGAAACAAAATAAAAAGAAAATGCAATATTAGACTCCTATTTTGGGGGCAAAGAGGATCGAAGCAGGGAACAGGAGGAGGACTATGAGGTCAGAAATCCTGCTCCAAAAGCCCCAAAGGAAAATATATGAGTGGGTTACAGGCCACAGAGGACCTTAAGAAGCAGATAAGAGAAGTGGAGGAAAAATTGGGAAGAGAAATGAGAAGGATGCAGGAAAAATATGAAATGAGAGTCAACAGCCTGACTGAGGAAAATAACACCTTAAAAATAGACTAACTCAAATGGCAAAGGAGGCTCAAAAGGGAAATGAGGAGAATGCCTTAAAAAGTCGAATTTGCCAGATGCAAAAAGAATCTCAAAAGTTCACTGAGGAGATTCATTCCTTCAGAGTTAGACTGGAGCTAATGACTTTATGAGAAATCAAGATGCTGTTAAACAGATCCAAACAAATGAAAGAATAGAAGGCAATGTGAAATATCTCATGGGAAAAACCACTGACCTGGAAAACAGATCCAGGAGGGATAATTTAAAAATTATTGGACTACCTGAAAGTCATGATCAAAGAAAGAACCTAGACATCACCCTTCAAGAAATTCTCAAGGAAAATTGCCCTGATGTTTTAGACCCAGAGGGCAAAATAGAGGTTGAAAGAATCCACAGATCACCTCCTGAAAAAGATCCCAAAAGGAAAACTCCTTGGAATATTTTAGCCAGGTTCCAGAATTCCCAGATCAAGAAGAAAATACTACAAGCAGCCAGGAAGAAACAATTTCAATATTGTGGAAATACAATTATAATAGCACAGGACCTGGCAGCTTCTACACTGAGGGATTGAAGGGCATGGAATATGATATTCCAGAGGTCAAAAGAGCTGGGATTGAAGCCAAGGGTCACCTATCCAGCAAAACTGAGTATCTTGTTTCAGGGGGAAATACGGTCATTCAGTGGAATAGAGGACTTTCAAGCATTCTTGAGGAAAAAACCAGAGCTGAATAGAAAATTTGATATTCAGACACGAGAAGCAAGAGATGCTTGAGAAGGTAATCAGGGAAAAGGAATCAAAAGGAACTTATCAAAGTTGAACTATTTACATTCCTACATGGAAAAACAATAACTGTGACTAATGAAACCTTTCTCAGCATGAAAATAATGGAAGAATGGTATATGGGCATATGAATACATATGTGAATGTGTGTATATATGTTTACAGTTATACATGGATAGAGGGCACAGGTTGAATTTGGTGGGAAGGAATAATACTTAAGGAGGGAAGTTATGAAGTGAGAAAGGAAAGTGGCAAGAGGAGATGGGGAGAGACAGGGTAGGGTAAACTATCTCATGTAGAAGAAGCAAGGGGAAGTGGCTGCAGGGGAGGGGAAGAACAGGAAGGCAAAAAGGCAAAACCATATTCACATTGAATCTGGCTCAGGGAGAGAATGACATACATTAGCTAAATGGGATATCTCACCCTGCAGGAGAGTAGGGGGAAGGGGGATGAGAGGGGGGATGATGGAAGGGAGGGCACTCTGGGGGGAGGGGAGGTTGGAAGTACCCACTATTGAAGAGGGACAGGATCAAAGCAGGGAATTGACCAGGTGGGGCTTGGGATGGGTAGCAGTGAATTACAAGCAGCCTTTTACAATATATCTACTGTGGTAATGTTTTGCATAGCTATACATATACAACATATACTGAATTGTTTATCTTTCCAGAGGGAATGGGTGACAAAGGAGGAAGGGAATGGATCTGAAATTCGAGGTTTTAAAATTAAATGTTTCAAATATATATAAATACTATTATTAATACTATTTTGCATGTAATTGGGAGACAAGATGTTCAGGCATTGGGGCTCAGAGATTCATCTTGCCCTAATGGCAAAGTCGAAGGGGGTATGGGAGAAGATATGGGAGAGAGCAGATTGGATGAGGGGATATCTAGTGGGACTGCTATTCTGGGGTGGTAGGTAGGGGAAAAATGGGGAAAAATTGTAACTCAAAATCTGGCGGAAATGAATGATGTAAACCAGAAATTAATAAAGCATTTGTTAAAAAAAAAAAGAGATCATTAGTAACTTTGGAGAGAGCAGTTTCAGTTGAATGGTGAGTTTGGAAAACAGTATGTAGAGACTTAAGCAGAGAAAGTAGGCAGAAAGGAAATGGAGGCATTTGTGGTAGATGGCTTTCTCAAGGAGCTTAGCCACAAAAGTAAGAGAGAGATGGGATGAGAGGGAAGATGGATGGAGCAAATGAGTTTTTTGAAGATGAAGGAAAAATGGACACATTCATAGGCATTTGGAAAACAGTCAGTAGACAGTAAAAGATCAAAGACAAAAGAGAGAATGAGACTAATAAAGAGAGCAATCTCTTGGATAGGATGGGGGTATAGGGGGACTATGACTACCCTACTCCCAGAAGCTATATCTCATCTGTAGCCTTGGACTGTATTAGCTTTTTGGGCTGCTGTCAAAACTTGGTTGAACCTAAGTGTGTAGATAAAAGGGATACTACTTGTAGTACCTGACTCAGTGAGTAGTTGTGATAAATAAAAGAATAATGATGCATTTTGTAAAACTTAAAGCACAATGTAAATGTAAGCTATTACCATCATTAGCTGCAATTGAAAGGCTTTTTTCTATTACTGCAACTACTAGGGCAATAAAAACCTTAAAAACAAGAAATAATAATGAAATAAATTTATAAAGATATTATATTCATTTTCAGGCAGCACTGAGAGGAGTAATAATTTTGTTATGATACCAAAAGCCTAAATGTGAGTAAAACAGCTTTCTTTGTAAAACAGCAAAGGTTAGACTAGTAAAAAGAATTATTATATAATGAAAATGCCCATAAGAGATGAAAAGGTTAAGATGGCATTTTTGAATTGTCTTTAAGTATAGAAGTATTGATTTATAATTTTAGCATCATGAAATTATTTCAGATATCCTAAAATTTTCATTTATAGAAAAATATATTAAAATATAAAGACTGTATGAAGGATTAATGTCAATATAATAATTTAATTAAAATATGTATTTATACTTACAGGTAATAAAAACTAAGACAGTCCTAATAATGAGTTCACAGATTAGCTTTGATTTATTTTGAAATTTGGATGTGATTCCTGGAATGATGATTTCTGCTGGCACGTAGAACTGAATTGAGTAAGTCACAAAAATCCCAAATGAATACAGAATTTTCACTGATTGATACAACCTGTCAAAAATATTTGAACAAAGTTTAATCATCATATAAAATGCAATCTCTGGCTTATAATACTTTGTATCTCTCCTTTGTCTTTATCACAATCTAGTATTATCACAACTTACACTTGTGTAAATATCACAGATCCCTTTCCCCTACACAAATGCTATTTTTCACTTTTGTGTCCCTAGTATCTTGCATAAGTAATGTTCATAGCTTTCCAATTTCTGAAACTCTTGGCTCTGTACTTTGTGTCTAAAGATGATATAAATTTTAAGTTAAAAAAAAAAACCTAAACCATCTCTTCATATTTTTATATTTTGACATCTACTATGATTCTTTCTTAGGATGAAAAATCTACATTGTTAAAGATAGTCTTTCTCCCAATTTGAAAAAACATTCATGATAGAGCACCTTAGGTTATAATAATATACACAAATTTTTATTAAATAGAGAATCAATTTGAAAAAGCAAGGGAACAGAAGAAAAAAATGTGCAGAGAACCAATCAACAATAAAAGGACATTTATCAATGATGCAATTTGCACACAGTAGCGGAAAGAGTAACATTGTTTCTTTACTACTCTTTACTATGAGGAGAGGAGAATGTAAGCTCCTTGAAAGCAAGGACCGCCCTCTTTTTGACTTTATATCACTGCACCTGAAACAATGTCTTACACATGGGGAGCTCCACCTACCAGGTTTGCTGAAATGAAGCCACTGTGGAAGACAGGTTCAAAAGTGTCTGGCAATGGTTATAGAAGCCACTAATTGGTAATAGGGGAAATACAACCTATTTTTCCATAGTACTCACAGGAGATATATTTCCATAGATCACATCTATAATAATTAGCTTTAAAAGGGTATCCTCAATCTTACTGATAAAAAACAGCAGTTCTGCTGTTCTCTCTGTTTTCCTACCAAACATGCAGTCCTTCTCCACTCACTAGTTCAGGCTTTGAACAAAAAAGATTTACTTGGGCTCCCTTTATGATCTCAACTATTTCCCCATATGTCAAAGTCCTACTTCTCAATTACTTTGTATTTAAATTAAAATATGTTCCTTCTTTATATGCAAAATAAGTCATAATAAAAACTTTTTATCTTTCTGTACTGGGTTGAAAATGATGAAATTTGGTATGTCAGACTGAAAAGAAAAAATGACAAAATGTATTTTTAAAGTTCACATGTTTATAAAATTATAAATGTAACTAATATTTATATTAGTATTTAAATCACAATAAATGGAGCAAAAATTACATATGTCTACCTACCATTCATCTTGAGGAAGATTTAAAGTTATGCTGCCTTTGATTTCATCTTGAAAGCGCATATATCCGAGGGTGGCTAATGTTATATACAGAGTAGTAACAATCCCCATGCCAATGTTCAATGCTTCTGGAAAGCGTTTTGTTTCTTTCATTTGATTTTCCAATGGGAGTACCTGAGGATGGGGAGAGATTTAAAAAAAGATATGCATAATAAAATCATAGAATTTTAGAGTTGAAGAAGACTTTAGAGGTCTTAAGTGTAATCTACTTATTTTATAAATGAGGAAACGGAAGTAAAGAAAAATGAAATTATTTACCAATGTTATAGATTCAGAATTAGAACCCAGGTAAGCTGATTCACCGTAAAGGACTTCACTTACAATTTTACTAATGCCTTTTCTTTTTTCATCAGTCATTATCTGGTCATACTCTTGTCACCCACTCACCCAGGGAGCCTTCCTCTAAACAGAAAGAGTCAAATAAAACCAACCAACATAGTTGGCAGCTGGGTAGCACACTGGTCCTGGAGTCAGAAGGACCTGAGTTTAAATCTAACTGTGTGACTCTAGGCAAGTCACTTAACCTCAGTTTCCTCCTCTGTAAAATGAGCTGGAGAAGGAAATGGCAAATCACTCCAGTATCTCTGTCAAAAAAACCCAAATGGAGCCACAAAGAGACAGACACAACTGAAATGATTCAACAACTGACCATGTCTGACTATACAGATACCATTCTGTCCCTCACCTCTCGGAGGAAAGAGTGAAAGTACATTTCATCTCATCTCTTTTCTGGGGCCAGTATTAGTCATTATAATTACATATCATTTGACTTGATTTTAGTTGTATTTTTATACATTATTGAAATCATTAAGTATATTGTTTTCCTGGTTCTGCTTACTTTATATCAGTTCATACAAATCTCCCAATGTTCTTCCAGATTCTGTCATATCAGTCACTTCTTATGGCTCAATAATATTCCATTATGTTCACATACCACAATTCAATCAACCATTCTCCAATGAATGTATACTCACTTTCCCCCCACATTTCAGCTACCACTGAAGTGCCACTACAAATATTATTATATATGTGACCTTTCTTTTTGTCCTTGATTTACTTTGAAGTAAAGACTTTATAAAGTAAAGACTTTACTATGAAGTTAGATCTTGAGGTCTAACTATGTAGATTTCTGCATCAAAAGGTATGAAGCTTGGTGACTTTTTGTCGAATAACCATGTGTATATACACACACAAATACAGAGTCCTCACTTTACAAAAATTCACATTACACATTCAATTTTACAAAAAGAATTCTGAAAAAAAATACATTTCAAAAAAAAATCTATATCAGCTTTACTGTATTGTGATCTCTTGCCACTTCTGTGCTTCAGGTCAGTGCTCTGCAGCTTCTTACCTGCCCCTCCCCAACAAAAACCTTTAAAAAAGTCCCTCCAAGTGAAAACAGAAATATTTGATGCAAATAATTTTTCATCAATGAATTTTTTCCTTCTTATCCTAGCCATACTGTTTCCATTTGTATAAAAAATTAATTCTACATAGTTGAAATTGTTTTGTTCTATTTTGGGTATTTAAAAGAACATTTAATCTCTGCCTTGGAAGTTGGCACTTAAGGTGAAACTTGAAAGAAACAAGGCATTCCAAAGGGCAGAGGTGAGATAGAAATACACTGTGCATGTATGAGGGACACCATAGAGATAGGAGATGGAGCACTATGTATGAAGAACCTCAAGTAAAGTGTACTTGCGTCATAATATGCATAAAGGGAAATAATGTATAGTAAGGTTTGAAAGGCAGGCAGGGACCGTGCTGTAAAGGGCTTTAAGTGGGAAACAGAGGAGTCTCCATTTGACCCTAATGCAATAAGGAGCCATTGGAGTTTACTGAGCAAGAAACATGGCTAGACCTGCACATCAGGCATCTCTATTTGGAGGATGTATTGGAGTAGGTATAACATAGAAACAGTTGAGAGGGTAGGATTAAGGGTAGAAGTAGGATGGATGCTACTGTTAAGAGGCTACTGCAACAGACTAGGCAAGGGGAAATAAGGGCCTAAACTAGTTTTTTCTCTGCATGAGTACAGAAGTTAATGCATACAGAAGATACTGTGAAGAAAGAAATTGACAAGACCTAGATTTGTGGAGAAAAAGGGAAGTTAAAGATGACTGTAACAATGAGAAGCTAGGTGTTTGTTTAGAGAGATGACTTGTGTAGGGACAACTAAGTGATGCAGTACTGGACCTGGAGTCAGGGTAACCTAAGTTCAAATCTAGCCTGAAATACTTACAAACTGTGTTACTCCAGGCAAGTCACTTAACCTTTTACTTTAGTTTCCTAATCTGAAAAATGGGGATAATAATAGCATCTACCTCCCAGAGTTGTGAGCTTTAGATGAGATAACAATTACATAGTGCCTGGCACGCAGTAAGCACTATATAAATGTTAGTTGTTATTATTGTTATTATTATAACTAGTGGATATACTGGGTTTTAAATGCTTATAGGAATCTAATACAAAATATTCAATATACAGTTGGTAATATAGGACTGGAGCTCAGGAGATAGGCTAGAGTCAGATACATAATCAGGGAGTAATCTGAATAGGGTTAAATGAATGGCAACCAATGAGAAAAGTGTAGAAAAAGTAATGGAATCTGCTACTGGATGAGTTCTGGCTAATGTAGTGCTTGAGCTCAGGAATTTTAAGTTACAGTAGAGCTAAAGTTGACACGGTAAATTCTCAAGGGTAAAGGGCTAATTATTGTTCCCTATTTCTCCTACCTTTTGTGGCTAATCTCCTTGAGAAAGCCATCTACAACAGATTCCTCTACTTCCTCCCTTCTCACTCTCTGCACGATGGCTTCTGTCACCATTAATGAAAAACTGTTATCTCCAACGTTACTAATAATCTCTTTACTGCCAAATCCAAAGGCCTTTTCTCAATCCTTACCCTTTTTGACTGCTCTGCGAACTTTGACACTATTGTTCACCCTCCTATCTTTGATAGTCTCTTCTCTCTAGGTTTTCAGGACACAACTCCTTCTCAAATTTTCTTCCAGGTCATACTTAATAAGAGTGTCCCCCAGGGCTGGGCATTGAACAATCTTCTCTTCTCACTCTATACTGTTTCACTTGGTGATCTTATAGGCTCCTGTGAATTCAGTTGTCATCTTCACTGATGATTCTCAAATCTACTTAAACATCTCCAACCTCTCTGCTGACATCTGTTCTTGTATCTCCAACTGCCTAATAGATATCCCAAACTGGATGTGCTACAGACATCTTAAACTCAGCATGTCTAAAACTGAACTCATTATCTTTACCTTGAAACTCTTCTACCTTCCAAACTTCCCTATTATTGTTTTATTCTTTTTTTAAAGTATTATTTATTCTTAACATTTTCTTTTTATATTTTAAGTTCCAAATTCTCTCCCTCCCTCCTACCCCTACCCCACCCAATTTATGTTTTGCAAGTGAAATTATGCAAAACTTATTTCCATATTAGTTACATTTCAAAAAAAGCAAGAAAAATAAAGTGAGAAAATCATACTTCAGTTTGTACTCCAAGTTCATACGTTTTCTCTCTGGAGGTGGATAGCATTTTTTTCATCGTGAATCCTTTGGAACTGTCTTAGATCATTGTATTGATCACAGCAGTCAAGTCTTTCACAGTTGATCATCATGACAACATTGCTATTACTGGGCACAATGATCTCCTCATTCTTCTCATTTTGCTTTGCATCAATTCATATAGGTCTTCCCATGTTTTTCTGCACCCATCCCCTTCATCATTTCTTTCAGCACAACAGTAGTCCATCACAATCATATGCCACAACTTGTTCAGCCATTACCCAATTGATAACCATCCCCTCGATTTCTAATTCTTTGCCACCACAAAAAGAGCTGTTACAAATATTTTTGTACATAGGTCCTTTCCCTCTTTCTTCGATCTCTTTGGGATGCAGACCTGGTAACTCTGTTGCTAGATGAAAGGCTATATATATAGTTTTATAGGGAATAGCTCCAAATTTGCTCTCCAGAATGGCTGGAGCAGTTCACTAAACCAACAATTCATTAGTGTAGCTATTTCCCTCTCATCCCGTGTAACATTTGTCATTTCTGATAGGTGTGAGATGGTACCTCAGAATTGTGTTCATTTGCATTTCTCTAATCAATAGTGACTCAGAGTATTTCTTAATATGACCACAGATAGCTTTGATTTCTTCTTCTGAAAACAGCCTGTTTATATCCTTTGACCATTTATCAATTGGAGAATGGCTCTTATATTTATAAATTTGACTCAGTTCTCTACTCAGCATTTATTTCAGAAATTAGGCCTTTATCAGTGAAACTTGCTGTAAATGTTTTTGATATTATTTTACTGTCTACGGTAACTTTGAGCAAAATGTAGTTTCCCTGATTATCTCTTTTAATTAGGTTTATTTTTGCTTTGTCTGAGATCATGATTGCTACTGTTACCTTTTTTACTTTAGCTGAGGCATATTAGATTCTGTTACAATCCTTTATTTTAACTTTGTGTGTGCCTCTTGTAAACAACATATTGTCAAATTCTGGTTTCTTTCTTTTTTGGAAGGAGCAGAACAAAGCAAAGACTTTATTAATGCCTACCCTACCCCCACTCCTACCACCAATAAAAAGCAATGAACAAAACCACATCAACATCTGGCCTGCTTTCCCAAGTATAAAAAATGTCAGTTAACCTCTCACGTACTCTAGGAAACTCTCTAAACCATTGTGCTATGCACTTCCATTTTATGGGTGACTTCACCCCAATCACATTCAGTTATGATTACCAACTGTGCATTCCCTCCATCCTATTTACTTCTGTTTATCCTTCCTTTTCTCTTTTTATCCTAACCCACCTTTAAAGACTATTTTACTTCTGACTGCCTTCATTTATCTGCCCTCCCTTTTATCACTCCTACTTTCTCTTATTCCCCTTCCCTCCTACTTCCATGTAAGGTAAAATATTTTTGTTATCAATTGAGTATGTATACATATTTTCCTTCTTTGAACTAATTTAAATGTAAGTGAAATTCAAACACTGCCCAACACCCCACCCCCACCATTTTCCCCTCCACTGTAAAAGTTCTTTTATGTGAGATAATTTCCCCCATTTTTCTTCTCCCTTACCTCTTTCTCATCCATCCATTTTTAAAAACATCTTCCCAACATAATCAATTCACTCCCATACCCTCTATTTAAAATAACCACTTTAATGAGAAATTTCTTAGAAGGTACATGTATCGGGCACCCAACTAATACCTCCAGCAGCTGAGAAAACCCCAGTGTTTGGGACAAAGCTCCCCTGTCTGGTGGCAGAGTCCTATTGTGACAACAAGCCCAAAAGTCAAGTAATTGAGTGGCAACATGACCAGGCAAAGGAAGCAAAAAAAAAAAAAAAAAAAAAACCAGAAGAATCCAACATCAGATTCCTATTTTGGGGACAAAAAGGATCAAAGCATGGAACAGGAGGAAGACAATGAAGTCAGAACTCCTGCACCAAAAGCTTCAAATGAAAATACGTGCTGGTTACAGGCCATAGAGGACCTTAAGAAGCAGATAATAGAAGTGGAGGAAAAATTGGGAAGAGAAATGAGAATGATGCAAGAAAAGTATGAAAGGAGTGTCAACAGCCTGACTGAGGAAAATAACACCTTAAAAATAGACTAACTCAAATAGGCAACGAGGAGAAAGGCAATGAGAAGAAGATACATTTATCATCTTCCCATTCAGAAAAGCAAACAGCTTAACCTTACTGAGTCCCTTAAGATTTCTCTTTCCTGTTTATCTTTCTATACTTCTCTTGAATCTTATATTTGAAAGTCAAAATTTCTATTCAGCTCTGGTCTTTTCACCAGGAATGCTTGAAAGTCCTCTATTTTATTAAATATGCTTTTCTTTTCCTTGAAAGATTAGACTCAGTTTTCCCAAGTAGGTTATTCTTGGTTGTAATCCTAGCTCTTCTGTAATATCATATTCTAAGACTTCTGCTCCTTTGATGTAGTAGCTCCCAAATCTTATGTGATCCTGACTCTAGCTCCAAGGTATATGAATGGTTTCTTTCTAGCAGTGAAATATTTTCTCTTTGACATGGAAGCTCTGGAACTTGAATATAATATTCCTGGGAGTTTTCATTTTGGGATTGCTTTTTTCTGGAGATAATTGGTGGATTCTTTCAATTTCTATTTTACTGTCTGGATCTAAGATATTGCGACAGTTTTCCTTGATAATTTCTTGAAATGATGTCTAGGCTCTTTTTTTGATCATTGCTTTCATATAGTCCAACAATTTTTAAATGCTCTCTCCTCCATCTTCCAGATCAGTCATTTTTGTGATAAGATATTTCACATTTTATTTTATTTTTTTCATTCTTTCTTTCTGTTTTATTGTTTCTTAATGTTTCATGGAGTCATTAGCTTCCACTTGCTCAATTCTAATTTTTTTTTAGTTTTTAAATTTATTTCAAACTTAAATATAAAATAAGAGAAGAAAAAATGCCATGGACACAGTAGAAAATAAGAGAGAATTCAATATAAAGCAATAAATTTCCATTTCAAAAATATATATAATGAATACTACACATTATTTTCAAAGTTCTCCATCTTTTCTTTGTTTCCCTGTATGTTTTCTTTTATTCTCTGCTGTGAACTTTTTTTTCCCCCTTCCTCTGTGTGGGGCTTTCACCCTCCCCCACCACTGAAGGCTATAATTAAGCAAGATACACACACAGAAGTATATACATACATACATATATATATATATATATATATATATATATATACACACACACACACACACATAGAAATCCATAAACATATATACATACACACTCAAACACATTTACATAAGACCATATTATGCTTATTTTTACTTGTCATCTGTTTCTCTGAAGGTGGATAGCTTCTTCCTTCATAAGTCCAAGTCCTTCCATATTTTCCTAAATCTTCCAGTTCATTTCCTATACCACAACAATATTTCAATCCAATCCCATTCTATCTGGGAGATTGTCTATGAGAGATTTCTCCCTAATTTTCTGCATTTTCTCTATTCTTGGATACATAGACTTTACTTATACAGGAAATTTTTAAATTTAAAATAACCAAAATTTTCCCTTTGACACTTCCAACACCTCTCTCACTTTATAATATGGTTTAAGGTCTGACATTACTGATCTAGTTCCTTCACATCTTTTTCCCCTGGTTTCCTTAAGTTGTTGACCCTGTGCTCTTCCAAATGAACCCTGTTATTATTTTTTGACTTAGGAAGATAATGTTTTAGTAATTTAATTGGGATGGCATTATATGAATAGATTAGTTAGTTAAAACTGTCATTTAAAAAAATTCTATTAGTTTTACCTACCTATGCACAAAAAAAATTACTTCAGTTGTTTAAATCTAACTTTCTTCGTATAAAGGGTGGTTTGTATGTTATATTCAAATAGCTCCTGTGTCTGTTTTGGCACAATTGTAATTTTTAAGGAACTATTTTCTTTCAGTGAACTTTTGTACCTCTTTTTCCATTTGGCCGATTCTGTTTTTTAAGGAGAATTTTCATTAGTTAAGTTTTATACCTCTTTTTTTCCACTTCGACAATTCTGTGTTTTGCTTTTTCCGGGAATTCTTGGTTGTTTTTGTTTTTTTGGGTTTTTTTTGGCTTTTTGGAGGGCAATTGGGGTTAAGTAACTTGCCCAAGGTCACACGGCTACATTTTTGTTTGTGTGTGTGTTAAGTGTCTGAAGCCGGATCCGAACTCAGGTCCTTCTGACTCCAGGGCCGACACTCTACTCACTGCGCCACCTAGCCGCCCCTAGGAATTCTTGTTGAGACTTTGGTTATAGTTGTTTTGATTTTATTTTCTTCCAAATCTGCATTTTAATCTTCCCTGTCACCATAGTAACTTTTTATGATCAGTGTTTCTTCATTTTCTCACCCTATTTCTTTATTTGTAACTTTATGTTAGAGTTGTACTCTATTTCTGGTACAAGGGGGATGGGCAAGGGTACCATCTCAAGTTCTAGGCTTTTTCATGCTGCTGCTTCCAGAACTAGTTCTAGGTGTTTGTAAGTTTTTGGTGCTTCCAAAGTGATGTGATTTAGGGAGAGGTTTGGCCACTAATCTCTTGGTCTTCACTCTGGTTCTTACCCAGGAAGGACCCCTAATTTCTTGGGACTGCAATCAATACCGCTCCTTAGGGGTCCTCCTTCCTTTAGATTCGCAGTGATACTATTCCCAGGGTCCCTAATCACAGAAGTGATACTGCCCTTAGGGCTTTCACTCCTCTCTTGACAGAAGGTGCTCTCCTTCTTCTTGAATTATGACCCAGAAATGAGTATAGGCAATGAAGTTGCCAAACAGCTGTCCCTCAGGGTTCCCACTCCCTCTTGACCAAAAGTGCTCATCTCTGCCCTTGAACTATGACCCTGAGATGTATATAGGCAATGAAGTTGACAAACAGTGTCCAGTCCTCCGTCAAGTAATAGATAGCACTGGTGTACTTTAGTCACTAGGTCCTGACTATGTAATCCCCACCCTATACACATTTCAATAAACTCCAGTGGCTTCCTATCATCTCCAAGGTCATATGTAAAACCATTTGTCATTAAAAGTCCTACATAATTTGCCTTCCCCCCCTGCCTTTCTAGTCTTCTAATACCTTATACTTCCTATCATGAACCTTGGGATCAATGACAACTGGCCTCCTTGCTGTTCTTGCACAAGACACACTCTATCTTCCAATTCATCGATATATATGTATGTGTGTGTGCATATACATATGTATGTGTATATATATGTACATATACATATATATGTACATACATATAAAATATTTTATATATGTATATAGTATATGTATATTAAAGAAATATTTATACTTTGACCTCCTGTAGTCATATAGAAACCTATAATCTAATGTGGAAATAAACAGTCCTAAACTAAGAAAAATTTTTTTAAATGCCCATTTAAAATACTTTTTTATCTAGCCTTTTTTATATTTAATGCTTTAAAATAAATTCTTACCACTCCAATGCCTTCAAAAGCAAATACAGCTGTACCAAAAAAAAGTGGATATTTCTTCCAACCAGCCACAGCTGGAAGACTTTGGGGATCTGGTATATCCTGGTGATTGAAAAAAAAAAAAACTTTAACAGACAGGAGCTCTTAGTTAATCCAATGAAATTTACAAAAAACAAAATTAATTACTTTCTTGTGCATCCTAAGTTTTTAAAACATAATAAATAATTTTTGTTTGCAATCAAAAATGACTGCACTTATACCAGACTTATTCTATCAGGTTCAAACTATCAAAAGTTGCTAATCTCCTTCCCATACAAGCTGCTCTGGGAATTAAATGCTTCCAATAACTTCCTTCTACCAGCAGAATCCAGGGTACCTAATAACAGAATTGGATCTTAAAGAAAGAACATGAAACCTCTAGACCTCAGGCAGAAAGCTACCCCTGTTAATAGGTACTCACTGGTATTGGCATCTTTGGTTTATTTCCCAACTTTCCTTGGTCTACCCTTTTACACCTTGGGACTTCCTAGTATTTGGGAAATGTCCTGGATCTTTACCCCTAAATCTAGATCTTCCTTAGAGTATCTGTGTGTTCCTGGTTCTTGTCAACCTGGCTTCTGGTTTTATTATTTTAAAATTATTTTATCCTGATCTGGCCTGCAAGGCTCTTGGCCATAGCCTTGTCCTAACCTTTCATATGAAAATTCAATATAGAGAGGTCATCTGGTGCTCGAGTTTGACTACTGGCTTCCATTATCTGTTCTAGTCTGATCCACTTCCATGACTATTCTCTATCACATGGTCATAGGTCTGTCTCATGCCCAATTTTTTTTACCTTATGACCAGCTGCCAGCAGTGCTGGTACTGATAGTCATTTGCCTAAAAATGTTTTGTTTTTCCTAAGTGTCTTGGACTCTTGTTTCCAGACAGCACTTAGTACAGTGCTAGATACACAGTAGAAATTAAAATACTTGCTGAAATGAATGGATACAACCCTAAAAAAGGTATTAGAAGAGGTGGATGTTTTTTCTAGCTTTTTAAACTCAACTTGTGATTTTAAGCAATTTATAAATTCAAAGCTAGATATTAATGCGGGAGTAATACAACAAAGACTATAAAACTGGGTACAAGTATTCCTTACTGAGTCTTAGGTAGGTATATGGATTAATGCTTAGAGGTCCTTAGATTAAAAAGTCATGAGAAACCAATATGGATCCAATAAGATCCATGGCACGGGGTTTTCCCTATGTAATTTCAAGAAAGTGAAAGTGGAATTTTGGATTCAGCAAATTATAAAATCACTTGAAAGCTAGTGCTAGTAAGGGCAAAACTGGACAGACCTCAGAAGCCATCAAACTAGATCTGTACCTGAACAAAAATCTTTATTACATCATATATGACATATGATCATTCTTCAAGTCTTTGCTTAAAGACCTCCAATGAGGGGAACCTGTTCCTTCCTAAGACAGCCCTTTATACTTTTGGATAGCTCTAATTATTAACAAGTTTTTCCTTACATAAAACCTAAGTTTGCCTCTGTAAATTTCCTAACAGAAATACTTTTAAAGTACATCAAAATTTCTATATCCAGCTAAGGGGCAAATATAATAAACATATTACATATGTAATATATATGTGCAAATATTATCTAACTTTTGCTATCAATTTTAAGCTATATTTTTTGTAAAATAATGAAGTAAACTAAAGTAGAAGCTATGTGATTTGGTAAATGCTTTATGATTTACACAAAATTTTTATGACACTTATATGTTTACTTAGCACCCATGAATTAAAAGATTGTATATTGCTAAGTGTTGTTCTCTTCTGTAAAATTAGAAAATTGTCCTGGACGATCCCCAAAGCTCCTTCCAGTTCTGCTTTTAAGTGCAAAACACTGAGAGAAAAAATATAAGCTATGATCATCAAGAAACTTACAATTTTTCCATGGAAATGAAACGTTATAAAACATAATGTTTAAACAATGCAATACTTGAGTCAAGAGTAACTGGAGACCTGAAGTAAAGTGGTATTAGTATCCAGGCCTGCATTATTAGCATGAAATAAAATAGTCAGGAAAAAATAAAATTTGGTGAAATCATCTATCATCAAAATCCATCCTTAAAAAATGGAATGGTATAAATATAATAAAAGAAGGGACAGCTAGGTGGCGTAGTGAATAGAGCACTGGCCCTGGAATCACGAGGATCTGAGTTCAAATCTGGCCTCAGACACTTAACACAAAAACTAGCCGTGTGACCTTGGGCAAGTCACTTAACCCCAAATTGCCCTCCAAAAAGCAACTGATAAATAAATATAATAAAATATTTTTATAATTTCTAAGTTATTTATAGTATTTTAAAGAAACAATTAAAAACATACAATAATTTAAAATGTGTTATACTTACTCTAATAACATATTGGTAGATTATTATAAGACTGATGGCCATGGAAAGATTGGCAAGGAGTGAAAGCACAGACAAGCTCTTTAGTTCGCGAACAAGGACCAAAAGAAATATAAATGGGAGAAAGCAAAGCATATACATCCTCAAGTCAACACTTCTTCTCTCATACAGAGCTGCTTCATCAGTACCATTCAGAGAGAATACTTTCTCTGAAATTCCTTCATGAATCTATAACAGGATTAGGGGGAGAAAGGAGAAAATATAGAGAAAAATGTTTAGACTTTATTATCTACTCAATTTTACTCATTGAAAAAATCTGCCTAAGATAACAAAAAGGAGGTACAGAGAAATCAATAACCTATGGTACCCTGTACAATAATAATTTACAGCAATCTTTAGGTGAACAAAAATATAGCAGCATCATTTTAAGAACACTAACCTCTCAAAAGCATAGAAAATTAAATCTATTTTTCCTAATTCTAGCAGGAACTATTTTTTTTCAAAAATAATTATTTTTATTATGAAAATTAAGTACATTAAAATTGTTTTAGGATTAATTGATTCATTCATTTTGAAAATTCATGAAGCATCACACTTCTGAACTCCAATAACACTTGATACACATTTGCAACATATATATCTACTACAACAGCTGAGTGTACTAATATTGCATAGATCCAACTTTCAAAAGTCTATTTCTTCTGCTATTTAATTTAATGTGTCAAAGTAAATTATTTTGAAAATCATAATCTACCATTTAAAATATTTTGTTATACAAATAATTTCAAATTATGTTCAATAATTACATCAGGAGTTCAATGTTTGGAATCACACTTTAAACCTTGACCATGTAAGCTATTTTATAAAAAAAGTCAATTATTATTTTTAAAATGATTAGTCTTCAACTGTAACAATTTTTCAGTATTGTGGTAAGTGCAATTACTCTAATGAATTTTACATCATCTTACTGCCCACACTAAAACATTGACAATGAAATAAAAAAGGATTACTATACAACTTCAAAAATATTTTTAACAAAAAGGCAATTTGGAGCAAATCATACTAAATTTTGGAGGGGAGGGCAACTGGGGTTAAGTGACTTGTCCAAGGTCACACGGCTAGTTTTTGTGTTAAGTGTCTGAGGCCAGATCTGAACTCAGGTCCTCCTGACTCCAGGGCTGGTGCTCTAGTCACTGTACCATCTAGCCACCCCTAAGACCATATTAAATTTAAACACCACTAAAATAAATTTGCCAACTCCCTTCCTCTCTAATCTTGATTTAGATCACCTGCAAGCTCCCTTATATCACTGAGAGAATCTATGATTCTATAAGTGATCCATTAGTCAGAAAATTAAAAACCTGTCCTGGTAATATTAAGAACAATTTTTCTCTATTATTTCTTTTATGCCTTAATAACAAAATGAACAACTGAAATCATGAATATTTCTATATGCATAGCAACAAATCTTTTGGAGTTTATACTCTCTTAAAATCTTTGGACCCAAGAATACTGTACCAATCAAGCACTGTTTTATGAAATACACAACCCATGTTTAACCTGTGAATTACCTCAATCTATCAAGGATAAGAGATTTCATGGGTGCAAGAATTTCCAATCTGAAAACTCTATATACCAATGCAAACTGTAAACTTGTCTATAGCAAAGCTTAGAGAACTGCCTAAGGTTCCCTGAAGTTAAGTGACTTGTCTGGGGTCACCCAACATTTAATAAGTGTAAGAGGTGAGATTTGAACCTAGGTATTTCTCTCTTTAAGTGAAGCAATCCATACAATAAACTACACTAGATGTGGCTTACAAATTATCCTTCCAAAATTATTATTATTATCAATTATTTAATTATTATCAATTATTTAAATTGAATAGGAATAATGTTAATTCATAGCACTTAGTTTCTGATTTGCAAAGTAACCAAACTATTTAGGGCTTTGTAGATAGCAAAGCATTATACTGCAATAATCCTAAAATGATCATTATAACTGCATACTAATGAAAAAAACTTCGATAAGGAATGTAACTTTAAAGCTAAGAATGTGGGAACTGGAAAAGACTTTGGAGATCATTTGGTCTTTATGCCATCACTGTACAAATGAAAAAAAATGAATATCTAGAAAAGTTAAGTGACTTGCTCTAAATGTGAAGGCTATCCACCAAGCTTCTGTTTTCTGGTGAGCTTTCCATTACATTTTGATGGCTAAACTGGCTGGTCAGAAGCCTGAAGTATTGGGTTACTTTACAAAACTCAAAGACACTTATATAGATAACCCAAATACTGAAAACAATACAGAGACATACCTAGACCCAGATTTAGGTAACCATTTGTACTCTTTGGTGCCCTTGGTTATATAAAATGTGTGTTTTGTGTGTCTGTGTTTGTATTAATTTCAGTGTTTTACCTTGGGTTAATATGTATGCATGCATGCACACATATACATGTTATATATCATATGTGTAGTCATAGACCAAATCTATTTGGCCCCACATGTCATCCATTGTGCATATGTAGTATACATATATGCACACACATATCCACATATATCTATATCTACACATACAAGAAGGTGATGCCATGACTTGTAAGTTGTTCCGGTCAGAAACCCTGAGGGTCTTCCCCTCCCCTCCCTTCCCTCCCCTTCCCCAGATTGAATTTTTTTTACTAGGTAAAAAAGATCATTCTTTATCTCATTTCTTACCTAGCTTTAATCACTGAATGGACATTGCTTCAGTCAAACTGAGACCTGGGAAAGACCTTAGCTTAAAAAGGCCAAGGTCTCCCAGTGCATCTGGGACCCTCTCCAGTTATCCTGATTTATATCTTCCCACTGGATCCAGATATCCAGAGGAGAAAGTGAAGCTGGTGACTTTGCACAGCACTCCTTCACTTAAATCCAATTCACTTGCATATCATGTCATCACCTTCTTAATGTCATGGTCCTCTTTGAGAACAAAGGACAAACAACAATAACCAACAACAACAAGCACCTACAACATGCAATTCATTGTATTAGGCATTGGAGAAATACAAAGTTAAATAAGATACAGTCCTTGCCCTTGAGGAGTTTACAATCTAGTAGTGGTGATGAATATACACATAGAATAATGTAAATTAGAATACAGAAAGTACAAATCAGTTGTTATGAGTTCAGACATGGGAATAGGAATTAATGGCTAAAGTGGTCTTTGGGCTGAGTTTTAAACAATGGGTAGGAGTTTAATAAACACAGTTTGGGAGTGGAACAAAGTGAGTTTTTCAGGTATAGTCAATGGCATTAGCAGAGGTATGTACATGAGAAGGCAAAAAGATGAAACAAAGCACTTTTGAATCATCACCTCCAATGTAAGGAGGAACAGATGAGGAGAAGAATGTGAGATAGGAGTGAGAAAGTCAGGCAGGATGCCTGATAGTTCTAAGCTAGCTTCTATGAAATCCTCATGAACTTTTTCACAGGGAGAAAAGTTCTTATCTTTTACCCCATGTGCTCTGCTTAGTTGAATCTATTTACCATTACTTTTAATTAATTTTTTCCAGTTTTGACTGTATATGCTGTCCAATGATATCGTGGAAGTACTTACACTTCTCTATGTACTTAAGAAATCCTTCTACAAAGTCCCTTTTTTGGGTATTAAATAGAAATTAGCTGAACTTTTTAAAAGAATAATTCCTTTATCATTCAAAAAGAGTCACTAGTTCTAAAGTATATAAGTATCATACATTTTATTAAATTCTCCATTACATTAAATCTACAACTTCTATAGTTCTATATATATATATAATGGGAAGAAGTCCCACTGAGAAGAATAGCTCTATTAATGTCTTGTTTGTAGTTCTATTACGAAACAGTTGTTGGTAAGATTAAGTAATGCTTATGCCTTTATTATAAGCAACAACATGCAAATATTAATTCAAGCTATGGTCCTGCCAAAAACGATTTATGAATTATCAATGTACTTATAGAAATGAAAGCTTTTTTTTCAACAAGTATTATTAATGGAGATAGGTAAGCTTAGTTCAGGTAAACAAATTATCCCACTCAGAAACCTAACTAGGAAATCACATAACATTCAGAAGTAGAGGGGACCTCAGAGGCCATTTAGTCCAACCTATACTAGAATATCTTCTTCATTATATCCAAGTGATCATCCTGTCTCTGCTTGAAGAGACTCCTGGCAGAGGAAATTCACTACCTCCTAGGGCAGTCAGTCCCTTCCAAGTCGGGAAGACTGTATAATTATGAAGTTTTTTCTTTCCTCATATTTAAATTGCCTCTTGGAAACTTCCACTTCATTTTGCCCTAGGGAGAATAAGTCTAATCTCTCTTCCACATAACAACCCTTCCAATATTTGAACATAATTATCATAACCACTCCCTCAAGCCCTGACTCGAGGGTTTTCTTCTTTAGATTAAATCTCCCTAGTTTATTTGACCATTCTGCCTATAGCCTAAATATGGGATCCTCCGTTGTTCTGGCCCAACCTATACTGGATGCTGTCTAGCTAATTAGTGATCCTCCTACAATGTGGCACCCTGAACTGACCAAAACAGTCAAGATATAGTCTCAGCATGAAAACTGGAATATCACTTCCCTAGTCCTGGACTCTATGTCTATCTATCATATTAGCCTTTCTGTCCAACATATCCCTGGTCCCCTCTGATCCCTTCCCTGTTTTAACACAACCTCAACTACAATTAACCTTCCTCCCAAAACTATCTTGCATTCATTTTGTACATATTCTGTATAGATTTAAACATGTAAATGTTGATTCCCTTGTAAAAATGTAATCTCTTTGAGGGCAACTGTCTTACTTTTGGTTTTGCATCCCTGGTACTTAGCACAATACCTGGTAGACAGTAGGATTCAAGAACTGCTGACTGGTGATTCATATTGAGAATGCAGTCTACTAAAACCCCCATCTCATATCTATGTCATTTATATTTGATATCTTATATTTGCATCTCATTTTAAAACCAGTTTACACTTTGTCAGTATTAGATGTTATTTATTAGATTCAGTACAGTACTCTTATGTAGTATTCTGATTCCGTCATTCCAAGGTATGAGCTGTGCTTCCAGGTTTTTGTTATTTGTTTATTTGATAAGCTTATCAGTTATGCTTTGATCCAAGTCATTGATTAAAAATATTGGATGGCATGAGGCCAAGGCCAGATACCTACAATATTCCTTCTTCCAGGAACCTTCCTTATTCCTTATCTTATTGTTACCCTTGGGTCCAGTTGTTTGTTCAGTTGAGAATCCATTTGGCTGTACTAATATTAACTGGCTCACAGCTCTCCATCTTGTCCCAAAGAAGGGCATAAAAGCCTTTATTAAACATTCTGCTAAGATACAAGAGAACCATTTCTATAGTATATTCTTGATAGTTTTGTATCAACATATTAAGGATTTGGGAATGTCAGTTTGGGAACTACTACCACCTACACATATCACAAGTCATGCATACTTAATAGATAAAGTCTTAAGAGAACTGCAACTGGGTAAATGAATTTGTTGTTGTTGGACATCTTGTAAATTTAATTGACAGAACTTAAGCCTAACTCTTTCTGACTCCACAATCATCTCCCTAGCTGCAGTGCCATAATGACTCTTTCTATTCTAGTCACCGTGTCAATACAGCTGAATATAGTTTAACTTGATGAAGCCATGCTGCCACATTCTCATCACCCCTACACATCCCTTAACCATAACTTTAATTATACCTTCTAGAATTTTGCCAAGTTGAGATCAAAGGTCTACATACTGAAGATTCCATTCTTTCTCTATCTGTTTCACTAAACCTGTGAAATCTGCTCTCTCAAATCTAAGGCATTAAAGAGAAAGGATTTCCTTTCCTGAAGCTCCATCCCCAATTCTAAGATGGATTGGTCTTTTCCCTCCAAGTTCTACTTCCTTCTAACTTCCATTTTGGCCAAAATTAGTCCAAAATAACAGCATCACCTGTTCCCAACCAATATATTATTAGCTGCTCTGATTTAGGCATAGTGAGAACTCCAGCAGAAGTCTGTATAATAAAATTCCCCTCATCATTAATACAGGATGTTTTGCCATGCCAGGTCTGTGATTTATTTATCAAATTCCTCATCTAATTCTTCTTACCCAGGTCTGTGTGACAATATCACTTCCATTTTTGCTTCTGTTGATCTTTATCCAAATGGGGTTTACCTACAAAATCAGTTACTTGATCTTCCCTCCTAAAACCATTATCCCTTTAGTCTTAATTTATGGTATATAAAGACTTTTTTGGAGACCTGGTGTATGTGTGTGTATAGACATGCATCTATCTATCTATCTATCTATCTATCTATCTATCTATCTATCTATCTATCTACCTCTATCACCCTATATACTTGCTCTTATACACGCATATGCAAAATGTGTGTGTGTGTACATAGAATGATTTACATACATGTATATAAAAATGTGGGAGGCAGTGTGGTATGGTAGTATTGATAAGGAGTCAATTCATCTGATAACACCAGGCAGACTTACCCAAACCAGACCACTATAGATCTATGACCAGCTCCACCTCAGTGTCCCAGGTACGTTGCCCATTTAAAGGATGAGTATAGATTGAAATAATTTAGGCCTCCAGACTTTTACTGTTCAATGTGATGGAGCAAACTGCATGACAAGTGGGAGGACTGGAACCCAGGACCAAGAAGACCTGGAGACCAGCCCCTTCCCGGCACACACTAGCTATATGACTCTGGATTAGTCACTTTAGCTCTTAATACTATAGGAAACTCTTTAAGACTAAAACTTGCAGAAAATCTACCCATTTGTATTGGCAGAGGTATTTTACTCACTGTTACTTCCCTGACTAAATTATAGATCTCGACTAAGTTAACAAATATACATATATATTATCATTCTACATGCATTTTTATTTTACTACCTCACTGTCTCCTACTCTTTTATAAAGCACAAATATATGAATATATATACAGACAGGTCTTACTGTCTGTAAGTGGACCATTCCATAGACCTCTTCCTCCCCTGGGGACCTCCTCATGACCCAGCCCCACAACCTAGCCTTAATGCCTAGGACCCTCCTAAAAGCTGGAGCAGCTTCAGTGCCTGGTGCAACACAACTCTGGCTGGGAGGCAAGGTGGACCAAATAACTTAGTGAGCTCAGATATGAAAGTAATGTCTGCTATAAGAGAATGGCAGAGAAAGGAAGGTCACAGCTCCTTTGTGGCCAATATTCTTTCAGTGGGAGTATGAAAAATAGCTTTAGCAAAGAAAAGTCAGGCTAAAGAAAATCTTTTGGTGAAGGAAAAAGAGGAGCTGGGTGAGGATTCCAGGACAAAGACAGGTATAGCTAGTGTAGGAGAAGACACAACTATAACAAAAAGCTTACACAAGAGAGCAAAACTTGCTCAATAAAAAGTAACTCAGCCACATCCAGATGTAATTCTATGTATTAAAGAAAAAAATGACAACAGGAAAAACACTGGCCTGGAATCAGCTAGAGAGGGCTCTAGTGTTTCTATCACTATCTAGTTGAGTGACCAAGAGCAAAATAATTCCCATGACCAACATATCTGCATCTCCGTTTCCTCCTATATAAAAGGGGAGGGTTTGACTAGATGATCTCAAAGGTCCATTCCAATTTGAAAACCCTAAACTGGCTGCTTTATTACTTAGGAATGTCGGGCTTTAGATGAAAAAAGGACACAGTTAAATGTAATATGTAAAATCTGATATAAAGTATATCCTTTCATAAACATGTTCAAGTTCATGCTTTACATCTTAAATATCTAAAAGGTGGGAAACCATTTATTACTCTATATAGCACTTGCTACTACACCATGCATATGCCAATCAATCAACATTTATTAAGCACCTAATATGTAAGTAAGACTTATAAGTGATAATGATGACAATAATAAAGAAGAGAAGGAAAAGAAGATAATAACAATAATAAAAACTACCTACCAGTTACAAAGGAATGTGGTTTGGCATTTTTTTGGGTAGAGCTCCAACTTCAGTGCTTGGCATGTTTGCCCAAATAGGCAGTCAGTCTCTACCAAGGCTGAAGACCCCTTAGAGTCAACCTGAAACAATATCCCAACATAAAGGAGAACTACCGAAAACTGCCATACTTTGATGGGGAGAGTATCTATTTGTATTCAATAATCCTTCAGTTCTATTGCTGTCCACTTCCTTACAGCACATTGTTTTCAGATGTTTACTCAAAGAAATATGCTCCTGGAAGCTTTTGGTATGGGGCTCTGAGATATCAAACACAAAGGACCAGATAACCTCCGAGGTCCCTTCCAGTTCTATATTTATGATGCTATAAGAAGAATCAATTTTATGTTCTGATCTAATGAGAGGAGTCAATGATGACACCTGATGAAAAAGAGCTAACAGACCATTTAAATTCATAAAGTTGGGAGACCAACTTGCAGAAGTGAAGCCTAAGGGAAAGCAATAAAGTAGCACTCTCTATGAAATAAAAACACTTCCATACTAAAATGGAATTTCTATAGAGGGAAAGATAATGGTAAAAAAAGATAATTGAGAAAAACTGTCTCAATAATTGGAAAAAAATACTCACTTGCTTCACATTTTCAGCTAAGAAGACAATGTAAGCACTACAGAATCCCAGCTGTGTTATCACCAGAAAAATGTCCACAATATTCCTAAAAATAGATACATATAATTTAAGGTCATCCTGTTAAAATAACAATATTTTACCCCTTTTATAAACCATGCTAATAAATCTGAAATAAAATGTTTTTTATTCTTTCCAAGTGACAATAAGGAACAGAATTAAAATACCACTTTCTATAATGTATAGACATTTACAATTTACAAATAAATAAAAGAAAGAGAATAATAGATTCTGCTGTGTGCTGATAATCCCCTCTCCCCCAAAAAAGGCACATGATTCAGCAGAACAAAACTCTCCAAGAATATCATAGGCTTATATTAAGAAGCAGTGTGCTTCCAAGCCCAGTTGTTACTACTGGCAGCTGCACAAGCCATTGCATTTCTCTGGACTCTAGTTTCCCCATCTGTAAAATGAGAGGTTTTCAACTGGCTGACTCCCACTTGCAGCTAGTTCTAAGTCCAGGATATAACAGTAAGATTTCCTGCTAAATACAACTAAAAACAATGGTTGTATTCTTACTGCTGTGAAGGGAAACATAGATCCTCCACCATCACAGAGGGTGCTCTGTGCAGACTCCAATGGCACATGGGTGCTTGGGACTGTGGAGTCAGAGCAGGCTGGACCCCTAGATATCACCTAGTTCAAACTCCCCATTTGGGAGGTGAGGGAACTGAAGCCCAAAGAGGCCAAGCTGTGTGACCAACAGAGACAATAGTAGCAGACAGAATGACCTGAGTCCACATGGCTGCTGAGCTATCCGCCCTCATTCTGCTATCAGCACACTCACCATCCACCAATGCAAGGTCTCTTACTCACTAGAGCTGAGAGAGTGCCAAGTTCAGCCTCTGCTGCTTGAACATGGGAACTAAGCCAAGGCAGGGAAACACCATGCCGAGAGGGGCCTAACTACCACCAACAGCAACGAGGCATCAAAAACCACCAACTCCCCTGAATAACTAAGACCAAGACCCATCCCATGCCCAAATATTCCTAACCCTCAAGATCAAGATTTCAAGTTTCAATTATGACGGATTCAATGTCTTTTTATCAACTTTATAGATTTATTTCTGGTTCAGATTAAGTGAACATACCCTAGAAATCTCGTTATCCCAGTATTAATCAAAAAAACCAATCAATACCCATACTTCAGTGTGGACTCAGAAGATTATGTGGGGGAAAACAGCAAGGTATCCAGCCTAAATATTACTTGTTCATCTCTCCTCATCATTTTTAACCTAAAAAGATGTTAAGAAGAATCATATTAAATATCTAAACTGTATTTTTTACCTAATGGCTTTACCATAATTTTTATTTAATATTCTCAAGGTCCTCCAAAAAGTAAATAATTATACACTGTGGTGAGCCAAAGAGGCCTGAGCCAGGACTTCAGATAATTACCCTGATATCAGTGGACCTGAACAACAAAGACCTCTTCCAGATGCGACTTTTCACTAAGTCAGCTCTGGAGTTCTTTTGATATGGGTTACACTTATAAGGATGGTATTTGAGTTCTGAGGCTAAGAGGCTCTGCCCCAAAACTTTGGTTGTCCAAAAGATTTGCAGGAAGTCAGTTCTTATGCAGATGTTCTTGATGATGCGGCCTTGGCCATTAGGCTTTGAGGCCAGCTCTCAGAGCATCCTTTCAGATGTAACTGACTGAGATAACTGCCCAAGACTCTATGGCACCCAGGAAACAATAGGCCTTATTACCATGCTACTTCCAGGATACAACAGACTAAGATAATGATTCCTCTTCCTTCCTGTCCTTTGTCTCTTTGCTCTATAAAAACCTTTCCCTGAGTATCAATAAATGGAGTTCATGGTTCTTCCTTGAGCTACCCACATGGCCTGGTCGTTTCTTATTCACGTCTCCGAATCATGCTAAGTGCTGGACACTGAGCAGCCCACGGCAATACACACTTCAAAGAAGCCAAGAAATACCTAAATTAAGATGATTCAAGTTAGTTTATATAGGATGGCAAAGTGGAAAAGTGGCAAAGCTAGGATTGTGATATAAAGTTCCTTGAACATACTATCTCCCTTCATAATTCATTATTTTCTAGCTTTTAAGTTGAGTGATACTTCCCTAATTATTCTATCCCTTAAAGTACAATAAAGCATGAACTACACATTTTAATTTAGATATTTAGGTGTCATCATTCAGAACAGCTGGTTTTGATTTATACAATGGAAGTCTGATAGGATGAGGTCTTTTCAGATTTTAGATCTCCCAGTACTGCTTCAACATCCCAGCATGAATTACTGTAGGTTCCCCCAGGGTTGCATAAAGGCTGAATGATCATACAGACATGGTGCCTTTCATACTGTGAACAAAACACCATGTTTAGATAGAAAGTTTAGACAGAAAGGAATTCTGTATTCTCATGGAGATTACAGCCCAGTAAGAAAACAGAACATACCACAAATAACCATACTATATGTTAAAAGGCACAAAATAAAAATAAAATGTTATATCCAGTCTGAGAGAGGAAAGATCATTACTGACTAGGGATCATCAAGAAAACTATCTGACTTCAGAATCTGAGTTGTGTTTTTAAAATGAATGGTTAAGAATCTTTGAAGTGGAATGGAGCACAGTAGCCAAAAATCCAAGAACAAAAACTCATACTACAACACACCTAATCAAAATCACACCTTTAGTGCAGGGATGCCCACTGCTTCCTGAGACAGCTCATCCCATTTCTAGATAACTCTATTAGAAATTATTTACAGTAAAAATCTGCCTCTCTATAAGTTCTATCTTTATAGATATATCTATTCTATCTTCTGGAGCAAAGCAGAGTAAGTAATCCCTCTTCCACATGACAGCTTTTCAAATACTTGAAAATAGATATAATAGCCCCAGGAATTCTTCAGGCTACCAGGCATGGTGAATCTGTGACCTCGAGGCCACATGTGGCCCTCTAAGACTTCAAGTGTGGCCCTTTGACTGAATCCAAACTTAAACAGATAATTAAGGGATTTGTTCTACGAACTCTTGAACTTTTAAGTTTACAGCTACGTGCTCTCTTCCTATCTTTTTACTTATCTCTAGTATAAATTTCCCATAGTCAATTTTGTTCTGTAATTTCCAATCCAAAAATTATTTTCCTTGATAGAGAAAACAGAAGAATTTAATATTTCTGTCTTCCTTCCATTACCTCATCCACCCTTAGTAGCCTTTCCTTTCTTCAATTTTCCTCATCCTCAACCCCAAGAAAATCTTTTTTTGTTGTGCTTAGCACTTGTCAGTCTCAGTTAATTCTAAGCTTTCAAACTGCTGACACTATTCTTACAGGACTATCCCACCCTGTTGTATTCATCTTTCAATATTTATATTTAAATCTATCTTTTACATATCTTGAAAAGAATCTATGCACTCCCCACTTTCCTCCTCAATCAAACTGGGTTTTTTTGTGTCTTCAGATTTTCAACGTTGAAAATTTCCCATCCCTTCTGAGTTGTCTTCCCCTGAAAAAATTTAATCCATGGGGCCCTCCCAATGTTTCCTCTGAACTCTTTAATATCTTTCTCCTAAAATACAGTATATTCTTAAGACAATATCTGGCTTTCTTCTCCTCTTTTGAAAATTCTAGGATAGAGTGCTCATTTCAATCCAAGGTTCCCATCATTTATACTTTAGCAGTAACTTCTTTCTTACTGCTCAGAATCAGGTCTAGAAAAGCAGTTGCCCCTTAACTAATTCGTCCACATTTTAAATAGTGAAATTATTATTTAGACAAGCCACAATGATTAGCTTCTGAGAATGAGCTAAAGAAAAAGAGAAACAGAGACAGAAAGCGAAAGCATACCGACAGATGTCCAGATAATTAAAGTCTGCCTTGACTATTATACCATGCCTCTGTGATAAGATTATAGAGTTTATATAGTATGATAAGATTATATAGTGTTACTATACCACTATTAGGGCTATACTCCAAGAAAAATCAAAGAAAGAGGGGAAAGTCCTCCGTGTACAAAAATATAATAGCTTTTTATGTTAATAAAGAACTACTTTGTCCATGTTTATGTTTGGTTAGAAGAGAAAAAAAGACAAAACCCAAGCACTATTATCTATATCCCACAGTAGACTGATAAGGTCCAGAAGGAAAGAGACTGAGTTTTTCTTCTCAATTTATTACCTACATAAGCATTTAGCACTATTCTCTGCACACATCAAATATTTAATGCATGTTTGTTGAAATGAACTGAATATCTGTACAATGAGAGGCACCATGGCATGGTTCCAAAAGTACTAGACTAAAAGTCTGGAAGCTCAGACTAACTATGAATGCAGCCCTTATTAGGTGACCTAGCACTTAAGCCTTCTGGATACATGTTATTACCAATGATATCTTAATTGCTGAATCGAATGCCTTTTCTTCAATACTCATACTTTGTAGCATTTGGCTAATTTCTCCATACTCTTTCTCTGGGTTTGACTTGGCTCTCCCTTGGCTGTCTTCCTGTCTGTCTGAAGGTTCCTTCTCAGTCTCCTTTACTAGAATTTCATCCATATTATAATCACTACATTCACTTATACCCTAAAAAGTCTTGCCTGAATTATTGCAATGGCCTTAACTGATCCCCCTGCCTCAAGTGTCTTGCTACTACATTGATGCCAAATTTATTTTCTTATAGTGTAGCTCTGTCTGTATCACACTCCTTTCCTGACTCAAATTCTTGTGGCTACATTTTACTTCTAGGATCAAATAAACTCTTCTATTTGGCATTTAAAGATCTTTACAACTGGACTCTATACTATCTTTCCAGTGTTCTTGATACTTTACTCTCCTCCATGCACTCTATGGTCCAGTTATACTGGCTGACTTGCTGTTCCTCATACACAAGGTTTCCACTCCCCTATGAATGCCACTGTACCCTGGCTGTCCTCAGTGCCTGGAATGTTCTCTCTCCTCACCTCTAACTCTTTGAATTTCCAAATTTGTTCAAGATTCAGCTCAAATGCTGCTTCCTTAAGGCCCTTCTGAGTCAGCTCACTACTAGTACCTCCCCTTTCAGTTTATCTTATAGCTACTCTGTATTTATCTTATAAAGATCTATTTATGTTCATGTTTGTCTCTCCACTAGAATATAAGCTTTGTGATAGCAGGGCTTGTATTTGCTTTTTCTTTGTAACCCTTGTACTCAGCACAGTGCCTGACACACAGTAAGTGCTTAAAAATATATGCTTATTTATCATTTGAAGAATTTCTTCTTTTAGGGAGATAATGGGTTTAGTTCAGTGCAAGAAGTGTTTGAAGTGTTTGTCAAACATTTGAATATGCTGACCTAAAGCTGAGAGGTCAGTGATGTGTTTATGTGAAAAAGCACACAAGAGACACAGACAGATACAAACATACACAGTCTCTTCTTTTCTTCCCCCCGAATAATAGGATTAGCTATAATAGCTGAAGTTGTGAGTAGCGGCCAAAGAAGACAGTGTAGAGAAACAAATGAACAGGTCATAGAACGCCATTTTAGGATTCAAATTTTAAAGCATCAAAGAAGAGGAATCAGAAAATGAACTTTTAGAAAGATAGAAGGAAAACCAAGGAAGTGTAGTGTTTCTAAAGCCCAGGGAAGAGTAGATAATCAATAATATTAAATCATACCAAGAGCTCAAGGAAGATTAGGACTGAAAAAAGACCAAAGGGTCTTACAATTAGGGGGTAACTTTTGAGAGAGAGCAATTTCAGCAGACTCTTGGGGATGGAAATGAAGCTAAAGGTTGACAAAATAAATGAATGGTGAATAAGTGGAGAGCTGCACCTGTGTCATCTGGCAAGAATACCATCACACTGCACTTGAGGTCTTTGGGACGGTCTGTTTAACACAAGGGTTCTTAACCTGTCTGAGTACTTGCAGATAAAATGAGATATTAACAAAATACTCACCCTCCCAAAGAAGATTTTTTTTGGATGCAATTCCAAGGACTTACTTCCATAGCAAAACAAACAGTGTCACTATAACTTAATGAAGATTTTTTAAACCTGAAATGTAATAACAAATGTGTAAAACAAAAATTTAAGCATCTATAAGTTCTTATTACATTTTAAGCCTCAAAATGCAATATAAAATGATTTTGAGGGGGAGAGGGAGTTGGATTTGAGTTCACTTCTGTAGAGAACTCCAAGAGAGGAGACAATCTTTATTCATGTGTATCTAAAATTGTTTTACAACTAATATTTTTGAAGAGTTAAATCACTCATCAAGTATCAGGAGTAAACTTGCATCCAGATCTTCCTGATCCTGAATCCAGCTCTCAATTCATTATGCTAGGCTACTTCTAGCATGGCAAGGCAAGAGAAATTAATAAGCTGGGGGAAATTCTGAAAATAATCCTTCTCCCTTAAGAAGTACCACGTGTGTGGGTGGCAAGGTGGCGCAGTGAGTACGGCGTCAGCCCTGGAGTCAGAAGGACCTGAGTTCAGATCCAGCCTCAGACACTTAACGCACACACAAACAAAAACCTAGCTGTGTGACCTTGGGCAAGTTACTTAACCCCAATTGCCCTCCAAAAAGCAAAAAAATAAAAAAGTACCCCGTGTGACAGTTAATATGCAGTTACTGTTTCATAATCATTGATAGAGATGTTAAAATCACATCCCTATTAAGATTAAATTGATATTAATTCCAAGTCTATTCTCCATACATTAAATATTTTACCTCTCTGAAGTTAACAGCAATTATATACAAAATCCAAATCAATCAATGTGTAGACTGATGTTCTTTAAAACCTTCCTAGTGGAAGCTCAATTTACAAAATCAGCCTCAGAACCACCCTCTGAGGTGGGCAAGTAAACTACAACAACATAATTGTTCATTTTTTGTTAATGAGAAAAATAAGACAACATTTAAGTGACTTGCCCAAGGTCACACATCTATTAAGAAGCAGAGTTGTCATTAGAGTCTAGATCTTTTAGGGAACAGTTGTGTAATATTTTGCTCCACTACAAATCAGACATTTTGGACTCATGAAGAAAGAAGAAAAAAAATGAAGACCACACATTTAGGAAGCACATTACAGTTTACAAAATATGATTTTGCTGCTTTTGTCACAATCCCACTACAATAGAGCACTTTCTTAACCTTAAAGCACTAATATAAATGTTAGCCATAATTTTTGTTGATATTATCATCATTATTATTATAATAAGGCCCACAAGACCTTAAGGGGCACACAGAACAGGACTGTTGACAAATGAAGCCCACTAAACCAGAAGTATAATTGTTCAATTCAGGCTCTCCTGTTTTATTTTATGTCTTGCCTCTCATGTTAAGCAAGAAAGAAAAGTCATTTATTTTTCTTAGGAGAATACGGCTAAACGGTGGTAAATTAGATGATACGATTCAAATGACATAAACAAAAAGCTTGTTTTGTTAATAAAAATATAACTTCTAATTATAAAACACAACATCAAAAAAAGACTACCTGAAAGTTCTAAAGTTCTTTAACAAATATATGAACTAGATTGAGCAACTTCACATTTACCTCTGACAGAGAAAGTGACTGCAACGTACCAACATGTGCATACAGTGAACAGATATAATTCCTATAAACACAAGACTGATTGGTCCAAGCTGTAAGAGAAAGAGATCAAAACATAATTTTTAAATATGGAAACTTTAAACAAATGTAAGTTGTCTTATAAGCAATGAGATAAATGTTTAATAAATATTTATTTAGTTGAATGATTAAACAGCTTATTATATGAGACAATAAACTCAAAGACATAAAAATGCTTAACTGCTATTTAAGTCCATCTCTCATTAGCTATCCCAACCTATAGTATATCTACAAAAGGAATGGCAATGATGTAGGCTAAAAAGTTGTGTGTTTGTCCTTCGTTTTCAAAGAGGACTGTGGCATCAGGGAAATGATGACATGATTTGCAGTTGACTTTGATTTGACTGAGGGAAGACTGTGCAAGGTCACCAGCCTCACTTTCTCTTCCAGAGCCATCTGGATCCAGTGACCAGAAATTCATCAGGATGACTGGAGATGACCCAGGATGTGATGGGAGACTCTGGCCCTTTTAGGCTAAGACCTTTTCAAGGACTCACTTAGAGTGAGGTAAAGCCCATTCAGTGAATAGGCCTCTTTAAGAAGTGAGTCAAGGCAGGTGGCTAGATGGCGCAGTGAGTAGAGCACTGGCCTTGGAGTCAGAAGGACCTGAGTTCGGATTCGGCCTCAGACACTTAACACACACAAACAAGCCGTGTGACCCTGGGCAAGTTACTTGGGTAAGTGAGTCAAGGGATGGCCCCTTTAATTAGAAAAGAAAATGAAGCTGGGAGGGGAAGACCCTTAGGGTTGCTGTTCCAAAGAGAAACAGTTACCATCAATATTCACTCTAAGTGAGGAGGGCCCAAAATATAGCTATTAAGTGGAACTTGGGCAGGGACCTATGAGCTTCAGAGTGAACTGGGTTTAATGTTTTATGAAAGAAGAAAGAGAGAGGGAGGAAGACAGGAAGGAAGGAAGGGGAAGGGGAAGGGAAGGGAAGGGAAAGGAAGGGAAGGGAAGGGAAGAGAGGTAAGGAAGGGAAGGAAGGAAGGAAAGAAGGAGGAAGAGAGGGAAGGGAAGAAGGAAAGGAGGAATCTAGCCAGTATTTAAAACCATATGGGAAGTTAAAGAACATCACAGCCTCCTCCCAACATAACCAGTGTGGTAGGATCATTTTCATGCTAAATTACCTTAAAAGGGCTGAATATTGTGTCAAACTGTATTAGGCAATGCATGCCAAAGCAACTGAGATGACATTGCTCTATCTCTACTTCCTCTTCTAACAGACATATTAAAAAATCAGACTAAAGAGCTGTATCATAGATAATCTCCTAATATTCGAAAAAAGAGGAGTTTTTGAAAAATCATCAAAGCATCCTCATAATTTCACATTTATTCATATAACCAAAAGAATAAAAGTTGCTCTAGATTAGAATAGGCTAATCTGTCAGACAATTCACTTGTACAGTGAGATCATAATACATTTTAGCCATCAATAAACAAAGACAAATATTATTCCAACACTTCATAGGTAATTTTCCCAAAATGTCCCTAAAATAAACAGAGTTCAGCTACATGCTAAATTACAAAGAACCACAACCTCTTTCATTGACTAACATATGTTGAACATGATTCTTTAGCAACAAAACTTCATGTTTATAATTTCCAAAATATATAGTTTTGTAATACAAATAATCTGTGCTATAACTTTTTTTATTTATTGGATATTACATTCTCTTTACTATTGTGTTATTATTGTTTAACCATTCTTCAGCCGAGTCTGACTCTTCATGACCTTTTTGGGGGGATTTTCTTAACAAAGATACTAGAATGGTTTGCCACTTCCTTTTCCAGCTCATTTTATAGATGAGACAAACAGGGTTAAATGACTTGTCCAGGGTCACACAACTAGTAAGTATCTGAAGCTGGGTTTGAACTCAGGAAGAGGAATCTTCCTGACTCCAGGCCCAGTACTCTATCAATTGTGCCATCTAGCTGTCCTATTATTATTGTACCCTCTTCTTTTTCCTTGAAAAAGGTAAATGACCCAATTGAGACTCTTGGGTTATATACAACAGAGCCAAGAATATGGATCAATCTATAACACAGGTTATCTGTGAGGTCAGGAGATAATCATCTGAGGGAGAGTAATTCACTACCTTATCGAACCATAGTCCATGAACAGATTAGTGAGGTCTTTCCTGACATGTCCACTCTGCCTGAAGTACATGTAGGCAAGATTTATCCCTTATGGTTCCAATTCCATTAACAGAAATCACAAGGAGCCACAAATTTTACACAAAACAAGATAGAATCTATAGACAATGAGAATTTGAAACTTTCTCAAGCCTAAGTCACAATTCATACACAGCATCAGAATCATGATTTCAGGTAATCTGTTTCTTAGTAAAAATACCATGTCTAATGCAAGGGTGTGGAACCTGAGACCTCGAGGCCATATATAGCCCTCTAGGTCTTCAAGCTCAGCCATTTGACTGAATCCAAACTTCACAGGATAAATCCCTTTAATAAAAAAAGGATTTGTTCTATAAAACTTGGACTCAATCAAAAAGCCACACCCAAGAACCTAGAAGGCCACATATGGCCTTGAGGCTATAGGTTTCCCACCTTCAATCTAATGGAATGCTCACATCTCTTTTATATGTTGCTTGCAATAGCAACAGGTGACAAAAGACTGTTGGTATACATTTCGCAGTAATGTGTACTAGCTTTCATAATCTGATTGTTCCAATGTTAGCAGCACAAACAAAATATATGTCTACCATGCCAACTATGGATCAATAGCGACTACCAAAAATGATTGGCAGACTGTTTAGCCTTATGAAACCTAAACTGTGTTACAAGCATTCTTTGAAAACTTATCAATGTTTTAAACATATTTAGTAGTGTTAATTTCAGTTCAGTTCGACAAATATGGTCTGCTTTATGAAAGGCACTATATTATCATAAGTAAACAAAATGACAAAGAAATATTAAAAACTACTTATTTTCATAGCTTGTTTATGCATTATTATTCATAGCTGCAATAATTTTAGTGAAATACATTCTATCAAAACTGACTTTTAACTGGTCAAAATGCATTTGACCAAAAGCATCTGATATTACTAGCCTAGATATTATTCTTTGGCAATTTTTTTGCTTCTAATTTAGATCATTCCGTGTAACTTAACTTGCCACTACAAAAAAAGGTCTTACCACAATGCCAGCATTTTTTATTGCCAATGGGAGTCCTAGAAGGCCAGTACCAATATTTCCTTTAAGCAGGTGCATAAGGGTTTGTATAAATCTGAAAAGTGAAAATCATAAGATTTAAATATTCAAATTTTTAAAAAGCCAATAGATCACAGAATCTTTTTTTTTTTTTTGGCAGGGGTGAGATGGAGTGGGAAAGTTAATCAAGGTTAAGTGACTTGCTCACACAGCTAGTAAGTGTCTGAGGTCACATTTGAACTTAGATCCTCCTGACTCCAGGCTCTATCCACTGCACCACCTAGTTGCCCCCCATCCCCTTCTTCTGGAAGGGAGGAATCTCCAATAATCAAGGTATCAACATTTCCATGTTGCAAATCACTTCACATACGCAATCTCATTTGATTCCCACAATTGTGTTAAGTATGTGCTGTTATTATACCCCACTCTACAAATATAGAAACTGAGTATAAGAAACGTTAGTGCTTTACTCAGGGTCACACAGATAGTAAAGGTCTAAGGAAAGATACAGGAGTGGCCAGATGGTGCAGTCAATAGAGCACCTGCCCTGGAGTCAGGAGGACCTGAGTTCAAATCTGGCCTCAGACACTTAACACAAAAACTAGCCATGTGACCTTGGACAAGTTACTTAACCCCAATTTCTCTGCCTTTTCCCCCTCCAAAAAAAAGATATAAATCCAGATTTTCCTACTCCAAGTCTAGCACTCTGTCCTCTATGCCACCCAGCTGCTTCAGAAAATCATTAATTAGGGGCGGAGCCAAGATGGTGGAGTTGTGCTCCCACAACTACCAATTTATGCAAAAGGGGGACTCTGAACAACCTCTGGAGCTACAGAACCCACAAAATAAAAAAGAGAAGAAAACCTCCCACTGAGAACAGCACTCTGGGAGCTGAGCGCAGGCCCCTGTGAGCCAGAGGTTTTAGCCCCAGGGCAGCCTGACCAGCAGCCAGCTGGAGGGACTCCAGAACACCAACAGCTGTGGCGTTTCCAGAATTATCAACAAATAGATGCAAAGGACAAAGTGAGAGGTTAGTGCAGTATGGACTTTGGGACCCACTAGTTGTGAAAGCGCTTTGGCTTTTGCCCCTAGGGCGAGAAGCCACTGAGATGCTTAGGCGCAGCAGGTGCCACCTTGCAACTTCAGCTCCTGGCCTGCAGACTGTGGGGGGACCAGTGACCAGTCTGAGGGGGTAACTGCTCTTCCTTTAACCTTCTTGGATCTGGATTGCAGTCGGGGTTGCAGGTCTTGGGGTGTGTGACCAGCTTGCCAGAGGATGTGGAGGCTTCAGAGAGGGCACCCAACTAATACCTCCAGCAGCTGAGAAAACCTCAATGTTTGGGACGGAAGTTCCCCTGTCTGGTGGCAGAGTCCTACCATGGCAACAAGCCCAAAAGTCAAGTAATTGAGTGGCAACATGCCTAGGCAAAGGAAACAAAATAAACAGAAAAATTCAACATTAGACTCCTATTTGGGGGGCAAAGAGTATAGGGGCATGGAACAGGACTGAAAGACAGTGGGGTTGGAACTCCTGCACCAAAACCTTCAAATGAAAATATGAGCTGGTTACAAGCCATAGAGGACCTTAAGAAGCAGATAAGAGAAGTGGGGGAAAAATTGGGAAGAGAAATGAGAAATATGCAAGAAAAGTATGAAAGGAGAGTCAACAGCCTGACTCAGGAAAGTAACACCTTAAAAAATAGACTAACTCAAACGGCTAAAGAGGCTCAGAAAGGCAATGAGGAAAAGAATGTCTTAAAAAGTCGAATCTGCCAGATGGGAAAAGAATCTCAAAAGCTCACTGAGGAGAATCATTCCTTCAGAGTTAGACTGGAGCAAATGGAAGCTAATGACTTCATGAGAAATCAAGATGCTGTTAAACAGATCCAAGCAATTGAAAGAATAGAAAGCAATGTGAAATATCTCATGGGAAAAACCACTGACCTGGAAATATAGATCCAGGAGAGATAATTTAAAAATTGTTGGACTACCTGAAAACCATGATCAAAGAAAGAACCTAGAAATCATCCTTCAAGAAATTCTCAGGGGCGGCTAGGTGGCACAGTGAATAGAGCACCGGCCCTGGAGTCAGAAGGACCTGAGTTTGGAGCCGGCTTCCGACACTTAATCCACACAAACAAAAACCTAGCCATGTAACCTTGGGCAAGTTACTTAACCCCAATTGCCCTAAAGGGGCGGCTAGGTGGCACAGTGAGTAAGAGCGCTGGCCCCGGAGTTGGGATGACCCGAGATCAGATCCGGCCTCAGAAAATGAGCACCCACGCATAAATAATGACTAGCCGTGTAACCTTGAGCAAGTTACTTAACCCCAATTGCTTTAAAAAAAAAAAAAAGAAATTCTCAAGGAAAATTACTCTGATGTTTTAGACCCAGAGGGGGAAATAGAGGTTGAAAGAATCCACAGATCACCTCCTGAAAAAGATCCCAAAAAGAAAACTCCTAGGAATATTATAGCCATGTTCTGGAATTCCCAGATCAAGGAGAGAATATTACAAGCAGCCAGGAAGAAACAATTTCAATATTGTGGAAACAATCAGGATAACACAGTATCTGGCAGCTTCTACGCTGAGGGAGAGAAGGGCTTGATATTCCACAGGGCAAAAAAACTGAGTATCATGTTTCAGGGGAAAATATGGTCATTCAGTAGAATACAGGACTTTCAAGAATTCTTGATGAAAAAACCAGAGTTGAATAGAAAATTTGACATTCAGATACAAGAAGCAAGAGATGCCTGAGAAGGTAAACAGGGAAAAGAAATCATAAGGAACTTATCAAAGTTGAACTATTTATATTCCTACATGAAAAAATGATAATTGTAACTGATGAAACTTTTTTCAGTATGAAAATAGTTGAAGAAGGGTATATGGGCATATGAATACATATATGAATGTGTATATATATATATATATATATATGTTTACAGGTATACATAGATAGAGGGCACAGGTTGAATTTAATAGGAAGGGATGATACTTAAAAGGTGAAATTAAGAGATGAGAGAGGAATATAACGAGAGGTGATGGGGAAAGACAGAATGGGGTAAACTATCTCATATAGAAGAGGCAAGGGAAAATGGTTACAATGGAGGGGAAGAATAGGAAGGCAGAAAAGGCAAAACCTCATTCTCATTGAATTTGGATCCGGGAGAGAATGACATACATACTAAATAGGGTATCTCACCCTACAGGAGAGTAAGGGGGAAGGGGATGAGAGGGAGGATGATGGAAGGGAGGGCAGGCTAGGGGGGGAGGGAAGTTGGAAGCACCCATTTTTGAAAAGGGACAGGATCAAAGTAGAGAACAAAATAAATGGGAGGTGGGATAGGAGGGAGGGAAATATAGTCAGTCTTATACAATATATCTGCTATGGTAATGGTTTGCATGGCTACACATGTACAACATATACTGAATTGCTTATCTTCCCAGTAAGGGTGGGTGACAAGGGAGGAAGGGAAGGAATCTGGAATTCAAAGTTTTAAAATCAAATGTTTAAAAACATATAAATACTATTACTAATACTATTTTACATATAATTGGGAAATAAGATGTACAGGCATTGGGGCTTAGAGATTCACCATGCCCTCCTGTAAAAGTAGAAGGGGGTATGGGAGAAGATATGGGAGAGAGCAGATTTGATGAGGGGATATCCTGTGGGACTGCTATTCTGGCGTGGTAGGTAGGGGAAACACAGGGAAAAAATTGTAACTCAAAATCTGGCAGAAATGAATGATGTAAACCAGAAGTTAATAAAGCATTTGGAAAAAAAAACATCATTAATTTTAAAATCATTAAGTCTTGTTCTGACATTATCCTTGATTTTAATGGGAGACAGAAATAACCCCAAGTAATATTTTTAACAAAAGTAAAAACCCCAGAATAAAAAATAAGGTACCCTCTTTCTTCTACACGTAAGCTAGCTTAAAAATGTTAATAAAATACAAAAATAGCATGGACAATATAAACAATAGTACTGATAATTTAGATTGTGGTTTTTGGAATACAACCACTCTAAGAACCAGTAAAATTAAAAGAACCACTCCCTGATTCTAGTCTTGAATCTGATATTTTTCTTTTATTACCATGGCATTCCAGCTTTCCAACATATTGCTTATCCCAAGTAATATTTCAACTATTTCCAAATTTTGTTTTAGTTTTTAAAAATCTTTCTGCTTTTAAACTGATATTATTTTCTTATGGCACAACACTATAAGATAGTTGTTCTATATGCTTTAAAGATATCTACAAGAGGAAGATAGAGTACTTTGATTTGCAAAAGGCTTTAAAGAAGTGTATGCTCAGGCTACTGAGCATACACTTTATATACATTATCTGCTTTTTCACTATATTAAACATACTTGATATATGATTGTCTTAGAGGATTTTAGCAAAAAAAAAAATAGGTAAATAACAAAGCTGAAAGATTAGTTGCAACAGAGATATTAGTCTGAGCAGATTTTCCCTGTGTGGAACTATCCTGACATTATTTCAAAGAAAAATTTCCAGTCAACCAATTAATCAACCAATGAGTACATAAGAATCTACTATGTGCCAACACCTGTGACTGTACTAGGCACTGGGGATGCAAAGACCAAAAATGAAAAAACTAAAGCTTCATATTTCACATACTATGTACCAGAGAGATCAATTAGGAAGCTACTGAAATAGTCCAGTTAAGAGGAAATGAGGGTCTGAACTAAGGTGGTGACTTTGTGAATAGAGAGGAGTTGGATATTCAAGATAGTTGTTAAGGAAGAAACAACTGACTGGATATGTAAGGAAAAGGAGAGTTGGAAGTCAAGGGTGATACCTGAAAAGGAAATCAATTAATGCTGACTAATCTGATTTATTTTTAGTTTGATTATAGGATTAAACTCCTTTCTTTAGGAAAAGCTAGTCCTAACAGCTAAGTCAGGCTAACATAGATAGTCTCTTAAGTCTAGGTTATTTATAGATTTAGTGAATAGATATATTGATAAGACTTTATCATTTAGTAGCAAATAATTTAGAAGAATAAAATAATCATAAGATTATAAAGTTTTTTAAAAGGTTAATTTTCCCTTTCTAGTAGAAAGGGGAGTTGACCAAAGGCTAAATTTCCATTTCTAGCAGAAATAGGGGTTGACCAAAGGTTAAGTTCCAGTAAATACAAATTAAGGAATCTAATCTCCAAAAGTTAAAGTTCCCCTTCTGACAACTGGGTGAATGGGAGATAATCACTAATTTAGCAAGGTAACAAGTTCCTCTTTCCCAATGCCAGGTCCCTTTTTCTCCTGGATCCTCTGAAGCAAGTTCCCCTTTGTAGAAACTGAGAAGTCATGTCAGTTGATCTGGGGGCCTGTTAAAATATATTTATGGTTTCAAAATACAACAGAAGCAGAACAAAGATTTGTGGGGTAGAATTAAGAAATTAAGAATTAAGAACTTGAATTATGTTCAAAACAAATTTTTATAATTTTTTAAATTTCCCTTTTTTATTATAAAAATCAGTTCTGTAAATCACTGAGTCTCTAATCCTGGAAGAGTCAAGTGACCTGATTTGACATGCAAATACTGGCTTTGCAAATTAAATCACAGATGCTCAGTGACTTTGTCCTCAGCTTCCTTTTTATCTCAGATAATTAATTTTAACACATCAAGGTAACAAACCTGACAGACTAGAAGAATGGTGGTACCTTTAACTAAAAGAGTATTATTTTATAGAGGGAGAGTTAGGAGAGAAAGATAATGATTTTTCTGTTCTGTCCATGTTATATTTGAGATAAGTCCAGAGGATTTAATTTGAAATATCTCATAGGCAGTTAATGATGTGGAACTAGAAATGAGGAGAGAACCTGGGGCTGGATATATACAATTGGGAGTCATCTGCATCATGATAATTAAAATCACAGAAGCCAATAAAGTTACGAAAAAAGAATACAAAGAGGAAGAGAAAATGATCCAAGAGTCTTGGGGTACACAACAACAGCAGGAGGGCAGGATATGCATGATGAGCCAAGCAAAGAAAACATAGAAAGAGCTATAAGGGAGGTATAAAAAGAACCAAGAGAAAAGAGTTCAGAAAAACCCAGAGAGGTGAAAATATCTAAAAGAAGGATTTGCTTACTAGTCAATAGTAGCAAATACAACAAAGAAGTCAAAAAGGATGCGGACTGAGAAAAGGGCATCATTTTGGCAATTAAGATATCAAAAAACAATTGCTTAAACGATGCAGTAAGAAGCCAGATTACAGGTGTGAGAGGAATGGAAGTGGAGAAAAATAAGTACTGACATTTTTTGTGTTTGGTTAAGAAAAGTAACAGATTTAGAATGATAGCTAGAAGGGTGGTTTTTTTGTTTGTTTGTTTTTCTTTTTCAAAGTTCAGGGAAATTTGCAAATGTTTTAAGGAAGTTAATGAAAGAACCAGTAGATATGGAAAAAATGAATACTGCAGGGGTGTTTTGATTGAGAAGGCAACCCTCTGTATAAGACAAGAGATAACAGTAGAAAAGTTGGCTTGGAGAAGGAGATGGGCCACATTTTTTCAGAAACTAGAGGAAAAGAGTAGAGAATAGTATATAATGACAAAAGACCTTGGAGATAATTAGAGAAAGGAAGGAACTCAAAGCAAATGGCCTTGATTTTCTCTCTATAGTAAAAAATAATATTATCGGGGTGGCTAGGTGGCACAGTGAGTAGAGTGCTGGCTCTGGAGTCAGAAGGACCTGAGTTCCGATCTGGCCTCAGACGCTTAACACACACACAAACAAACAAACAAACAAAACAACAACAACAACAAAAAAAAAAAACCCTAGCCTGTGACCTTGGGCAAGTTACTTAACTCCAATTGCCCTCCAAAAAAAAAAAACAATATTATCAGGGGAGCATGTAGGTGGGGCAATGGATCCAGTGCTTGCTGGGCCTGGAATCGAGAAGACCCATCTTCCTGAGTTCAAATCTGGCCTCAGATAATAATAACTGTAATCTCAGGCAAGTCACTTAATCCTATTTACTTGAGCTTCCTCATCTACAAAATGAGCTGGAGAAGGAAGTGGCAAATCACTCCTGTATCTTTGCTGAGAAAACCCCAAATGGGGTCATAAGAGCGCCGAAGAACTCCACAGAAGGGTGAGAGTGCCATAGAAGGGTGAGAGCGCCATAGAATAACCTAGCACAGACTTACTCTGTGTCTAATGAAAGCGAACTTTTAATAAATTTTACTTTTCTTTGGTTGAGAAAACTCAAGTCAAATTCATTTCGCAGGACCTGGCGTGTTGGTATTTTGGGGTCTCCAGAGCAACCCTAACCCTTTTAGTGGGTACTTCATTTTTATGGAGGGAAAACAACAACAAAAGATTATCAAGAAAGGGTGGGAGGAATGAGGTGTGGGAGGCTCAAGAAGAGTAGAGGTTTGGAACAGCTTTCATAGGGAGAGATACAGGGAATAGTTTAAGGAGGAGAAAAAGAATAGTCTTGTTTTAAAAAGGACCCTGTTAAGATTAGATTACATAAATCTGTAAGGTACCCAGTAGATGCAAAGTAGAATACAGGTAGGTAATAGTCAAATTCAGGGTATTACAATCCCTATGTGTGGTTAAGGTGGAGTGAAAGAGTAGTTAATGGGAACTGAAGAGACTGAAGAAGTGGGGTGCCATGGGGTTTGAAGAAACATTAATGTGAACGCTAAAGTTCCTTAAGAGGAGAGGAAGACTATTAGTCAAGTACTAAACTCCTAAAGAAAGGGGGAGGGGAGGTCAGTGAATGGTATTTGAGAATGACCTGGAGTAAGATCTGGAGTAGACAGTAGCCACCATGATCTATATGTGGTGAAAGTGTGAACTCCAAAGAAGGAGAGGATGCTAAGTGATAGAGGCAAAGGGAGAGTGTGGAAGTAGCAAGAGTAAGGAATGTTCCAGGATCAGTGTAATCAGAGTAACAGTGGAACAGAGAAGTTATGGCCCATATGTCATATGGATCATAGAAAGGCAGGGGGATGCAGGAAAAAAGAGAGTTTATTCTCTTAACTAAGAAAGGATAAATATTACCAAGCATAAGGAAAATCACAGAAATTAAAACTTTTAGCAACAATGATTTTTTAAAAAAATAATTGTACAGTTTAATTAATTTGTAACAAAAAGGTTATAAAAAAGACTAGGTTAATGATTTAAATTGTGGCAGGTAAAGAATGGTGAGGATAAATAATTTAAAATTCAAATAAATGTGGGACTCATGAAATAATGCAAGGTGAAAAAAAAGAGATCCAAAAATATATACACCAATTAATCTACATATAAAAAGACAATGTTAAACTGAAACAAAACTGTGGGTCAACTACAATGAACTCAATACAAACCTGTTAAAGTTAAAATACACCTTTCTCTTCTTTTAACAAACAGTACATTACAAAAGGGTAAGTCAAATTCACTTTGATACCATTTTGCTAAAATATTTTCAGGATATATGTTTTGATCATTTCTGTGTGCTTTGTAGGTTTATATGATGAGGCAAAACCAAATTTTTCAACAAAAATGGTACAAATTTACAGTTGATTTTAAGCTATTTCAATCACCTTCCTAAAATAAATGTAACTACTATGATTTGCTCAACCACCAATTCTATTTAAAGAATTCTCTAAATCAGTTTAAAAGTATAAAAAGAAAAAAAGAGAAAGTAAAATACAAAGAAAGTTCTTTAAAATAGTGTACTTACGAAATGCCATCTTGACCATCAATTTGGTAATGTTTCTGAACAGGCAATAGTTCATGTTCATGCTCCTCATCAGATGTACCATCTAAATTTTGTTCATCTATTAAAGGCTTCATTACTTCCATATCTATGAAACAAAAGCAAAGTATTTTAGCAGCAGAGTAAACATTTGTGAGCTTTGTTTGAACATTAGGAAACTTAAATTCTAATTCTATTTCTCTTAGTAATTTTCCAAATAGCTCAAGTCAAATAAAACTTAGAAAAAAATAGAAACCAGTTTATTCAAGTTAAAGGACACATCCTTCCTTTTTGTTAATGAATATTATGCCCCCAAAATAGAAAGTGCCAAGTACTATCAGTTGCAACCATTTTTAAGTAGTTTTCCTTACCTCTTGTAGGGAACATACTTTGGGGTATTCGCAGGTTGTTTATTTGTTGGAATGAGTCTAGTAGGTTAAAAGTAATTAACGAAATCTCAAACTAACCCCAAGAATGGGGTTAGTTGAATAAATCAAGTTACCCATCACACTTAAAGCAAATAAGATACCCTGATACCTTAATTGAGAAAGTCTCAACCAATTAACCAATCAATCAAAAAGTAGTAATGTTCACAGGAAGAACAAGCAGATTGCTAAGGAAAGTTGGTCATGCCTTGTGAATGGTCCAAGAATTTGAAGACCAGTTCAGAACCCAAGTTATTCTAGCATCTGGTGGAGATAGATTCCAATGAGTGGAAAATGTGGAAATAGCATTACAGGTTAATTCTCCACACCCCTGCCACCCTGAGACATTTAGGTGGAAAAGAACACCTTTGTGTTGTCTAAATCTCCTTTCCCTTCCCCAATGAAAGGAGGAGCACCTCATGAACTTCAGAGGTCTAAGGGTCTTCCCGTCTTCCTATCCACATCCCAGTAGCACTGACAGTTATAACTTCATCAGGAACAAAAGATAAGCACAAAGAATACAGCAAAGAAGTTACATCACATCTAAAGGAACTTATTGAACACCTCATAAAGGGGGGAAAAGAACTCCCAGCAACCAAGAGCTGTGAATTATTCCTTTACCACATGTGCTCTCTAAGCTTGAGCTCACTTTCCTCTTGTTTCTATTTGTACTGGTAATAGAGTGTGGCAGGGATGGGGGTGGGGGCTATTTTGTACCAATTGCTCTAACTGTACCTCTAAAAACTAAAAACTCTCTAAAAACTACTAAAAGTCAGCTGACTAAATTGATTCTTTTTCTCCCCTTTTTTCTTTTATTTTTTCACATGTAATAGTATTTTTTCCAATTACATATAAAGATAGGTTTTAACATTCATTTTTGTAAGATTTTGAGTTCCAGATTTCTCTCTCCCCCTTCCTCCCTTCCCTCCCCTATCCCAAAGACAGCTAGCAATCTTATATAGGTTACACGTGTATAATCATGTTAAACATATTTCCATATGAGTTATGTTGTGAAAGAAGAATCAGAACAAAAGGGAAAAACCATGAGAAGAAAAAAACAAACAAAAAGTGAAAATAATGTGCTTTGATCTGCATTCAGACTCCATAGTTATTTCTCTGGATGTAGACAGCATTTTCCATCATGAGTCTTTTGGAATCGTCTAAGATCATCACATTGCTGAGAAAAGCTAAGTTTATCATACTTGATCATTGCACAACATTGCTGTTACTGTGTACAATGTTCTCCTGCTTCTGCTCACTTCACTCAGCATCAGTTCACATAAGTCCTTCTAGGTTTTTCTGAAATCCACTTGCACTTATCATTTCTTATAGAACAATAGCATTCCATTATATTCACATACCACAACTTGTTCAGACATTCCCCCCCAAAATGGGCATCCCCACAATTTCCAATTCTTTGCTACCACTAAAAGAGCTGCTATAAATATTTTTGTACATTTTTGTACAAAAAGACATATAGGGGCAGCTAGGCGGCACAGTGAATCGAGCACCGGCCCTGGAGTCAGGAGGACCTGAGTTCAAATTTGGCCTCACACACTTGATCACACTTACTAGCTGTGCGATCTTGGCCAAGTCACTTAACGCCGATTACCCTGCCTTCCCCCTCCAAAAAGCAAAAAAAAAAAAAAGAAAGAAAGAAAGAAAGGACATGTTGGTCCTTTTCCCTTTTTTATGATCTCTTTGGGATACAGATCTAATAGTAGTAGATTAAATTGATTCTTAATGATTATGGTGGGAAGTACACTACAGGGGTTTGTAAACTAGAGTATTAGAAAGACATTTCCCCTCAGAAGTATTCTTGAAATCCCAAAGAGATCTAGCAGTCAAGTTCTGGGGATCCAATTTAAGAGTGAGAGTAGAAATTTCTATGAGAACCTGAGAGCATTAAGCTACCTAAATAAGCAAAATAATTTGCTGTTTTGACACTGGGCAATCTATTCTACCTCTCTTTGTCCAGTTTTATCACATTTAAAACAGGGTTAGTTAGGGTTTATTTATGCATGAGCTTTCCTGTTAATTTGCCTAGAACTAGCCTTCCACACTATTTTCCAGGCAGCTCTTCACCACAGTGTCTATACTCCAACCTCCAACATTATCATCTCCACTGCAATCTTGGGGTCTCATGCCTATGTGTTTGAGCTCTCTTAATCGAGCTTTCACCTTAGCTTGCTGCCACACATCACACAAGAATTGTTTAATGTATTGCATTATAATCACATAAATACTCTGATTGTTTAATGATTGAACAAGAAATCTAAAGAAATCATCAAACAAGAATCAGACAGGAGAACCCCAAAGCAATAGAAGTATGAATGTCAAACCTATTTCTAAAGAAGGGTCTATTCGAATTTTCATATTAAACTTTTGGAAGTTTTCTTGTATCTAGTTTTCTGGCTATTGTACTCTTCTCAAAGACATAACACAACCAATTGTAAGTCTAAAAAATCTGTGTGTACACACACACACACACACACACACACACACACACACACACACATACCTCTTTCATTGCTCCATGTAATATTCCACTAATGCAGACTTTGGAAAAGTGGGGGTAGAGAAGGTAGACAGAGAAGAATCAGTTCTAAAAGGACCTATGGTCGTAAAAATTTCCAGTTTGACCGTGAACAACAGTAGTCTAGTAGATGGAGAACATAATTATAAACTGTGTGACATTCAATATTATTAGGCTTTTAAAATAGTTTTAACTAATCTATTTCAAATAATTTCTATTTTTGATTAATAAATCCATTCATGGAAAAATACAAAGGAAAAGTTTAATCTAAATGTGAATTAGCACAAATTAATGTTTTCTGAAAAACAATTTTTTTTCCTTTCTGAGTCCTCCATATGCCTAATATATAAGAAAGGAGAGAAATAAGGTAAAGAGAAGGAAGAAAAAAGTTGATGCAATAGAACTATCTCACCATTCTGACCTTATGTGGTGTAATTGAACTCCTACCCCCCACCACACAACATTCCTTTTTTTGGTACACTCAAAATAACTTGTTTCTTCACTTACAGATTAATAATAACAACAACAACCATAATATAAATAATAATACTTAATCAAGCAATCAACCAACAAGTATTCATTAAATGTTTACTACATGCCAAGCAGTGTGCTAGGAATTAGTACTGGGGATACAACTATAAAGAATACAACAATTCAGACTCACAAAGAACTTGCATGATAATGTACAAAACAATAAGGACGTACTGAAATATATACAACAGAAATATAAAGTGAATAAATACAGAGTACATATGAGGTAACTTGGGAGTGAGGGCACTAGCAACTGTGAGAATCAGGAAAGGCTTCATGTAGAATGTGGCAACTTGGCTCCATCTTAAAGGAAGGGAGAAACACTATGTACAAGAGGTAATTCAGTGCATTCCAGACACGAAGGACAAAGTATAAAAGCATGTAGATAGGAGACAGAATTTAGTATGTGAGAAAGAGAGAGGACAATTTAACAGAATGTGCAGAATGTTGGAGGAAGTAATATATCACAAACTGGCAGGCAAGAGGTTGGGCCCAGGTTGTGAAGAGCTTTTTCTAAAAGCTAAACAGAAAAGTTTATAGTTGATCTCTACAGGCAACAGAAAGTCAGTGGGAGTAGAAAAAGTAGATGAGTCACACCATTAGCTCTGTGTTTAAGGAAAATTACTCTGGCAGCAATGTGTAGAGTGGATTAGAGCTGTGAGAGACTTGAAGCAGGGAAGCTGTTGCAATAATCTAGGTGAGAGGTGATAAGAGCCTGAAGTTATATCTATATCTATCTATCTATCTATCTATCTATCTATCTACCTATCTATATCTACATATATAATAGTTATAAGACTAGAGAGAAGGGGTACAAAGTTATGAAAGTCAGAAACAGTGTTGTCTTAATAATTAGATGTGTGGGGTAAAGGAAAGTGATGAGTTAAAGAATAATGTTGATATCACAAAACTTAGAAACTGGAAGGATGGTGGTACTTTCCATAGAAATAGGGACATCTGGAAGAGGAAAGGGCTTGTGGAGAAAGAAAATGAGCTCAATTTTGGTCAAGTTGAGTTTAAAATGTCTATAGGGCATCAAGTTTGAAATATCTAGTTGGATTTGATAGACTAGACTCTTCTCAGCAATGCAGGGTTATAAGTCAATCCCAAAAGACTCATGATGGAGAGAGAGGTCTACATCCAGAGAAAGAACTGAGTTTGAATCCAGACTAAGCAAACTATCTGCTCTTTTTCTTTTTCTTGTTTGTTTTTTTTTTCCTTTTTCCCATTGTTCATTCCATCTGATATAATCCTTCTTTATAACCTTACTAATGTCTAATATGAAAGTATTTGCAGATCCTATACTTGATTTTATGCCGCCATGTGGGGAGGGGACTGGAGGGAGGAGGAAAAAATTTGAAACTCAAGGAATTGTGGAACTGAATCTTGTAAACTAAAAATAAACAAACAAATTAATAAAGACCAAAATTTTTTTTAAAAAGATATCTTGTTGGAAATACAGAACTGAAGTTCAGAAGACAGATGTGTACATAAGACAAATGTGCATTTTTACATGGATGTATGTATATATGTATATACATTCATACATAATAAGATAATTTTAGGTAGAAGTGGGCTCTGTTATCTAGAGGGAGGAGCTGGCAAGACTTGCTCTAAAAACTGTTATTTGAACATTGATTTGAAGGAAACAAGTGATTCTAAAATATGAAGATGAGATTGGAGTGAATTCAAGGTATAGAGGATAGTCAGGACAAAGAAGATACTGTGCAGGAAGGGGAATAGTATGATACGGTCAGAAAGGTAGGCTGGGGCCTGTTTATGAAGGTTGTTTCAAGTAAACAGGAGTTTATATTTGATGCTAGAGGCTACAGAGAGCCATTAGAATTTATTAAGTATTTAACATCTTTGGGTCTCAGTTTCTTCACTTACAAAAGGAGTAGGTTGAATTTATGACATCTCCAAGTTTCATAACGACTGAAAACTTCTATGATTCTCAGATTTTTGTGGAGCTAATTTGAAAAAAACATTGCTAACAATAATGTCTTATACAAGTTTTCAGAAAGCTAAATTTCTGGCAGCATTTATAACAGACAGATATTCAATATTACAGAAAAAAGCACGAAAATGCTCACCAGGATATTATTAGATTTCATGTTGCCAATTAAGTCTTTAACTTAATGGTCAATATAACTTAATGGTCAATACAACTTCATAAGAAGCTCTTAACAAATCAAACATATGCTGAGATTCATATGAGAAATTGCTTATTCAATAGTTCCAAAGACTGGCTGGGAACATTATATCATTTTGATGAACTGACTACTATAAACCAATAGTTTAAATCTGAGAAGTAAATATAGCTTTGATGAGTTAAGCTATGACTCACATGGCCATGGATGACTCGACTAGACATGAGGCTTTTAGAAGCCTAACTTTGGAATTTATGATGTCTGGTCTAAATAACTTTAGAACTTGTGTTAATTTTACAATCCAGTTTTATTTCACATTTTCCCTTAATACATCCTACTTTCTAGGCAAAAGTGGACCATTTCCCAAATTCAATATACTGTCCCCCACTCCTGGAAGACACCTCTTCCTCCTCATCTCTGCTTCTTATAACCTGTATTACCCTGCCTTCTAGGCTCAACTCAGGTGTGCTCTGTCAAATCATCCTTGAATGTAGCCCCTATAAAGAAACTTTTCTAGAACATGAAATTTTCTTAAGAGTATTTTGTATTTCTTTATTGTCCTTATACCCTATCTAGTATTATACTTACCTTCTGTATACATCAAATCATCTTATTTCACACCTCTCACCAGTAAAAGTTAAGCTCTTAATGGGCACAGGGTTGCATATTCCAGATCCTTGCTTAATAAAAATTTGTTTCAAATTTTTAACATTTTTACTTAAAGTTTTTTTTTCTTTTTTATTAATTAATTTATTTTCTTTTAGTTTACAACATTCAGTTCCACAATCCCTTGAGTTTCAAATTTTCTCTCCCACTCTTTTCTCCCTCCCCCCACATGGCGGCATGCAATCAAATATAGTATCTACAAATACCTTCACAGTAAACATTAGTCAGGTTGTAAAGAAGGATTATAACCAATGGAATGAACAATGGGTAAGAGGAAACAAAGCAAAACAAGAAAAAGAAAGAGAAAAATCTCCAATTAGGAACTGGAGATTCCTAATTGCTCCAATCTGCATTCAAACTCTGAATGTGGATATCTCTTTCCATCATGAGTCTTTTGGCATTGTCTTATAACCTTATGTTGCTGAGAAGAGCCCAGTCTATCAAAGTTAGTCATCATGCATACACTGTGTCTGTAATTGTGTACAAATTTCTCCTGGTTCTGCTCTTCTCACTCAGCATCAGTTTATATAAGTCTCTCCAGGTTATTATGAAATCCATCTGCTCCTCATTTCTTATAGCACAATAGTTTTCCATTACATTCATATACCACAACATGTTCAGCCATTCCCCAACTGATGGGCATCCCTTTGATTTCCAATTTGCTGCCACCACAAAAAGAGCTGCTATAAATATTTTTGTATGTACTTCTTCCCACTTCTATGATCTCTTTGGGATACCACCCTAGAAATGGTATTGCCGGGTCAAAATGTATGCACTTATTTATAGCCCTTTGGGGACAGTTCTGAGATCAATAGGCTACACCCCAAGATTTTAGTTATTGAGAGCCAAAATATTTGATTCAGCACTCAGGTATCTTTCAGTGGCCAGCTCTAAATGTGATGTCTTTTGAGGATTGTGCTTCAGCTTTGAAGTTTGCTCTCAATTGTATCCGTTTATAACTGTGGCTGCATTAGCAGGTACCTGAGGCCTAGATCAAAGGCCTTACATTAAGACTTTAGGCTCCTAGATAACAAATACTTATCAAATTATCTAATCTGTGTTACCTCCAGGATACAACAGGCTAAGGTAATAATTAAAAAAACTTGAGTCCCCCAAGATGGTGGAGTAGAAACAGCACTTCCAAGCTGCTCTGCCCCACACCACCTCCAAACTATGTAAAAGGGGAATCTGAACAACTTCTGCAGCCCCAGCACCCACAGAACGACACAGAGAAGCTAACCTCCTGCTGAGGACAGCCCAGCAGCCCTGCAGGCAGTGGCCAGTGCAGCGCTCTGAGAGCCGGCAGCACAGTGAGCTGGGAACCAACAGCACAGAGGTCTGGAAGCTGAGCCCAGGTCCACGTGAGCCATGGTTTTAGCCCCACTGGAGGGACCCCAGAACACCAGCAGCTGTGGTGATTCCAGAATTATCAGCACAGATATGCCTAGGACAAAGTGAGAGGTTAGTGCCCTATGGACTTTGGGGCCAGTATCTGGGGAATGTGTTTGCTTTCTCCCCTGAGGGCGAAAAGCTGCTGAGGAAACTCAGCACAGAGGCCATTTTGCAGTGTCAGTGGCAGTTCCAGACCCTGGTCTGCGAACTGTAGAGAGATCCAGCAATCACTCTTGCTTTAACCTGCTTGGATCTGGATTGTGGTCTTGTGGGGAGGCCTGGGGCGAGTATTCAATTTGCCAGAGCAGGTGGAGGCTTTACAGAGGCCACCTAACCTGCGGAAGTAGTGAAGACCCCACGTTTGGGACAGAAGCTCTCCTGTCTGGTGGCAGAGTCCTACTGTGGCAACAAGCCTAAAAATCAAGTAATTAAGTGGCAATATGCCCAGGCAAAGGAAACAAAATAAACAGAAAAATGCAACTTTAGACTCCTATTTTGGGGGCAAAGAGGATTAAAGCATGGAACAGGAAGAGGACTGTGAGGTCAGAATTCCTGCACCAAAAGCCCCAAATGAAAATACAAGCTGGCTACAGGCCATAGAGGACCTTAAGAAGCAGATAAGAGAAGTGGGGGAAAAATTGGGAAGAATAATGAGAAAGATGCAAGAAAAGTATGAAATGACAGTCAACAGCCTGACTGTGGAAAACAACACCTTAAAAAATAGACTAACTCAAATGGCAAAAGAGCCTCAGAAAGGCAATGAGGAGAAGAATGCCTTAAAAAGCCAAATTTGCCAGATGGAAAAAGAATCTCAAAAGCTCACTGAGGAGATTCATTCCTTCAGAGTTAGACTGGAGCAAATGGAAGCTAATGACTTTATGAGAAATGAAAGAATAGAAGGCAATGTGAAATATCTCATGGGAAAAACCACTGACCTGGAAAATAGATCCAGGAGAGATAATTTAAAAATTATTGGACTACCTGGAAGTCATGATCAAAGAAAGAACCTAGAAATCACCCTTCAAGAAATTCTCAAGGAAAATTGCCCTGATGTCTTAGACCCAGATGGGGAAATAGAGGTTGTAAGAATCCACAGATCACCTCCTGAAAAAGATCCAAAAAGAAAACTCCCAGGAATATTATAGCCAGGTTCCAGAATCCCCAGATTAAGGAGAAAATACTACAAGCAGGCAGGAAGAAACAATTCCAATATTGTGGAAACACAATCAGAATAGCATAGCACCTGGCAGCTTCTACACTGAGGGACTGAAGGGCATGGAATATGATATTCCAGAGGGCAAAAGAGCTGGGATTGAAGCCAAGGGTCACCTACCCAGCAAAACTGAGTATCTTGTTCCAGGGGAAAATATGGTCATTCAGTGGAATAGAGGACTTTCAAGCATTCTTGAGGAAAAAACCAGAGTTGAATAGAAAATTTAACATTCAAACACAAGAAGCAAGAGATAGTTGAGAAGGTAACCAGGGAAAAGAAATCAAAAGGAACTTATCAAAGTTGAACTATTAACATTCCTACATGGAAAAACAGTAACTTTGTCTGATGAAACCTTTCTCATTATGAAAATAATGGAAGAAGGGTATATGGACATATGAATACATATGTGAATGTGTGTATATATGTTTACAGGTATACATGGATAGAGGGCACAGGTTGAATTTCGTGGGAAAGGATGATACTTAAGGGATGAAGTTAAGAGGTGAGAAAGAAAAGTGACAAGAGGAGATGGGGAGAGACAGGGTAGGGTAAACTATCTCATGAAGAAGAGGCAAGGGGAAGTAGTTGCAGGGAGGGGAAGAACAGGAAGGCAAAAAGGCAAAACCCTATTCTCACTGAATTTAGCTCAGGGAGAGAATCACATACATACTAAATGGGATATCTCACCCTGCAGGAGAGTAGGGGGAAGGGAGATGAGAGGGGGGATGATGGAGGGGAGGACATTCTAGGGGGAGGGGAGGTTGGAAGTACCCACTATTGAAGAGGGACAGGATAAAAGTAGGGAATGGACCAGGTGGGGGGTGGGATGGGTGGGAGGGAAATATAAGCGGTCTTTTACAATATATCTACTATGGTAATGTTTTGCATAGCTATACATGTACAACACATACTGAATTGCTTATCTTTCCAGAGGGTGTGGGTGACAAGGCAGGAAGGGAATGGATCTGAAATTCGAAGTTTTAAAATTAAATGTCTCAAATGTAAAAACAAACAAACAAACAAACAAACAAAAAAACTTGAGTCCCCTTCCTTTGACTCATTGCTCTATAAAAATCTTTTCCTGAGAATCAATAAATGGAGTTCATCGTTCTTCCTTGAACTACCCAGAGGCCTGGTCATTTTCTATCCATGTCTCCTGATCATGCTAAGTGCTGGGCACTGAGCAGCCCATGGCAATTTTATATCCTTCAACTTTGCCAAATTTATTTATTATCTCAAGTAGTTTTTTACTTGATTCTCTAAGATTCTCTGAGTATATCATCATACCATCTACAAAGAGTGATAGCTTAGTCTCTTCTTTGCCTAATATGATTCTCTGATTTCTTCTCTTATTGCTACTGCTAACATTTCTAGTACCAAATTAAATAAGAGGGGTGATAGTGGACAGAACTTGTTTCCCCCCGATCTTATTGGAAATGCTTCTAGTTTATCCTTATTACATATAATACTTGCTGATGGTTTTATATAGATGCTACTTATTATTTTAAGGAAGACTCCATATATTCCTATACTTTCTAGTGTTTTTATTAGGAATGGATATTGTATTTTGTCAAAAGCCTTTTCTGCATCTATTGAGATAATCATATGGTTTCTGCTAGTTTTGTTGTTGATGCAATCAATTATACTGACAGTTTTCCTAATACTGAACCATCCTTGCATTCCTGGAATAAAACCTACCTGATAAAAGTGGATTATTTTCATGATAAATTGCTGTAGTCTTTTTGCTAATATATTTTTTTCACTGTTTTTTTTTTTGGAGAGAGGAAGGCATGGTATTTGGCGTTAAGCAACTTACCCAAGGTCACACAGCTAGAAAGTGTGTCAAGTGTCTGAGGCTGGAATTGAACTCAGGCCCTCCTGGCTCCTGAGTGGGTACTCTATTCACTGTGCCACCTAGCTACCCCTTTGCTAATATTTTATTTAAATTTTTTGCATCTATATTCATGAGGGATAGTGGTCTATAATTTTCTTTCTCCGTTTTGTCTCTTCCCAATTTAGGTATCAGTACGATATTTGTGTCATAAAAAGAATTTGGTAGTACTCCTCCAATTTTCCCAAATAGTTTGTAAAGTATTGGAATCAACTGTTCTTTAAATGTTTGATAGAATTCACTAGTAAATCCATCTGGCCCTGGACATTTTTTCCTAGGGAGTTCATTGATGGCTTGTTCAATTTCTTTTTCTAACATGGGGTTATTTAAGTAACAATTCCTCTTCAGTTAATCTGGGCAACTTATATTTTTGTAAATATTCATCCATTTCACTAAGACTGTCAAATTTATGTGCACACAATTGGGCAAAATAATGCCTAATTATTGTTTTTATTTCCTCTTCATTGGAGGTAGAATCACCCTTTTCATTTTTGATACTCATAATTTGGTTTTCTTCTCTTTTCTTTTTTATCATATTGACTAAAGGTCTGTCAATTTTATTGGTTTTTCCATAAAACCAGCTCTTAATTTTATTTATTAATTCAATAGTTTTCTTAAATTCAATTTTATTAATCTTTCCTTTGGTTTTCAGTATTTCTAATTAATATTTAATTGGGGATTTTCAATTTGTTCTTTTTCTAGTTTTTTTTCAGTTGTACACCCAATTTATTGACCTCCATTTTCTCTATTCTATTCATGTATGCATTCAAGGATATAAAACTTCCCCTAAGAACTGCCTTTGTTGCATCCCACAAGTTTTGGTATGTTGTCTCATTATTGTCATTCTCTCGAGTGAAGTTACTGTTTCTGTAATTTCTTGTTTGACCCACTAATTCTTTAGGATTAAATTATTTAGTTTCCAATTAGTTTTTAGTCTATCTTTCCATGGCCCTTTAGTGAATATAATTTTTATTGCATCATGGTCTCAGAAGGATGCATTTAATATTTCTGCCTTTCTGCACTGAATTGTGAGGTTTTTATGCCCTAGTACATGGTCAATGTTTGTGTATGTGCCATGTACCACTGAGGAGAAGCTATATTCCTTTTTATCCCCATTCAAATTTTCTCCAGAGGTCTGTCATATCTACCCTCTCTAAAATTCTATTCACCTCCTTAACTTCTTTCTTGTTTATTTTGAGGTTAGAGTTATCAGGTTCAGAGAGGGGGAGATTGAGGTCCTCAACTAGTATAGTTTTGCTATCTATTTCTTATACTATATTTCTATACTTATTTTATACTTATTGGAGTATATATTTTATACTTATTGGAGTATCCCCCCTTGAACCCTCACCAATGAGGGTAAATTTCATACAGTGCTCCTCCCCCTCCCTCCTTCAAAACCTCTACTATAATGAGTTTTTTTGTCTTTTCATATTAGAATCCTAAACTTATGTTGATCCCTCCTTGAACCAGAACTAATGAGAATAAAGTTCATATGATGTTCATCTCCCTCCCTTCTTTCCCTCTATTATAGTATGTTTTTATGCCTGTTTGTATGGCATAATTTATGCTTTTCTGCCTCCTCCTTTCCTTTTCTCCCATTATGGCTCCTTTGCATCCCTTAATAAGGTTTTTTATCATCAGATTAGTTCATTTATACCCACACCCTCTATCTATGTATATCCCTTTTAAATGTCATGATAATTATATAAATCTCAATATTGACAGGTATCAGCTTCCCATATAGGGATGTAAACAGTTTGCTCTTATTGAATCACAAGTTATGTATGTATGTATGTGTGTGTGTGTGTGTGTTTTCTTTGTTTAACTTTTTATGTCTCTCTTGAGTCTTCTATCTGGAGATCAAATTTTCCGTTGCATTCTGGCTTTTTCATCAGGAAAGTCTAGAAGTTCCTTATTTCATTAAATGACCATCTCCTTGCCTGAAAGATTATTTTTGTTCAGTTTTGCTAGGTAGTTGATTCTTGGCTACAGTCTAAGCTCTTTTGGCTTATGAAATATAAAATTCCAGTCCCTCCAATCTTTTTTTTTTTAAGCAATTGGGGTTAAGTAACTTGCTCAAGGTTACATGGCTAGTCATTATTTGTGTGTAGGTGCTCATTTTCTGAGGCCGGATTCGATCCCGGGTCATCCCAACTCTGAGGCTGGCGCTCTTACTCACTGCGCCACCTAGCCGCCCCCCTCCAATCTTTTAATGTAGAAGTTGCTAGGTCCTGTGTAATCCTGACTGTAGTTCCATGATATTGATTTTTAAACGTCCAGGCTGTGGGCTGATAGCCCCAGGAAAAGCTGCTGCCACTGCTGCAAACCCTGCACATTCTCTTACTCAGTTCTGACCCATCCTCTGTTCTGCACTGAGACGTCTGCAAATTGTCCTTGTGGTGGGTGGATCCGATGTCTGAGGCTCACTCTCACTCTGATGTGGTCTGCTCTCAGGTCTGTGCTGGTGCAGCCCCTGTGTGCTCCGCATTCCCTTTGCCCAGTCCTATGTGGGCACTTTCCTGGACTGGAAATCTACCATGCTCTGTCACTCTAAAATCTGTTCAGATTCACTTTTTAGAGGTTAGGGATGGAATTCACCAAAGAGTTCAGGTGAGTGCCTGCTTAGGTTCTACCACCTTAGCTCTTGCTCCCGTTTCCATTCTTAATTTAATTCAGTTTGTTTCTGACAACTCCTCCAAAATGTCGTGGTTACTGAAAATCTAATCTTTCTGCCTATGGGCACTGGGCACTGTGTTCTGGAAAATATCTAGGTACACTGTATTCTCACAATGTAGATAGTCATCACCACCTGACATTCCAGAGAAGTCAGCACTCCTATCACTTGAAGCACAGGGTTCTGTAGATCACATTGGCTAAAGAAAACATCTCTTTAAGAACAAAGGTAAGTTTTCCTCTATTTTTGGAGAATATGGAGACTAAAAGAAAAAAATATTCTTAATATTTTTATAAGAAGGCCAGAAGGCCTAAGACATCTAAAAAGACACATAATATTAATACAATATTAATGCTGTAAGTCAGTAATGTAATTTTTGTTGTTAGTGGACATCACCACAAAAAGTATATATAGCCATAGAAAGCCTTTAAGATGATCATCACTCAACTTCAATTCATGCTTAAAAAACTACTAAATGAAGTACAGTTTTATTCAACTCTAGAATCATCCTACTGATTCCCTTTTTCCTACTTGATTAATTTTATTTTTTTTCTCCCAGGGATACTGTTGAGGAAACAAAATTTATATCATTCTAAAATACAGCTTCTAAGGCATATAACTCTGTATCAAAATAAGATTTGTATTCCTTAAATATTTTTAGCTTACTATTTGCAGAGATAATGATTGTTTCTGTGTAATTACCATGGTGAAAAAAATATCAAATGATCCTATCCATCAAGCTGAGAGAAAATTGCACTATATATATATATATATATATATATATATATATATATATATATATATATAAAACATATATTTATATATGTATTTATATGTACTTGAAAGTCTAAGTACAGTCTAAATAGTAAGGTATTGATAAGTGAGTAAAAAGTACGAAAAATGCATTTCTTGATCTTTCTGCTCATCATTAATGATTTAGAAATATTTTATTCAGAACTTAAACACCAAATGAAATTGTTATTCTCACACACATAGTAGCAGAGAAAAATAACATTACAAGTGAAATTCTACACATCTATTATGTAGACATTCCTTGCTTTTCCTTTTAAGTTTATTATATCAACCTATAGTTTTCAAAACTATCCTCCTTAGTTAAATTGTTTATGGACTTTCTTCTGCTTTTTTCTCCGAATTTTCTAAAGATACCTCTGTCCTGTTTTCATCATTTCTCCTTTCCTTTTCCATTTTTCTATCTCTCTTTTCTTTTTTCGGCTACCTTATTCCTCTTGCCTTGCTTCTTCTACCTTCATTAGAAAAAAGAAAAAAGAAAAACAAAGTCCTTGTAATAATCCTTGCAAATTTATTTAGCATCCTGAGTTCAACTGTCAACTGAGTTCAACTGATGGATAGTATAATCATCTTGGTCCTCTGGAATCATGGTTAGTCATTATTGCACTAGTCAAAGCTCTCAAATCTTTAAAATTTGTTTTTCTTCTTAACATTGTTGACATTGTACAAATTGTTTTCCTTGTACTATTTTAATTCATTTCACATGTATTACTTTCATAAAGGTCTTCCCAGGTTTCTCTGAAACCATTAATTTCATCATTTCTTATGGTACAATAATATTCCGTTGCATTCATATACCATAATTTGTTTAGTAATTCCCCAATAGGTTGGAACCAGTTGTCAATTCTCTGCAAATTACAAAAATAGATTCTATAAATAAGCTTATACATTTGTACACAAGGACCCATATGGGTTCTTTTCTTCTTTCTTTGATCTCTTTGGGGTAAAGGTTAAATAGTGGTATTACCAGGTCAAAGAACAAGCACAATTTAATTACATTAAGGGCATGGTTCCCAAATGTTTTTTCATAATGGCAAGACCAATTCACAGTTCCACTAGTAATGCACTAGTGTGCCCCTCAAACATCTGTCATTTCCTTTTTTTAGTCTTTGCCAATTTGGTAGGTGTAAAGCAGAACCGTAGAGGTACTTTTATTTGTTTCACTCATTATTAGTTATTATTCACGACTTTTTTTCATGATTTTTGACAGCTTGGATTTGTTTCTTTTCATATATTTTAACAATTAGGGAATGGCTGTCATGCTTATAAAATTAATTTCCTTACATACTTTGAATATGAGACCTTTATCAAAAAATCTGTAAAGATTTTCCCCAGTTTCCATATCCATTCCAATATTTGTTCTGTTTGCTTTTGTTCTATTTGTGGAAAACCTTTTAAATCTGATTAATAAAAATTGTCCATTTCACCTCCTATGATTATCTTTATCACTTCTTCAGTCATAAGCTGTTCCCCTATTCATAGATCTGAAAGGTTAATTTCTTCCTTGACCCTTTAATTTGTTTAAAATGTCACTCTTTATATCTATGTAATTAATCCAATTTATCCTTATTTTGGCATATCATATGCGATGATGATCCAAATTTAATTTCTGCCATACTGCTGTATAGTTTCAAGCAGTTTTTTCTTTTTTGGGGGGAAGAGGGTCAAATAGAGAGTCCTTATTCCATTAGATGGGGTGATTTGGTTTCTTTTTTTTTCTGTTTAACAAAAGCTTTATTAACTTCTGGTTTACATCATTCATTTCCCCCAGATTCTGAGTTACAATTTTTCCCCATTTTCCCTACCCACCACCCCAGAATAGCAGTCCCACTAGATATCCCCTCATCTAATCTGCTCTCTCCCATACCCCCTTTGGCTTTGCCATTAGGGGAAGGTGAATCTCTGAGCACCAATGCCTGAACGTCTTATCTGCCAATTACATTCAGAATAGTATTAATAATAGTATTTCTATACATTTGAAACATTTAATTTCAAGACTTTGAATTTCAGATCCATTCCCTTCCTCCCTTGTCACCCACTCCCTCTGGAAAGATAAGCAATTCAGTATGTGTTGTACATGTATAGCTATGTAAAACATTACCATAGTAGATATATTGTAAAAGACTGCTTATGTTTCCCTCCCATCCATCCCACCCCCCACCTGGTCCATTCCCTACTTTTATCCTGTCCCTCTTCAATAGTGGGTACTTCCAACCTCCCCTCCCCCTAGAATGTCCTCCCATCCATCATCCCCCCTCTCAACTCCCTTCCCCCTACTCTACTGCAGGGTGAGATATCCCATTTAGTATGTATGTGATTCTCTCCCTGAGCCAAATTCAGTGAGAATAGGGCGTTGCCTTTTTGCCTTCCTGTTCTTCCCCTCCCTGCAACTACTTCCCCTTGCCTCTTCTTCATGAGATAGTTTACCCTACCCTGTCTCTCCCCATCTCCTCCTGTCACTTTCCTTTCTCACCTCTTAACTGAATCCCTTAAGTACCATCCCTTCCCACCAAATTCAACCTGTGCCCTCTATCCATGTATAACTGTAAACATATATACACATATTCACATATGTAGTCATGTGACCATATACCCTTCTGCCATTATTTTCATACTGAGAAAGATTTCATCAGTCACAGTTATTGTTTTTCCATGTAGGAATGTAAATAGGTTAATTTTGATAAGTTCCTTTTGATTTCTTTTCCCTGATTACCTTCTCAAGCATCTCTTGCTTCTTGTGTCTGGATGTCAAATTTTCTATTCAATTCTGGTTTTTTTCTCAAGAATGCTTGAAAGTCCTCTATTCCACTGAATGACCATATTTTCCCCTGAAACAAAATACTCAGTTTTGCTGGGTAGGTGACCCTTGGGTTCATTCCCAGCTCTTTTGCCCTCTGGAATATCATATTCCATGCCCTTCGATCCCTCAGTGTAGAAGCTGCTAGGTCCTGGGCTATTCTGATTGTGTTTCCACAATATTGAAATTGTTTCTTCCTGGCTGCTTGTAGTATTTTCTCCTTGATCTGGGGATTCTGGAACCTGGCTATAATATTCCTGGGAGTTTTCTTTTTGGGATCTTTTTCATTGGGTGATCAGTGGATTCTTTCAACCTCTATTTTGCCCACTGGGTCTAAAACATCAGGGTAATTTTCCTTGAGAATTTCTTGAAGGGTGATTTCTAGGTTCTTTCTTTGATCATGGCTTTCAGGTAGTCCAATAATTTTAAAATTATCTCTCCTGGATCTATTTTTCAGGTCAGTGTTTTTTCCCATGAAATATTTCACATTGCCTTCTATTCTTTCATTTTTTTGGATCTGTTTAATAGCATCTTAATTTCTCATAAGCTCATTAGCTTCCATTTGCTCCAGTCTAACTGTGAAGGAATGAATCTCCTCAGTGAGCTTTTGAGATTCTTTTTCCATCTGGCAAATTTGGCTTTTTAAAGCATTGTTCTCCTCATTGCCCTTTTGGGCCTCCTTTGCCATTTGAGTTAGTCTATTTTTTTTTAACAAATGCTTTATTAACTTCTGTTTTACATCATTCATTTCCACCAGATTTTGAGTTACAATCATTTTCCCCCGTTATTCCCCTACCCAACCTCCCAGAATAGCAGTCCCACAAGATATCGCTTCCTCCAATCTGCTCTCTCCCATACCTTCTCCCATACCCCCTTCGACTTTTCCATTAGAGGAAGGTGAATCTTTGTGTCCCAATGCCTGCACATCTTGTCTCCCAATTATAAGCAAAAGAGTATTAATAATAGTATTTATATATATTTGAAACATTTAATCTTAAAACCTCAAATTTCAGATCCATTTCCTTCCTCCCTTGTCACCCATTCCCTCTGGGAAGATAAGTAATTCAGTATATGTTGTACATGTCTAGCTATGCAAAACATTATCATAGTAGATATATTGTACAAGGCTGCTTATAATTCCCTCCCACTCATCCAACACCCCACCTGGTCCATTCCCTACATGATCCTGTCCCTCTTCTATAGTGGGTACTTCCAACCTCCCCTCCCCCCAAGGATGCCCTCCCATCAATCATCCCTCCTCTCATCCCCCATCCCCCTATTCTGCTGCAGGTTGACATATCCCATTTAGTATGTATGTCATTCTCTCCCTGAACCAAATTCAATGAGAATGTGGATTTGCCTTTTTTTCCCTTCCTATTCTCCCCCTCCCTTGCAACCACTTCCCCTTGCTTCTTCTACATGAGATAGTTTACCCTACCCTGTCTCTCCCCATCTCCTCTTGCCACTTTCCTCTCTCACCTCATAATTTCATCCCTTGAGTATTCTCCCTTCCCAACAAATTCAACCTATGCCCTCTATCCATATATAACTGTAACCATATACACACACATTCACATATGTATTCATATGACCACACACCCTTCTTCCATTATTTTCATAGTGAGAAAGATATCATCAGTCACAGTTATTGCTTTTCCACATAGGAATGTAAATAGTTCAACTTTGATAAGTTCCTTTTGATTTCTTTTCCCTGATTACCTTCTCAGGCATCTCTTCCTTCTTGTGTCTGGATGTCAAATTTTCTATTCAATTCTGGTTTTTTCCTCAAGAATGCTTGAAAGTCCTATATTCCACTGAATGACCATATTTTCCCCTGAAACAAAATACTCAGTTTTGCTGGGTAGGTGACCCTTGGGTTCATTCCCAGTTCTTTTGCCCTCTGGAATATCATATTCCATGCCCTTCAATCCCTCAGTGTAGAAGCTGCCAGGTCCTGGGCTATTCTGATTGTGTTTCCACAATATTGAAATTGTTTCTTCCTGGCTGCTTGTAGTATTTTCTCCTTGATCTGGGGATTCTGGAACCTGGCTATAATATTCCTGGGAGTTTTCTTTTTGGGATCTTTTTCAGGAGGTCATTGGTGGATTCTTTCAACCTCTATTTTGTCCTCTGGATCTAAAACATCAGGGCAATTTTCCTTGAGAATTTCTCGAAGGGTGATTTCTAAGTTCTTTCTTTGATCATGGCTTTCAGGTAGTCTGATAATTTTTAAATTGTCTCTCTTGGATCTATTTTCCAGGTCAGTGGTTTTTCCCATGAGATATTTCACATTGCCTTCTAATCTTTCATTTGTTTGGATCTGCTTAACAGCATCTTGATTTCTCATAAAGTCATTAGCTTCCATTTGCTCTAGTCTAACTCTGAAGGCATGAATCTCCTCAGTGAACTTTTGAGATTCTTTTTCAATCTGGCAAATTCAACTTTTTAAGGCATTCTTCTCCTCATTGCCCTTTTGGGCCTCCTTTGCCATTTGAGTTAGTCTATTTTTTAAGGTGTTGTTTTCCTCAGTCAGGCTGTTGACCCTCATTTCATACTTTCCTGCATCCTTCTCATTTCTCTTCCAATTTTTCCTCCACTTCTCTTATTTGATTTTTAAAGTCCTTCTTAAGGTCCTCTATGGCCTGCAACCCGCTCATGTTTTCCCCTGGGGCTTTTGGAGCAGGACTTCTGACCTCACAGTCATTTTCCCACTCTAAGCCCCCAAAATAGGAGTCTAGGGTTGCATTTTTCTGTTTCCTTTGCCTTGGCATGTTGCCACTTAGTTACTTGACTTTTGGGCTTGTTGCCACACTATGGCTTTAAGGCCAGATAGAGGAATTTTCGTCCAGGAGCTGGAGCTGCCTCTGAAAACTACCAAATGGCGTGTCTCCTCAGTGGCTTCTAGCCCCCAGGGGAGGGAGCCAACACATTCCCCCAAATACAGGTCCCAAAGTCCATAGGACACTAACCTCTTACTTTGTCCTAGGCATGTCTATGTTGATAATTCTGGAGTCGCCACAGCTCCTGGTGTTCTGGGGTTCCTCCAGCCGGCTGCTGGCCCTGCTGCCCTGGGGCTAAAACCTTGGCTCACACGGACCTGGGCTCTGCTCGGCTTCCTGCGCTCTGCGCGCTGCCTGCTCCCAGACCACTGCACTGGTCCTTCCTGCAGGGCTGCTGGGCTGTCCTCAGCGGGAGGTTAGCTTCTCTGTGTCGTTCTGTGGGTGCTGGGGCTCCAGAAGTTGTTCAGAGTCCCCTTTTACATAGTTTGGGGGGAAAGAGTTAGTCTATTTTTAAGGTGTTATTTTCCTTAGTCAGGCTGTTAACCCTCATTTCATACTTTTCCTGCATCCTTCTCATTTCTCTTCCCAATTTTTCCTTCACTCCTCTTATTTGACTTTTAAAATCCTTCTTAAGGTCCTCTATGGCCTGTAACCACTCATATTTTCCTTTGGGGCTTTTGGACCAGGATTTCTGACCTCACAGTCCTCTTCCTATTCCATGCTTTGATCCTCTTTGCCCCCAAAATAGGAGTCTAATGTTGCATTTTTCTGTTTATTTTGTTTCCTTTGCCTAGGCATGTTGCCAAGTAATTACTTGACTTTTGGGCTTGTTGCCACAGTAGGCCCCTGCCACCAGACAGGGGAGCTTCTGTCCCGAACTTTGGGGTCTTCACAACTTCCCATTCTAGTAAATTGGATACCCATCCTAGACCTCCCCCGCCAGATCACAATCCAGATCCAAGCAGGTTAGAGCAAGAGCGATTAACCCCCAAGACTGATCGGTGGATCTCCCTACAGTTCAAAGGCCAGGAGCTGAAGCTGCCACTGAAGCTGCAAAATGGTGTTTGTGCTGTGTCTCCTCAGTAGCTTCTAGCCCCCAGGGGAGGAAGCCAACGAGTTCCCCAAATATTGGTCCCAAAGACCATAGGGTACTACCCTCTCACTTTGTCCTAGGCATGTCTGTGTTGATAATTCTGGAATCGCTACAGCTGCTGGTGTTCTGGGGTCCCTCCAGCCGGCTGCTGGCCCAGCTGCCCTGGGGCTAAAAACGTGGCTCCTGGGGACCTGGGCTCAGCTCCCAGCACACTGCACTGGCCACTCCCTGCAGGGCTTCTGGGCTGTCCTCGGCAGGAGGTTAGTTTCTCTGTGTCGTTCTGTGGGTGGTGGGGCTCCAGAAGTTGCTCAGAGTCCCCTTTTACATGGTTTGGAGGTCGTCTCAGGGGAGAGAACCTTGGAAGTGCTGTTTCTACTCAGCTATCTTGGCTCTGCCCCAATATAGTTTTATTGTATTGTATTTAATATTTTGTTTTTTATTTTTTAATTTGTTATTGAGGCTTTTGTGTCTCAATACATTCAATTTTTACAAAGCTGTCATATAAAGTTGGGTAATATGTAACCTCTTTTCTGTTCCCATTCAGTAATTACTAGAGATCTATTATCTCCAATCTCCCTAAATGTCTATTCAACTCTTCAACTTAATTAATTTTTATCATTTTCTTAGATCTGTGCAAGTTTAAAAGGTTGAGATATGATTAAAATATGATTGAGATCCCATCATATTATCATTTTGTTACTTCTCCTTTAAGTTCAATTAATTCTTCCTTTAAGTATTTAGATGCTATATTGTTCAATGTTATATGCAGACACATACACACACACAAATATATACATATACACACTCACACACACATATAAAAAACACATGTGTGTGATTATTTGTACATTCACATTTATATGCCTGTGACCCAGTGTGAGACAAGTGGAAAACAAGAAATGAAGAACTAACAGATTCTATAAATCACAAGTGTTAATAAAACTCTTTTATTACCCTCTTATTCTTTGAAAATATGGGAGTGTGGACAAAGGGAGGAAAAGTATATAAAAGAATAGGATAGAGAAAAATATGCAATCAAAAATCAGTGTCATAATTGTCCAGTTAGGTGAAAGTGAGCTTCCCCACATCCTTTCATCTATGTTTGTATTTCATGTAGCCTACCATTTGAGCTAGATTTCCCTTCCTTTCCTTTTCCTTTTCTCTCCAGTTAAATATACTACTTATTTAGTTTCCTTCTTAAGACTATCAAAACAGAACAAAACCACCCGTAGGTACTTTCTTATTTAACTTTACCTATGAACCTTAAAGATATTGAGACTCTGAGATGAACTTGTTTTTTCTGCTCCTTTCAGCACAAAAACTATTCATCCACAGTTTCTTCCAATTGATTATATTTGTGTACATTACTACTTTTATCTTCTTTGTTTCCATTTTAAAGTATCGATCAGTTCTGGATTTTTCTAAAGGATGTGCCTAAAAATCATCTATTTCATTAAATATCATTTTCTTCCTTTTAGGATTTTACTTAATTTGCTAGGTAGGTTATTCTTAGTTATAAGCTTTCATCATTTGCCTTTTGAGTATTACATTCTAAGCTACCTTCTCCTAGAATACTCTGAGTGTCAAGTCTTGTGTATCCTGATTATTGCTTCTTGGTTACTTGAACTCTTTCTTTTTTGATGCTTACAGGATTTTTTTCTTTTATGTGGAATCTCTAGATTTTGGCTATGATGTTCCTGGGAGTTCTTATTTTGGGGTTTCTTTCAGGAGGTGTACAATCATTTTATTTTCACTTTTCCCTCTAGTTCTAAGAGATCTGGGCAGTTTTTATTCGTTATTTTTTTTAAACATGGTATCCAAGCCTTTTCTGTTGGATCATGACTTTCAGTTAGTCTAATGATTCTTAGACTATTACTCCTTGATCTTTTTGTATTGAATTTTCTTCTCTGTTTTTTTCTTTAATCTTTTGATTTTTATGTTTTATTGTCCCATGGCATTGTTTTCTGTTTGGCCTTAATTTTCAGAGTTCAGTTCTTGGATATCGTGTAACCCTAGTGTTCTGAAATTAATTTTCCTTGAGATTCTTTCCTCTTTAAGCTATTTTATTTTTATCTTATCTCAGTTCTTTGAGGTATTCTTTTAGTTCTTGTGACTAAGGCACTCTTTTCTCAAGCTTCTGTCTATGGTATTTCTCCACTATATTTGGAGTTTTCTTCTGTTTACTCTATCTCCAGCCTCAGTTTCTAGATTAGTGGCTTGGTCAAAATGTACTGAAGGGTGTAAGTAGGCCCTGCATAAACTTGGGTTTGGTGGCTATGGGTAAGCCCTGCCTTCTGCAATAATTATTTGAAATTGTCTTCTACTGTGTTTTGGGCCCAGAATACCCACATGCTATCTAGTCCTGTCTCCTGCAGTGAATGGGTCACCTTCAACACACTTCTGGTCCTAGCTTATCTCTGCTTTGTGCTTCAGCATGATTCTGGCAGTCTTTTGGTGTAGTCCTTGACTGAATGGGAAGTTTGTAACCAATTTACCTAGTTTTCTTTATTATTGTTCTTTCTGGTATATTTTAGATTTTATGGAGGACCTGGCCTCTTTTAGGTCCTAATACTTCCATCTTGCCACAGTTGCTATTACTAATAATATTTTAATGACTAAAAACCATTTTATTCATATCATAAATAAGAGGTGCCTACACATTTCAATAGTTTAAAAATTTTTTTTTACTGGCTTGGTATTCTATCCCCTGATGCTTCTTGTACTTCCTCAACACTTATGTTTCACAAGTCTCCACAGCCCAGAAATTTCATTTCCTAGTGATCAACTTCTAGTGATAAGCCTCTCTGAAGTCAGGCAAATTCCTAAATGACAAGGATGCACTCCATGACTAAGCTCATATTTGAAGATTTTTCTAGGTGGATAAGACCTGTGAAAGCTTTTACTCCCCTATATAGCCTAAAGGAACCTCAGGTCACTTTGACACAATAAGACATTGGAGTAGCACTTTATTGAACTTTACAAGTTTAAGACAAATAGAAAATTTATCCCCGAAGTACTGGAATATACCATATTACTCTGATGAAAGCAGCTGGGTAGAAAATCTTGGAGATTCCAGGAAACTGAAAGTTTAGAAATGGTAACAGGAAAGAAGCTGTCAACAAGAATGGATCTGACAAACTCAGACCCCAAATATCTTCCCCCACCTCCACTGTATCAGAATTTTTCCCCTTTTATTTAGGCACAAAGTCTGAAATTTCATTAACTGAACATTCATTTGTATGCATTTCTAGAAAATGCAAACTAACTGAATCATATTGTCTTCCTATCCCTGAGATGAACTTCACTAAGGAAATGAATGTTTTGATATACTTAGGAAAGGAGAAGGAAATGCATCCTTCAGCTTAAACCACATGGCCCCCTCTTTAACAACAGTATGGGTTAAAGAGGTCTTAAGGAGCCAACATGCTCTTATAAGTATGCTAGACTCATAATCAGGAGATCTGGATTCAAATTCTACCTGTATGTGGCATAAGGAAAGACCTTAGAGCCTCTCAGAGCCTGTTTTCCTATCTGTAAAATAAAAATATTTACATTTAAACTTCTTGCCTTACAGAGTTGTTGTGACTGAAGTACTTTGCAACTTTTTTTTTTTTTTTTTGCTTTGTGGAGGGCAAATGGGGTTAAGTAACTTGCCCAAGGTCACACGGCTAAGTTTTTGTCTGTGTGTGCGCTAAGTGTCTGAGGTTGGATCCGAACTCAGGTCCTTCTGACTCCAGGGCCAACACTCTACTCACTTCGCCACCTAACCGCCCACTTTGCAACTTTTAAGGTGTTAAATAAGTGTGTATTTTTTATTATAGCCACAATTTATAACATATATTCCATGAGGAAAAATATTTTTTCAATGTCAAATTCCAAACAATTTATTTCTAGAATATAATTAACTCATGAATTGGGGAATGACTACATATAAGTAGTTTTGTATTAAGTCACATCTATAACAGTCTACTAAATATAGGCTCATAATGAATAGATTTAAACTGAAGCAGAAGGAAAGATACTAGAAAGGCATTATTATGACTTCTAAGTTAAGACACGTGACATTCACATTACCTAGGAATACCTTCCCAATTCCTCCATACTAGTCTATATCCTTTTTCTTTTTTCTCACCCCTCAAATACCTACTCAAAATTCAATCCCAAGCCTTCTTTCCTGATTAATTTCATTGAGCACTAATAATCAATCATCTACTCTATACTTATTAACTTAGTTGGCCCATTACAGAATCATCAAACCTCAGACCGGAAAGGACCTCAATACCATCTAGTCCAAATCATATTTGAAAAGCATCCCTAAACCGCACCCCCCAAAACACAGGATCACAAAATTAGAGCTGAACAGGGCTTTAGATGTCTATTAATCCAAACCTCATTTGACAGCTGAAGAAACTAAGACCAAAAGCAGTCTAATGACTTGCCTAAAATTACAGGAGGAAGAGGTAGAACTAGGATTGAATGAAGGCCCTCTGACTCTAAAATTAGTACTCTTTTCACTATTTATACTAAATTTATTTGATCTTTTTCATATCTCCCAACAAAACTATAAGCTGCTCAAGATCAATGGCTATGTCTTTTTCTTTTGTATATTAAACAATACCTAGGCTGTAGTCTGCATTGTGTGTGTTAAATACAAACTGACTTACATTTGGATGCTATTGCCAGAGGTCTCTTATTAAGGAGTTTTGTTGTTTGTAGTTTTTATGAGGGGTTTTTTGGGGGGAAGGGTAAGGTCTGAATATACTTATTATTAAAACTATGAGGAAGATATAGATTAGGGGTTCTTAGCCTAGAGTCTGTGAATTTTTTTTCAACATTCTGACAATTATATCTCAATATATTGTGTGCTAGGTGGCACAGTGAGTAGAGCATCAGCCCTGGAGTCAGAAGGACCTGAGTTCGGATCTGGCCTCAGACACCTAATGCACACACAAACAAAAACCTAGCCGTGTGATTTTGGGCAAGTTACTTAACCCCGATTGCCCCCCAAAAAGCAAAAAAAAATTATATCTCAATATAATTAGTTTCCTTTGTAATCCTATATATTTTATTTTATACATTATTGTGCAAAGGGATACACAGAGTTTACCAGATTGTCAAAGGAATCCATGACACAAAAAAAAGGCTAGGAGCTTCTGATCTAGAAGAATCCCTAAAAGTCCTGTCAAAATCAGAAGAAACTTCCATAACTAAATAGTCCTTATTTGTTCCTCAGATATTTTTAAGATGTATTAATCAAGCTTTTGTTACAAATCTCATTTTTTTAAGTTTCATATTTTTCCATCACTACAAATTGATGTTTCTTCTTAAATTTCCTGTCTTTCCAGTAAAACTTGTTTTTCTAATTCTTTATGTTCTTCACTGATCTGTGATCTCACTGATATTGATGTATGTTCCAAATAATAAGACTACAACCCATCCATGCCTGCCTAACTGGTGCAACTCTTATCCATATTCTTCTTTAAGTTCACCAAAAGGGGTCCACCCAATGAGATGAAGCCTTTCTCAAAATTTCCTGGCACTACGAGGATACTAGTAAAATTCACAAGTAATCAAACAGCTCTCCTTTGATCCTGCCAAATGATTGGTCAATCATCTTTTCTCAACCATGCATTTCTTTGGTGACACTCTTTACTTTATAGCTCACCATAATACTTTATTTATTATGTATTGTGGCCTGCTCATCTCCTGATACTCAATCTCAACCCACTGCCATATACCACCACTGGTATAATACTGGTGTTAAAAAAAGATGGACCTTCATTTCAGAGAAAGTTTGCAGTTATTAAAGAAGCTCTAAAATTTCCTCTGATCCTTTCATGTCATTCTTGCCTCAAAAGGTCAGTTATTTGCAGTATCTGTTGAAAGCACACATATACTGATGGACAAGCCCTATCAGTTGCCTATCTAAATACATTCCATTGTTAGGAAAGTGCAATTTTTTATCTAGTTGTTGGACAACTGATAAGGCAAGCCTATCAGGATTGTGATGTTAATCTCTAGATTAGGAAGAGTCTGGAGGAAAAAAAAAACTTTGCAAATATTTTCCATCTTTAGTCTGCTTTTTGCCCTTCCAAATTCATCCTTAGATGCCCTCAGACTACGATTCTGTTTAATTAGGTCTTTCACCAAACTTTCTTTAAAACTGGATTTAGCATCAACTTCTTCCCTTTTTCTTTTCTTCCCTTTGTTTTATGAGGCAATCCTGTTCATAATCTACCATCATTCTTCTCTACAAAATTTCACAAATGAGGCAACGTTCTTTTCCTTTTTCACCCAATCTGTGGTTTCACTGGTATAGGGGATTCCCATTAATGAAACTCCCTCTATTAATGCAGAACAGTAACTACTTTGCAACTTAAGAGTTTGGAGAACTTCCTGAGGTACTGAGAGGTCAAGTTATCTACGGCCACAATCTTCAAATTTAAAACAGATGTTATCCTTGGCGGCCATCTCTCTGTTTGGCAAGTGGGCCGAGTGTTGATTAAGCAACTTTTTAAGCTCTTTCGATCTCCTTATTATACTTCCTGATTGACACTGGCTTAACTTTTGCATGAAATTTTTGCCATTGGTATCAATATAATTTTTCCATCTGTACCCACTTTAACACTAAATTTGTTTGGGTCAATTTGAAATAATTTAAAATTTTTTTCTTATTTTTATTTTTACTACTGGCTTAGTACTAATTTTTATCATTCCTAACTATGTATATAAATTTTCAAGTCAGAAATGATTTCCACATCAAAAATTAATTGCTCATTTTCACTCATCAATTTCATTTTTTTGTGGAATTATTCAGTACTCACAATGGCAAGCACTCCAATTCTTCTCTCAAAAAAAGCATCCATAAGGCTTCTGTGTAATCTAAAATAAATTGGCTTCATTTAGTCCTTTTCCTTAATCGTATTTTCCAACATAATTTTAGCTACTCACTTATTCTGATCTTTGAATAAAGTTACCAAGTATGATATTATATGTTAATTTAAGTTAGAAAGTCTTATTACTTGCTTCACAGAATTTCTTTACGTCTTTAAAAAATGGTATATAAGCTGGTTTTTTTTTGCAAATATCCCATTAAATGACTTTTTTTATCTTGATAATTCTGGGAGCTCCTTTATTTTCTTCTCTTTAGCTGTACTTCTATCTTCTAGCTTCAATTATGGTAAGAAGGTCAACATTAATAATAAAATTAATTATTAATACAATTCAGTTCCTCCAATAGTATACTGGTCATTAGGTCTATATTTCAAATTTTGACCTATCAATAGTGAAATTAAATGTTGTAAATAGTCTAATATAACTATTAGTGCCACCATCAATAAAGGAGAAAGGGGCCTCATGAAGTTGAGGGCCATTCTGTATTTCTCCTTGTTTCACTGGGTCCCACAGTCAAGAATTGCTCACTATAAGTGGCCTGCTTATTGGTGATGATTATCTGTTATACTTAACTGATCCTTAGGGGGAAAAAAACCCCTCAGATTTCTGCAACTATACTCAAAGACTGCCATGGTAAAAACTGTCAGAGACTGCATTGTGCTAGCAAGGCCTAAGAACCCAGGTTCACTTCCACAGAAGGAACTTTGTCATTTATTTCTATTTAAAGTCTAGAATTAGAACTCTAGAGGTAGGAAGTTCCTTACAGATCAATCACTGATTGATTGACTGGATGTGGTCTTCTGACTGAGTTCAAGTTTTACCAAACAAATCCTTTTATTAAAGGGATTTTTTTTTTTCTGTAAAGTTTGGATTCAGTCAAAGGGCCTCACCTGAGGGCCTAGAGACCCACATGTGACCTGGAGGTCACAGGTTCCCCACCCCTGACATCCAAACACCTCATGTTACTCATAAGGAAACTGAAGTCTCAACTGCTTAAGTAATTTACTGATGCTAATTAAGCAGCAAGCTAATGAAAGACCAATGTCAAATATTTTGATATTTAGACTCCAAGACCACTGTCATCTTCATGATGCTAAGATTAATCTGGGTAAGAGGAACAGACAGAATCAGTTTGATTAATGAAGTCTAAATTGTGGATTTTTAAAAAAGAAACAGTTTTATTTTGTACCTAATAAGCTACATGGAAGTTTTCCTTAGTATTTGTTTTGTTGTTATTGCCGCTGTTTAGCATTTAAAACAGGGATCTTAACCTAGGAAATGTGAACTTTAAAAAATATATATTTTTATAATTGTTTTAATATAATTTGTTTCCTTTATGATCCCATGCACTTTATTTTGCTGCTGTTAAGTCATTTTTCGGTCATATCTGACTCTTTGTGATCCCATTTGGGATTTTCTTGGCAAAGATAATGAAGTAGTTTGCCATTTTCTTCTCTAGCTCATTTTACACATGAGGAAACTGAGGCAAGCAGAGTTAGTGAATTACCCAGGGTTACATAGCTAGAAAGCATCTAAGGCCAGATTGGAACTCACAAAGATGAGTCCCTCTGATTCCAGGTCTGGCACTCTATCCCCTACATCATCTAGCTGCCCCACACTTTATTTTAGGGACTTAAAACTATTATTCTGAGAAGGGATCCACAGATTTCAACAGATTGCCCAAGGCTTTGATCAGTGTCACAAAAGAGGTTAAGAACTCTTGATTGAGAGGGCAAAACAATAGATCATGGATGGAGGATTTATGGAAAAAATATGAATAAAAATTACAGAAACTAAGAATGTATGAAGAGGGGTTATCCTCTGTATAAGTGGAAGGAATATTGATTAAAACACAACTCTTCCAAAGTAAAGTTCGAAAGCTTTATTCCAGTCATCCCAAATGGGAATTAGTTTAATAGTATCCCACATTAGAGATCTTAGGGAATTTGCTTTATAACTAATTCTTTTCCATACTTAATGAGCTGCTTCTAAAATGCCTAAAGACATTTAAAAATTTTCTCAAGTTAAACATTCTTGGGGATCTGGGGAGTGGAACCAAAATAGTAGAACAGATGAAGCTTTACAGTCAAGCTCTTCCAACATTCTCCACCAGCCATGGGCATTGAAGGAAGCTATGACAGCATCAAAAGAAGTTTTGGAAGCTCTCCACCTAGAGATGGTAAGGGAACTGGACAGCTGGTCAGAAAGAAATTACAGGGGACCCCTGTGCTAGCAGAGGGCACAGGACTGAGAACTGTTTGGCAACTCCATTGCCCATACCCACTTCTATATTGTAGTTCTGGGTTAGAAAGAAATACTTGCCACCACAAAGGAACAGGAGCTTGAAGAGCTACAGTGCTCACAGTTTCAACAAAGGGATAGGGGCAGACCAGGGGAGCAGTGACCATACTAGAACTAGCTGTGAAAACAGCAGCACAAAAAAAGCCTGAAACTTGGGACAGTATCCCAACCCCCACTAGGTGAGCAGAACCCAATTTTCACATAAAGTTCAAAGGCAAGAAACAGGATAGAAAAATAAGCAAACAAGGAATAAAGAATCTGACCATAAAAAGCTACAATAGTGACAGAGACAATCAAGACAAAAACCCAGAAGGCAATGATGTCAAAAGAGCTACAAGTAAAGTCTAAAAGGAAAAAAAAATTCAAACTGGACACAAGCCCAACAAGAATTCCTAGGACCTTTAAACTCCACCCTTCTTCCCCCCAAAACAAAACAAAAAGAATTCCTAGGAGGGCTAGAAAAAGAGGGGGAAAATATTTTATAAAAATCAAGTAAAAATGGTAGAGGAAAAACTGGGAAAATAATGAGCACAATGCAAGAAAATGATGAAAAGAGAATTAACAGCTTGGTAAAAGGGGCACAAAAATACTGAAAAAAATAAAACCTTAAAACCAGAATTGGCCAGTCATGTATAATTGATGACATAATGTTCTCCTTCTCAATGGATGATTGGAGGAGTAGCTGTAGGAAAGAAGAAAATTTGGAACTCAGAAGTTTTTTAAGAGTTAAAAATTTTTGAAAAGTAAAATACTCTTTCTTCTCTTTCCCTGTATTAGTACAGAACTTAAAGTATACAGAAGAAAGATCATAAAACCTTGGGACTGCAAGAGACTTAGGGGTCATCTAGGTCGAACCATACCTGAATAGAAATGTCCTCTAAACAGCACCCACAGAACGGCACAGAGAAGCTAACCTCCTGCAGAGGACAGCCCAACAGCCCTGCAGGGAGCGGCCAGCGCAGCGCTCTGAGAGCAGGCAGTACAGCGCGCTGGGAACCTACAGCTCAGCGTGCAGAGCCGAGCCCAGGTCCGCGGTTTTAGCCCCAGGGCGGCCAGGCCTTCAGCCTGCTGGAGGGACCCCAGAACACCAGCAATTGTGGCAATTCCAGAATTATCAGCACAGATAAGCCTAGGACAAAGTGAGAGGTCAGTGCCCTATGGACTTTGGGACCAGTATTTGGGGAACGCGAGGCTGCCTCCCCTGGGGGCAAAAAGCTGCTGAAGAAACTGCAGCACAGAAGCCATTTTGCAGCGTCAGTAGTGGCTCTAGCTCCTGGTCTGCGAACTGTAGGGAGATCCAGCAATCAGTCTGGGGGTTAATCGCTCTTGCTTTAAACTGCCTGGATCTGGATTGTGGTCTGGGGGGGAAGTTTGGGGTGGGTATCCAACTTGCCAGAGTGGGTGGAGGCTTTACAGAGGCCACCCAACTGGAGGAAGTTGTGAAGACCCCACGTTTGGGCGGAAGCTCCCCTGTCTGGTGGCAGAGTCCTACTGTGGCAACAAGCCCAAAAAATCAAGTAATTAAGTGGCAAAATGCCTAGGCAAATGAAACAAAATAAACAGAAAAGTCCAACATTGGACTCCTATTTTAGGGGCAAAGAGGATCAAAGCATGGAGGAGGACTGTGAGGTCAGAACTCCTGCACCAAAAGCCCCAAATGAAAATACAAGCTGGCTACAGGCCATAGAGGACCTTAAGAAGCAGATAAAAGAAGTGGGGGAAAATTTGGGAAGAGAAATGAAAAAGATGCAAGAAAGGTATGAAATGACAGTCAACAGCCTGACTGAGGAAAATAACACCTTAAAAAATAGACTAACTCAAATGGCAAAAGAGGCTCAGAAAGGCAATGAGGAGAAGAATGCCTTAAAAAGTCGAATTTGCCAGATGGAAAAAGAATCTCAAAAGCTCACTGAGGAGATTCATTCCTTCAGAGTTAGACTGGAGCAATGGAAGCTAATGACTTTATGAGAAATCAAGATACTATTAAACAGATCCAAACAAACGAAAGAATAGAAGGCAATGTGAAATATCTCATGGGAAAAACCACTGACCTGGAAAATAGATCCAGGAGAGACAATTTAAAAATTATTGGACTACCTGAAAGCCATGATCAAAGAAAGAACCTAGAAATCACCCTTAAAGAAATTATCAAGGAAAATTGCCCTGATGTTTTAGACCCAGACAGTAAAATAGAAGTTGAAAGAATCTACAGATCACCTCCTGAAAAAGATCCCAAAAAGAAAACTCCCAGGAATATTATAGCCAGGTTCCAGAATCCCCAGATCAAGGAGAAAATACTACAAGCAGGCAGGAAGAAACAATTTCAATATTGTGGAAACACAATCAGAATAGCCCAGGACCTGGCAGCTTCTACACTGAGGGATCGAAGGGCATGGAATATGATATTCCAGAGGGCAAAAGAACTGAGAATGAACCCAAGGGTCACCTACCAGCAAAACTGAGTATTTTGTTTCAGGGGAAAATATGGTCATTCAGTGGAATAGAGGACTTTCAAGCATTCTTGAGGAAAAAACCAGAGTTGAATAGAAAATTTGACATTCAGACACAGGAAGCAAGAGATGCTTGAGAAGGTAATCAGGGAAAAGAAATCAAAAGGAACTTATCAAAGTTGGACTATTTACATTCCTACATGGAAAAACAATAACTGTGTTTGATGAAACCTCTCTCATTATGAAAATAATTGAAGAAGGGTACATGGCATATCTTCACAAGTATACATGGATAAAGGGCACAGGTTGAATTTGATGGGAAGGGATGATTCTTTTTTTTTTTTTTTTTTGAGGGCAATTGGGGTTGGGTGACTTGCCCGGGGTCCCACGGCTGAGTTTTTGTTTGTGTGTTGGGTGTCTGGGGCCGGATCCGAGCTCGGGTCCTTCTGGCTCCAGGCCCAGCGCTCTGCTCGCTGCGCCACCTAGCCGCCCCAAGGAAGGGATGATTCTTAAGGGGTGAAGTCAAGAGGTGAGAGAGGAAAGTACTACCAAGTGAGTGCCTTCACATGCTAAGAGAAGATGGAGAGAGACAGGGTAGGGTAAACTATCTCATGTAGACGAGGCAAGGGGAAGTAGTTGCAGGGGAGGGGAAGAACAGGAAGGCAAAAAGGCAAAAGCATATTCTCATTGAAGTTGGCTCAAGGAGAGAACCACATACATACTAAATGGAATATCTTACCCTCACTCACTCTCCTGAGTAGGGGAAAGGGGGATGAGAGGGGGGATGATGGAAGGGAGGGCATTCTGGGGGGAGGGAAGATTGGAACTACCCACTATCAAAGAGGGACAAGATCAAAGTAGGGAACGGACCAGGTGGGAGGTGAGACGGGTGGGAGGGAAATATAAGCAGTCTTTTACAATATATCTACTATGGCAATGTTTTGCACAGCTATACATGTACAACACATACTGAATTGCTTATCTTCTCAGAGGGAGTGGGTGACAAGGGAGGAAGGGAATGGATCTGAAAATCGAAGTTTTAAAATTAAATGTTTCATAAGATGTCCAGGCATTGGGGCTCAGAGATTCACCTTGCCTTAATGGCAAAGTCGAAGGGGATATGGGAGAAGATATGGGAGAGAGCAGATTGGATGAGGGGATATCTAGTGGGACTGCTATTCTGGGGTGGTGGGTAGGAAAAAATGGGGGGAAAATGTAACTCATAATCTGGTGGAAATGAATGATGTAAACCAGAAGTTAATAAAGCATTTGTTTAATTAAAAAAAAAAAAGAAATATCCTCTAAAATATCCCTGACAAGTGAGTGCCTTCACATGCTAAGACCTTGTCTCCTTCAACTGGCCCAGACCTACTTTAAAGAGCAGACTTGTGTATCCCACCCAATGAGGTGGCTTATCTATGATGGTTGCTGGTAACACCAATTCTTTCTATTCTCTCTATTCTTCAAGCAAAACTTCAAGATAACCTTTTTTGGAAATTCTATGCTGTGACAAGGACAAGATTTGAGGCTATATCTTTGACAGATGACTTAAGAGAATAATGCATACTTCTAGTGATGATAAACTCTGTATCTCCTCCAGCATAACTATTTTGCTTTTCACAACACCTGTAATTATTAGGTAGATTTTTTTAGGTCTACTAAAATGTCTCATCTTGGCAAAGAGGTGACACAGTGGAGATCAAAATCTGGCAAAGACCACCATGCTGGAAAGGCTCCAAGTACCTGTCTTCTGAAAACCACGATAAATAAGAAGGGCTCATCACTATGATGATTAAAGGCTGATGAATCTGTAAGTCATCACAACTCATAAAATATATATACTAAGGCAATGAAAGGCTGTAGTCTGTGTTGGGGGTGGAACTACCCACTCTGATTATATTATAATTTCTTCAAATATTGAAGTAATTATTAGGCATGCTTTATTCATATGGAGCCCAAAGTCTACCTCTATTTTTCTCCCGTGTTCCTGGTTCTGCTTTTTGGAACTAAGGAAAACAAATCTAAACTCTCTTCCACCACAGCCTTCCAATTATTTGAAGATAGCTGTTATCTCTCCTGTTAAGTTTGCTCAGCACCGATTCCTTCAATTTCTTCTAAAATAAAGTAAATTCTAACAGTTGCCTAACCTAATGGTCTCAAAACTTCTTTGTTCATGTACTCCTGTCAGTAAAAAACTGGGGAATGGCAACACATATGTTCAATTAATATATGTATAATTAGGGATTGTATCCTGTAATTTCATTGCAATGAACTACCAAATAAGGACATTCCATATGACAATGCAGATCGTACCTTCTCTAGAATTTATAATCTTAAGAAGGCTATATAGAGTACTCAGAGCTTAAGTGATTTGCCAAGGGTCAAAGGGCCAGTACCTGTCAGAGACATGAACTTAAACTCCAAGGGCTTTTTAACTCCAAGATAAGTTCTCTATCCATTAGGCTATTATCCACATTAACTCTATATAGCTCTGCACTAATATACTATATACTTTAAAAGTTTTTAAAGAAAACATACACAATAGTAATAAATATGAAATAAGCATTGGTAAATTCCATTTTTATTTACTTATGGTAACTTATTAATAGTATTTTAGTGAGAGCTATGCAATTAAATGTGTTTCATTTTTGAAAAAAATTTGGCTTAACATTTTGTGATACAATGATTGGAATTCTGGTTCTAAGTTCAGTATATGTCAATACTTTGTTTCAGTGGAATATATCTCCCAAAGGCCTTTAAATTTAGATGGAAGGATGGTACTGGATGCATTTGCTGAATCACGATATTAATTTTTAAATCTCACTCACTATATACTAGGGTGTATGGAGTGTTCAGGAGGACTAGAACCTCTGGTATGAGTGCTTGTTGAGCCCTTTTTAAAGGGTTGCTCATCCACCTTTGGTGTCCACCTGATTCGACACCTGTTGCTCCAAGAAGCTGCAGTGGCCACACCCCAGTAAACCGTCTAGGCAGACAGGTTTAACCAGCTTGAGTATTAACTGACAGGCCTCAAAACTGTTGATAAGTTAGGAAAATATGTACTCCAAGCATGTAAAGATTTTCCCCAGTGGAATGGGGCAGATGACAATTTGTACCAACAGTTATGAAGGCAGCTGAAGTGGATGGAGTGCTTAGAGTTTGGTCAGGCCTTAAAGACTCTAGGGTCATCCCCGGCATACTGGAACATCATCAATCATCTTGACTTTTCTCTTGCCACTAGATTTCAATAACTCTGGAGAAGAAAGTGAGGCTGACAACTTTGTGCAACTCTGCCTCACTTAAATCCAATTCACACATGAGTCAAGACACCACACCAAGATGTCATTGGTTCTCTTCAAAAATGAAGGACAAACAAGTAAATTTCCATCTTCCCTTATGTCAACTGTTTTTACAAACACTGGATGGTGTTACATATTTCTAAGTGCAACAAATGGGTTCAAAACCTGCTGAAATTCTTTTTTTGGTGGGAGAAGGATTTTAAACAGGTTAGAAAATGTTTTCAGGCCTTAAACATGCAAAATTAAGGGGTTTGTTTAAAAAAATACCTGACAAATCATTTTCAGCAACAAAAGCAGGTAATGATGAAAACAGTTTCCAGATAGCCTTTTTCAAAATGCTCTCCATATGTAATCAATTTATTTAAAAAATCAGCTTTCTCATTTGTTGTTACTGTTAAAATGTTATCTTCACACTAAAAGGATAGATTAAGTATGTATATGTGTGGAACCAAATGTCACTCCCCATCTCATTACAGAGTAATGTAAATAATCCATTTTAAGGGTCTTGTTTTTATAAAGATTAACCACATCAGTGACAACCTGGGGCACTTTGGGCACTTCTGGCTTCCCCTTCTTTGCTGCAGAGGCCTGCCTCTGAGGGATGTAATGAATGGCAGAAGTGTTGCTATCTCTAAAACCACAGAATCTTTTTTTATTCTAATTAACACACTGTTGTTCCAATAGTGACTAAACTTAAACAGTAAAACACACACACACACACACACACACACACACACACACACACACACACACACACGGTTCTTACTAAAAAAAAAAAAGTCATTTACCATTGAGAATATTTCCATACTAGAACATCTTTCATTTAATGGTTCACAGAAAAAGGTACTTCTTCATACAGAGTTCATTACTGAGATAAAATCTAGCAAATACCATACGCTGAAATATGTTCGAAACATCTGTACTTTCATCCAACTGTACAGCAAGCCTCCCACACCATGTAATTTGTTGGAAAACAGTTTCCTTCAAATCTTCAGGAATGTTTTTTAAATGTGTCTTCCAACAGTATTTCTGACAAAGGAATACATTTTAGTCTATCACCCTACTGTTTTCAATATACTATTTTGGTTGTTTTTACTTCAACAGAAGCACATTTTTCTTCAGTGTTGTACCCTTTTTTGTCTTTCACTATCAAGAAACCTTAAAAGTGGCTTTTAAACAGCTATCTTTAAGTTAATAAAATTTTGTAATACACTAGATTGAGCAACATGTTTTTAGACATAACTGAAAAATTATACAGATCTTTCTTCATGTTCTGAATGGCTGATTTTCAAATGTTTCTAACTATGGTGGCTGGATACTATCAGAAGCTAGTATCTCAAAGAACAATAATACTACTACTTCTAATAGACAACATTTAACACTTTAAGGTTTGTAAAGTGCTTTACATATATTAATTCATTTCATCCTCACAATAATCCAGCAAGACTGGACCTACTTATTATCCCCATTTTATGAATAAGGACTTAGTTGAACCCATTCCAGTCAAGAAGAGCCCTGATATTCCTATGTGGTGACACTCCTAAGTTCCTAGGACAGGCATGACCTATATATTTTTGTATTTGGTATGAATCACAGAATAATAGTTAGAAGGAACCTTTGAAATCATCTAATATGTCAAGCCAGACTAACCTCATTTTCTTTTTTGATAGGTCCTGGTAGATCAAGGGAATGCTGAAGGCACAATTTATCTATGTTTTGGCAAATCATTTGAAAAAGTCTCAGAACTTGGGGAACAGGAAGGAGAAGAGGAAAGGAAGAGATAAGGATTAGAAGACAGTACAATTAGGTTGATTCAAAACTAGATAAATGGCCAGATCCAAGAATAATAAAAGTAGTTCTTGAAACTTGTAAAGAAGTATCTGGCTAAGTAAGTGCAACAGGAATCTACTCCCTGCACTGAGCTGATTAACATTTTTATCCATGACAGATAAAATCTGCAGAAGTCACAAACCAGGGAGGGAAAGATCTTATGACAGTCGGGATTTTAAAAGATCAACAGACTGGACCATAAGGCCAAATCTAATACAGTAAAATTACACAGAAATAAATGGAAAGCCTTGCACCTGGATTCTTAAAAAAAAATCTATTTTGCAATTTCAGGATAGGAAAGGGCTGACTAGAAAGTCTGACTAGAAAAATGACCTTTTCATTTTAGTGTAATGCAAGCTCAAAATATGACAGCAATAGGACATGCCAGTCCACAACAGGAGAATGCAATTTAAGGAAGAGAGTGTATTCCAAGAATACACAGGTGACAAGCCAGCTATGCTCTGCCCAGGTCACACCACATCTCAAGTTTGTCTAGTTCTGGGTGACATGTTTTAGGAAGAATACCGATAAACTGGAGAATATGCATAGTGCAACAATAAGGATGGTAAAGGGTCCTGAGATTATTCCATAATCTTAATAGGTTAAAGGGTATAAAGATGATTAGCTTGGAGAAGAGAAGACGGAGAAGGGAGACCTGAGAGCTATCTTCACAGATTTTCAAATATCTGAAAGACTGTTATCTAAAGGAGGGTACAGATTTGTTTTGCTTATCCCAAAGGACAGAGCTAGGAGAAACAGTTGGAAGCTTCAAAGAGGCAAATTTAGACTTGTAAAGAAAAGCTTCCAAATAACCAGAACTATCCAAAAATAGAATGGGCTGCCTTATAAAGCAGTGAGTTCCCCTTCACTGGGAATCTTTAGGCAAAGGCTATATAGCCAGTTCTTTGGGATGCTGTAGAGAGGACATCTATTCAGGTACGAGTTGGCCCAAATGGTCTCTGAGATCCTTCTCAATTCTCAGATATCTAGTCTCAGACTAGATATCTTTACTACCTGTGTGATGCTGGACAAGTTAATTATCCTCTCAGTTTCCTCATCTGTAAAATAGGGATAAGTATACCTACTTCCCAGAGTTATGAAGATAAAATGAAATATATATATATATATATATACATATATAAAGTGTTATGTAAACCCCAAATCAACATATAAATTCTGGTTATGATTATTATCATCTATGTCTCCAGCTCTCATATGAGATTTTTAACTTCAATTTCCTATCAGAGAAGATTCTCATTTGGATTACCCACTAGCACCTCAAGCTCAACATTTCCAAAGCTGACTTGCTCTCAAAACCTACTTCTTCATCTGACTTCACTATTTCTGGCACCACAATTCAAGCAGTTTCCCACATTATTAATCTTGGTGTTATCTTTAACATTTCTCCCCTCTTACCACTCATATCTAATTCGTTATATAAGCCTACATGATTAAGAAGCCTTAGAATTAAAAAGGAAAGGGAAAGAAGAAAGCCCAAATATACTAAGCCTGATAGCATTGAGAAATGCTGGTACAACTTGGGAAGCATAGAAGTAAAGATATACTCATGAGGAAACTCAGAAACTTCAGAGAAGAAACATGGAAGAATGCACTTGGGTCTGAATCAGTGGAGGAGCAAGAGAAAAGTCCTCTTAAAACCATTTAAGGATGAAACTAGGAGGACAATAGACAAAAATGAAAGGGAAAAATGGGTTCTTTTTATCATCAAGGACACCAGAGCAACTACATTTGGCTCTTATTATAGCCCTAGACAAACAGAGAAAGTAGAAATGGCACTGAAGAAAACAAATATAGGAAAAGCAATTGGATTAGATAAGAGGAGGTCCATGCTGCAGATGACATAATTTTAAAGGCAATGAGAAAACAATTCTTAAGGTATCTGAAGAAGACACCAAAAGCAAGGGAAAAAAAATTTCTGACTTTATACTGCTAAAACAGATAACTAAGAGAATATCAATAGATGTTGACCCATCTGCCTATTTGTCCATCAGTACAAAGTTTTAAAAGAATAATCTACACATGCAAAAAGGGCATCCTCTATAACCGTATTAGAAGGGAAGAGGGAGACTTCAATAAGGGATAATTCCACAGGAGACTTACCATAACAATTGACTTAAACGTATAGAAAACACAAGATCTCACTGAAATTACTATTTGCTATTTTTTAAAACACCTAATTTAGGAGAGCAAACCACTATCTTAACAGGATAAAACTATAAACAATTCCCTGAAATAAATAAGAACAGAAGATATGCTTGTTCAATTATCCTTTGATTGTTAAGATTAAGTAAAGAATAAAGGAGAAACATGCTCCCTAATTCACCACTGTCACACAGAATCTAACATAGCATCTAATGACACTGTAGTGCTTATATCAAGCCGTGGAAAACTGCAGGGCCTACTAACTGAGATCCACAGTCACTCAAAAACACTTTGCCTAACAACCCATGTGGGGAAAAACAAGTGGATAAAGAATCTGCTGCCCAGACTATGATAGGCAATCAGAAGGGCAATGTGTAGAGCTTTTCCAACTGTCTTGGACAAGCAGTGTAAATGGATAATAACTTGGGCCAATTATTGAAGAGGAGGAAAAAAGAAACCTAGATTTGGGAAACTGAATTTTTCAAAAAACCCCAACAATCCCAAGATTCTCCTTGAAATGAAGGCCCACCTTTTTAAAACCAATAGTATATATCAGTGTTAAATAGCTCTGAGTAATGGAAGATCACAGACTCTGAAGAAATGAAATGTAAAATAATCACTTAAAGAGCATGGAAGAGACACAGGGAAGGAAGGTGTGACTAGGCTGTAACACATTACAAAGAATTACAAAGGGAAAGAATGTAAAGGTTATCACCAAAGAAACATGAGCAAAAAAGACAATGAGCTAGTGACACAGCAATCGAGGCTCATGTACTCTACTAGTACCTTTGCAATGTCGAGAAAAGCAAGGAAGGCCCTCAACACATTGGATGGACTTTCTGTGGCACATTTATGGGAGGGCATGGATAAGAGTCACGTATGATAGGCAGGTAGGAATGGGCGGGCTATGATCCATTATCACTAGAGGAAATAATCACATTGCTGAAATCACAGATCTGTTCAGAGAAAGAATAAATATGGTCCAAAGGTAAGGGGAAGTCAGCCCAAGATGGATGAGAAGCTCCCTGAGACTAATTTCTGAAAACAGAAGCAGAATTTATTGTAATGAAGAAGAAAAAGGAAGAGCAGCCCAAAGAAAATAGTGTAAATGTACAGGCAATTAAGTAATCAACCTATATTTTTTAAAGACATTTGCAGAAGATGGAAAGGAGCAAGCGACTGAGAATATGAATGAGAAGCATAGTCCTGTAAGAATAGCATCAGAAGCTAAGAATGAACTGAGGCTAGTGATAAATACTTAAATATAACACAAAGACGACTCAAAGAAGAAATAGAATGATAATATATAGTGAGAAGGCTGAATTGTTTGATTCATTATTTGCTTTTAGGACAGCTAGGTGATACGATGGATAGCTGGGCCTGGAGTCAAGAAGACCAGAGTTTAAATTGGTGGAGGAAGGCAGGGTGTTGCAGTGGAAAGGGCTGGGCCCAACCAAGCTGTGTGACTCTGACCAAGTCACTTAAGCCCGTTTGCCTCAGTTTCTTTATCTGTAAAATAAGCTGGACAAGCAAATGGCAAACCACTCCAGTATCTCTGCCAAGAAAACCCCAAATAGGGTTAGGTTATGAAGAGTAAGAAACAACTGAACAACAACAACAAAATTGGTTTACAAAGTCTATTCTTGTTTTATTATGTGGATGGGAGGATTCATTTTAAATTGCCTCCACCATCCAATTCAATAATTTTATGATATAGATGGGAACTACAATCATTCATCCTCATTTCCCAAAACACAACAAAGAAAAATGTTTTGTAAAGAAATCATAATTCAAGCGTTGGTAGAAGCTGAAATAGAAACCTCATCACCAACCCCAGTTCTTAGTTCAGTGAAATAGATCACCCCCTACTTATAACTACATATAATTATAAGACAAAAGAATTAACTTTATAGACAATCTGAACATAAATTTAATGAAAAGTTCTTTTTAAAGACCTGCTCCTGCCCTATTTCCTAAAAGTCATACTTAATTAAATAAGATAATTGTCAAGTGTTAAGTTAGCACAGCACCTGGCATATAGTAATCATCGATGATGTACTAAATGGATTTTCAAAGTTTATCGTGCTTGGCAAGGTAACCTATCCACAAAGACACCACAAACACCTGGTCCTTAGCTTTCCTCTCCTTTTTTACAGCTGAGTCCCACTTATCACAGGCTGCCCAGCAGCAGGAGCCAACCCACTCTGCCCCACTGCACACATACGCGCTCATCCAGCGGCCGGGTGGTTAACAAAACGGCACCGTGGTTACATAGTTGCAGTCGAGGGCAAAGCGAAAGCTTCTTTAAAGCCCCCTCCGACGGGAGGGTGGGATCTCTCCCGGCGGCTTTTATGCCTCTGGTTTAAACACAAAACGGAAGCCTGCGGGATTCCGGAGGCGCCTGTTCACCACCGCCAAGTTCACAGCCTTCGGCAAACAAACGGGTGCAGTCCCGTCATTCTTGCTAGGGATAAAAAGGGGCAAGGTTTGCTTTTTATCTTTTCACACCCAATTTCCGTTGTTCCGGAAAAACTCCGCTCTTCCTTCTCACCAAGCCCCAGAAGACAAAAGTGGGGGGGAAGGAGACGACGGCGGGTGCGAGCGACACCTCCGACTCCTACCCTCGGTCCACTCGAGCCCCGGCCCCAGGGCAACCCGCGCATCCTCCTCCCAGTGCTGGCACGCCCTCTCTCCGCCCACCCTTCCACCTCCCACCCCCGCTTCCCAGAGTGGTAGGTTCCTAAGAGGCCCCACACATCCCCCGAGGGAGGTACCACTAGGAGGAAGCGGGGGATGATCTCAAACAATGGCGCCCACCCCCCCACCGAGAGCCTCATCTCGCCCCCGCCCCCGGCACGCACAGTCCTCGGGAAAAGCAAAACTGCCGCCCCCGCAAGAACCCACCTAGTTCTTCCTCTACCAACCGGGACGACGCCGGCGCCTCCGCTTCCATCTCTCTTTGGTCTCCAGGACGCCGTCACCCCTGCCGTCTGCTCTTCTGCCACGGTGGAGCCTAAAGCCGGATTCGGGCGAGAGGGCTCCTCTGGCGGGGATGGGGAGAGCCCTTCTCCCCTCCTCCCTCTCGCTGGCTACTGAGCATGCCCAGATCAGAAGGTTCACCACCACAAGGGAGGCATTCCAGGCCAAGGATTCCGCAGCTCCGGGATTTTCCTGCAGCTGGTTACTGGAGTGGGCGGGGCCGGCTGTGGGATGTGGGGGAGAGGACCAGAGCATCCCTCCTGGACTGAAGCTGGGAAGGGGGATGCCTGGTGGGTATGGATACAAAAATAGTAACAACAACTTGTCTTCTCTGAGGTCATCCATTGGGGGACTCCCTTCTGGGGCCTAGAATGTAATCCATCCTATGGAATTTTTGTCTCCGCCCTCCCATTCATCCTTGGTGGAGGGAAGCAGGGTGGTGCAGTGGAAAGGGCCGGGCCTAAATTAACATCAGGACCATCCAGCAATTTACTAGCTGTAATCTTGAGCAAAGCACTTAAACTTTTTAAAGCTTTATTGTTCCCAGGTTAACCCAAAGTTCCTTCCAGCTCCAAATCCAGACTTGTGGGAAGTTCACATTTTGTGGCTCCCAGTACAGCACCAAGGTTGTTCATTTGTCCATTCCTGACCTTTCTCCTTTTCTGATCATTCATTTCTTGGATAAGTCACACCTTTGACTGGGGTAGATACCAAAATAACTAAGGCCTAGTCCTCATAGAGCTTACAGTATAGTAATAGTAATTAAAAATACCTTAGAATGATACTTTGTATTTTTTATGCACCCATCATCATACCTCATGGTTATCTGTGGATATGCTATGTGTCCCTACGTAATCAGGCCTTTATGTATCCTCAGATTTGGTACAGTTGAGGATCATAGGAAAACTCTGACACCAATAACAGGGTTTGAAATGCTAAGATCAAGGGGAGGGTCAAGCAGGCCTGAAGAACAGTAAGGCAATTTCTTCAATGAAGTGTCTTTAGGAAAATGATTCGTTCAGGGTCTTGCAGCATCCCCTGCAGGATATAACTATTAGTAAGACTTTACTAACCACTAGAAACATTTAATAAAAGACCGTATCTTTACTTTCCGGAATCAGGAATACAACCTTAAACCATTGCTGATTAAATAATGTTAGGGGAAAAAATGGCACCATATCCTATCGATAGAAGTATGTTGATAGTTATGCCATGTTGTACAATTAGTAAGCATTTATTAAAAACATACTATATTCCAGTCACTGATGATATTTTAGAAAAGAAAAAAAAAACTTTGCTTCTAGCTCTGAGATCTATTCCAACTCCACTAGCTGCCTTGATGTGAATACTTTTTCCCCTCCCCATTTCAAGATTCTGTTGTGATCTAGGGGTCTTGGGAACCTCAAAAAGGGCAAGGGTCTGCCTTGAAAGAGTTTGACCACTCAAGCCTTCTTTCAGTCCAAGTAGTGAGTTTATTAAAACACTGGTTGGGGTGGGCAAGATTGTGAGTCTGTGCTATTTGTGACACCAGTACAAGCTCTCCAGATTTTAAGAATCTGTGCAATTTAATGAAAATAAAATTAGTACTTTTATACAGAAAGGCTATGGGAACATGTAGATGGGATTAAAGAGTGGCAAGTAGCCTGGTGTGGGGCTAGGTGAAGACAGTGGTAGGAGTTAAGTGGTGGGAGAGCCCTAACAAAGGGGCAGTTAAAAGCATTATTGACTGGGTCAGTTGCACCTGGTACCTCAGGGAAATGTCAGAGATATGGGTTCAGGGGCTTTGGGATTCAGGTTCCAAAGACATGGTTTTTTCCTTCTAGGGGTCCAGATCCCATCCCCATCAATCCCCTTTATGTTTTGTCTTCCTTGTCTTGTTTTCTTATTTTTGTATCCCCATCACTTAGCACAGTGCCTGGCATATAGTAAATACTTAATAAATGTTCTATGTATCCGTCTCTAGCTGCATTCCAAGTCCTAAAACTCAGTGGAATGGGTCTCTCTCTCTTTCCTGGTGGAGACCAATGTGTTATACCTGTGTGAGGAGGAAGGTGGAGTTGTAGAGGAAGGAAAAAAGAGAGCTCTTATCTCTTGAATCCCTCCAGTCTCTTCAGTCACTTTGGGTGCTTCTGTCTGCCAGCTTCAAGGGAAAAGATGAGCAATGCCAACTCTACTTCAGGTTGCTGGGAAGAAGCCAACATGAGAGGAGCTAGCAGTCCCTATCCTGTCCCTATCCAGTTTGTTACTGTTTCCCCTTAGGTGAGATAGAAGACCATCTCTTGGTTGAGCTGAGTTGCCTTTCTCCCCAGAGGGAAAGCTGCCTCACTCTGGATTGGCTGGTATATATTCTCTCTGGTATGCTTTCTCTGATTTGTTTTGCTTTAGACTTGGATAAATAAATTTCTTTGCTACTTGCTGTTTGTGTTCCTTATGGATCTGGTATTTGGTGGGATGGGAATCAAACCTTGGGTCCTCTTTCTCCATTGATGAAATAGCAATCTAAAGTTTAGCTTAAACCTGAAAACTACATCTTCTAGACTAATGATGTTTAAGGAAGCAGGTAACAGTAATTCTAGACCAGTTCTCCCTCTCTTTGAGAAGAGCAGAGGAGTCAGTCTCTACCCTACACTTCCTTCTTCTTCTCCTGATACAGAGAGAATCCTTTCAACAATCTCTCAGAGAAGGGGGAGGGGTGGAGTGAGACTGGACAAGAGGCTAGAGATGTCTCTTCTACCTCCCTTTGAGTCATGCAGTATACTTTCTTGCTACGTTTGGGAGATTGCTTTGCTACGTTTCTTCTATTGCTAAAAAAAGTTCCTACTTTCAATGAGCATACATTCCAGTGAGAAAAACAGCATGTAAATAGCTAGGTCTAGATACATTAAAAACACCTAGAGTATAAATGAAGGGTTATTAGCAACTGGGGGACCAGGAAAAACCTCCTGCAAAAGGTAGCACTACAATCGAGTCTTGAAAGAAACCAAGAGGAAGAGGTGAGGGGCCAGAACATTCCAGGAATAGAGTTAACAGATGCACAGACATGGCGACAAGAGATATCAATAACGATGATGATGGTGGTGATAACACTCATGGGAGGTGTTATATTCAAGGAAATGCAAGTATATTACTGAAGCTGGAGGGAGTTCATGGAGGAAAGTAACATGTGAAACAAGAAATATAGGAAGGGGCCAGGTTATGATGAGCTTGAAATGCCAGGCAGAGGACTTTTACATTTTTATCCCTCAGGAAATGGGGAGCTACAGAAACTCATTGATCAAGGGAGATAACATGATCATACCTATACTTGAGAAAAAAATCACCTTGTCACCTGAATGGAGATAGACTTGAAACAAAGTAACCAGTTACAGGACTATTAAAGCAGCCCTGGTGACAGGTAATAAATAGCCAAACTATGGTAGTTACCACATGAATGAAGGGGATGTATATGAGAGATGTGAAAATAGCAACAATATGTTTAGCAATGGATTGGACTTTTTTGAATAAGTGATAAAGAAAAGTCAAGGATGACACAAAGTTGAGAGCCTGAGTGCTTGTGAATAATAGGGAAGCATGGAGGAAGTGTTTATGTGGAAAGAAAATGGGATCTGTATTGGAAATATTGGGTTTGAGATGCCCAAGGACATCTAATTCAAGATGTACAAGAGAAAGTTGGAGATAAGTGACTATCTCAGGAAAGAGACTAGGGCTGGATACATGAATATGGGAATAATCTGCAGAGAGGTGATAGTTAAACTCTTCGGAGTGGATGAAATCAACAGAACCATGGTGATAGCAGGTGTGACATGGATAAAGAATAAGCAAAGAAGACTGAGAAAGAAGGGTCAGAGAGACAGGAGAAGCACCAGAAGAAAGTAATGTCATGAAAACCTAGAGAGGAAGAGAGTATCCAGAAGGATGAGAGGATAATTGTATCACATGCTGGAGAGAGATCAACAATATCTGGACTGAGATAAGGCCTTTGGTAACTAGAAACCATTGGTACCTTTGGAGAGGGCAGTTTTAGTTGAACGATGAGGCTGGGGAGCAGATTACAGAGAGGTTGTAAGATAGAGGAAAGGAAATAGAAGCACCAAAAAGTTTAGCCACAAAGAAGAGAGATATGGAATAATAGCCAGTGGGGATGGTCAGATCAAGTAAAGATTAATCAAGCATCAAGGACAAAGCCAGTAGCTAGCAAAAAGTTGAAGATAAGAGGGAAAATGAGGAGAAAAGTGGGGGCAATTTGCTGGACAGGTCTGGAAGTGACCTGGAAGAGTTGTCCACAGCAAAGAGGATGGCCACCCTTTTATTCAAAATTAGAGTGAAAGGGGATAAGGAATGATGTCTGAATGAAAGGAGGAAGAGAAACTCTTTGTAAATGTACTAAATTGTTTTTTGTGAAGTATAATGCAAGATTTTCAGCTGAGAGGTTGGGTTTAGAGTTAAGAAGGGCTATGGGAAACTTGAGGAGAGATGAAGTTTGAAATAGAAATGATAGAATAGTAGAAAATGAAACAGCAAATTGAGTAGTCAGGAATAGAATGTTTGCCTTCCCTATTGACGGCCCAGTTTGAGTTTACATAAATTAAATTTATAGTGGGCTTAGCATGTTTATATGACTTCTTTCTACCTAGTTCATTAGCATTTGAAAAAAAATAAAGGAGGCAGAGGATAAGAGTAATCCAGGACTGGGGTTTGGTAAGACATAATCAGTGATGTGACAAAGGATCAGGGGATTCTAGGATAGACAAAAATGTGGAGTTAACTTGCTTTACCACAGAATGCATATAATTAAGGGAGGGAGGTTTAACTCATATAGGGGTGATAACTTGGAAAAGAACTGAGGAGTGTGGAGGTCAGAATGTGAATGAAGAACAGGGTTAGGGATTGTACAACATAAGGAAATATGGAATAATAAGAAGTTATGGCAAAAGGATTTCAGGATTCTCAAACAAGGAAAAAGACCACTTGTGGCTATCTATTAAACCCCCACTATAAGCTGTGCTAGGCACTGGGGATATAAGTACAAAGAATGAAATAATCCCTGTCCTCAAGGAGCTTAAATTCTGATGAAGGAAGAAACAAATATTTATTTAAGCATATACAGCATAAATATGAGGTGAAAATAGACATATGCAAAGTAATTAAATGCAAGATAGTTTAGGAAGGATGGCACTAGCAATTGAGTTATGGGGGAAGAACAGGGAAACTTCAAAGAAACAGATGGCAAAAAACTCGTTGAATTGGATATGGATCCTCATACGAAGATCTGGTAGTAGTTCTCCTTTGCTCAAAGACCTTCATTCCCTACTGCCTTTTGAATAAAATTCAGATCCTTTTGCCTGGCATTTTAGGCCCTTCATAATCAGGAGGTACCTTCCCTTTTCATTATTTTTTTCTCATTTATTCCTTTACATGCATGCCAAACTGCACTGCTATCTCTTCCCCCAAAATGTGCCCTGTGCACTTTCCCATCTTTATGTCTTTGTTTATTCCCAGAATGATCCTGAACTATACCCAGCATCCCCTTTATTCTTCTCTTTTTTATTGCATTCCTAATCACCCCTTACAGTCAAATCAAATGTCAACTCTTTAGTGAAGTCTTCTTTGATGTCTCTAGATTGTAACAAGAAATTCTGATACTGTACATAATATTATATTTTATCAGGAGGAAGGATATCATGGATGAGATGCTGAGAAGGAACACAGGCATTCAAGGATCACTAGTCAGGCATTTAATTACTCAGATATATAAAAATATAAAGCCACCCAGCCCTTCAGTCCCATGAGTAGTCGCAGGCAGTGGTAAAAGTGTGCTGTGGGATGTGTACCCAGTTAATGGTGTAGAACTCTGGGTCTTTGTCCTTATATCTGATGGTTATTGAAGCACAGATCCACAGGGCCAGGAAGGACACCTTAGAAGCAGTCAATCAGTGAGTGACTAGACTGCCTCACCTCTCTCTCCTTTATCAACCACAAAGGTGTTGTGATTGGGAAAGGTTGCTAAACTGTTTATTATTAGGAGAGCTTTACTTTCATTTGCTATTGTTATTTTGTTATTCAGTCATTTTTCAGTTGTGTCCTACTCTTTCTGACCCCATTTGGGGTTTCCTTGGCAAAGATACTAGAAGTGGTTTGCCATTTCCTTCTCCATGAATTATATCTGCCCCCCCTTAAATATTATTAATCTAAGGGATGTAGTTTTATGGTTCAGGATAAACTCCTGATCACTATTTCCTTTTTTATTTTTTTTTTAATTTTTTAATTTTATTTTTTTATTTAAACAAATGCTTTATTAACTCCTGTTTTACATCATTCATTTCCACCAGATTTTGAGTTACAATTTTTCCCCCATTTTTCCCCTACCCACCCTCCCAGAATAGCAGTCCCACAAGATATCGCTTCCTCCATCTTGCTCTCTCCCATATCTTCTCCCTTACCCCCTTCTACTTTTCCATTAGAGAAAGGTGAATCTCTGTGCCCTGATGCCTGTACATCTTATCTCCCAATTACATGCAAAAGAGCATTAATAATAGTATTTATGTATATTTGAAACATTTAATTTTAAGACCTCAAATTTCAGATCCATTCCCTTCCTCCCTTGTCACCCATTCCCTCTGGGAAGATAAGTAATTCAGTATGTGTTGTACATGTATAGCTATGCAAAACATTACCATAGTAGATATATTGTACAAGGCTGCTTATAATTCCTTCCTACCCATCCCACCCCCCCACCTGGTCCATTCCCTACTTGATCCTGTCCCTCTTCTATAGTGGGTACTTCCAACCTCCCCTCTCCCCAAGAATGCCCTCCCATCCATCATCCCTCCTCTCATCCCCCTTCCCCCTATTCTGCTGCAGGTTGAGATATCCCATTTAGTATGCATGTCATTCTCTCCCTGAGCCAAATTCAATGAGAATGTGGTTTTGCCTTTTTGCCTTCCTATTCTTCCCCTCCTCTGCAGCCACTTCCCCTTGCTTCTTCTACATGAGATAGTTTACCCTACCCTGTCTCTCCCCATCTCCTCTTGTCACTTTCCTTTCTCACCTCTTAACTTCATCCCTTAAGTATCATCCCTTCCCACCAAATTCAACCTATGCCCTCTATCCATGTATAACTGTAAACATATATACACATATTCACATATGTATTCATGTGACCATATACCCTTCTGCCATTATTTTCATACTGAGAAGGATTTCATCAGTCACAGTTATTGTTTTTCCATGTAGGAATGTAAATAGGTTAACTTTGATAAGTTCCTTTTGATTTCTTTTCCCTGATTACCTACTCAGGTGTCTCTTGCTTCTTGTGTCTGGATGTCAAATTTTCTATTCAATTCTGGTTTTTTCCTCAAGAATGCTTGAAAGTCCTCTATTCCACTGAATGACCATATTTTCCCCTGAAACAAAATACTCAGTTTTGCTGGGTAGGTGACCCTTGGGTTCATTCCCAGTTCTTTTGCCCTCTGGAATATCATATTCCATGCCCTTCGATCCCTCAGTGTAGAAGCTGCCAGGTCCTGGGCTATTCTGATTGTGTTTCCACAATATTGAAATTGTTTCTTCCTGGCTGCTTGTAGTATTTTCTCCTTGATCTGGGGATTCTGGAACCTGGCTATAATATTCCTGGGAGTTTTCTTTTTGGGATCTTTTTCAGGGGGTGATCTGTGGATTCTTTCAACCTCTATTTTGCCCTCTGGATCTAAAACATCAGGGCAGTTTTCCTTGAGAATTTCTTGAAGGGTGATTTCTAGGTTCTTTCTTTGATCATGGCTTTCAGGTAGTCCAATAATTTTTAAATTATCTCTCCTGGATCTATTTTCCAGGTCAGTGGTTTTTCCCATGAGATATTTCACATTGCCTTCTATTCTTTCATTTGTTTAGATCTGCTTAACAGCATCTTGATTTCTCATAAAGTCATTAGCTTCCATTTGCTCCAGTCTAACTCTGAAGGAATGAATCTCCTCAGTGAACTTTGAGATTCTTTTTCCATCTGGCAAATTCGACTTTTTAAGGCATTCTTCTCCTCATTGCCCTTTTGGGCCTCCTTTGCCATTTGAGTTAGTCTATTTTTTAAGGTGTTGTTTTCCTCAGTCAGGCTGTTGACCCTCATTTCATACTTTTCCTGCATCCTTCTCATTTCTCTTTCCAATTTTTCCTCCACTTCTCTTATTTGATTTTTAAAGTCCTTCTTAAGGTCCTTTATGGCCTGTAACCCACTCAGATTTTCCTTTGGGGCTTTTGGAGCAGGATTTCTGACCTCACGGTCCTCTGACTGTTCCATGCTTCGATCCTCTTTGCCCCCAAAATAGGAGTCTAATGTTGCATTTTTCTGTTTATTTTGTTTCCTTTGCCTTGGCATGTTGCCACTTAATTACTTGACTTTTGGGCTTGTTGGCACAGTAGAACTCTGCCACCAGACAGGGGAGCTTCGTCCGAAACGTGTTGGGGGACAACTTCCGTTTCTGGCAAGCTGGAAACCTGCCCTACGACCTCCCCCCCAGACCACAATCCAGATCCAGGGAGGTTAAAGCAAGAGCGATTAACCCCACCCCCCCACCCTGAGACTGATAGCTGGATCTCCCTACCGTTCACAGGCCAGGAGCTGGAGCCACCACTGAAAACTGCAAAATGGCGTGTCTCCTCAGTGGCTTCTAGCCCCCAGGGGAGGCAGCCAACTCGTTCCCCAAATACTGGTCCCAAAGTCCATAGGACACTAACCTCTCACTTTGTCGTAGGCATGTCTGTGTTGACCATTCTGGAATCGCCACAGCTGCTGGTGTTCTGGGGTCCCTCCAGCTGTCTGCTGGCCTGGCCACCCTGGGGCTAAAACCATGGCTCACAAAGACCTGGGCTCACCTCTCCGGGGCTGGGCTGCCGGCTCCAAGAGCACTGTGCTGGTCCTTCCTGCAGGGCTGCTGGGCTGTCCTCAGCAGGAAGTTAGCTTCTCTGTGTTGTTCTGTGGGTGCTGGGGCTCCAGAAGTTGTTCAGAGTCCCCTTTTACATAGTTTGGAGGTAATCTTCGGGGAGAGAGCCTTGGACGTGCTGTTTCTACTCTGCCATCTTCTGATCACTGTTTCCTAATGGGAAAAGGAGGAGCCCAGGTTTTATACCCAAGGCTTGACTTACTTCGTACCACATGCCAGTTCTACAATGATCACACATAGGAAAGAGTAAAGAAATTCATTTATTCAAGTTGATAGTGAAACAATCATAAAAATATATACTAGGCAATACAGAAAGAAGGAGCTTGCAAATTTATAGCAAGGCAAATCATTTTAATGGAGAGAGTCTCAGATTCACACAAATGAAAATTTCCCTAATATCTCTAGCATAGCAAGCTGAGAATAAGGACATGATCATGGTTCTGTATGTCCACAAGTTTTGTTTCTTCAGCAACCTGAGAAGAGGTTGGCATTGCCCCACTTCTTACATGAAGCTGGAAGAACCCAGAGTGATCAAAAGCCCAAAAAAAGAATATATCTTCTCTCCTCAATCTCCACCCCCACCCCTCACACAATGGCAGTGCTTTGATCTCCATCATGAAGGAGAAAGTCCTATACCATTTGACATTAGGACCCTATAAACCAGCTATTAAGTACATAGGAACTTCCTGGCAAGTAGATGAGTCAATAAGTCATCCAACACAAAGTCACTTTTGGAAACTAGGCTATTCTCACACATACTTCTCTAAAATACTTATCATGTATTATAATTATTTAGCACTTCAGTCATCTGATTAAATGACTATTTAGGTACTGGTATACAATGACAAAAATGAAAGTCCCTGCCCTTAAGAAGGTTACAGTCTGTCACACACATACACACACATACACACATATACATTATATGTATATATATATATATATATATATAGATAGATAGATAGATAGATAGATAGATAGATATGTAAATATAGAATATATGCAAAACAAATTCAGAGTATTTAGAGAAGGAAAGGCACTAGCAGCTTAATCAAGAAGAATGATGTAGAAGATGGTACTTGAGCAAAATTTGGAAGAAAACCAGGGATTCCAAAAGGCAGAGGTAAGAAGTGAAAGAATGCACTGGTTAGCCTGAGTTCAGGCACAAAGGTAGGAAAGGGAGTGTCATGTGAGGAATGAATGGGGAATAGCAAAAAAGCAGTTTGGCTGCTTTACAGAGTTCAGGAAGTAGGAATGATCAGTGGCAGGTTGTGAAAGGCTTTAAATTCCAAACAGAAGGATTTTTATATGATCCTAAGGACAGCAGAGGGCCTTTGTAGTTTTATCCAGTAGAGCAATGACATGGTCAGACTTGTGCTTAAGGAAAATAATTTGTCAGCTATGATGAATCAAGAAAGCAAAAGACTTAAGGCAGAGGGACCAATTAGAACACTATTGCATCATCTCTAGAAGAGAAGGCCTGACCTGAGGTAGTGGCCATTATGAAAGAAAAGGGGTGAGATCCAGGAAAGGTCATAGGGGTAGAATCAGTAAGATTTGGTAACTAAATAAATTGATGGGATGACAGAGAGTGAGAATTCATAAATAATGCCAAAGTTTCTTGAGATCTCTCCAAAATAAGGAGTTTGAAATGTTCGATAAGCAGTTGGTGATATAGGACTAGGATTCAAGAGAAATTAGGGCTGAATATATAAATCTGGAAGTCATCTTCATTGGGATGATTATTAAATCCATGGGAGGAGATTGAGTCAGCAAGTGAGAACATACAGAGAAAAGAGAAGAGGGCCCCACACAGAGCTTTGGGGTATACACAAATTTAGGGACTGTAATATTGATGATAAAGCAGCAAAGTAAACTGAGGAGTCAGACAGGTAAGAGAATAGCCAGAAAAAAAGACATCACAAAATTAAATAATAATTTTAAAGCAAGAGAAGACAGTATTGGAGGGAGCAGGTAGTCAACAATGTAGATTGCTGCATAGAGGATTTTTTTAAAAAAAGAATGGGACTAGAGAAAAGGTCATTCAATTTGGCAATTAAGGGATCATTGACAACTTTGCTGTACAAAGGTTTAAAAAAAGAATTAGAGTAGAAAAAAGGCCATTAGATTTGGTAATTAAGGGATCATTGACAATTTTGGAGAGATTATTTCCATTTGAGTGATGATCAGACTGAAGTGTGTTACAAACCCTTTCCTCTCAACAACCCTGTGAGATAGTTAATGCAAGTATCAATATTCCCATTTTAAAGACTAGAGAACTGGCCTGGACACATTAAATGTCCTTGTCAGCTCTAAATCTTGTTAACCCTATCATTTGCCCAAGATCACAGAAACATTAAGTATCTGTGCTAGCACTGAATCCAGGGATCCTGATTTCATAGGGGAAGTAGTAGAGAGCATGGATACAGATATCAAGTCTTAGGTCCCACAGAAGACAAGGTTACAATTTAAGAGGGAGATAACCAATATACAGATAATACAAAGTAGGTCATGATAAGGGCATAAATAAGTAGGAGGTGTTTTTCATTGACATGTGTCAGTTCTGTTATTGAGACAGTCAGCTCTCTGAGGGCAGAGAAGATGTATTATTTTATCTGAATAATCTATATGCCAGCACCTGGTCCAATGGTGGCACAGTGTATAGAGCTTTTGGGGTCAAGAAGACCTGAGTTCAAATTTTACCTCAGATATTAACTAGCTATGTGACTCCAGAAAAGTTACTTAACCTCTGCCTACCTTAATCTCTTCATCTATAAAATAGCTACCTCCCAGAATTTTAAGTATCAAATGAGTTAATACTTGTAAAGTGCTATATAAAATCTATTTATAGTAGTAGTAGGTTCCTAGTAAATATTTATTAAATGAATGAACATTGAATTTTTAAAACCTAAAAGGAATTCAATTAATCTCATTTTTCACTCTCTACCTTCTAGATAGATTCCTTCCTCCAAACACTTAAAGTGTTACTTTGTACCTATCTTGTGAATTTACCACATTTTGCATTATATTATAGTTTTTTTGAGTAAATGTCATCTTAACTATGGGATAATTTCCTACCACATACTCTGGTATGTAGTGAACAATGAATGAATTATTTACCTATGCATCCCCTTGGAGCATTACACAGGGCCATGTACAAATCCTGCACTGAAATTACAATTCCAGATAAGCAAAATATAGAAACAGGATAGAAACTCAGCTATGTGGCATAAAGGCTTACTTCTCCTTATGCTGCTCTTAATGGAAATATCCATAAAAAACAGAGCCATACTCTGGTAGTGAACCTAGTGAACCAAGAAAAAGTTACCAATAGTATTTGTATTCTTTTTTATGTTTTATCCTTGAGGTAAGTTTCTTTTTTCTATTTTTATTTTTTAATCAAGTGCTTTATTAACTTCTAATTTATATCATTCATTTCCGCAAGATTTTGAGTTACAAATTTTTTCCCCATTTTTCCCATACCCACCACCCCAAAATAGTGATTCCACTGGATATCCCCTCCTCCAATCTGCTCTCTCCCACGTCTTCTCACATACCCCCTCTGACTTTCCAGTAGGTCACGGTGGATCTCTATGCCCCAGTGCCTGTTTATCTTATTTCCCAGTTAAATATAAATATATATATATATATATTAGATATTTGATTTTAAAACTTTGAATTCCAGATTCATTCCCTTCCTCCCTTGTCACCCACCATTACTGGGAAGAAAAGCAATTCAATATATGTTGTACCTGTGTAGCTATGCAAAACATTTCCATAGTAGATATATTGTGAAAGACTGACTATATTTCCCTCCCTCCTATCCCACCTCCTACTTGTTCTATTCTCTACTTTGATCCTGTCCCTTTTCAAAAGTGGGTGCTTCAAACTTCCCTCCCCCCAGCCTGCCCTCCCTTCCATCATCCCCCCTCTCATTCCCTTCCCCCCTACTCTTCTGTAGGGTGAGATACCCTATTTAGTGTGTATGTCATTCCCTCCCTAAGCCAAATTCAATGAGAATAAGGTTGAATTTGCCTTTTGCCTTCCTGTTCTTCCCCTCCATTATAACCATTTTCCCTTGCCTCTTCTATATGAAATAAGTTTACCCCATTCTGTCTCTCCCCATCTCCTCTCATCATATTCCTCTCTCACCTCTTAATTTCACCTTTTAAGTACCATCCTTTCCCATTAAATTTGTCCCGTGCCCTCTATCTATGTATACCTGTAAACATATATACACACATTCACATATGTATTCATACACCCATATACCCTCCAATATAGACTTATATGTGTATATGTGTGTGTGTTTGTGTGTATATATACATTTCTATTCCCTTCAATTATTCTCATACTGGGAAAAGTTTCATAAGTTATAATTATCATTTTTCCATGTAGGAAAGTAAATAGTTCAACTTTGATAAGTTCCTTATGATTTATTTTCACTGTTTACCTTCTCATGCTTCTCTTGCTTCTTGTATCTGAATGTCAAATTTTCTATTCAACTCTGGTTTTTTCATCAAGAATCCTTGAAAGTCTTCTTTTCCACTGAATGACCATATTTTCCCCTGAAACATGATACTCAGTTTTGCTGGTTAAGTGATTCTTGGTTTTAATCCCAGCTCCTTTGACCTCTGGAATATCATATCCCAAGCCCTTCAATCCCTCAGTGTAGAAGCTGCCAGATCCTGTGCTATCCTGATTGTGTTTCCACAATATTCAAATTGTTTCTTCCTGGCTGTTTGTAATATTTTCTCCTTGATCTGGGAATTCTGGAACCTGGTTATAATATTCCTAGGAGTTTTCTTTTGGGGATCTTTTTCAGGAGGTGATTGGTGGATTCTTTCAACCTCTATTTTGTCCTCTGGTTCTAAAACATCAGGGCAATTTTTCTTGAGAATGATGATGAGAGGATGATTTCTAGGTTCTTTTTATGATCATGGCTTTTAGGTAGTCCAATAGTTTTAAAATTATCTCTCTTAGATCTATTTTCCAGGTTAGTGGTTTTTCCCATGACATAGTTCACATTACCTTCTATTTATTATTCATTTGTTTGGATCTCTTTAATAGTATCTTGATTTCTCATAAAGTCACTAGCTTCCATTTGCTCCAGTCTAATTCTGAAAGAATGATTCTCTTCAGTGGGCTTTTGAGATACTTTTTCCATCTGGCAAATTTGGTTTTTTAAGGCATTCTTCTCCTCATTGCCTTTTTGAGCCTCTATTGCCATTTGAGTTAGTCTATTTTTTAAGGTGTTATTTTCCTCAATCGGGCTGTTGACTCTCCTTTCATAATTTTCTTTCATTGTTTTCATTTCTCTTCCCAATTTTTCATCCACTTCTCTTATCTACTTCTTAAGGTCCTCTATGGCCTGTAACCAGCTTGTATTTTCATTTGGGGCTTTTGGTGCAGGATTTCTGACCTCACAGTCCTCCTTCTGTTCCATGCTTCAATCCTCTTTGCCCCCAAAATAGGAGTCTAATGTTGAATTTTTCTGTCTATTTTGTTTCCTTTGCCTAGGCATGTTGCCACTCAATTACTTGACTTTTGCGCTTGTTGCCACAGTAGGACTCTGCCACCAGATGGGGGAGCTTTGTTCCAAATGCTGGCATTTTCTCAGCTACTGAAGGTATAAGTTGGGTGACCTCTCTGAGGCCTCCACATGCTCTGGCAAGCTGGTCACACACCCCAGGACCTCTACCCTAGACCACAATCCAGATCCAAGAAGGTTAAAGCAAGAGCAATTACTCCTCAGTCTGGTCACTTGGCCCCCCTACAATCTGCAGTCCAGGAGCTGAAGCTGCCACTTGGAAGTGACTGTGCCTGGTACCTCAGTGGCTTCTCCCTCTGGGGGCAAAGGCAAACTGCACTCCCAACTACTGGATCCCAAAGTCCACACTGCACTTACCTCTCACTTTGTCCTTAGCATCTATGTGTTGATAATTCTGGAAACTGCCACAACTGCTGGTGATCTGAAGTCCCTCCAGCCAGTGGCTGGTCAGGCTGCCCTGGGGCTAAGACCTCCAGCTCAAGCAGGGCTGGGGTCAGCTCCAAGAGTGTTGTGCTGGCTGATTCCTGCCAGCCTGCTATGCTGTCCTCAGCAGGAGGCTAGCTTCTCTGTGTCATTTTGTGGGTTCTGTAGCTCCAAAGTTTGTTCAGAGTCACCTTTTACATGGATTGGAGGAGGTGGGAGCCAGAGCCATGTGGAGGTCATGTTTCTACTCTGCCCTCTTGACTCTTGTATTCTTTTTAAGAAAATTATCTTTTGTTTGTACACCACCTCAATTTTCAAGTCTTTCTCTCTTCCTCACTTACCAGAAGGGTAGGGGGCACATCCCTTGTAACAAAAAAATTTTTAGAGAGTTAAAAAAAACACCCCAAACAATTCACTGTAACTCTGGTTTCAAGCCTGAGGTATTTTGCATGATGCTTAGGCATGACTCTACAGCAGATTGGAAGTGAGAATGATAATTCACCTTGTCTGCATGGGGGCAGAGTTGACCCTAGAACAGGGAAACCTGCGACCTCAAGGTCACATGTGGCACTCCAAGTCCTCAAGTGTGGCCCTTTGATATCCAATGAAGTTTTAATTCAAAGGGCTGCACTTGAGGACTTAGAGGGCCACATATGGCCTTGAGACTGCAGCTTTCCTGCCCTTGCCCTAGAATTTTGGAGTGGTAAGACATTCTTCATTCCTACTGAGAGAAAGGGAGACACACACACACACACACACACACACACACACACACACACACAGAAAGAGAGAGAGAGAAACAGAGATAGACAAAGACAGACAGAGAGAGAGACAGAGAGAAACACAGAGAGAGCCAGAGAGACACAGAGATAGAGAGAAAGAGACTGTAAAAATGGTAGACTTTGCTGTGGCACACACAGGCATAAAACAAATTATCATTCTCTCTTATGACTTTGGGGAGTTATAACTAAGCAACATAACAAATAACTCTGGCTTGAATCTAGGATTACATCAGCAAAACTAACTAAAATATTAACTGGGTATGGCAGTATATGCAGTGTTCTCCATTTCAGTAATACAAAAGAGTGAGGTATATTCTCTCATCTTTTCTTCAGGGTCAAAACTGGTCAACATGTCATTCATTCAGTTTTAATTTTTTATTCTTTCCATTGACATTGTCTCAGTATGACTTATGACACAATAACATTCCATATGTATCACAGTTTATTCAGTCATTCCCCAATTGATGGGCATCTACTTTGTTTTCAGTTCTTGGCTTCTGCAAGAAGTACCACCATAAATATTTTGGTGCAACCTTTCTTTCTTTCTTTGACACTTGCAATCAATCCGTCATCAATCAAAAGGCATTTGTTAAGTGCCCATTACATACTATGCATCTAAAATACAAATACAATAAGAAAGAAAAACAGTCCTTTTCCCGGAGAAGCTTGCATTCTAATGGGTGAAGAAAGGAGAACTGAAGGAGTGGGAGGTTGGGAAGAGGGTTTGAAAGTCCTTGCATCAGGAGGAGCATGATAAAGTCCTGTGGCAATGAGTAACAGCCTGCCTGGAGAGGCAGCAAGCCCTTGGGGTATATGCTCCTCAGGGTAGTATGACTTCTGGATCTATTTAGAGCTGTCCCTGAGTTAGACTAAGCCTTTGGTAGTTTAGGTTTGATATTGGAACAATATGAGACACTAGCAGGTTATTCAATTGTTAACAAAAAGAGAGACTTAGCTATAAGAAGAGAAGGATATTTAAAATGAGAGGCACTGAAGACTTTTCAAGTTAGTTCAACTAAGCCAATCTTCTTTTCGTAAGTTACTAATTATGATCCAACCTCCAAATGTCAGCATGCCCAGGAGCTCTTCCTGGATCTTGGTACTATGGAGATGAAGTAACATCATTTGTCTGAGCCTCTAGTCCCCTAAAACCAACTAAGTCCCCAGGAATGTCTCAGTACTTCTAATGAAAAATTAGCCTTTACTTTTAATGAAAAATTAGCCTGATTCATACAGGAAGAGGAGTTAGAATACTGTGCCTACCATAAGGTCAAAGAGCATAAACTTTTTTAGTAATTTTAGCATAATTCCAGACTGCTTTCTAAAATGGTCAAACTAATTTACAACTCAACCAATCAGTCATGCACTTGTCTTGTCCTGAGATTTTTCATCACCGTCAATAATGACCTTAGTTTATTTACTAATGGAATTATTCTATCTTTTTATGTACAAAGTATGTTTTGTTCAGTTTTCCAAGGTGCAGTACAATAATACTGTAACTCACATTTATAAAGCACTGAAAGGATTCAAACTATTTTCCTTATAATAACCCTATTACATAGTTAAAGCAAGTATTGTAGGTAGGGCCCCATTTTACACTTAGGTTCAATGAGCCAGGCTAGGAAATTTCAAAGCCAGGATTAGGCATTTAAATTAAGCAAGGCAAAGTAAACATTGCTGAACTGTGGTATTATGAATTTGAAAATGCCAAAATAAAAAATGTAAATGATAATTTTTGAAAAGTCACTTTCCTGTTCTGTGGTTTGTTTCAAGGTTTATGTTTTTACATTTTTTTTTTTTTAAAGCAATTGGGGTTAAGTAACTTGCTCAAGGTTACACGGCTAGTCATTATTTATGAGTGGGTGCTCATTTTCTGAGGCCGGATCTGATCTCGGGTCATCCCAACTCCGAGGCCGGCGCTCTTACTCACTGTGCCACCTAACCACCCCTTTAGGGCAACTGGGGTTAAGTAACTTGCCCAAGGTTACACGGCTAGGTTTTTTGTTTGTGTGGATTAAGTGTCAGCTGGCTCCGAACTCAGGCTGACTCCAGGGCCGGCACTCTATTCACTGCGCCACCTAGCTGCCCCAATGTTTTTACATTTTTATGTTCAGTTATTTCTGCAAGCTAGGGAAGGAATTCTATCTGCACCACGAATCTGGTGACTAGGCAAGATTTGGAAGGAAGTGGGTTGCCTTAAATTCTCTTAATTTAAAATAGTAATGGGGAACTTCTTTTTTAAAACACCAACATTTTAAAGGTGGAAAAATTGAGGGCCAAATACAAGAAAGAACAATTTAATTTAGTTATTGGTGAGGGGAAATTTTGAGACAAAAGTATATCTCAACCACTTCTAAAAACAGAAAGTGAAAATCTTTATTCAACAATAAAACAAATGCCCCCAGTTTCATATTATGGCCAAGTAAGACACATTGTGAGAAAGAAGGAAGAGGAAGAAAACCTTGGCAGAGAGAAGATTCTGTCCTGCCAACCAGAAGAATTGACACAGTTCTTCTCTAAAACCTTACAGAGACCACTCTATAGTCAATGACTAAAGGTGAACTGTAATATTAAAGTATCCTTAACACAGGTCCAGGGAAGTACTGGGAAATATTTCACAACCAGGCTTTCAAGGAGAAAAATGGATACCAACATTTTAAAGTTTAATCTTCATTATTTTAACACTTTCTCCACCACTTAGTTAACTCAACCATCAACAAAACAATAAACCAAGCCTTTATTTGTAGAGTTCACAAATTTCCTAGTTGTAAATGCTTATATTGAAAATGTAACAATTGAGTCTCATAAGCTGGCTAGGCCTGGGCTCCCCTGTGTCATTGTGTATCTTGATCTTTTTGTTGTTCAGTCGCTTTTCAGTGGTGTCCAAATAAATCTTCATAACCTCATTTGGGGTTTTCTTGGCAAAGATACTAGAGTGGTTTGCTGTTTCCTTCTCTAGCTCATTTTATAGATGACAAAAACTGAGGCAACAAGGTTAAGTGACTTGCCCAGGGTCATACAACTAGTAAGTGTCTGAGGCTGGGTTTGAACTCTGGAAAATGTCTTCCTAACTCCAGGCCCATCACGCTATCCACTGTGCCATCTATCTGCCCCATCTATATCTTTATATCATTTATATATCAAAGACAACAAGGTGGTACAGTAGATAAAGTGTGAGACCTGAAATCTGGAAGATTAGTTCATATCTGGACTAATCCCACGTGAGGATGAAATGAGATAATATTTGTAAAGTTCTATGTACATTTCTTGGCACGCAATTGGTGCTGTATAAATGCTTATTCCCTTTTCTGTTCACAGCTAAGACTCTGGAAACTATCCCCAATCTTATTTTTATGGACATAGTTGAGGAGGTTTTGTTTTTTTTTATAGTTTGATACTAGGTACATAAAGAAGAGCTTTATCTCCTCACTAACATAGCTAAAGCTCAAGCCCCAAAGTGAGAAGAGAGATGGTAGAACTTGGTAAAGTGGTAGGGCCCTGTTATGGGAATGAGAATCTGAAGATCTGCCCTGCCCCTTGGCCCTTTGATAGGCTTAAGTGACTCTGAGAACCGTCCTTGATTTGAAAATATACTCTGCCCCCTAATAGGTTGAATGTGGTCACATGGAGCCTGTGGAGGGAGGCTTGTTTTTCAGAAATGCCCACACCTTGGTACTTTGTGATTGGGCAGTGGGTCAAGAGGGTTGTGACATTCTCTGACCCAGGATAAGGCTATATATACCCTGATGTGAGGTTTTGCTTTGGGGCTCACTTATGGGAAGAGTTGTGTGATTTGGTCAGATGAGACTCTGGGCAGCTGTTGAGGCCCCTGGCTTTGAAAACCCAGATGTTGGTGCTTCCCTCTCTAGTAACTAACTAGGTATGGATGTAATGGTCAGACAGCTGGAAGCCTGTCTGCTGACCTGTTTCTCTGCTTGTAATTTCTGTTTGTATTCTCTGAAGTTCGGAGTGCTGACTTTTTCCCCTGAACTAGGTAAATGACATATGTTTGATTAAAGTAAGATTGTTAATCCATTTTGAGTTGTTTTTCTTTAGAGAAGCAGATCTAAGAACCTGTGCTAGCAGCAATCCTGGGGATGCTGAGTTGCTTGCTGCTACAGGCCCCTACTGAGGACTCCGGTCTTAAGAACCTAGTACTCAATGGCACAATAACTAATTACAGCTGAAAGACCAGAGAAGGGTATGTAGCAGCAACCTCAGAGAAGGTGAGTATTACCCACACTGAAGACTGGCAAGCAGTTCAGACTGAATCAGGTGTGAGCTTCTCCTGCTCCTGTACTCTGGTCACACGGGCCTTATGTGTGTGTTTCGCCATGCAGGTTCCCTTGGTATATACACTCTTCCCACTGATGTATTTTTGTTGTCCTAATACACAGGGCCCATTGGAAGTAGCCTAGAGGCCCATTGTGAGATTGTAAGATTGTGGGAGATGAAAGGGCCTTGAGTCCAACTCCTTCATTTTACAGATTAGGAAACTGAGGCCTGGTGAAGTTGAGCTTCTTGCCTCATAAATGTCTGGGGCAGGATTTGAACGTAGCTCTTCCTCACTTCAATCTACTGTGACATGGTGCTGTTTGTGGAGGCTTACCTACATCTCCCCTATTACATATTTATAGAAACATAATTAATATACAAGGTGTCCCAAAAGTCTCAGGGCAGTCTGAAGTGTTAATAGATGCACTAAGACTTTTGGGACACTTCATGTAATAGAATGTATACATAGTATGATGTGTTTTGCAAGTAAAATGTACATATATAGAATATATATTTACATATATAAACTCTCTACAGTACCTGGCACATTATAGGTGCTTAATATATGCTTGAATTATAAGGAAATTCCTATGTGGTGTTGAATAGCAGGAACTACTCAGGGAAGATTGTTTTCTTTTAGGAACTCAGGGTTCAAAAGAGGAGAGGAGATAGGTGCTGGAAGTAAAATCAGTTAAATTAAAAGCCAGGAGGAAACTTCAGAGCTAGAACTAGCATAGAGTGACTAGAGGTGTGCTCTATATGGAGGTGCTCCCACCACAAGGTCAAATATCAAAAGCTTTTTTACTTATTGTCTTAGCATGATTCTAAACTGCTTTCCAAAATGGTTGAACTAATCCACAGTTCAACCAATTAATGTCCATTGGTGACATCCTCTTCTAAAGAGATTTTTCATCAGCATCAATAACTTCCTTCTATTTCCCAGGTTGGCTCTAATCCCTTAGGGAACCTAGGCTGCCACTACCTAGGGTCCCATAGCCTTCATGCCCCAGAGCTGTCTCCCAAAGCTCCACCATGCTTCCTGGTACATTACCAATCCATAGTTAATGAGGTCTGGGCAGAGGCATGCTGCTGGCTCCCTCACCCTGTAATAAACACTCATTTATAAATTGGAGACCATGTCCTGTCACTTCCTGCCACAAAGGGTATTTGAGAGGCAAACATTTTGAAATTGTAAAGTACTAAATAAAATTGAGTTTTAATGTGTCACACCTTCAGCTGGCACTCAAAGACCTACTGTTCTAGGAAACAGAACAGGTTAAAAAAAAAAAGATAAAATATACCGGTTTGTAGAAAAAAAATGCCCAGTGTCATAAAAGTCAGTAAATATCCTTGCAGTTTATAGATGAACCTGAGAGGTCGTCTAGTCTAACCCAATCACTTGAGAGATGAGAAAATTTAAGTCTAGTGATGACTCAACTTGTCCAATATTCCACACAGCTAGTCAGGACATTAGACTTAGAGTGAGGCCACTGGGTTCAAGTCCTGGTCCTGCCATTCTTAGTGGTTCCAGGCAGCTTGGTGGAAGAGTGCTAGACTAGGAGTCAAGAAGACTTGAATTCAAATCCTGCCTCTGTGACCCTAGGCAAATCTCTTAACTCTCAGTTTTCTTCTCAGTAAAATGGTATAACTATAACTTAGGCTTGTGGTAAGGATCAAATGGGATAACAAGTGAAATGCTTTGCAAACTTAAAACCCTAGAGTAGTTATTATTACTGGAGAGGCAGTTAGTGGTTCAGAGAAAGGACTTGCATTTCCAATTCTAGAATCAAACTTCTGTAGTGCTCATATACTGCCTGTAGTACATACTTAGAGAAATGAGGAAAGGTGAGTGGGGACTATTTGCTTGGATCACATTCAATGTCAAACAATAAGTGCTGTACAATTAGAAACTCTTGAACTGAGAAAAAGTTATATTTCAGTCCTTAACATAGTGCCAATCACATAATAGGCGCTTAATAGATCCTTATTGTTCTTATTGTTGTATAGAATGGAACAATAAAGATGAATTACCATAGGTAATGGCTTGGTTACCAATTTTAACAATATGGTTAATTTCTGTTATTCTAAGACTTATTATCCAGACCTGTTTGAATAATATTAGATTATGTTGACATTAGTTGGACTTTGGACAACTGAAAGGGTGGTGCAGGAGATGAGAGGAACAGACAGAGTCAGGAAGATCTGAGTTGAAATCCTGTCTTATGCATTTATTAGCTAGATAACCCTGAGCTTTTCTATGCCTCCATTTCCTCACCTATAAAATGGGAATAATAATAGTTGATATCTGACAAGGTGATTGTGAGGATCAAATGAGAATACATATGTATAAGGCTTAACACACCTTAAAAGGGTTTTATCATTGACACTAGGAATTATCCTCTTGACTGGCATGGTCTTTGTAGGCATGAGAAGAATTTCTCATTTCCCTTTATCATTAATCTACCAACTGCAAATGAGTGTCAAAAGCTGACTTTTACATTTGTGAAATACAAGATATTTTTAGTTTTTAAATTTTGAATATTAAACTTTTAAAAAGACAATAATAACTTACATTTATATAATGCTTTAGAATTACAAACCACTTTATACTCATTACCTTGTTTGTTCACTATAGAAACTCTGAGAGGACAGTACCTTAAAGTATATACTTGCTGTGTCTACACATATCGAAACCCCTTACTACTTAATCTGTGGTCTTTGTAAGTAACTGTGGGCAAAAAAAAAAAAATTTAAAGATCTAGCAATTAGCCTGGTGGTGAGGAGCCTCTACCAACTTAGGGAGGGTGGTCTTTGATTAAATAGTATAAATCACTGGATGTATTCTCAAATATTTTCTACCTTGGCAGGATTTTACAGAACCTATACTCTGTTGACATTACCTATGAGAGGCCAAAGTCACCTCCATGCTACACAGGATGAGTTGGAAGGGACTTTGGTAGCCATCTAATTTAACTCATACCAGAAAAGAATTCCCAATTGTAACATGCCTGACACATGGTTCATATGGGCTCAGCTTGAAGACCTCAAATGAGGGAGGAAACCCCACCATCTCTTGAGGTAGCTATAATTTTTAGGTTTTTCCTGTCATCAAAACTAAATGTCTTTTGGCGCCTTCTACCCATTCCTCTTGGCTCTACAATGTGGACAGAATGTGAGGATCAGTCTAGTTTTAGGGGAGGGTGATGTAGGTAGTCTAAGTATTATTATCCTCATTTTATAGGTGGTCAAACTGAGACCCAGAGAGGTTCAGTTCCTCACTCAAGAGAACTTAATTGGTAGAGACTGCACTCAAACCCAGGTTTTCTGACCCCAAATCCAATTCTTTTTCCACTATACCATAATGTCTCTCTAGCTTCATAAAGTATCATATTCAATTTAGACTATAACATACCTTAAGTATGTATATAATGTTACATATATTATGTATATCCTAAGAAAACTTGCTTATAAGTATACACTCTGCCTCCCCCCCAAGCTAATTATTCCTTTTGGAGATAAATATACACGTGTAAGCTTTAACACATGTAACAAATGATGAAAACACTGAGCTGCTCACCTTCTGTACCATTCCAATGATTTAAAGGAATGTGGATGCTTTCAGAAATACTGTTATTTGTTTCCATTTTAAGCATGATGTATAGCTTAAACATCAACCTAAAAGGAAATAATTTGTTTTTGTTTTTCCATCCTGATGAGACTGTTATGTTTCCAAAAGCACAAATTCTATTTTCTCTTGGCCACCAAGGATTAATGATACATACAAAAGATCAGAATAATTCAATATTTTGTCTTCCAATTTTAGACCTCCACCAAGGTGTGATTATGAGACTTCCTCTGATGGGCTATGAGCATAAATTTTTGTGTAGCCTGCCTTTCATCATAGGACAGATCCAGGGGGTGTTCATAGCCTACTTGCAATAAATGGATTACCACAAGTAAAGCCTTGCAGGAAGAATCCTGAATTCTTTGATACTTGGATCACTTAACCATAGTGATTCAAGGAACCGGTTCACAATACATTCAGTATTGCTGTTAAATCATAACAGAAGTACTGGGGAGGGAAAAGAACTTTCCCCCAGGCTGAAGATTTGCTTAGGAGATACAGGTTCCCAGTGGGCCTCATTGGGGGGCAGGAGGAAAACCAATATAAAATCTGCCAGCTGGTAGAAGAAAGGAGGAGGGGGATTGGAAATTGGAAACCCTCCACCCAAATAGTGGGACAAATGTGGGAGCCTTCCTTTGACCCTTATTCAGAAAAGATTTGAAACCAACAGATCTCCAACAGAGAGCAGTACTGCTTTAAAAGCTGAGCTCCAGCCTTTTTCATTTCTACCTAATCACAAGAACCTACGGGACTAGTTGCTTCTATTTATCTGTGCTTCATGGTTTTCCAATCCATTTGTTTATTCAGTGATAATAACATCTAAACACCAAACAATTAGATCTCTTTCTTTATCTGATTTTGCAATTAAGACTGTCTGAAGAATTAAGATATCTGAAGCTAGTTATCTCAATGGATGCACAAATTTTATCAGCTGAAATAGATCGATATCACTGATTGCTCAGAGATTCAGATTCCTGATCCAGTTTGCTATCTAACAATCTCTAAGTCTTTGTTTAAAGAGTTCTTTTGTTTACAGAATTTGAGCACCACCTTTCATTTACAAATTTCAAATCTTACTTTTTTAAGAACCCTATACACCCAGATCACTTATTTTTCTCAGCCATGAAGGGTAGTAATCAAGCTTAGCTATGAACTGTTCAGTTCATCTAAATTTTAAGAACCAAAAACTCGATTCCAGAATAAAGCCTTTCTCCAGGACTAAAGTTTGCTAGGCTCTGCATTATGTCAAGCAGCAGTTTAGGAGGTCAGCCCAATGGAGAAAGAGAGACCTCTTCCTTCAGTCTAGGATTACAGGATGTTAGTGATCTCTTGAGATTGAGCTAAGTAAATTACTTCCTTGTTGTGCTAAATTGTCCTTTAATGTTTTGAAGAGAGATGATGTAGATAGCTTCCAATCTAATTCCTCTAAACAAAACATGAAAAAAAAAATGAAATCATGACTACCCAGAGCTAGGCTGAATGCCATGTGGCTATAGCTAAAGAATCAAGGAAATCCAGATAAGACAGATCTCAAGCATTGTAACCCAAGGTGACAAAAGAATGTACTGTTTAGCTGTTACTTCCAGTGGTTTAATTCCTGGAAGGGCAGTTTTTGAAAATTAATGCCTTGAATAATGTTTACATGTGTTTTGCTGCTAAACTGCATAATCTTTTGTAGATATCTCCTTTGATGGATAAGATTGAATCATAGAGCGCTGAGGTGTTCCTTAATCAGGGCTTGCCAAAAGGCTGTTGAGAAGGGGAAAGGAGATACACTTTGTTTTCTCCCTAGTGATTTGCAATCCCATTCTAATCCTCCATACCCTACAGTTATCATGAGCCTTAATTTAAGGGAAATCTAGCATACAACCTTGTTAGAAAAATAGTGAAGATTTCTGCTCAATAAGTAGCTCAACCAGGTAGAAAGTGATTCAATGTAATCTCAATTAAGATTCGATAATCTCAATAAAGACCATCCTGCAGACAAATTTTGTCTGACATTTTATATCTACTCATCCAGATTTGCAAAGGAAATAAGTTGCTTCTGTGAGGTTTACAGAGATGGTAATCAGATGTTTCCCCCAGAAACCTCCAGATTGCTTGATAAACAGAAGAAACTGTATGCAGCCGTATTTGAGCCAGAAGATGGCAGGAGAGCATCCGCTGTAATTTCTGTATATTATAGTTATATAGCTACGTTGAAAGATTTTCAAAATGAGCATGCCAAGTGGAACCAATTACACTTAAAGATATGAGTTGTTACAAAGCCAATGTAGGTGTTAAGAGGCTGGTTTCTGTAGTACCTTCCTTTCAAGGTATGTCCTCAGGGAGGAATTCTTCATCTCACACAAAGAGATGGGAAAGGTTTCGGAGGTCACCTAGTCAAACTGTACCTCAACAGGAATCTCTTTATCATCTCATTTTAGAGGTCATCCAGCCTTTCCTATATTCCCCTTTTCCTCCTCATCATTTTCCTTTCTTCCCCCTTTTCCTTTTTTCCTCCTTTCCTTACATTGGCATCTTAAGGTTTGAATATCCCCAACATCTGGTCTCTGGGCATCAGTATCATGTCACTGACATGACTGCAGACGACCATCATAGAAGCAATAACACATTGTCTTCCTCAAAAATCTAACATGATAAGAGTTTCCCACTGACATGGTTTATAGGACTGGAGCTGGAAGAGACCTTGGAGGTAATTTGTCACAACCTTATCTTTTTACAAATGAAGAAACTGAGGCCTAAGAGGTAAAATGACTTGGCCAAATGACAAAGGTGTTAGAGCTAGTTCTATAAGTATATTAAGTACTACAGGCAGTATATAAGTACTATAGAAATCTGATACTAGAATTGGAAAGATGTAAATGAAAGTCTTTTCTCTGAAGCAAACTGACCACATGGTCATGGGCAAGTCAGTTAACTTCTCAGTGATCCAAACAATTCCCTAAGTTACAGGTAAGTTGACAATCTGTATTGCTGGAATGAGTTCCCATAATGGGAGTTCCCTACATTTATGAAATAATAGATCTAGACCAAATAGATCTCTCTCTCTCTCTCTCTCTCTCTCTCTTTCTTTCTCTCTCTCTTTTTTTCTCTCTCTCTCCCTCTCTCTCTGTCTCTCTCCCCCTCTCCCTCTCTCTCTGTAAATATAAAAATGTGTACATGTATGTGTGCAAGCATAATTGCATATTATTTTTATCTAAACTTTTAATGTGGCTAGAAACTCCTACTAAGGGGCAAAGTATGTGTGAGAGGCAAGACTTGAACCCAGATTTTCCTGACTCTGAAACTAGCTTTTTATTCTTTAAACTACACTGTCCTTCCCCTCTCTAGTTCATCTTCCATGTAATTGCCAAAGTGATTTTCATAAAGCATATGTTTGACCATGTTGCTCCCCTATTCAATAAATTCTAGTGGCTCTCTATTACCTATACAATGAAATACATATTCCTCTATTTAGCATTTAAAGATAGACACAACCTGACTCCAACTGACCTTTCCACCCTTCTTAGACATGACTGAGCTCTGTGGTCCAGCCAAACTGACTTCCAAACTGACATCTCACATTTAAAACTATTATCCCCTATCTCTACTTTTTTGTACAGGCTGCCCCAGTCATATCATCTCCATCTTTACCTCTTAGAATCCCTGGTTTCCTTCAAAGCTTACTTCAGGTGTTACCTACTACATGAGGTCTTTCCTGATTCTCCTACGAGTTAAGTGAACTGAATGGGTAGAACTAACTGTCTGTGATTAGATCTCAACATCTCTTCCTATACAGTAAAGTAGTTCCAAAAACCGGCCCCCAAACTCTCTGCTTTTCCCTTTCATATCAGAGATGTCAGCAGAGAGCAACAGTTATTTCTGAAAGGCATAAAAGGCAAGGGTTGTTTTTCTCTCTTTGTAGTCATAGTACAGGGTAAGGTCATTTTGACCTCATTTCTTACCTAGCCTTAATCACTGAATGGGTGTTGCCTCAGACAAAGTGAGACCTGGGAAAGACCTTAGCTTAAAAAGGCCATGGTCTCCCATTGCATCCAGGGTCTTCTCCAGTTGGCCCGAACTATATCTTGCCACTGGACCCAGATGGCTATGGAGGAGAGAGTGAGGCTGGTGACTTTACACTGCTCTGCCTCACTTAAATCCAATTCACTTGCAAGATATCCCCCTTCTAATATCATTGGTCCTCTTCAAGAATGAAGGAAAAGCAACTATTTCTAGTGTCTCCTCATTCCACTATTAAGAGAAATAAATTCTGGAATTAGGAAATAGCTCCAGAATTCTACTGCTTAACATTTAGTGCTTTTCAATGTCCCTTTCAAATACCAAGTTCAAGGTTCAATTCAGATAGATACTTCCTATCCATCCTATTGCCCTGACCCAGCAGAGAACAGCTTTAGCAAGTGTGAGTGTTAGTGTCCTCTGTTCTATGAATTCTAGGTTTTTGTCAGAGGTTTACCTTATGACATCTCTTATGAAGTTCAGTTTTCTGTCTCCTAAAACAGTGAGGTGTTGAGATGATTCCTATTGCTGGTCATAATGCTCCCATTTTGCAGATAAGGAAAACTAAATCACAAAACATTTAGATGTCTGTTGAGAGCTGTTCTTTCCATCAGCTGTTTTGTGAGTTTTCATTTCATTTTATTTGAATTTTCTGAACTGTATTCATGCAAGCTAAGTTGGTGATGACCCATGAGGTGCTGTTAAGTAGTAAGCTTTCTTTATGGAGTGAAAAAGCCACAGAGATTAGAAATCTCCCAAAGTATACTCAGGTCCTTTATGCCATGGGAGGGCCTTCACAAAAGGACTAACTTTGAAGTTCTATTATTATATATTTCTAGAGTTATTAATTTCATAAGTATTTTATTAATATCTACTATGGGAAAAGTACTATGGTAAACACGGGGAGTAGGAACAAAAAAGTTTCTGCCTCTCAAGGACCTTCCATTTTATTGTCGAGATATAACATATACACAGATAAATACAAAACACATAAAGCTAAATATAATGTTATTTTATGGAAAGGTAATTAAATGGTGGTGGGGGTGAAGGGGAAAATCATTAAGGTTTCCTATGATACCTGAAGTACAACTTGAACAGAGTTAAGGATTTTTAGAGGTAGAGCTCAAGAGCATTTCAGACACAGAGGATGAACTGTGTAGATATGGAGGCAAGAAGCAAATAGCCCAGTTTGCCTAGAATGTAGATTGCATGGTGCAAGTAACCTGAATTAAACTAGGAAAGGTACTCGAAGAGCTTTAAATGCTAACAAATGATTTTGTATTTTACCCTAGTTAAAATAGGAAGTCGCTGAAGGTTTTTGAGCAGAGAAATAATATGGTGCTTTAGGATTTTCAAAGTATTCAAAATATCACTAAGAAAAAGCAGATTCTTTGTCTTTCTGCATAGGATGATGGAATACTACTGGACTGCAAAAAGCACAGGACTTGGAAATGTAGGTTTGAACTTTAATTATGTCACTAACTAGCTTAGAGTCATGCAATCTGTCTACCTCTATTTGTTCATCTGTAAAAGAGTACCTATTTCCCAGAGTTGTTGTGAGGAACAAATGGGGGTGGGGGGATGGGGAACAAGCATTCAAAGAACTTACTAAGTGCCAAACACTATTCTAAGTGCTGTACAAATATAATCAATATGATGAGATAATATTTGTAAAATACTTTAGAATCTTAAAGCTATATACTCTATATAAAGCTATGTAAACCTCCCTAAACCTCGGTTTCCCCATCTGTCAAAAAAGAATAATTGTGCTTCCCAATCTTACTCATGAAGTTGTTGTCAGGATCAGATAAAATAAATGTATTTGGAAAGCCCTACCCAAATGAGAATTGTGTCCTTAAGTCCTAAGTCTTGTCCTTAATTATAATAATTAAAATAATTATATTAAAATTAATTATAATAATTAAAATAACAAGTCCTAAGAATTGTCCTTAATTCTTCCCTTTGATAAGGTAATCTTATTTAACTCTGCTTCCTATATACCTTGATAGAATACTAGATAGATACTTTTGTGTTGTTGTTGCCTGTTTATGTGTGCCAAGAGGTCCCCTTCCCTCTTTGATAAGGTAATCTTATTTAACTCTGCTTCCAATATCCCTAGATAGAATACTAGATAGATACTTTTGTGTTGTTGTTGCCTGTTTATGTGTGCCAAGAGGTCCCCTTCCCTCTTCTCCCACCCTTCCTACAACCAGTTGGAGTCAAATTCTACACGCAATCCCAGTAGTCCATACTCTGTAAAACAGGGCTCTCACTTTTCCTGTGTGTGTGTGAGACATTTGAGAAGGTCAGTATTCTTGGGTTCCTGCCAGAAAGTATTACACCAATTTGTATCCATTCAAAAAGGCTCTGGATTAATAATAATAAATCAGGCTTTCACTGGATCACTTTATGCTTGTCCAAGTATACTGCCACTGGGACATATAGAACTTGATCCTTCCCTCTTATCTTGCTCTACTCCACCCAACACCTTTACTAAAATTCAGGTCTGCACAAGCACCTGCCCCCTTGCCATGGCTCTTTTTTCTCTTGGATAACACTAAGGAAATACTTTTATGAAAAGGAGGTAACAATGAAAGGGGGGAATAATAAGCTGTAGCAGGCTACACAGCCATCTCAAACTCCAACAAATGCTAACAACCTCCTTTTCTATCCCTAATAATTCACCTGCAAGCTGACAGTGTTTTCAGCTAAAAGGGCACTTCACTGCACAGATCTCATTTCTTGGGCTTGTTTGCTTGCCAGTTTCAAGTGACTGGTTGCTTATTTACCAGAGGTGTGAACCTACGTTCATCCCTAAGGCAAAAAATATCTGATGTCAGGGAAAGGGGTGGAACATAAGATCTAGAGCTGAACTACAGGGACTATTTGTGCCTATGGTAGGTAGGAGCAATGCTCTTGAGCTATGGTAGAGCATTCCAAGCTCGAGTTGGTCTGATCAGCCACAGTTGTTCACACCTCTAACATCATGATGTCATTTTGGTCCTCTTTAAGCACGAAGGACAGACAACAGAGATGAAAGGAACCTCAAAGGCCATCTAAACTCTCTCTTTTTATAGTGTAGAAAGCTCCTCTATTCAAAGGGGAAAAAAAGGTCTAGTTAGCCAATAAGAAAGTATTTATTAAGGCTACTGTGTGCCTAGCAATATGCTAGGGATACAAAAGCAAAACAAACAAAAAAACCCAAACCCCAGTACCTGCCCTCAGAGAGCTCACAGTCTAATGCTGACATGCCAATAAACATGTAGAAACAAGCTATAGAAAGGATAAACTGGAAATGATCAATAGCAGAAAGGCACTAGAATTAGGAGGGATTAATTTTAATTGGAACTTGAAGGGAGCCAGGAAGTCCAGGAGGCAGAGATGAGGAGGGAGAGCATTATATATGTGTGTATGTATAAACATATATGCATATGTGTAGATACGGTATATGTAGATGTATATCTACATATATGTCAAGAAAGAGAGAGAGGGAGAGAGAGAGAGAGAGAGGGAGAGAGAGAGAGAGAGAGAGAGATGGTAGCAGTCAGTGAAAATTCCTAGAGTCAGGAGATAATGTGTCTTCTCTGAGAATTAGAAAGGAGACCAGTGTCACTGGATCAAAGCATATGTGTACAGTAAGAGGGGGCCTATGAAATTATGAATGGCTTTGAACACCAAATAGAGGACTTTGTTTCAGTGGTTCCTCAAGGTCACAGACTTAAATGTCAGAGATGGGATTTGAGCCTTGGTAGCTCTGATTCTAGAGTCATTGGTCTTTCCACTGTACCAAGATGCTTCTCCCAAAAGGGGCACTCTGTCAAGCCACATGCCACTTTGAGCTTTATTTAGCTCCAACAAAATATGCAATGTGGATAATAGGTTTTATGTGGGATTGCTATTGCCTTGTGTCTAATTTTTTAAAATATGAAATCATTTTAAGGGATTATGAAATTTATGGTAGATTTTTGTCACTGTGTATTTTCTCAACCCAACTGATACTAATAGTACAATTGTTAACATGTGAACACCTACAAAAATTTTATTTTAGTTTAAAAGAGGTCCTCAGACTTGATTCACCTAGTACAGTGCTTGGTACATAATATGTGCTTAATAAATGTTTATTGATTGTCAAGAAGCACTGGCATAGACATGAAAAATAACCTGACCATAACCTGGCAGGTACTAGTTAAGCAACAATATTACATTAATCATCTAATTACTTTTATTATTAATAATAGTTAACCAGAGTACTTTATAATTATCATTTTATTTGTCCTGGTCCTCACAACAATCTCAGGAGGTAGGTGCAATTATCACCTTCTTTTTATAGGTGAGGAAACTGAGATAAATAGATGTTAAGTGACTTGCCCAGGGCTATACAGGGAATAAATGTCTGAGGCTGGAGTTACATTTAGATTTTCCTTATTCCAGGTCCAGCGTTCTATCCACTGCCACACTTAGCTGCCTGTTATTAGCACATTTAAGTAACATTTATATAGGCCTTTAGAGTGGGTTTTGGGAGGGGGGAAGCATGCAACTTCTTAGAGAGAACAGCAATTTGGGCATAGCTGCAAGAATAAAGATAAAAGTTGCCAGCCCCATCCTTCCCCTTCCAATTTTAATAAATGAAACTCCAGGGTAATCAGCAAGGCTCTAGGGCTAGCTGCCAGAGGCATGATGGGAGTTGAAAGAAATTTACTCACCCCAACCCAAATATCAGGTGGGCCTGGGGAAGTTAGTGCAGAACAGGAAGCAAGAAAGTTCAAACCAGACAGATCTGTTCTGAGGAACTCTCAGTATGCTAGTTAAGTTTTCCTTTGTTCTTTTGTCAAGATCTGCAATTTCATTTCTGTAAGAAATTCCCAATGAGGAAAAGGCATCTTCTAAGGCAAGTATTCAAGACTGTAAGCTCCAGAACTGTTGATGATCTGTATTTATATATGTGTATATTCCTCCCAAAATATAATAGTCATTCAAAAAACCTATTTTTCCCTTTTTTTTTTTTTGGAGGAGGTAAGGCAGAGCAATTGGGGTTAAATGACTTGCCCAATGTAATGCGGCTAGTAAGTTTTAAGTGTCTAAGGATTTGAACTCAGGTCCTTCTGACTTCAGGGCCAGTGCTCTATTCACTGTACCTAGCTTCCCCAAAAACCTATTTTTTAAAGTCATTTTTCAGTTGTGTCTGACTCTCCTTAGCAGAGATACTGGAGTGGTTTGCTATTTTCTTTCCCAGTACATTTAACAGATGAGGAAACAGAGGCAAAGAGGGTTAAGTTACTTGCCCAGGGTCACACAGCTAGGAAGTGTCTGAGACCACATTTGAACTCATTGAGAAGAGTTTTCCTGACTCTAGGCCTGACATTCTATACACTATGCCACATAGCTTCCCCCCCCCCCCCCGCAAAAAAACAACCACCCCATTTATTGTGTCTGAAACATGACTCAATGACCAAGACTACACAATACAAAGGGCTACATAAAACACTGCAAAGGGCAATTACGATGCTTACTCAATATTCTCTCCTGCTTATGTAAATCTCTACCTCTACTCCCAAAAATAATTTTAGGAGAAAATGATACATTTCTCCTGGTGGCTTTCTTGGGTTATCAGCAGACTCAGGAGTCTCCCAGAAAGGTTTGAAGGGGAAAGAAAATTATACTCTCCAGCTACATCCTCAGAGTACTTATTATCTCAGCCTGGGAAAATTAATTCACATAGTCACTATCTCCATTATCCCTGTTCCCTCCCTCACATGCATCCTTTTTCAGCAGCAAACTATCAGTTGTTTAAAAAAAAAGTTAGAGCCTGTGGATCAGAAGAAGAGGTACTGGCTAGATGAATCACTTGGATTTCTGCTCCCCCCACCCCATTTTAGTTGATGCAGTCTCAGAAGTCCCAGAAGGTAATCACAAGGTCATAATGAGACAATAAATTCTAAAGATGCCTCTGGGCCCAGATCCCTTTATTAGGTGCAAAGGTCTCTTTCATTCAAGGAGGAAATAATAGTGTTTGCTTAGCAAACAAATTAGTCATGAATATATTTTGTATATAGGTATTTAAGTACTTGTTATCTCTGTTCCCTCCCTCAATATAAACTCTTTGAAGTCCCGTCTGTCATTGAGGAGCTTACTTTTAAGATACACATACACAGTATTGCCAGACAGAAATCAGATCAGATATTTTTGCTTTGTTTTCATATGCTTTGTCCCAAACAAGAATTCAGTTTGAATAGCTGGGGTAGGAAATAAAACTAAAGACAAAAATATCAATAAAGTTTACAAAAATATTTCTGTCAAGACACCTTTTTTTTACGACAACAGAATGCTATCTATGGGCAGCTAGGTGGTAGGTAGTAGACAGAGTGCTGGGTCTGAAGTCATGAAGACCTGAGTTCAAGTCCAGCCTCAGGCATTTACTAGCTGTGTGACCATAGGCAAGTCATTTAACTCTGTTAGCTTCACTTTTGTCATCTGTAAAATGAGCTGGAGAAGGAAATAGCAAATCCACTCCAGTATGTTTGCCAAGAAAACTCCAAATGGCTTAATGAAGAGTTGGACATGACTGATACAGCTGAAGAACAATAACAAAGTGTTATTTATTTCCCTTTCTTATATAATAGCCGGATCTCAGGATTTCAAGGTGAAGTGGTTACTCATAAAGAGGGTTAGGGTTGCTCTGGAGACCCCAAAATACCAACATTCCGGGTCCTGCTGAATGAATTCGACTCAAGTTTTCTCTCAGACAAAGAAAAGTAAAGTTTATTAATACAAGTTCGCTTGTATTAGACACAGAGTAAGTCTGTGCTAGGTCATTCTATGGCTCTCTCACTATTCTATGGCCCTTTCACTATTCTGTGGCTGGCACTCTCATCCTTCTGTGGAGCTCTCACAAACTTTAAGACAGGGTCTTATATACAGAAGGTTGTGGAGGAATCTAAGTGTGTCTAGGGGAGGAGTTTGGGGAGGGTCTTCTGGAGGACTTAATGAGGTCAATGGGTGATTAAGGGTGGGAAGTAGTTGGAGGCCACCTGGAGACCACAAACAATGGTGGGCTAAGCCAGTTTGAGTGGGAAGTAGATGAACAATGGAGGGCTAGGTTAGTAACTAGGCTAGAGTTAGTAGTTAATAGTTAGTAACTAGGCTAGAGGTCTGGGCCCAGCCACAATGTAAGGCTTATTGCCTCATGCAAAAGCCTCATCAAATGAGACAATTTAATCAAGAGTTCAAGGGAGAGGGGCGGCTAGGTGGCACAGTGAGTAGAGAGTTGGCCCTGGAGTCAGAAGGACCCGAGTTCCGATCCTGCCTCAGACACTTAATGCACACACAAATAAAATCCTAGCCGTGTGACCTTGGGCAAGTTACTTAACCCCAATTGCCCTTCAAAAGGCAAAAAAAAAAAGAGTCCAAGAGAGGTTCCCAGAGCCTGTACCTCAAGGAGAGCTCGAGGGGGCTCCCAGAGCCCATACCTCATCAAAGGGACATCAGAAGTCATCCAGTTCTATGTATAACTGAACAGGAATTCTATAACACCAGCAAGTGACCATACAGCCTTTGCCTGAACACCTCCAATGGTGGGGAACTCACTGTATCCAGAGGCAGACTGTTCTGTTGTTGGACAGCTCTACCTTTGCTCTACCTTTGTTCACTTATGCTCATCTATGTCAGATGCTGGATTGAAACCATTTCCAAATGATGAATTTGAAGGGAAGTACCACAAAATAAATGGCTACAAGTGGCTTGAATGAAGGACCAATTTGTATGTCTTTGTATTGTTATCAGTCTATCACAATGCCTCCTAAGTAGTAGTGCTGAGGTACAGGCTCTGGGAACTCCGTTGAACTCTGATTGAATCTTCTCACTTGAAGGCATTTGTCTGAAGCCATAGGCCTTTTATTGTGGCTGGGCCCAAATCTCTGTTACTAGCCTAGCCCTCCTTTGTCCAGCTTCCTCCCACCCTTAATCTCTCACTAGTGTCTGACCTCTTTGATTCCTCCTGAAGATCCTCCCCAAACTCCTCTCCTAGACCACCCCTAGATTCCTCCCACAACCTTTCTGTATATAAGACCCCATCTTGCCTCCAGGGGGTGTGATCTAATGCAGACTCACTCTATGTCTGGTGACTGGCCCGCTTGTCCAGTACAAGCGTCACAGATACCGAGGCTCCTTAAGAGTGTACCCACTAAGGCGAATCTTTAATAAACTTTGCTGTACTTTGGCTGAGAGAGAACTTGAGTCAAATTCATTTGGCAGGACTCAGTGTGTTGGTATTCTGGGGTCTCGAGCACCCCTAACCCTATACCTCATCATTTTATGATGACCTCATCAGTAGGTACTCAACAAATGTATAATATTGTTATTATTGTTGTTGTTGATGATGCTGATTTTAAGCCTACTTAAAGTATTTCTGAATCAGGTTCATTGTAGATGATGAAATGGCTATAGCTATTATGTACAATGATGGGTGGCTCAAGACCTTTATTTTGTCCCTAGGGCAAAATGACAAAGATACCAAGAAATACCTAGGCAGAGAAAGGATTTAAGCAGAAGCATAAGACTAACCCATTTGTATGTGGTTTGGGAATTAGTTTGTGCTGTTGTTGCATCCACATAAACCCTCTGTTCTGGTAAGGTCTCTTTAAAGTCCCCCCTAAATCAATGTCATTTAATATGCTTATTTTCAGCTTTTAACTTTGCTTGTGCTGTCCTTCCCACTAACAAACCCACATTATCCTCTCTGCCTATGAAAGTTCTAATGATGCTTCAAGGTCCAGCCTAAATCCTTTCTCTTTGAATCTTTCTGACTGGCATTCTAGCCTGTAGTGACCACTCCCTCCTCTGAATTCTTATGACAGCCACCTAGCTCAGGAGCTGGAGCGCTATACTTGGAGTAAGGAAATCCTGAGTTCAGATGTGAACCGAGACTCTTGCTAGTTCTATGATCCTGAGTAAACCACTTTACTTCTGCTATAGACCTTAGTTTTCTCATCTGCAAAATGGGGATGGTGAAAATAGCACCAGGGTTTTTGTGAGGATAACATTTGTAAAGCATTTTGTAAACCTTAAAGTGCTATGTCAGTTCTAATTATTATTATTAATTGTGTCTCACACTATAGTAGTAGACGTTCTACTGTCCTACGGACCTGTAACTAGGGCGGGGTGACTAGAGCTTTGCTTCAGGGTGCCAGAGTCAGAGGGTACTGAATTTAGAGGACACTGATCACATTTGCAGCCCTTTAGTAGGATGGAGAAAAACAAAACAACAGCAACAACAAAAAACCCAAAACACCATACCTTAGTTGAAATTACATTAAAATAAATAGCTACAAAATGGAGGGTTGGAATGAGCTCTTTCCTCATCTTGCTTTGTTACTGACACCTTCAAATGAGACTGTGTTTGGTATAGCTTACCCCAACACGGTTTGTGCCTTTTGCCTTGGGCACTATAATTCCTAGTTATAACTCTTCTATATTGTTTTGCTTTCTAATGAATATCCTTAAAGATCCCCTACAGCCCTAAATCTTTGATTCTATGTGATTCTAATTGTTTCTTGTCATCGTTCTTGCCCTTTCATTTACTGTACTTAGGTTACATCCCAAATGCTTGTTGGTTGATTGATATAACTAGATTACAGTTTCCTGAATTTCAAATATTATACATTTTCCTTCTGTTCTCAGCATGTAGCACAGTCCTGATTATTTAGTGGGTACCTAATAAATACTTATGGATTGACTGATAGCTTAATTCTCTCCCACATTAAAGGTTGCTGGGGCATTTGCTTCTCTCTGTCTGTATATGTGTGTCTCTCTCTTTAGGTGAAGAAAAAGTCCATAATATAACAGTTGTTCCAGAATCCACCAAAGCTTAAACCTACTATAAATGATCATTGGAAGTTTGAGTTCCAAGGTCAGGAAAAGGTGGACTGCTCCACAAGCTATTAGTAGGATTATCAAGGCTGCCACCACATGTGTTCTTGAAGAAATAAAATTATAACCAACATGACTGCAGCACTAGAATATAAGCTTCCTGAGGGCAGGGACTCTTTCATTTTTGTCTGTGTGTTCCCATAGCCTTGTATATGGGTAAGCACTTAAAAATGTCTGTTGAATGAAGGAAAAAGTATTTATTAAGCACTTATTATGGGCAAAGCCCTGTGCTAGGTGTTGAGAATACAAATAGAAGTACAGGACATCCCCAGCTCTTAAGAAGCTCGAAATTTTATAAGGAGAGACAACACATGTAGGAGGTTTCAGTTTCAAATCAGATGGAAAGATTCATTGGGCCTTATGGTGCAGAAACAAAGCAGATGGTACCTGCATCTGTCATTAAAATCATGTCTGTTTCTGATGTTGAAATATTTGAAAGTACCAAGAACTTTAGTGTAATAACTTTCTTTTCTTAGTCTTCATTAGCTGGGCTGGTAGCAGGGTTTGTAGTCTGCCGGGCCCTACTATTCCCAGGGCTCTAGGGCTTATCTGTCTAATGCTAGTTGTTGATTGGTCTTTCTCATTGGTGGTCACAGGGATCTGAGGGCTCCCTCTTCTGTGGGGAAGGGGGGAGAAGTGTGTGCTTAATAGTATTAATTATTTTATTTAGTTTAGTCAAATCAACTTAACAGGCTTAAAAGTTATTGGAGATTTCAAGAATTAGACTTTCTTAAATGTGTCTAGGGTATCTACTGATTTTGCAGTACCCTTCAAGTCCCAAATATAAGTGACACAGTATGCATTGCTCATATGGTTACAGAGAAGGGAAGCCAGAGGAGATTGTGTATGCAGACCTTAAAGAGTCATATAAGTGTCAGCTCTTATTATTATTATGAGTATACAAGAGAGGAATGGATGACTGCATGTGAAATGAGGCAGTTGTGTGGAAAGAGAATTGAGCAGACAGATGGGGGCAGGTGGGTGTGAAGGAGAAATGGGCAAATAAATAACAGTATGTGGCATATTCCTAGAATTCATAGTGTGGTGGAATGAGCATTGGATTGAGAATCAAGAGATAAAGATTCTAGGACTGGTTCTGCCACCAACTAGCTGTGTATTTGACCAAATTAATTTCTCTCTTTGGACCTCTTATCCTGCAGTCTTTGAACTTTAAAAAAAAAAGTTGATAATTATATCAGTATGATTTATTTCCTTTGTCATTCTATGTTTTTTTTAATTATACATTTAAAAATATTTTTTTAAAGAAGGGACCCATAGGCTTCACTAGACTTCCAAAGAGGTCTATGTCACAAAAAAAGGTTGACTCCCTGGATTAGATAATATTAAGTTTCTAAAATTCTAAGTGCCTGTGATTCTGGTTGCCAAATAAGAGTGGGAGAAGATAGGAGAAGATGGATTTAGGGTTAGAGAACCCAGTTTAGAATGGATTACTTCTTTCCTCAGTCTGGTTCTAAGGGATTTGTGCAATTTTCATTTATGATTTCTTGAAATATGGTGTCCAGGCTATTTTTAATCGTGACTTTCAAGGAGTCTAACGATAATAATAGAACTAACATAAAAGAGTTTGTTGTAAGGATCAAATAAGAGAATATTTATAAAGTGCTTAGCACACTAATGACATATTAGGCACTATATTAATATTATTACATATATACATATATATATACATATGTATGTGTCAATATATGCAAGTATATCCTATATATAATTTATTATCCCCCCTTCCCCTTTCTTCAGTGTGTCGAATTTGTCCTTGTCTCCCAATGCAGCTGCTGCCATCAGCCATTGCTATCCTCAGGAAACACTTCTGGCATCCAAATGGAAGTCTCAGTTCTTCTGACCTTTTTGAAGTCTGCAAGGTCTTCCTTTAGTTGGTGAACTGGGGAGAGTGGATAGAGACTCTCTCTTCCCCCCCCTGCCAAGTTATTCCCACTCAAAGACTAGGCAGAAACTGTTCCACCTCTATGTTGACCTGCTATTGGTGTTGCTGTTTTATTTCATTTCCCAAGATATCCATGATGTTCAATCCCAACAAACTTCCCATGTAGTGATCTCATTTTATCCAATGGCTCCAAGAATTTCTATTCTTCCAAATTGATTACCACACCTACCTTATACTTTAAATTTCTTGATGGCTTTAGTAGAGGTGTCTAGAAACTGTTCACACCTATTTTATGCCCTTGATAGATTTACAGAATTAATCAGAGACCTGTCTCACCTGATAAAGGTATCAATCATATAATATTTTGTTAGTTAAGTAAATGGAGTGGAGGGGGAGGGAGAAGAGATTAATTGATTCAGGGGAGAAGTCCAAGCCTTCTGTTTTTGATTGGAGCAGTATGGATACCTATGTCTCTTCGATATTATTAGAAAGAGGACTGTCTTCTGAGTAAAAAATGAGACATGAAACTGCTCAGAGATGCCCCAGTGAAACTACTGATTGGCATAATCTTTGCTTTCCAAATTAGTTTCATTAACTAAACAGCAACAGCTATGGACATTACAGCTTTCAGGCTGAATTTCATTTGCATTCTTTTCTACTTTCAAAGAAAGTTTTTTTTTCCTCATCATAATTGTTAAATAAACATTTTCATTAGAAGTCTTAAAATGTGAAGACTTGAGTCACAAAAAAGTCCTATAGAAAATTTATCAGCCTGCATAAAAGTTTTCCCTGTTCCTGTCATTGTTAATCTACCCTTAGTAAGAAAATAGAAGTATTGTTTGAAGTCCACTGAAACTGAATGGATCTGGAACCCTATGAAAGATGATGAGATGTAGTGAAAAGCAGGAATGCTCAGTAGAAGGCAAGACAGGAATCTGAATAGGTTTCTATAAACAAGTACTACTCTATCTCAACCCCATTATCTTTCCCTCCTGTCTCAAAGGAATGGGTTTCTCTCTTTTCTAATATTCAATTGACTTCTACTATATAGATAACTTCTGCCTTTTCATACAGGTTGCTTAAGGTATTAGCCTATCTTTCTCTCAATGGTTTAAATTGATTCATGGTACCTGTTCATACTTGGTTTTGATTGTTTGGTTCAATTCAAAAGTGTTCTTACCTGGTTAAGGTAAAAGAACCAAATGGGATGGTTTATATTTCACCTTCCTACCTTGATGTCCTTACGCTTTGAAATATTTTATTGCATTAGACTACACACACACACACACACACACACACACACACACATATGTATGTATGTATGTGTGTATGTATATATTCCACTTTTCTACTTCAATGTCCTTACACTTTGAAATATTTTATTGCAAGACTTCATATATATATATATATATATATATATATATATGTGTGTGTGTGTGTGTGTGTGTGTGTGTGTATATATTCCCAGTTTCTCAAGTATCTTCAGTTTCAGACTCTCCTTAATGCCTTTTCTCTTTCTCATTTAAATACACCGAATTGGGGCAGCTAGGTGGTGTGGTGAGTAGAGGACCAGTCCTGGAGTCTGGAGGACCTGAGTTCAAATTCGGCCTCAGACACTTCACACACACACACACACACACACACACACACACACACACAAAACTAGCTGTGTGACCTTGAGCAAGTCACTTAATCCCACTTGCCCTACCTCCTCCTCTCCAAAAGACCAATAAATAAATACACCCAGATTTTCCTCATCTTTAGGTGCCTACTTATACCTGGTTCCCAATAGGAGCTTAACAAATGATTGTTTAATGGAATTAACAAGAAAAAATAAATTTCCCTACCCAAACTATCTTCTTTTTCTCCTTTCTTCAGATGGCAATTTCTCTTAATGTCCTTTTTGATGTTTCATTGTAGTGTGAAGGTAACCTTTGGTCAGAATTTCTGTCAATGGAGCCAAAGCTCTGGCAGGTCCCATCAAGTTGGAAATACTTTAAATATGGGTTTGGTGAGGGACTGTATGTCATTCTTCTGAGAACCAGCCTAGACAAGTTTGGAGAGACTCATCACCAGACTGATTACAGAGCAATGAATTTTTTTTGGCCATAGCAACTCCCAAAAATATTCCACTAAATTGTTTAGAGATGGTGATTTGGGGGCAGCTAGGTGGCTCAGTGAATAGAGCACCTGCCCTGGAGTCAGGAGGACCTGAGTTCAAATTTGAGTTCAGACACTAAACACAAAACTATCTGTATGACCTTGGACAAGTCACTTTACCCCAGCTGCCCTACCTTCCCCCTCCAAAAAGAAAAGTAGCAACCAAGCATTTCCTTTTGTGACGTTGGGACATTCTACCCCACAACACACGGCATTAGTGGGGAGAGAGTACAGATAAACAGAGAAATCACATGCTCTTTTCATAAGGCGGTGGAGCTATCCAGGTATGAAAGGTTTTTCTTTCCTCCTATAAAAATTCCCTGTTACGCTGCTTAGTTTGCTTTAAGCCTGAAAGAGGTCAGAAGGGGTTAGGGGAGAGAGCTATAATGGCCCCTACCACTTATTTGGTTTTTTCCTCTTTGGTTTTAGGGTATTTATGGTAGGTACAAAATTCTGAGTTCAATCACAATCTCTCAGCCCTGTGTTACAAAAATGCCGAACACCTAGTCTTAGATTTATATCTTTCTCTAGTTAACCCCTGGCCTCTTTGTAGTTGAGGAAAAATTCGATTTTCTGGGAGCATATGGGCAACAAATAGCAAATTATATGACAGTGTCTGTGGATAGACAGGCATAGAAGAGGGGGAGAACTGGGGTAAAAGCTGATCTTTTAGTGGGACTGATCTCAACATAGATCTTCTTCACTGCAAAGCCTGTAAGGTAATCTAACCTCTTCAACATTTTCCTTCTCTGCCATAGTTCAGAGCTTTCGTTGTTCCACACTTGCTCCAACCCCTGGAAGCCTCACATTCGGAATCTCTTTTCCCTGATGCTGAGATAACTTCTGCCTTCTCATACAGGTTGCTTCAGGTATGATCCTATGTTTCTCTCAGTGGTTTAGATTGATTCATGGTCCCTGTTCACACTTGGTTCTTACCTGGTCAAGGCACAAGAGTCAAGTGGGGTGGTTTCTATTTCACCTTTCTACCTCAATGTCCTTACACTTTGAAATATTTTATTGCATTTGCCTTTTCTCCTTTATTCTCACTTTTACTAACCCAGTTTATGATCAGAACATTGCAACAGCTTAATCTTTAATCCTTCCTGCACATTGCAGCCATAATAATCTTCCTAAAATACCACTTTTCTTTTACTTTCCTATTCAAGAATGTATAATCATCCTTTATTTTCTCCCCAATACATCAATGCTTTTCTGCCTAGGTTTCAAGGCTTTCCATGATCTAGTTTCCTGATAGCAATACTTTAGTACAATGTGATTTTGACTTCGTTAACTCTCCCTCCACTGACAGTGAAATACCTTCTATGACTTTGTAGATATCTGGGTAATATATAATGTGTGTGTGTGTGTGTGTGTGTGTGTGTAGTATGAAAACATTCCCCAGACTAACATGTCTGTTTTCTATGAGTTACTACATAGATGTACGGGCCATAGAGTGAGTCTGTTTGCCAAAAGGAGCCAATTGGGAGCCTGTAGTGAACCAGTCTTGCTCACTCCTGGACACCTTTGCTGGTGTTTGCTAGCTGACCTTACTGAGGTATGCAACTCAAGTTAGCCTAAACTAACCTTGTGGTCAACTGCTCCTACAAAGCATCCTGTTTCTGTATCCGGCTTGTTCTTGGGAAAGTTATCCATTCTCCACCATAAAGTCTTCTCTTTGTGGTTTTCAAGCAAAAATTGCCTCTGACCCTTTTGGTTTGTGGACGTCATTGTGACTTTGGTTTTGGGACCCAACATGCATACTTACCTTTCCCCTTTAATAAATAATTTTGTTCCAATTCAACCAGAACTCCTTTATAGTTGAGGGGTGGGTATTTTTTCCTCCTGCACTGATATATGTGAGTGTGTATAACACACACACACACACACACACACACACACACACACATTTTTGTTGGCTCATTCTTCCAGCTTTCTTTGTGTTAGGCTCAGGATTTATGCATACCTGGAAGGAAAGTCTGGTTCTGCTACTGCTTGGGGATATTGAGTATTGCATTATCCTAGTCTTTCAAGGATAGCTCAGACTGGGGACCTACAAGCTTTTAGTGTTCCCAAAATTGTCCGATCCCAGACAAAGTCTGATTACTGTCCACCTAAGTCTGAGCTCTGAAAGTTGGTGATCTAGTTTTGGGTGAACAATGGCAGACTGTTGCTCAACACTATCCCTACCAACTAGCTAGGGCATTCTGTCAATTCAGTGACTGGACTTTAGGCTTCCCTTTGGTTTGGGGTTCCTGCCCCAGTTATCCTTCTGCAGGCTTCAGATTAAACTAGAGGCAGGAACTGAAATCACCTCTGCTTCTGGCTGAACCACACAGCTGCTGGTTGCTTCTGAACTTTCTCCTTGCTGGGAACATGGGGTAAGGTCATAATAGCCTCTTGTCCTGGAAGGTCACCTCTGGGTGACATACGTCCCCTCCTCAGTCTGCTCTGAATCTGTGACCTAGAGTTGGGTAGTGAGGGACAAAGCTAACAACTGGCACCTTTGCACCCTCTGCAAGTTTAGGCCCCTCTATGCTGCATCTGGCACCTCCCTTTCCTCTGGCGCTCAGCCTCTACCTTCACTAGAACGCTCTGCAGTGAGTAGTGTTCACACATCTGTCTCCCTATGCCTATTTTGCCTATAAAAACAACTGACTGGGATTTTTTTCTCGATTTCCCAGATCAGAATTCAGAGTGTCAGTTTTCTAGATCTGTTTGGATTTTGGGGGGGGTTGTGGGGTTGGGAGTTAGCTGTACTTCTTGATTTTGTCTCTGTGTATGTATGTGTATTTATATATGTATATACACACGTATATGTATACATACATACCTACACCATGTGTGTACACACAGAGGCATACATACATACAATTTCATTTGATCCTCACAACAATTCCATGAGGTAAAGGTTATCATTATTCTCATTTTACAGGTGAGGGAACTGAGACTGACAAAGGTTAAGTCATTTTTTCAGTGAGTGTCTGAGGAAGGACTTGAACTTGAGTTTTCCTGACTTCAAGTCCAGAATTCTATCTACCATACGACCCAACTGCATCTAATACAGGAAGGAATTCTGAATAGGTGCAGTCTATAGAGAACAATAGGTTGCATCAGGGTTGTCAAAGTGTGTGCAGTATTATGGGGGAGGGGAGGCAGGAATCCTGGTAGAGTGGGTAGAGAGCCTGGCAAAATAGTCTGGAAATTCACAAGGCAACAGCATTTATCTAGCACTTATTATGTCAGGTACTGTTCTAAGTGCTGTAATGTTAATGGGATATAAGATCTTCCCTGCCCATTAATAGGCCTCAGGTGGAGCCCATTACCTATAGGAAGGCTTTCACACCTTTTGCTAATTTCTAATTTGGCACTGAGTCACAAGGGTTGTGAAGGCTTCTAGCTCTATAAAGGGTGTGTATACTCAGAGGTTAGCATTGTGCTTTGGGGCTCACTCTTTGGAAGAGTGTTCCTGAGATTTGACCAGATGAGAAGCTTGGGTAGCCCTTAAGGAGCTCCCCAGCTTTGAAAAACCCATATATGTTGGTGGTTCTCTCTTTGATAACTATGTATGTATTGCCTTTGTCAGACAGTTGGATCTGTCTGTTGATCTATGCTGATTTCTCAGACAATTAGAAGCCCTGTCTGTTGGTCTTTATTTTTCTGCTTGTATTTTCTTCGCATTTTCTCTGAAGTTCAGGGTGCTAAAATTTCCCCTGAACTTGTGAATGTAATTAAAAAATATTGTTGAACAGTTATCTTTCCTAGTAAAGCAGATCTAAGAACCTGTGCTAGCAGCCATCCTGGGTATTCCAGTGTGGTTGCTACTACAAGTGCTAAGGATACAAATATATATTATATATACAAACACATATTTATATTTATACATCTGTATAAAGTTTCTTTCCTCAAGGAAAATGGGGAAAGATAACATATAACAGAGAGAGGGTGCAGGAGACAGATTGGGTGATGAGGAAGGTACTCACTCAAGGGTATGGTGTCATATTCAGAAACAGAGTCAGAAGAGATGGTAGGGGAATGAGGAATGGCCCTTTCTCAAAATAGAATCCTTAGAAGGAACTCACCAATGGGATTAGGGGGTCAGCATTTTCTGAGAAAAGGATATTTCAGGGTGAAGCAGTACCGAGGTAGATACGGCATGGTAGAGGTCCCAGCAGACATGTGGTAAGCATCAGACATTTCTAGTCAGAGCTATAACTAGAATGTCTAGCCCTTATACCTCAGGGACTAGGGGAAAGGAAAAGCAGGCAGAGGAAAAAGGTATCATTGAATAGGACCCTGGAGGGTGGTGATCATGCCAAATAATGGAGCCAACTGTTCAACTCCTATCTAGATATTTTTTCATAACCAAAAAGTAACTAAGGGAAGAAAAGAACCTTTGTAATTTTTAGCTCCTTCTGTCATAGCAGACATTTCCCAGCACCTCTTTTCCAGGTGTACTTTGACAAAGGTAACCATGTTTATACACGCATACATATATATGCATATATATACATGTATACATGTATGTGTACGGATAGAGATACAGATAAACTTCTAATTATAGAATCCCACAGTGTTATATCTAATTCTCCTTTCTGTTATTCTTTCTATAAGGTAATATTTGCTTATTCATGCTTATGATATTAATAAGACACATTTTAAATTAAGAATAAAAACAAAGGTGAATATGAGGTTATTTTCCTTTTTTCACTTTGTAAATATGAGGTAAAAATAAATTTATTAATAATATTTATCTCTGGGAGTGGCTAGGTGGTGCAGTGAATAGAGAACCCGTCCTGGAGTCAGGAGGACATAAGTTCAAATTTGGCCTCAGACACTTAAAAACAAAAAACTAGCCATGTGACCTTGGGCAACTCAGTTAACTCCAATTGCCCTACCTTGCCCCTCCAAAAAAGCAATAATAATAATAATAATATTTATCCCTTCCATGCTAGAAAAAAGAAATGGGCATAAGTTACAGCATGAACTATTTGGGTTAGTTATAAGAATAGAATGAGATCCTAATTATAAAGTTAAGCAAAGGGTTTGTTGGTTGATTTTTCCCTTCCTTAGGATGGGAAAATAATCTTCTGTGGTCAGAAAGCAAGCAGTGCTTTATAATGGTATAGTACAGAGAACTAGCCCAGTCATACAATTTAGGTAATGGGTATTTATGGTTTCAACAAATCATTTAAAATGGGATTCTTTCTTTCTTTTTCTTTAATTATAAAAATAGCAATTTCTTAATTTTTTTTTTGCTTTTTGGAGGGCAATTGAGGTTAAGTAACTTGCCCAAGGTCACACAGCTAGGTTTTTTTTGTACGTTGTGTGCGTTAAGTGTCTGAGGCTGGATCCAAACAGGTCCTTCTGACTCCAGGGCCAACGCTCTACTCACTGAGCCACCTAGCTGCCCCCTGCAATTTCTGAATTTGAAATACAATGTTATTGGTGTCTTAAAACCAGCATTTTCCTATCCTATTTCTCATAGTTGTAAATTTCATAGATATCACTGTAACCATTAAATAGTTTTATATTTCTATATATTTAGTTTTCTGTGTGTAACACAGGTCAGATCTCATTTTGGAGAATCCCAAAAGATTGCTGAAATTCTTTTATTCTTTTTGTTGAGTAAGGAGGCCTAACCTAGGTGTTAACAACCTTTATTAGGGGACGTTTCTGTTGTAGTAAGATTTGACCTGTAATTGAAAATAAGTGGTCACCACCTTCCTGGTTATTATAGCCAAATCAAAACATAAGTGAGACAGGAGAATAGAATTTCTTTGACTGGGTCGATAGACCACATAAAGTCCAACTGAAAAGTAAAAGAACTAAGTCTTTGATCCAAATATCCAGCTATTTAGATCATACAAGATACCAGGATGGTTTTAATCTTTTCCTCTTTTAAATCTATACATTTTTACTTTCAATGGGGAGTGGGGGAAGAGAGGATAGTGTGGGGCATGATAAGAGGAAAGGAGAAAGACTGAGACGGGAAAAGAGAGAGTGTGTTATGTATGTACAACTTCAGTAACAGATTAGACTCCTTGTTGCTTTGCTCCTATTTGGAAATAAAATTCAATATAAAATATTTTATTTATAAATAAATTTCAGTGATGTAGTAAAAATATTTCTTGAGGAAGAGCATATGATAATGAAGTTATTTGGTTGACTAAATGCTGACCATCTGAAAACCTGTGGCTAATGTGCTAATGGGCCTGTTACAAAGAAATCAAAAATCATTTTGATTTTTGACTAAGTCTTTAAGCAAATATGTCCTCTGATTAGTCTATATAGAATAGGTCCATAGTACTTGGAATCTGTAGAATTCTGGAGATTATCATGCTCCAACCAAACCTGACCTCTTGGTACATACCTATGATTTTTAAGATAATCTAACAGGCTGTGAATGAAAAATTTATCTCCTTCCAAACCATTTACTCCTTTACAAATATCTGATTTAGGGTCATTTGGACTTGTGGCAATTATAAATGATGTAAGCTCTTTGAATAGCATAAAAATGTCAGCTAAGACATCAGAATTCTGGACTACAGGCTCCATTGGTAGTCCAGAACACAGAACAACACCACCAATATATTTAAAGGCACAATTAGCTGTATGGCCATTCTCAAGAGTTTAGCCAAAAAGTTGAAAGGTTTTTCCCAGAATACTTTGAAACACAGTTCTATGCAGACTTGGATGCCACTGGTCTTCCTACCCCTAAAGCCAGGTCTTTAATATATTTAGTTTTTGTGGTGGTGTTTCCAGAAAACCACATGCTAAAATAGAGATGGGCAATTCATAATTTCAGGGAATCAAAATTTCTGGGAAGCAGTCTTCAGGGAAATCATATCCTTCACACCCTGCCAATTGGCAAAGGTGACAATGTTGAAGAGGCTGTGGAAAGAGAGGTGCAGGGATATCTTGTTGGTTCGGTTGTGAATTGTTTAAACCACTCTCAATCTGGGTCTGGCAGGCGTCCACTCATCCCTGAGCCCGAGATTATTTTCAATGACACTAGAAGTCACTTCAAAGCTTTAAAAAGATTACAGAGGCAATGAAAGTTGTCTTTTATTATTCTGCCATTTCCTTTCTGTGTGTCTCTCCTACCTCCTAGTGTTCTCTTCACATGGTGCTCAGGAAAGTCACTCTTTTTCTCCACAGATTCCTACTAAGGTATCTGGACTCTCCTGAAGTGCTTCCATATTCACAAATTAGCCCTTCCTAATTCTTCCTAATCAAAATCCTCATTCACACCTTATCTCACTCTCTCATTTCCACTTCTGAAAGAGGAAAGCTTTTATTAAAAGCATAAAGAGAAGTTTTCTTTTTCATTTTCTTGCTACTATCTGACCTAGCTATTCACATGGGGAAAATAATGAATGAAGCATTCTGATTAGATAGACCATTAGAGCTAGTCAGTCATGACCAGGCTCCCTGGTCACTTCCGGCTGTCTCCTCACCATGCTGTTTGCTGTCTGGCCATCATTTCATCATTATCCCCCTCTCACCAGAGCCTTAGCCTCTGATCCAGGGTCTTCTGGCTCTGATACATGAGACTTATCTTACTGGGGACCAGCTCTCCAAACTACTTTTCCTTTCTCATCATTTGCATAATACAATGTCCCCTCCCCTCTGTCTTGTAAATTTTCTTTTCCCATTAGAATATATAAGTTCCTCCAGGGCAGTAACTATTTTGTTTGCTTGTATTTGTATGCTCAGTATAGTACAATTCCTGGAATATAGCAAGCACTTAGTAAATGCTGTATGTATGTATGTATGTATGTATGCATGTATCTATCTATTGACAAACAATGAAAAAAGACAGTGAGCTGGGCTCAGAACTGAACTAGCTGAATTGTCATTGGGAAATTGCATAGTTTGTAAAACAATCTCTAGCTTCTCCTTGAAATGAAGACTCTGTTTAATAAAGGCATACTTCAGTGATCTTATATAGCTGCAAGTAATGGAGCACTACTATCTCAAACGTTGAGGCTGAGTTACCCAAAGAGGGAAGGAGAGGTTCGTGGTGGGCACAAGCAGACTGCAATACACTACAGATGGCTTATAAAGGAGAAACAATGTCAAGAATGCCATCTTAGTGTACATAACTGAAAAAAAGAGTTTCTCATAGAGAATGAAGAAGTCCACACACTACACTGGTATCCACAAATGTCAAAAGATCCAGAGCAAGGTCTCCAGCAGCCCCCAAATGCTTCCTGGGATGAATTTGTGGAAGAATCTGGATTAGAATTATACAGATTGGCAGGATCCCATGGAGAGATCTTGAACTGAATGTTGATGAAACCACAGGTCCCTTGGGACACTGTAGCGTATTTGGAACTTCAGTTCTAAATTCAGAGTTGGTTTTTCTAAGTTTCATTTCAACCAACAAGGATCTCAATGACACTTTTTGAATACTGTGTATGAGAGGCCTCGAGGTGCAGTGAATAGAGAGCTAGCTGCAAAGCCAGAGAGTGCTGGGTTTGAGTCTTGCCTCTAACACATATTAGTTGTGTGATGCTGGGAAAAGCACTTAACCTCTTGACTAAGACTATATGTTGCAAAGAAGGTATTGATCTACATAGGTAGATGGAGTTTCCTCACCTGGGAATTTGCCATAGTAATGAAAAAACAAATTCATCCTCTGTTAACTAGTCTAGAGGCAGCTAGAGGATGGTCAGTATAGTGGATAGAGTGCTAGGCCTGAGTAAGGAAGATCCGAGTTCAAACTTGGCCTCAGACACTAATGGTTGTGTGACCCTGAGTAAGTCACTTAGCCTCTGTCTCCCAATTATAAAATGGGGATAATAAGAGTACCTACTCTGCAGGATAAAATTAAATAACATATGTAAAGTGTTTAGCACAATGCCTGCTTTATTCTGTTCCCTTTCCCAAATAGGATAAGATCATGGTGACCTTAAGATAATCTTACAAATGAAAATTTATTTTTTAAAAAAATTAATTAGTTCACGTGGATTTAAAAGCCATTCTTTCCCAGTCAATCCACCAAGGTACGAGTATAATAAATGTATTTAATTTTGTAATTTTATGAAATCATCATTTTTGGTTTTAGCATTACTAGGCCTGAGGAAAAAAGGCAAATTTGCAAGTGGGCCATAGGAAAAATTCTGGATTTTAATGACAATCCCTGTAGGCAGTCTTACAGCTAACCCTTTCAAGATATCATTGAGGTATGCTGGCTGGCCACTGCAGGGGAAAAATTATTTTATTTCTGACAGTGACAATGTAGAGTCTAACAGATCCTTTTGGCACTCCAGATCATTTCCCCAGAGATCCTTGGGGTTATTGGCAACTCACTCTCACTGACTGCACAAGTAATGTTAGGCAAATCACTTTATCTTTGGATATCTCAGTGCGATCATCTGTCAAACAGAGATCATAATTCCTGCCCTGATGACCTCATTGAGCTGCTGTTAGTGTCAAATGAGATCGTATATGTGAAAATGGCTTGAAAAGTTTTTTTCTAAGTCTTCTACCATGGAATATGGTAAGATTTCTCTTTCAAAAATCTATCCCATTTAGAGTTAAGACTTATCCAAAGCAATTTGATTGAGAGAAGGTTCTTGAAATGTGAAATCAGTTGGCCTTGAACCTTGCTGAATAATTTTTAATCCTGAGGCCATGACTATTAAGTTCACACTTGCTCAAGATGCAGTTTTAAGATACATAGCCTTCCAAGATAACTGTTTTATTTATTTTTCTTTGAATGATGCACTGACACCATCATCACCTGTGTATTCAACTTCCCAAGATGACACTGGGGGTATTTTCTGCTTTCAACCTTTAAATGAGCCAGGATGTCATTTGTGTGATCTCTCCTTGATCCAAAGGTGGGGAATCTGCAGCCTTGAGGCCACATGTGGCTCTCTAGGTCCTCAAGTGTGACCCTTTGACTGAATCCAAACTTCACAGAACTTTCACAGGACCTAGAGGACCACATGTGACCTCAAGGTCATAGTTTCCCCACCACAGGTCAATCATAGCCTTTGAGTAGATCCCCAAATAGATGTGTTCCTGTAATTCCATTCTTGAATATACACCGAGTTTGGTAGGACAGGATGGGAGTTAGGTGGGAAAAGGAAATCTAAATACTAAGTTATCAGCCTCCACACATAGATATACAGTTAACCCCCAAAGGCTATTTGCACAAGTATGGCTGATGATGATTTGCACTCTGGTGCTGAAGATTCAGATGTGGTTTTCCTCAGAAGCAAGGTTAGTCCCTTCTAGATTTCCCACACATCATTCTTCTGTGAAACAGGCTTCAACCATTGCCTATACTAAAGCTTATTTTATCTTTCCCCAAAACTACAAGTATTAAGATTGGCTAGGTTTTCCTTGTTTCTCACTCCTCTTTTTTTCTCTGCTTATTAATGCTAGCACTGTGTACTCCCTTCCTAGAAGAATTAGTTTTCTGTGAAATAGTTTTCTACTGTTCTAATGTTTACAAAAGTTGAATATTTGTAATCATAAAATGTTGGGATCTTGAAGGGATCTCAGAGATCATCTGATCCAATCCTTAACTGATAGTTTTATCAGATAACGTGGCAAAAAATAATCAACGTTAATGAGTCTTTCTAACACTATGTGATGTTGGTCCTCTTTCATAGAGATCAAATCTATCAGTGGGCTCATACTTACAGCTTTCAAGCATGATAGGTCCTCCAAGAACTATGCCCTACTCTGGCATAGCTTTCAAAGCCTAGGGCCACCTCCATCCCATGAGAAGAAATCATAGAATGACTCAAGAGGAGGCTAGAATTGGTGGTTGTCAATAATATCTATTAAGACAAATGAATAGTTCCATGGCCCCAAAGAGTTATCATCATTCTTTTTCTTTTTTTAAAGCTTAGAGTTTTCTTTTTTCCATATAGAGTGTAGGATCTTGATAACAGTCATTGTTTTGGATATCCCAGATTCCATATTGATAGTATGTGACACTTTTGAGAGCTGCAAGGACTGTTGGTTGTCCATACTTGAATATTTTCATTCCATGAGTTTGTCAGCATGTTGTAGTATAAAGATTCTGGATTTGGAATCAGAGGACCTGCGTTCAAATTCAAGCTCTTCCACTTACTACTTTTGTACCATTGGATAAGTCATTTCACTCCTATGGGTCTTATAATTTGTGTATAAAATGAAATAGTTAAACTGGAATCTCTAAAGTGCCTTCAAATGCTGACTATGATTGTACTCCTACTAAACCTAGCAACTATCTGTGAATGGTGTAGTCTGTGAGAGGTATCAGGGCTGGACAAAATCCTAACCTTTTGACCAATCTAATTATAGACCTCTCCAAACTTAGACTAGTCCCAGGGTAACATATAAGCATATCACTGAGACCCTATTGTAAACTTTGCATAATAGTAGTGCTCACAATAGCTTATGTTCTACCAGCATAGTCTTTAAGAAGCCAAGACCACTTCTTTATCATAATAAAGCACTGGAATGGGATTTTAGCAGAGGGCTATTATTTATCAATGAATGAAAAATTATGAAGATTATATTGTGGCCTCTGCTGTCACCTAGTGGAAAATTAAATAATATTGTGTTCTTTAATGACCATCAATTTTGGGAGTATTTGCTACCCCTTAATACACATATTCTCATAAAGTAAATTTTTGTAAATGGAGTGCTATTTTCACATAGGCTCTCAATATAAAATTCATCACCTGTCATTAGTAGCATGTATGTGTGTGAGTGTTGTACGTCTGTGTTTCACGATAGCAATTGAGCATGAGTTTACATTTGTATATTTGTACATATGTTATTACCCTATTTTCCTCCTTGCTATTTCCCAAATTAGGAGGTCTGAATATCACCTCTCCTGTACCCTAAATGATTGAGTGTCTTCACTGGGAAAAGAGGCATCCCAGAGAAAGGGGGTGGTAAACATGGATATTCCAGCACCATGCCTATGTGTCATAGGGCCAAAATGAGCACAGTCAATACTATTAGGACCAACTTTAAAACTCAGATCAAAATAATCTGTACTATGGAGTCCAGGCTGTTGGGGACTGCCTCCCTGTACTGGATAAGCAGGTACCATTGGATAAGTCATTTCTTATGAAGCAGGAGCCAAGAGTCTCTATGGAAGGTGTGACAGCAGCTGCAGGGGAAGACTCTTACTCCATCACTGCTTTGGGGATTGATTATAGAATTCAAAGACTGGGCCAACCTTAGATCACCACCAGGTGTCATGAGTCCTCAATCCTTGATGAAATTTCTCTGAATGATCAGAGGCAGATGGAGTTAATCATCTCACACAGGATAATGTATATGAACGCCCTTTATAACTAGAAAAGAACTACAGAAATATGATTGATAATCAATGTGATCATCATAATTCAATATCATTAATTATTTTTTACTTATAATAACTAGTTAAGTCATTCTGGAAAAGTCAAGTCTTGAGTAGAAATCTGAAGAAGAGCAGAAGGCTTAAGAGAGGGGATTGTGAAGAGAGTGAAAAGTCACTTTAAGAGGATGTGGGTGTCCTGGGCAATATAATTTCATTAAGTGGCTATGCTTAGTGCCCTATGCTGGGTGCTAAGGATAGATGGAAAAGTGAAAATTGCACAATCCCACACCTAAAGGAGCTTACCTTATAATAGAGGTGGAGGAGAGGTGAACCTTGTGGACAAATGACTATAATGCAATTTAGCCTGTGATAAGTAAATAGAGGTCAAAGAAAGGAATTAAAAACTGACAAGGGAGGGCCCTTTTAGCTGGGCTCTGGGAGCATCCGGGAACAGTTCATGCAGGAAGGGGCCTCTGAACTTTATCATGGGGGAAAAAAAGAAAAAAATTTAGCAGACAGAAAGGATGGGGAATTGTTTCTAGGCTTTGTGCAAACGCACAGAGATAAGAGAGGGTAGGGTGAGAAAGGGGAACAGTTAGGTGTCCAGGCTGACTGCGACCTCAGTGGCTAAGCATAATCCTCACTAGCCAAGCAAGCAAAGTCAAAGAGGCAGCCTTGTCTCAAAAGACAAAAGATAGCACCACATCATTACATTTCTATAAAGTCATTATTTCGCACAAGGTTTCCAACTTTGACTTCTTGTCACCTAAGAGAATTAGACAGCTGCCTGCTGCCTGCAACTAGCAAGTTGCTCCCTCCCACGACTGGGTGGCAGCTCTGACAGGGTCTCTGGGGAGCTGACAGGGAGCAGAACAATGAAGGATGTGCTATGGGTTCTAGGGAAATGACAAAGGTCTCTAACTCCCAGGCTGAATATGCTGATTTTGAAGAGAATTACCCCAGGGACCCTCTAGCAGGGGAGGAAGTGACAAGGTCATATAGCCTGGCAAAGGTGATGGTTTTGGCAGCTGTATTTTGGAGGGACTGTTAGTGAGGGGGGAAAAATTGGGGAGAGGAGGTGTAAAGTTAGTGTAAGCTGAGAGGAAGCCGATAAAGAGAAGGTTCCAATTAAAAGCAACCTCTTTCCTCTTAGTGGTTCAGTTCAAGTCTGGACTGATTTGACCAACATGGGGATCTACCAGTCCAGCAAGCAATGGGGGAAAATAAAGAATGGAGTAGGTATTGTATTTGTTGATTGTGTTACAAATGAGATACATGATTTAGGTTAGGGGTTGGCCTAGGTGATCTCAGAGGATCTTTTGGGTTTGTGATTCTGTAAGAACCATTCATCATCGTCATCATCTTCTCCCTCCTTGTCTTCCTTCTCTCTCTCTCTCTCTCTCTCTCTCTCTCTCTCTCTCTCTCTCTCTCTCACACACACACACACACACACACACACACACACACACACACACAGAGTACAAGAGTAAGGCACAATGCAATACCTTTTGATCCCCTGCATAGTACCACCCCTGCATCCAAAAGAGATCTAACCATTTTTCTTTAAAAGATAATTCCTTGTTCTCACCTTGAAGTGAGCCTAAGAATGGTCCCCTCCTAGAGGCTGTCAGTACCTGGGAATCTTGGAGAGGGAACAAAAGGTGATTCTTTCCCTTAATACTCACCAAAGAAGATGCATTATTAGAGCCTCACTAACTAATGAAGAGAGAACATGCTAAGCCTAGCTTCCCTCCTTGATTCCTAGCTATTACTCCATCTACCTCACAGTGGCAGTGTGAGACTTAATTAGTTGAAGTTATGGGCTAGGAGTATGAAAAGAAATGTAGGCAGAAAATGTATTTAAAGTTGGTCATCACATTTCAAAAGACCAAGTTTCTCCTGACTTTGTCACTTTTATGCTTTTTTACCTTGGACAATTCACCTGATCTCACTGTGCCTCAGTTTATATTTTTGTAAAAAAAAATAGGAGGCTGGAATAGATTTTTATAATAGTTTTAATTGATAGAGTGTACTTTCCCCATAATACCTCTGGGAGTAGGCAATACAAGTATTAATACCCCCAGTTTTTGAATGAGGAAACTGAGGTTTCACAAAGGTAGAAAATGTAAGAATTTAGTATTCTAACTCCAAGTTCAATGGTCTTTCCCCTGCACCACCATACTGATTTCAACTGACTTTTTTTTCTTTTTTTTGATCAGATCCATGATTTCAGTGATGTAGGGAAATCCCAGGGAGGAAGCTCCTTTGAGCAGTATGGCTCAGCACCTGTCCTGCAACTTACAGTTCTAGGGATCTTTGCTTAAGGACCTTGAAATGTTAAGTGACTTGCCTAGTATATGTGGGAAGCAGGCTGACCTTCCGGGTTGACCCACCCTTCCATGCTCTCTCAGACTGCTTAGCACTAGGATTCTGTGATGTTCAAGACTTGGTCCTTTCAAGATGAAGAATAAAGTCAATGGTACTAATTGCAAATCAGTGCATCTTATTGGTAATGATAATAATACCTTACACTCATAAAGTTCAATGCAGTTTACAAAGAGCTTCCATGTACATTGTGTCCTGAAAGTCAGTTCAGACTTATGCTATCTTAATATTACTAATAATCTTTAATGAATTATTATAACACTATTGATAATATTATTAATAATTAACTGTATAACTAACTTAAAACTGCACCAAGACCTTTGGGATACCTTGTATATTGTTTCCCCTTTCCCACCCCTCCATGCACACACACACACACACACACACACACACACACACACACACACACAATTTGTCTGTTGATAGATAAGGAATAAAATTAAGCTTTAATGTTCCTTGAAATTCTATTAACCGAGAAACTTGGGAATTTGACTCCTTCTTTGATCTGTATCTGACACTGAGAATCAGTAGGTCTATAAGCAAGTCACTCATCTGTAAAGTGGGGGTAATGATGTCACTTGTACAGTGTGGCATGGTGTATAGAATGCTGGGCTTTTACTTGGAATTGGGATATCTGGGTCTCAATTCTTCTCTATACTTAAAAGCTATGAGGCCATGGTTACTCACTTATCCTCTCACTGCTTCAGTTTCCTCATCTGTAAAATGGGAATTATAATACCTGAGACACCTCCCTTGAAGTATTGTTGGGAGGCTCAAATGAGATGGAATAAGTAAAGATTTGCAAACTTCAAAGCACTATGTGAACATCAGCTGTTTCGTTATCTGCTTCCTGGAGTTATTTTATAAACCTTTCTACAATATAACAGTGTGAGACATTCATTAATTGCTGAATTCTCCAGTGAGAAAAAAAGGAGGAAGCTGCAAGGCTTCCCTTATGGGATCACATGGGAGGATACCTGGATGCTTTAAACTTATTCATCTGGTCATTTAAAGCCATACTTATTCTTTATTTTTACCTGGAGCTGGAAGTTAATGTTTTATTAATGCAACTTCCTAACATATTTCATTTGGGGTTTGGAGTTTTGAAATTGTTTTATGGAAATTCAAGGATGCTTTTTATGCTCCAGATGGGTAACAAGGACCCAGAGAACTTTGGAGGGGAAAATGGTTCTAGATTTATACTGATCTCAGATTGGTATTCCATCAGCCCAGCTATAGGCTCATTATGTTTTATTTTCTTCAATTTTTTTCTCTGATACATCATAAGCTTGTCACTGGTGCCAAGATAACAAGGCAGCAAAAAATTCAAGTATATAGCTGGTAACCTGGACACACTGATGTGCAAATGTCCCCTGACTGAACAGGTGCATCATAATCAGCTCTCTGATAATTTAGGCATCCCTGGAGTCAAGGGGACCAGTTATAAGATATTTTGAGATTTCTCCCAGATCCTCCATGTAGTAGCCCAATCAATAAACATTTATTAAGAACCTACTATGTGCCAGGCATCTGTGCCCCTCTGTACAATGGAGATACAAAGAAAAATAAAAAACACTATTCTGTTTTCTGAGAACTCACAGTCTCATGAGGAAGCCAGTGTGCAAACAACTATGTGCAAAAAAGCTATATAGAGGTCAAATTGGAAATAATCAAGAAGGGAAAGGCACTAGCATTGAGGAGGATCAGGAAAGGTTTTTTGTAGAAGATAGGCTTTTAGCTTTGAAGGTAGTCAGGGAAGCCAGGAGGCAGAGATGAGTAGGGAGAGCATTCTATTCATGGGAGACAGTAAAAAAATGCCTACAGTGAGGAGATGGAGTGTCTTGTTTGAGAATTGGAAAGGAACCAATTTCCACTAGATCACAGAAAATGGGAATATAAGAAGATTAAAAAGGTGGTATGGGTGGGTTATGAAGGACTTTTATTTTTTGAGGATTTTATATTTGATCCTGGAGGTAATAGGGAGCCACGTGAGTTTATTAAGTGATGGTCAATGGGGGAAGGGCAATGGAAGTGGGATTATTAATATGATCAGATCTGTGCTTTAGGAAGATTATATTGACATCTGAGTGGAGGATGGACTGGCATGGGGAAGAATTTGTAACAGGGAGACCAGCCAGCAAATTATCCCAACACTCCAGGCTTGAGGGAATGAGGGCTTACACCAGAGTGACAAGCAGTGTCAGAGTCAAGAAGGGGGCATATGCAAGAGATGGTAAAGAGGTAAAAATTAAAGTCCTCAGAAACAGATTAGATATGGGAGATAAAAGGAAGAGGAGCTGAGTATGACATTTAGGTTATGGGCCTGGGTAACATACCTTTAACAGTAATAGAATGAAGAAGAGCAGACAGTTGGTGGTAAAGAACAAGTTCTGTTTTGGACATGTTGAGTTTAAGATGTCTAACTGTCTTATGCTCTAAGGTGCACTTTACAATCCCTCTAAACCACAAGTTTTAAGGGTGACTTTCTCACTCTTCATTATTTTTCTTATTCACTCCCTACCCCCCCATACCCAACTCACTAACTCAGCCAACCATTATCATCTTGCTGGAGAAACTCATCTTTTGGGAGAGCTTGGATAGCTGTTAGATGAGAGAATCCTGGGATCAATTGCATTGTGTAATTTTGGAGATAAAAGAGACTTTAGAGATTAATTGGTTCAATTTTTTCAAGTCACTTCACCCTTTTAAGATAGAGAAGATTGCACAGTTAATGAGTGATAGGCTTGGGACAAGAACCCAGGTTTTTCACGACCTGGTGCAAATAAGTCAAGTCTACAAGCATCAATTAAGTGGCCTCTGTACTAGGCACTGTAGTAGGTGCTAGGAATGTTGGGAAAGGCAAGAGCAGGTCCCTGGTCTGAAGGAGCTCAAGCTGTAATGAGGGAGACAATATGCAAATAAGATAAATGGCAAGTTATCTCCTAGGGAAAGGAATTGGGGGAGGGGCCTGAGAAAGGCCTCCTGTGGGAGGTGGGATTTGAGCTGAGTTTTAAAAGATGCTCAGGAAGCTAGGAGTCAGAGGTGAGGGGTGCAATGCTTTTTTCAGAATGTGCCATCTCCTTTACAATTCCACACCTCTGCATGTCTCTAAGACACCTCCACTTGGGTGTTATGATGACACCTGAAGTTTACTATGCCCTGAAAATTGAATTCATGAACTAGATCCTCCCCTGCAAGTACCTTTCCAATGTCCCCACCAACCTATATAGCATTTCTATCTATTTGCACTTTATTGTTTTATCTCAGTGTTCCTTAACTCTTAATACAGTGCTTTTTGAACTGTTCACTGGAGTTCTAGTATTACATTAAAGTGATTAGGGCTCCCATAAGGAAACAGTCTATTAATGTTATGAATATTTTTCCTTCTGAAGTACAAGGTATCCTAGAAGTTATAGTGCAGTTTAAAGCTTTATTAATTTTAGAGATATAAATGCTACAATATTACCCCCCAAAACATGGTAATTTCAAAGTTTAATTATTTAAATTTTTGACGCTTAGTTTTGTGAATTATGAATTGTAAATTTTAAATTTTAATTTTAACATGACACACCCTGTCATTATGTATCGAATGTGTTGTTGTTTATCTATTGTTCTCAAAGTGGACCAATGATATCAGAAGAGTGATGTCTTGACTTGCAAATGAATTGGATTTAATCGAGTCAGAGCTGTGCAAAATTATCAGCTTTACTCTCTCCTCTAGAGTCATTGGGGTCCAGTGGCAAGACATATATAAAGATAACTGGCAATGGCCCTGGATGCAGTGGGAGACCTTGGTCTTTTTTTTTTTTTGGTCTTTTTGGAGGGGGAAGGCAGGGTAATTGGGGTTAAGTGACTTGCCCAGGGTCACACAGCTAGTATGTGTTAAGTGTCTGAGGCTGGATTTGAACCCAGATCCTCCTGACTAGAGGGCTAGTGTTCACCCAGCTGCCCCAACCTTGGCCTCCTTGGCCTTTTTTTTTTCATCCTTATTAAACTTATGCTGTTTATTTCTGACCTTTCTGGATTTCAGAAACATTTTAAATTCTGATCTTGACTTTTTTTTTTTTGGTCTTCATTAATTTGTTAGTTTACTTTGAGTTTACAAGATTCAGTTCCCCAGTTCTTTGAGTTTCAAATTTTCTTCCCCTCTCACCTCTCCGCCCCCGCCCCCCCATAGTGGCATACAATCAGATATAGGATCTGCAGATACTTTCACAATAGATATTGGTCAGGTTATAAAGAAAGATTGTATCAGACTGAATGAACAATGGGAAAGAGGAAACCAAACCAAACAAGCAAAAGAAAGAGAGCAGGTAATTTGCTTCAATCTGCATTCAAACTCTGTTCTTTCTAGTTTTTTTCTCTGAATGTAGACATCTCTCTCCATCATGAGTCTTTTGGAGTTGACTTATAGCCCTGCATTTCTGAGAAGAGTCTAGTCTATCAAAGTTGGTCATCACACATCCATTGTATAATTGTGTACAAAATTTTCCTGATTCTGCTTTTCTCACTCAGTATCAGGTTGTATAAGCCTTTCCAGGTAGATATGAAGTCCATCTGCTCTTCGTTTCTTATCAACCTTGCCCTTTTTAAGCTAAGGTCTTTCCCAGGTCTCAGCTTGTCTCAGGCAACACCCATTCAGTGACTAAAGCTTGGTAAGAATGGAGACAAAAGATGGTCGTGTTTGCCTTCAGAAAAGAATTAATATGGGAGGGGAAGACTGTCAGAGGTTTTGTCCAGAACAGAAACAATTGCTATTTATACTCACTCTGAGCCATCAAAACCCAAAAAAACAATCTGAATGTGTGACAGTTTCTGGATGACACATTCTCAGACCCACAGTAGGGGAGATCCTCTTACTTGGCTACCTCAATCCCATTAGTTATCTCCATTTGACTTTTTCTTGGAAAGTCACATTAAAACTATTTTGTATACACCAAAACCTCATTCTTTTGATGATCTTAAAGCTGGGATTAAAAATGTAATCCTTTCAGTCACTGAGCACCAGCTGATGAAAGTTTTTACAAAATGTGAAAATTGACTAGAGTGAAGTATAGCATAAGACAATGTTAGGTTGATATTTAATAAGAAACTTATCAATATTTTAAAAATGTGAATAATTTACCTTTTAAATATTGTTTTTATACACTGATAGTCATGCTTCTGATTTTATTTAAGCTTAACATTGCATTAAGGCTTTTGGAGTGCCTTGTATTAAAAGTGAAATTGTTTGTGTACCAAAAATACTTATCATACATAGCAAATTTTCTGAAAAGGAAAAAAAAGATTATGTCAACAGACATTGTAGTCCAACATTATAGATTCCATCAATGTATTCCAAACCCTGGATGTATTCAGTGGTCAAATAAATTTGAGAAATGCTTCTTTGATACTTTTGTAGCTCCATCTCTGTCTCAAGGTTCTCAAAATGGTACTATCTATTATGAGATAGAAAAATAGGAAACAGTGGGAAAATAACATTATGATTAGACTGTAGGGGGGAAATGAAGTAAGATAGAAAATAAAGTTAAAATGGTGAAGGGTAACAATTGTCTACCCCTTATTATAAAAGACTATTTCCTTCAAGGGAAATGCTAACACTGACACAAAGAGAGATGTCATGCTGAAGTTAACTTAGGGGAAGCTGAAAAGCAGAACTAACTTTTGGTCACCAAGCATAAGAACACTTAGGAACCTGCAAGACTGTACATACTGAAGATTGTCTCAGTTTCTTTGTGAAACCTGAATCCTTCTTGAGAATCCTTATTCATTTTGCTTCTGCTTTCTCTTCCAAGAAAAATGATCTTTGGATTGTAAAAGATTAGGATGAAAATGGTAAATGATGGAATTGAAACCACTGATTACTGGGAACATGGCAAGAGTACAGAATTCTCAGGTACCCCCAATTAATTCAAATCACAGGATTCAGACAAACTATAAACCAGGGTACTGAAGGAAACCCCCATTCCCCAAAAACCCTACAACTAGATAATGGGATTACTGATTCACTACTGGTGATCTTGGAAGGGTATTGGAGGTCTGAAGGCATGTTATAGAACTGAAGGATGGAAGAAATGGAGGACAGTGAAGTCTGAAAACTCAAGCTTAGCAAGCTTGATTTTCATTCTTGACAGATTCTAGAACACATTTTTAAAAATTACTTTTATTTTTATCAAATACTTTCCAATTGTGTATATTTTTAACAAATATTTTTTTTTAATTTTGAGTTCCAAATTCTCTCCCTCCCTCTAACCCCTTCCTCCAACTTGAAAAGGTAAATGATATAATTTATACATGTGAAATCCTGCAAAACATTTCCATATTAGCCTTGTTGCTGAAGAAAATACAAAAAAAAAAATAAAACAATAAAAATAAAGAAAGTTTAAAAAGTATGCTTCAATCTACACTCAGAGTTTATCAGTTCTCTCTCTGGATGTGGATAGCACTTTTTATCATGGATACTTTGGATTGTCTTAGTTCATTGTCTTGATCAGAGTAGCTAAGTCTTTCACAGTTGATCATCATACAATATTGCTGTTACTGTATACAGTGTTCTTATGGTTCTGCTCACTTCACTTTGCATGAGTTCATAGAAGTCTTCCCAGATTTTTCATTAACATTCACTTGCCCAATTCTCAAATTTAAGAAATTATTTTTTTCAGTGAGCTTTTGTACCTCCTTTCCCATTTGGCCAATACTGCTTTTTAAGGAGTTATTTTCATTAGCGAATTTTTGTGCCTCTTTTTCCATTTGACCAATTCTGAGTTTTAAGGTCTTATTTTCTTCACTACCTTATTCCTCTTTTGCTAAGGTGTTAATTGTCTTTTTCTGTAACTTTCTTCCTTTGCTTTCGTTTTTTAACCTAATTTTTCTCCTATTACTCTTATTTGATTTCAAAAATCATTTTTAGCTTTCATTAAATCTTGTTGGGTTTGTGTACAATTCACATTTTTATTTGAGGCTTTGCTTGTAGCTCTTTGATGTGATTGTTTTCTTCTGAGTTTGTGTCTTGATCTTCCCTGTCACTATAGCAGTTTTTTATGATCAGGTTCTTTTTGTTGTTGTTTGCTCATTTCACCACCCTATTTCTTGATTTGGAATTTTATGTTAATGTTAGTCTCTGTTGTGAGGGTGGGGTTGTGGGGAGGAGAATCTCTGTCTCAAGTTTTGGGGTTTTTTGCACAGCTATTTTCAGAGACAGTTCTAGGAGTTTAGAAGTTTTCAGTGATTCCAAGGTCGTGTGAGGTCCAGTCATCATTTTCTTGGTTTTCACTCTAGTTCTTACCTAGGGAGGGTTCCTGATCCCTTGGGATTGCAATTATACTGCTTCTTAGGGCCCCTGCTCTCTTGAGATCTAAAATGATACTGTATCTCAAGGTCCCTGGCCCCTTAGAGCAGAAGTGATACTGCCTCCCATGCTTCCCACTCCCTCTTGACCAAAAGTGCTCCTCTCTGCCCTTAAACTATGTAGGTATAAGCAGTGGAGTCACCAAACAGTATCTAGTCCTACATTCAGTGCTGACACAAGGATACCCTGTAATCTCTTTCTGACAAGCTGACAGGTATTTCTGGCCTGAGAGCTCCCAAAGCTGCTGCTGCTTCTGTCTCTACCACCTAGTCCCACCACTGGTATTTCATCTATAAGGGTTTCCAGGTCAACCTCTTCCCCCATATCACAGATTCCTCTTTCTACTTCCTATGTTGCCTTGGAATGGAAGAATGGAAGAAGCTCTGACCTTTTGTTGACTTTGCCACTCGAGAATTTGGTTTGAATTGTTATTTTAAAATTGTTTGGAGAATAATGTTGGGAGAGCTCAGCCGAGTGCTTTCTTTACTCTATTATCTTGGCTCTGCCCTCAGTAGAGGATCATTAGGCATTAATCTAGAAGATGTCTTCTCTCAAAAACATTACTGAAGGGGTAATTTGTAAACATTTTGAAAGGGAAGAAGTGATCACCACACTGCCAGCATGGGTTCAGCTTTTCTTTTGTCATTTTCTTTTAAATTTTTGAACCCCCAAAGTAGGCATCAATGGTCTCACCAACTTGTAAGAAGGTCTCTAGCAAAAGGATTCAAGAAGCTATGTGTGGCCTGGTGCTATTTAACTTTGGTGCATAATTTGGATAAAGGTATAGAAGGCGTATTTATTAAATTCTCAGGATACACAAAGCTGGGAGGGTTAGCTAATACAGGTTAGAAATGAATAAGATTGAATCTGATAGTAAATGTAAAATGCAAATAAATGTAAATTCTTATACTTGGGATATATTGTTCCATTCTGGGTGCCATATTTTAGGAAGGACATTGATAATCTGGAGATTGTTTGGGGAGAGTACTAAAGACCAGAACATAGGGACTGGTTGAAGGAAGTGGGGGTGTTCTCCAAGAATGAGAAGCCTGCCAGCATCATGCTGCACTGTTCTGGTGTCTTTTCATAATCTTTCTTGGATATGGAACCCTTCTGCTGCAGATGTGGTGTGTGACTTCCTCTCCTACTTCCCAATTAATAGTTGAATTTTACTGCTTCTTCTTTGACTCCCTGTCCTGTAGTTAAAGAAGGGAAGGGGATGGAGTTAGGTCATGACATTCTCTTATCAGTGAAATATATACAGTCCCTTGCCAGCACATATAATCCATGTAAATATGTGTGTGTGTGTTATTAGCATCATTACTTAGCATATAACCTTACCTTATCTACAAAGCAAAATACACATGCAGGCACCCACCACATAGCATCCACACTAGAATTATATACAGCTAACATTAATGCCTATAGCCAACATAACACAGTATCACACTGTATGTCAGATATATAGATTAAATGTGGCACATAGAAGCACATAGAGCAATATTACATGCATGGCATATTTTACTAACATAAGTAGCAAATAAACTCTACACAGCAATAAAAGCCTATTGCATAACAAACACCTCAATCATACATGGTATACAATGCATTTTGTTACATTTGCCTACCGAGGCTACATTATAGGTACTCAAACACTGCATGATTTGCCTACATGGGTAACTATTTCTCATGGAGCAGGAGTTTTCCTTGAGATTTGTCTGTGAACTTCTTTTTTTAAAAATATATAGATAACTAACTGTATGCTAATATAAGTAGTTTCATCTGTAATCCTAATAAAGGCATTTATGTGACATGATGGCTAGAACTGAGCCTCAAGTCAGGAAGACAAGTTCACATTCTGCCTCCGACATTTATTAACTCTGTGATTCTGAGCCTACCAAGGCTCTATCTGCTCTATCTGCCTCTGTTTTCTCATCTGGAATATAAAGATAATAATCCCAGTGTTGCTATGAGAATCAAATGAGATACTAATTGTAAAGCATTTAGCACAGTGTGTGGGACATAGTGAGCACAATTTAAATGTTATCTATTATTACTTTCTATTAATATTATTATCACCTGAAAGCTATGAACAAATATATCCTGGACATAATATTTCAAGAAATCATAGAAAAAAATTGCATGGTTATCTTAGAACCAAAGGGAAAAATGGAAGATGAAAGAATCTAGTGGTCACTTCCTGAAAGAACCTCCAAAATGAAAAGTGTCTAGAATATTATAGCCCAAATTCAAAGCTCCTAGGTCAAAGAAAAGTACTAAAAGCAGACAGATAGAAAGAATGCAAGTGCCACAGGGCACAGTCAGGTCATACACAGTTTATAGCCACCACTATAAAGTAACAAAAAGATTGTAATATAATTTTCCAGAAAGTAAAATATATGGGCTTATAGTAAAGAGTAGCCTACCCAGCAAAACTTGAGTATAATCTATGGGAGGAAAATGGATCTTTAATGAAGTAGAGGACTTCTAAGCACTCCTGCTAAAAAGAATAAAACTGAGTAGAAAATTTGATTTAAAAGCATAGGATTAAAGAGAAGCAGAAAAAGAAAACATGACTGAGAAAGAACAAGGAACGAAAGAAAGAAAGGAAGGAAGGGAGGAAGGAAAGAAAAGAAGGAAGGAAGGAAGGAAGGAAGGAAGGAAGGAAGGAAAGAAGGAAGGAAGGAAGGAAGGAAGGAAGGAAGGAAGGAAGAAGGAAGGAAGGAGGGAAGAGGAAAAGAACATAAATTAGTTAAACAAAACATTTCAACATTGGTTGTGTCCAAAAATTCATTTCTCATTTTTTGCATGTTAGTGCATCATCTCTCTATCAGGTGGTGGCCAACATTTTTCTTTATCTGCTATCGTGGTTGACCATTTAATTCTTATTTTTCAAAACTGCTCATTTTGATAATACTGATATATAAATCATTGTCCTATTTTTGCTTACTTTGCTCTGCATCATTTCATATCTCTTTGAGACATGTCTCATCTTTTTCTTACAGCATATCAGTGTTCTATGATATTTACCTAATACAATTTGTTCAATTATTCCCAATTGTTAGGTAACACCTTATTTTCCACCTCAAAAAGAGCTGCTATAAATATTTTTATGGGTCATTTTCCTCTTTTTTTTTGGTCTCTTTGGGATATAGGCCTAGCAATGGTATCACTGAATCAAAGGTTGCTATCTACTAATTTTTTTGTGCATAATTCCAAATTGCTTTTAAGAATGGTTGGTGCAGCTCTCAGCTTCCCCAAAAGAGTCCTTCCCATCTCTTGCCAAGAATGTACTGGAAGACTTAGGAACTCTGATCAATACAATAACCAACCACAATTCCAAAGAACTCATGATGAAGCATGCTGCCCACCTCCAGATAGAATGTTGAGGGAATCTGGGCATATATTAAGGAATATTTTCTTTTCTTTTTTTGTAGGATATGGATAAAGAGGGAATTTATTTTGGCTGACTTTGCATATTTGTATTAAGTTTTGTTTTTCTTGCCTTCTGGGGGAAGGATGGAGGGAGGGAAAGAATTCAGAATTGAAAATAAAATAAAATAGAATTTTTAAAAATCAATACATTGGGGGTGGCTAGGTGATGCAGTGAACAGAGCACAGGCTCTGGATTCAGGAGGACCCGAGTTCAAATCTGGCCTCAGACACTTAACCAAAAACTAGCCATGTGACCTTGGGCAAGTCACTTAACCCAACCTTCCCCTCTCCAAAAAGAAAAAAAAATCAATACAATGACCATTCATCACAATTCCAGAAGATTGATGATGAAACACACTATCTATTATGGAGAAGTGATTGATTTGGGGTGAAGGATAAGATGCATATTTTTTGTATGCAGCCATTGAAGGAATTTGTTTTGCTTGACTATTCATGTTTCTTACAAGAAATTTGTTTTTCCTTTTTCTCAGTAGAGTTAGGGGCAGAAAGGAGAAAAACAGACTTCTGTCCTTTTTTTTAAGTAGAGAAGTAGGGGGGTACTACAGATGTGGAATGCTATATCCACCTTCTGATGAGATCTCTGTATTATTAGTTTTACTTGATTGTTTTGCTTAATTATAAGAGATTTTTCAGGGATTGAGGGAATCTGTAAATGTTTGTCATATAAAAATAAAATATACCAATAAAACCTTTTTTAAAATCCTATTGTCTAGAGAAGATAAGTGGCCTACCTAGAACCAGATTGAAACCCAGGTCACCCAATACCAAATCAGACTAATAATAACTATTGAACACATCCTATGTGAGCCATTATGAAAGTCTATAATTTAAATCTGATTCTGAATGGGCCATAGCCTCTCTGACTTCAGGTTGGTTTAAAAAAAAAGAATGTTTTTTCTTCCATAATGGCTCAGATAAAATAACTATTCAATAAGTATTAATTATTATTAGCCAGACTTAGTATTGATTAGATGTTTATCTTCCATTATGGCTTTCATAGAATAAGAGTTCAATAACTATTAGTTAAATCAGTGAATGAATAATATTAAAATTTGGCCCAAGTGTCTGGATCTGTGATGTGATTAGTGTGGAGAGCTCCCAGTAAAGAAGGTGGACAACTTCTCTGTAATTTTTAATCTTAGAGACTTGCAAGGGACACTACAAAGTTAAGCAACTTGTCCTGAGTCATTCAACCAGTATGTGTCAGAGCAGGACTTGAGCTCAAGTATTCCTGCATATGAGACAAGCCATTTGTCCACTCCCCTTATCCCTCTCTTGTAATAAATTAACAAAATGCATATTAGTAACTGAGAGGCAGCATGGAATAATGTAGGTGCTTCATAAATACTTGTTAAATACATTAAAGATGTATATATTAATAAATATTCAGGGAGATTTTCCTAATTGTGGGATGTAGATGGAGTCATCTCCAAAGAAATGGAGGTTCCAGGAAAGTCACACTATATAGAGAGATTTCTCTACCTTCCCCCACAATTTTTACATAGGGAAAAGATCAGGGACTGAACATGATGGAATTGTCTGGAGCGCTGAGAGTTTAAGTGATTTGCCCAAGGCTGTGCTACCAGTATGTGTCAGAATTGGGACTTGAGCCCCTATCTTCCTCACTTGGAGGCTGACTTAACAACTACTACAAAGAAAGTAGAATACAAGTCTACTTTCAGAAGAAAGTAGAATACAAGCATCAGGAACAGCACTGAGTAGGGAGACGTGGTTCAGCAAATGGAAGTGTTAAAAATCAGCATCAAACTATCTGAGAGTTGGGAGGAGAGGTTAGGGAGATGTGCATTTTGATCTTAGCTATATGGAAGGCCAGTTGTGGCCCAGTTGCCATTTACTCCTTTCTCCTCCCAGTATCCCTGAATGCATGGTTCTGGGGTGATCCTCTGATTTGTTCCCTGTCCCCCACAAGGGACAGCTCTGGATGCAGAGAAATATCTCTCCATCCTCTGTCCTTGGGCTATGTGGTTATACAACACCCAACAAAATATCAACAATTAGTTGTAATAGAGGCATTACTTAAGGAGTAAGGGACCAGCAAAGTATACTTTCCTACATGGGACTTTCTCCTAAACCTGTTTACTTCTGACCATCTAAACCAGTGCGTTAGGAAAAGAGGTTTGTTTGTTTGTTTGTTTGTTTTTTGACTGACTCTGCAACTCAGCAGAAGGCTTTTGATGAGGGAAGAGATGCTCGTGATTTTAAGCTGAGTAAACCTCTAGGGTCTTGGGAAATCTTCAGGGTACTTAAGATAAAAATGCAAATTAGCAAAGCTATAGCTCCTCATTTTTATGGAAGAAAGCACACCTCAGCAACATTTCCCTGACCCACATTTATACAGGAAATCATCAAGGATTGGATTTGCAAGTCACAAGCCTGTTTCACTATATGAACATCTATAGTTTGGTCAAAAAAGGTAAAAACTAATCATTTAGATGTTTCATTTATGTGATGTCAAACAGGCCTTTCATTTAGCAGGTGCTCAGTAGACATTTGCCACATGGATCTAGCCTCCCTAGGCTGGGATCCTTTAACATTCCCGTTTCCATAGTGCTGTAGGGTCTACTAACCAAAGGTTACACAGTCTTACAACAACCCCATGACAACTATAGGACAACTATCATCATCCCCACTTTGCATATGAAGAAGCAGGTTCAGAGGTCTGCCTCAGGTCACACAATTTTTCGGTGTGAGTGGTGGGATCTGAAGCCAGGAGGCTGGACATCAGACCCTGTGGTCTTTCCACTCCACCACACTGCCTCATCTGAGATAGTCCCTGGTTTTGCTTGGCATCTTTGGATATTATATTAATGCTCCAGTCACTAGGGAATCATTTAAGTTGACTGAAATAATATATTTCTAAAGAGTGCCCTGGTGGGTACTTCATTCAAGAAAAGTGCTCTCACAGCAACATTTTGAATACCAAGAATGCTGATTTTACATCTACCAAGTGGTTCATTTAAAACCAACTGTTACAAGTGTAGGCCTCTGCAGTGGGCTCACCCTTAGGGATGAGGAAAATGACTTCAGGAAGCAACGTCGTCGAGGCAGTGATTAGCCGTACCTTTGGGTGTTTGGCTCATCACTGGCAGATTCCCTTCTGGCATCTGTGTGCCTGCATAGTTAGGCAGCTTGTCTATGTGGATGGACACATACAGATAAGATGTGACAGAGAGGAAACGTACTGTATAAGTAAATCTGACAGATGTCTCCTCTAGTCAAGAGGCGCTAGAGCAGGGTATAAGTTGGCATTTGTTGTTGTTGTTCCATTGTTTCAGTTGTGTGTGACTCTCTGTGACACCATTAGGGATTTTCTTGGCAGAGATACTGGAATGGTTTGCCATTTCCTTTTCCAAAGTAAGTATGTTCAGTAATTTCAGTCATGTTTAATTCTTCATGACCCCATTTGGGGTTTTCTTGGCAGAGATACTGGAGCAGTTTGTTATTTCCTTCTCTAGCTCATTTTACAGATGAGGAAACTGAGGCAAACTGGGTTAAGTGACTTGCCCAGGGTCACATAGCTAGTATGTGTGTGAGGCCAGATTTGAAATCAAGTCTTCCTGACTCCAGGCCCCACGATCTATCCACTACACCACCTAGCTGCCCCATAAGTTGTCATAGACCCCATATACACTCACATTATTGCCACTCATCTCACATTCAATTTATGAGTCCAGTTGCTTTCCTATTGGAAAGCCTCTGTTTGACATTTAAAACTTCACAACCTGACCTCCAAATGCATTTTCAGCTTTATTATACATTATTACCCCTTCCTAGACCTTATAGTCCAATCAAACAGGTTTTCTTACTGTTCTCCATACACAACACTACATCTCCTTTCATGCCTTTACACTGGAAATCCCTTATGTCTAAAATGTACTCCCTCCTCACTTTATCCCTTAGAACTTATCCCTAGTTTTCTTCAGGTCAGCACATACCCTATCTTCTCCAAAATCATTTCTTCCCACTCTCAGTGCCTTACTCTCAAAATTATTATGTAACTATATAACTATGTGTGTACATATTGCTTCCCCTAAAAGAATGTAAGTTCCTTGGGGCAGGGACTGTTTAATCTATGTCTTTGTATCTGCAGCACCTAGCACAGTGTCTGGCACACAGCAGAGTTTGTGATATGTTGATTGCCGGATGGATTGGATGCAGAGACTACATGAGCTCAGAATGTTGCCATTCCCAGGTCAGTACGACCTCATCATTGTTCCCTGAGGCAAAGGCATCATTACTTGTTGAAGCCACTACAGCTCAGACTCCCCCATGCAGGCCCTCTCACTTTAGGACCTAGTAGAGAACAGGAACATGCCAACCACTTCAGTATGTAGACATTCTTTCTAGAAAATACATGGAGCTAGGGTCCTTTTCCTTCCCTCTCAGACAGATTGCTCTTCTAGCCTTATTTATGCTATTCAATCTCTCCTTGTTTACAATGCCATTCTCTATGTTAAGTCAGCACCTCTCACTCCAAAACCTCCTTCCAACACTGTGTCTTTCATGAACACCAGTGAGAAGGTCCATCCTGATGCTTCCTAAATAGTTCTGCAGAAGTGGTCAATAGCCACCGTCAGCACTGTGCTCTCATAGCCTCCTGTGGATGAGTGGTTGTCCACATACCAACATTCTCAAGCTCTGCATGAATACAGACAGAGAAGGAAAGGCAGTGAGCCATTCCCAGAATACCATGAGCGTGTTTACTTTAAAAACGTACATTTTATTGCTGACTGCATCATAGTCATTTCCAAAGATAATCTCCCTTAGCCAACCCAGTAAATCTTCCCTTCATAATAAAGAAAAATGATAAAACCAACAATGCAGCAACTACATCTGAAAGTATATGAGATGCTTTACCTGTAGGCCATCACCTCTCTAAGGAAAGGAGGGTGATATATTACTTTCCCTTTTATTTAGGCTTGGGGAAGGTGTTCAGGGAGGACTAGTGTGGTGTGAAGACTTGCCAAGCCCTTTGCAGGGCAGCTTTCCACCTTTGGTGTCTACCTATCACCCAATTCTCACTTGTAGCTCCAAGAGCTGTAGCAAGAGCAGGGGCCACAATCTAGTAAATTGTCTTGGCAGATTAGCTAAACCAGTTTGAGGGTAACTGACAGGCCTTAAACCTGACTGTCAATAGGAAGACATCTACCCTAAGCATGTGAAGGCTTCCCCTGGTAGAATGAGTGGATGAGAACTATTTGTTCCAATGGCTATGAAAGCAACTGAAGCAGGCCCTGTGGAATGCTTGTTGTTGTTCATCCTTCACTCTCTAAGATGACCAATGACATCAGGAGGGTGATGTCTTGACTTGCAAGTGAATTGGATTTGAGTGAGGCAAAGCTGTGCAAAGTCATCAGCCCCACTTTCTCCTCCAGAGTTATCAGAGTCCAGTGGCAAGATATAGGTCAGGATGAGTGGTATGTGGCCCAGGATGTAGTCGGAGACTTTGGCCTTTTTCCTGTGAAGTGCTAAGAGCTTGGTCAGATCTCTAAGATGCTAAGGTCACCAACTGCATCCCAGGCCACTGCTAGTTGTCTTGATTTTATCCTGCCACTGGATATTAATGACTCTGGAAGACAGAGTGAGGTTGACGACTTTGTGTAACTCTGCCTGCTTTAATTCAATTTGCATGCAAGTCAAGACACAACCCTTATGTTATTGATCTCCTTTGAAAATGAAGAATGAATACTTTTTTCATTTGGTGCAAAGACTGGCCATTATACTTATGTAGTTGATGGCTTTATTTTAAGGTTCCCTTGCATTATGCTAGTCATTGTATATATTGTTCTCCTGGTACTACTCTTTCTGCATCAGTTCCAATAAATCTTCTCATGTTTCTCTGAATTACTCATCTTTGTTATTTCTTTTTCTTTCTTTCTTCTTTTTTTTGCTTTTTAGAGGAGGGAAGGCAGGGCAATTTGGATTAGGTGACTTGCCCAAGGTCACACAGCTATTAAGTGTTAAGTGTCTGAGGTCAGATTTGTCTTTGTCGTTTTTTATGGAATGATAATATTCCTTTGCAATCAATCATATTCCACAAATTATTTAGTCATTTCCCAACTAATGGGCAATACTTTTGTTTCTACTTTCTTGCTACTTCAAAAGTATAGCTACAAATGTTTTGTTATATGTGAGAGCTTCATTTGTCTTTGGACTCTAAGGTATATATGCCCAACAGTATGATCAATAATCCAGAGAATGGCCATGCTAACTTGTTGCATCAGTAGTCCCTTCCCACTCCTGTCATTCTCATTTACTTGGGATTGAGTCTCATTTACTAGATTGTCAAGTCATAAATTGCTATATAATGCTTCCCAAATTCCTCCTTCTGGGCGTGTTACCCCACCATGACTGGAAGATCTCAAACTGATACGTATATGTAAAGTGTGTATGTGTGTGTGTCCTATGTAAGAGATATAGATTCACATGGTTTGTCTAAATACGACTTGCAGGAAGCATTGATAGATTCCTCCAAAATCTTGGCCACTCCTCTATAAAGGAGACTATGATTCCTGTTTTAGGGGGAGCAGAGAAATATTTCATGAGTCTGGGTACTCTTTGCTCTAGTCTCTGAGAGGAGTATTAGACTAGAATTGTATTTATCTGTCCCCCTAAATATTGCTGATCTTAATTCAGAACCACAACAACAAAAAAGCTGCTTCTTTGGTCAGCTGACACTCACCAGTTTGACTTCTGATCAAATGCTAATTATACAAAAAACCATCACAAATAATACATATTGAGTAAACTCATTCATCCCAATAAATAGCAAACAGAAATCAGAAAATTCCAATTAGAACATACTAGGAAAAACACAGGCCAAGAAAAATCAGCTAACATTAATACTGTTATTAATTTGTAGACCATCATCCTTACCTTCCCCCTTTGCCATTCATTTCCCATCTATTTCTATGACAATATTCTAACCTAATATTAAAATCAAAGAACAAAATGAAGATTTGGTCATTTATTCTTGTATGATTATATAATGCCTTATACAATAATCCCTTTGTGGAGCACTTAGTCTGCCTAATTTTCTCCTTCCATTTCCTTTGGATAAAATGACACTTCTTCCCAAAGGGAACAAAGACCCCAATTGCTGGTTGTGGATCAAATTTTCTACCCTCATATAAACCCTTGCACGGGCTTGTCAGTTTGACTTGTAACTTGTGACCCAGAGAATTATGTCTCATTTGATGACAATGAAACTAGTGAATGAAGGACCACTGAAGTGCAAACAGCAAAAGAAATTAATATATCAGACTGGAGCAACAAGAGATGGCATTTATATAGTACTTGATAGTTTACAATGGGCTGTGCCCATTACTGATGTATTAGTTTGATCCCTGCTGAACTAAAGCTACTTTCAGCATCAAACTTATCAACTCATCCACTTGACTATGTTTCTGAGTCTTCACTGTGGGAATAAAGGGTTGGGAATTGAATTGAATTCAACAGTATTTGATAAGCATCAACTATCTTCTGGTTTTGCCTTCCTTCAAATCCCAATCATTCAAATACAGTTCCTGGCACACAGTAAACATGGTATATGCTCGTTGATTGAATGACTGACTGATTCAAGACACTGTGCTAGGCTAGGGGGGAAGCCCCAAGATAAATTATATGCTGTCCCTGCTCTCATGGAGCTTATTTATGGTATGGTAGTAAGACAAATACTTCATCATTGCTGAAAGAAATAATTCCTAATCAAGCTAGTATTGACTGTTGTGATGATTTATTTTTAATTGTAAGGCCTAATTCAGATAACTTTTAGATGAAGAGGTATATAATTACTATAGATTAAGTTCCTCATTTTTGCAGAGCTGAGCCCCTGTAGCTAAGCTGAGCTAGAATAAACATTTCCTCATTTCTAAAGTTTAAAATACCTTCTGGGTCCAGCTAAGTTACATTCTGTGTTTAGCTCTGCATTCACGTAACTCAACATCTTAACCACATTAACCATATTTACAAGTACCAGACCTTCCAGTTAGTTCAATAACTCCATATCAGCCATAACTTATATAACATAGTAGCCAATTAGATAGTTTGATAATTGCTATGCCCCCAAAATGCCCTGTAACACCTTAACATGCTCACCAGCCCAATATTTCATATCACCCAAGTTCCTCATCCCAATCTTAATCAACCTCTGCCAATCCAAAAAGAATCAAAACAGATTCTGTAACTTTTGATTAATTTTATTTACTATAAAAATGTTCTCGGGGCGGCTAGGTGGCGCAGTGAATAGAGCGCCGGCCCTGGAATCAGAAGGACCTGAGTTCGGAGCCGGCCTCCAACACTTAATCCGCACAAACAAAAACCTAGCCGTGTAACCTTGGGCAAGTTACTTAACCCCAATTGCCCTAAAGGGGCGGCTAGGTGGCGCAGTGAGTAAGAGCGCCGGCCTCGGAGTTTGGATGACCGAGATCAGATCCGGCCTCAGAAAATGAGCACCCACGCATAAATAATGACTAGCCGTGTAACCTTGAGCAAGTTACTTAACCCCAATTGCTTAAAAAAAAAATGTTCTCTGTAAATCTCTCAGTTTTTCTCTACTAGTTGTCCTTGACCTCATTTATTGTCAATATCTAGTCTAGCTAATAAATTGATATTGTGTAGAACTTTGTGCCTCAGTTTTTTTTATTTGCAGATTTTTATTTCTTTTTTTATTTTTATAGATTATTTCTAATCTGACGATATTTCTGGGATCTCAGTAACATGAGGAATCTACTCCTCACCCCACACCCCACACTGCAGACTATAATCACCAGGCTTTTTGCATCCTGTGTGACTCTAAATCACATCTTGTCAGAAATCTTTTGCAGGGAATTGGAGACATCCAGCATAGTCCCTCTACACCTCTTGACATTGTATGGATACCAATGGATCACAAAGGGAGGTGGAATCAAGATGGCAGAGTAGAAACCAATGGATCACAAAGGCTTTCCATCAGCTGTTGTTCCTTGCTTATTACGTATGACCTGCCCACCTCCTTTGCCAATTATCCACCTCTTTGATGATGTTATCCACATACACAAAAAATTATAACAGACCATGATAATTATATCAAAAAGCTAAAAAATATGTGCAAAGTTTTGGGTTTGGTAAACTAGAGAAGGTTATGGGAAGGAGCTTGAATGATGTTGTAGCTTTATTTCCCCAACAACTAAAGCCTACTATGCCTACCACAACTTTCAGCATCCTGTAAGTCAGTGTTTTATTCACCTTATGACAGGAAATAGAAAGCTTGAGATTTTGGAAATTTATTTGTTTATTAAATGCTAGCTTCCTGAGAGCTCTAAAAAAGGACAAGCAAAAGACCCAAGGCAATTTTGAGCTCTTCATTTTTTTAAAAAGCTTTAGCTGGACAGTTTTCCTCATTTCCCCTTCTCTCTAGTGAATTTGTGCTGCCTACCAGGATGACAGGTGAAGTTTGCTTTATTGGCAAGCTTAAGACTACATAGATGGGAAGCTGAAAATCCCCAGTTTATTCCTCTGCTTTATCTTCTAATGCCAGGCAAGAAAGAGAGTGTCTGAAGTAATTTGCAAGGTTAAACAAGGATGACTGCTTTCCACCCCCAACCTCAAACCCTAGCATTAACTATTGATCCTGAGAAAAGTTATTTGTAATGGAGGGTCTTTTATCTTATGCATAAAACTTGACTTTCTTGCTTTTACAAACTGAGAGGCCTGATCCATCTATTAGCTCCCTTATAGAATGTTAGTCTATGGGATACTACCTATCCTTTTTCTGAACCCTTTAAATCAATTTCCTCAAACCTAGGGTACAGGAGAGGATATACAGCTTTCCTTCTCTATCACAAGGAAAGTTCCTATTATTTCCAACGTAGCAACTAACTCATGAGAATCAAATTCAGAAGAGAATTTCCCCTTGTTTCCTTCACCTGTTGAAGGAAGAAATTATCATTAAGGCAATCAAGAAGTTATTAATTGTTCCACATTTAGCAAAGAGAGAGAAAGTTCCTGCAGAAAGTCTATATCATGTCACTTTGTGAGGCTTATAATATCTTTCACTCACTTTGTCATTCTATCAACAAACATTTGTCAAGCCCTGTGTGCCAGGCACTGAGCTAGATACTAGGGGTTGAAAGACAAAAATGACTGAATCTCTACCTTCAAGTTTGCATTCCGCACAGGAGATAATATGTACATAAATAGATACATGCAAAATATATGTATGAAAAGGACAAGGTAGGTTTTCTTTCAAGGGAAGGAGATTGGTGGCCAGAGGGCATAATGGGGGGGGGGGATTCATGTAGGAGGTAGTACTTGAGAAGAATTTTTAAGGAAAGGAGATATTCTGAGAGGTAGAGGGGAGAAGAGAGAGCATTCCAATCATGGGAGATATCTAGTGCAAAGGCACAGAGATGGGATCGGGGTTTCACCTATAAGAAACAGCAAGAAAAAGTTGGCTGGACAATAGTGTATAGGAATTCTTCATCTATTTCTCTTTCTATTCACATGTCCCATGATATATTTTGATGCTAAAATGTTTAATATCTCCATTGATCTCCACCCAAATGTTCTCTACCACGCTTTTCCCCTCTAGTCCTATGTTTTCTCACAAAAGTATATCTTCCTAATGTGTAATATTATCCCTCTCCTAGTCCTACCCCATTTTTACCTATTCTGTTTCTTTTGAATAAGATATATCCTTCTAGAGGCATATGCTAGTTACAGGATGCTACCAAATCTTAGTGACACCTATGAAGCCAAATTTGTCTCTTGGCATTAGGACTTCTAGTTCATCATACTCTTTGCCTAAGCTTTGGGAATTTGTGTAGAGACACCTAAGACCATAAGTTGTACTACCAGCTGTGGTCTGGTAGGAGTTTTGGCTCTAGGCTCCAAGGAACTTGGTTTAAATCATGCTTCTGATACTATCTGTATAACCTGGGGAATATCATTAAATCTCCCTGGGCCTCAGTGTCCTCACTTATAAAATAAGGTGTTAGACTAAATGACTTCTGAGGACCCTTCTAGCTCTGTGATTTTAAATGATTCGGCTATCATGTTAAATAATTCTTTCTTGGATTTTGCCTCCTGTGAATGTTATTTTTCAAATACAACCTATTCTGCTTTCCTCCTCCCAAGTAATTTTGGATCCAGTTCATGGTCCATCTGCAATGTTTGTCTGAGATATATGTACTGATGGACTGGTTTGGTTATCCATTCAAATGAATGTCATAATCTATGCAATTCGCAGTCTTTATTTACATGTTTTCCTTGAGTGAATTGCCAAAAGGCAAACTTTTTTGGAGTAGCTATGGATCTCATGAAGGAGAGCAAACAGTTTTTCATCTACAAATAAGAATATCAGAGAGGGCCTCCCAAGCTGGAAAGGCTTTGGGAATGAATTCAATGACATGAATGTCTGTCTGTCATCTAAAGACCAGCCCAATTAAGTTCTGAATAGTTAATCATTAATGTTGGCTTCAAAGTAACGGATTTTTTCAGTTATAGCAACACAGAAAAATTCTTTACTAGGATATAGAGGACTTGTGATCAGCACTAATGGTGCAAAGACCTACACCAACAAAATTATATCTGTTTCAACAAATCTATCAGCAAGCATGTGTTAAATACCTATTATATGACAGTGTGCTTTGGGGATCAGGAAACTTCCTTCAAAACAGCCCCCAGGAAGACCTAGGGTCAAGTTCTGCTTCTGGAAAATACTGTCTACATTATCCTGGGCAAATTGCTTAACTTCTTACTTCTCTAAGCAACTCTCTAAGACTATATGTTTCAGAAAACACATTCATCTGCACAGGTGGAGGTAATTTCCTTATCTACTGTTCCCTGTACTGGTAAAATTACAGGTCCAGTTTCTATCCCTATATACCAGGTGATACATTAAGGATATGAAAACAAAACAGAAATAATTCCTTTTAAGATGCTTACATTCCATCAGGGGGGAAAACATGTACACATATAAGCATATGTGAAATATAGGGATAGGAACCAGATTCTTATGCAGGGAGGAAGGGTATATTGGCATTGGGGGAATCAGGAAAGGTTGAGCTAGATTTTGAAGGAAGTTGTTTTCTTGGGTCACCATAGCCAAAATATTTTCATTATCTGGTGATGATGAGTACTTTAGCATGATTTTTTAAAATCAGAAAAAATAGAAAAGTCCCAAAGTAATTAAATATTCATAGATTTTGATGCAAAGTGGAGAAATTAGACAGGTTAGAGAGCATGACAATATCCAGGAAGGACAGTGAGGTTCTCATTATAGGGTAACCTGAACAACTAAGGGGTAGCATGAAGTCAGTGGATACTTAGGAGATAATCTCAGAAGAGGAGAAATACCTAGGAGATAATCTCAGAAGAGGAGAAATCATGAATAGAAGGAAAAAGAAATGTCAAAGACTTTTCCTACTTATTTTCTTGACTAAAATGTAAGCTCATTAAGGACAGGAGCCACATTTCATACTTTGAAATTCCCACAATGACTTAGACATAATTGATGCTTAATAAATATTGGTCAGTAGCGATATACCATAATTTTGCCTAGGACCAGCCCTATCTTTGAGAAAAAAAGGATACCTTCCTGATGACCTCAAATAGACAGGGGAATCTCCAATCATGTTAAATCATGAATAGAAATTTCATAAGCCTCACAATGGCTGTTGTGAATAATGTTGCCCAATTTCATATCCATTACAGAGCATCTCCAATTTCTCTATTAGTGTAACTGTATCCAAAATCCAACTTGATAATTCCAACACATCCTTTTGTCCCTGAAAAAGCTTTCATCTTATCAAAAAGAGACATCAAGTTTTCCTATTCTTTAAATTGAGGTTCAGTAATGTATAAACTGAAATATGACAGTTGAAAATATTTTTATATCTCAAAGCAAATTTCTTCATCTCAGGATTTGCAAAAACTATCTTGCCATAGAATTGTTCCATTATGATCATATGTCTTTATGATTTAATGTAACATGATTATGTCCATTTATTGAGTATTAAAATTCTAAAGAGGGTTAGAAAGACATCTCAGAGTTATCATTAAAGTTTTTCTTCTATTTAAAGTCCCATCCACATAAATGTCCCTGGTGGGTAGTAGCTGTAGAAGTAAGGAGGAATCTTTCTTATGATCTTGAATCAGTAGCAATTGTATGTGATACAGATAACGGACTCAAAGCTAGGTCCCTTATTTAGCAAAGAGGGTCCAGCAGGGTCAGCATATTATCAAAGAACGGTTTTGTCTCACAGCAGGCACTCAACCTGACTATGGGATTTTGGTACTAACTGAGATGTGGATGGGTCAGACACAGCGCCCTGTCTCTACAAATGGGAACTTTCTCCTCCCATCCTTCTATTTTCAACAAAAGGGCCATGAGGCAAAAACACTTGGAACCTTCTGTGGTAATTTGTGCCACATAACTATGGAGTTAAATTACTCTTGATATAATCTGTGGGAAACTAGGTGCTCTTAGCCACCCAAATGCCCAACTCCTAACTAGATAGCAACAATATCTCACTAGGATCTTTCCAAATGAGATGCAGAGACCAGGACAAATCATTTGTGAAGGACTATTTTCAACCTTGGGAGCAGCACTGAAGGTCGGAATGGAATAGCCAAAAGATAAGATATAGACTAATTTATATATATGGAAACAGCGAGAGAGTATCCCTCTCATTTCCCCCAAGTGTAGTGGTGGGAGTATATTGACGAGACACAGATCTTTTCCTACCCAAGTCAATGGACCTAACTTCTTTTCACCTCATTCTCCATTTCCCTTGCATGGTACCTGGCCTAGAATGTAAGCTCCTTGAAAGCAGAGACTATTTCTCTTTTTGTATTTGATTTGTGTCCTAATTGCTTAACATGGCGCCAGATACATAATCAGCACTTAATAAATGCTTTTTGGTTCATTTATTTGTTTCATAAAAACTGGCATAATTGGTCAATTTCCCCAAGTAACCACTTAGTATCTGGTACAAACAAGAATATCTAAGGATAGAACATTAGCTAGAATCAAGGTCTATTAAAACTTATGGGACATAACAGCAATGCCAATACAATAGGTCAAATACTTTTGCAACAAGCATAGGCCCATAAAGCAAACACATTAACCCTAGAACAAAACCGAGGGTCTATTGCTAGTACTAAAAGAAGCCTGACCAAAGAACTGGACAATCTAGTCCTTGCTAAATGGAATAGACCTTTTATTTAGTCTATTTTAGTAGAAGACCACATAACTTAATTAGACACTCAGGAGATCAGAGAAGGAATGGCAGAAGCAAAATGTGAAGGGTACTAGAGCAAACCATTTATTCTACCTTTACACTGGGTGAGGGACTGAATCTCCAAACCAGGGTACACCAACCAATTCTTTCATGTGCTATGGAAGAAATATAGAATCCACAGTGGACTAGGACTCTTGGGTCTAGTGTTTGGAGCAACTCATCAGCTTGAGAGTCATGGTAGCATCTAGATCAGGGCTACCTAAGTGTTTTATAAGGAGAAGGGGTAGGACTGATTGGTTTTCTATTCTATTAGTCACAGGCAGGGAGATCCAATCAAGTAGGAAACTGGAAGGCTTTAGCCTAGCAAAGATGATGCTAGATATGAGACATTCTGGAGAAGAGGCAAGACAAAAAGAAGGTCATACTAAGTAGTTGTGGGAAAGCATTGTTAGGGAAGAGATAACCCACTAGACAGAGAATAACTAGACCAGAAATACAAGACGTTTTCCATGACCACTATCATAGGATCATAGGTAGAGGCAGAAGGGATCTCAGAGGCCATCAGATTCAGCCTCTCCCCACCCCATTTTAAAGATAAGGAAACTGAGGCTGAGGGAAGCAAAGTGATTTTCCTAAGTTCCCAACAGCATTTAAATATGAGAGACTGGCTCCACTTATTCCAGAGATAGTCATCTTTCCACTATACCACACTAAGACTCTACTATGTATCACACAAAAGAAAACAATCATCAATGTCAAGCAATCCCTGTTATAGCAAAAACATTTGATTGAAATGAGATTTAATCTACATTTTAAAATAAATTAAGAATCTCATTTCCAGTTATACAGCTATTTTAAGGGTACAACAAAAGTGTTAATGTTGTGCATGTTGAGCACATGCACTCTGGCCTCTTGTGGTTAATTATATAATCCCCGTCTCAAAGCCAATTGGTATGGGAGGATAGATGTGGTGAGAGTAGGAGAGCTCCAGCCTTCCTCAGTCATCTTAAGGACTCTTCAAGCTTCAAGTCATTTTGGGTGCTTCAGGTACTTCTGTCTTCTATCTTTGAGAAGGAAGATGGAAGAGGCCATTGATGGAAGAGGTTAATGAAGGAAAAGACCCTGGGAAGATCTGAGAGGAACTGACAGAGTTCATCATATTCCCAGCTTAATACATTAGAGACTTTGGGGAGTTTCCCATTAGATGAGATCTAGGACTCTCTGTCTCTCTCTCTCTCTCTCTCTCTCTGTCTCTGTCTCTCTCTCTTTCTCTTTCTGTCTCTCTGTCTCTGTCTCTCTCTCTCTCTCTGTCTCTCTCTCTTTCTGTCTCTCTGTCTCTCTCTCTCTTTCTGTCTCTCTGTCTCTCTGTCTCTGTCTCTTTCTGTCTCTCTCTCTGTCTCTGTCTCTCTGTCTCTCTCTGTCTCTCTCTCTTTCTCTCTTTCTGTCTCTCTGTCTCTCTCTCTCTCTGTCTCTCTCTCTCTTTCTGTCTCTCTGTCTCTCTCTCTCTGTCTCTCTGTCTCTCTCTGTCTCTATCTCTCTCTTTCTCTTTCTGTCTCTCTGTCTCTCTGTCTCTGTCTCTGTCTCTGTCTCTCTGTCTCTGTCTCTCTCTCTTTCTCTTTCTGTCTCTCTGTCTCTGTCTCTGTCTCTTTCTGTCTCTCTGTCTCTCTGTCTCTCTCTCTCAGTTGAACTCAGTTATCCACTCCAAATTAGAGAACTGCTTTACTCTATATTTTCTGGCATATATCCTCCAATGTATACCTTCTTTGATTTGTTTTGCTACCAATTTGGATAAATTAATTTTCTCTTTTAATTATTATATGTGTGTTCATTGTGGAATTGGAATTTGGTGGGAAGAAGGCCAAGCCTTGGATATAGAACCTGGGGCTCTGCTTCCTGCCAAATAATGACCCTGATAAGAAGTTAAATTGAACATGATTATACCCCCTAGACTGTTAATATTGAAGGGAGAAGTCTGAGGAGAGCAGTGATAACCGTTGGCCCTAACTTCCTGTTTCCTCTCCCGTCATAAAGTTTCTTTTGGACAAAGGTGGGGGAGAAGAAGCTAGAGATATCTATTCTGCTTCCCTTTGAATTGTACAATGGTATCCCCATGACATGGAGGTGATAGACCTGGAGCCTCTCTCTGTACTTGTAAATTCAGTGGGGCAAGATTTCTTTTTCTGTGTCTGTTTTAATCCCCAAGGCCAGACTTTATTGTGTAACCCTTTGTCCTTGAGTGAAGAATATCTAATTCGTTTTAACAATCGCCTTTGTAGTCTACAAAAGCAGACAAAAGCACTGATCTTGCTTTTCCTCCAATATTTTTGTTGCTGTTCTTGTTTCTCTTTACAAAAGAGAAGGCCTACATTCACATAAGATCAAAAGAGTGTGCAAAAAGAAATTGGACTGGATAAGCCCTAAGGTCCCAGGGGTGTGATGGTATATGTTTAACATCCAGATATCCAGGAAAAAAAAGTATGCACAGCTCACTTTTAAGTTTAATCTGTATTACTAACATTTTCTCCATTACTTCCTTAAATTTAGACAATCAACAAAACAGTAAATCAGGGCCTGATTTGTAGCATTAGCTGATTTCCGAGGTGTAAGTGCTCATACTGAAAATGTAACAGTTGGCCCCAGTTCAAGCTGGCTTTCAAGCATGCCTCTGCCAACTCAATCTATTATTCCATGAATGTGATCCTATACTCTGGGAATACCAACCTATTATATTGGATACTTCTTGAGAGCATGGACCCGCTTTATTCTCCACCATGCATCCTCAATGGCTTAGCATTATCATACGGACTCTGTTGGGTACTCAATAGTTTTTGATGAAACAGGCTTGCCTAACCAAGCATGTACAGTTGCATGGGTAGGAGAATTGCAGCATCGCTACTCTGAACCCTAAAGGGTGTCAATGCAACTGTCTCATTGGCCCAATTTGGAATTAAACTTTTTCTTCCACCTCTTCTGCATTATTGGTTATAGATTCATAGATAGATTATATAATAATTAGACTAGGAGGGGACCTTAGAGATCAAGCCCAACCCTTTTATGGTACAAATGAAGAAACTAAGAGCCCAGGGAGATCTTGACATGTTCAAGGTCACACAGTTAAGTTAATGGCAGAACTGGGAAACAAACCAGGTATCCCTCTTCTACCTAGGCCAGCACTCCTTGATTACCCTACACTACAATCAAATAAGCATGTATTTGTGCCTTAATAATCATGAATCTGTGCCTAATGACTCCTACATATAGCTTATTCTCTCTCATCCCTTTAAGTCTTTAAAATAGAAAGCAACATACAAACATATACATGAATAAATATTCATATACATGAATAAATATATATACATGTATATATAGAAAAAGATGTGTGTACATACATACATACATACATACACATACATATGCACACATTGGTATTTATGGTTCTAATGCTAAATTTCTAGGGTCTCCCTGAAAATATTTATGATTATCAAAAAGTAAATATATCTCTACCACTGTTTTAATATTCACTAGCCACAAAAGAGTAATTAAATATTTCTATGGCATGCAACAATAGCCACAAGCCACTTTTCTGTAGCAAAAAGTGTGATTTCAATCTTTATTGTCACTTTGAGACCTTCAATTTTTGTTTTAAAGTGGGCATTTCATTCTTTTTGGATATTGTTTTTAAATAAGTGACCTCTTTCAAGTAGACAATGCTTTCTCTACCAAATACATCCTTTGGTTATCCATCTTTGAAATAGCTATCATTCCCAACCAAGAAATACATACCTTTTCCTGTCTACATGGCTAAAGAAAATGTTTGTCATTAATACGAAAGACTTGATGGAAGTCTTTCTCTATTATGGTGAGGGGAACTTCATATTAAAGTTGTACTAGTTCCCTGGGGCATCAATTAAAAGGAAGCAAAAAAGGTGAAGAAAGGGTTAAGGAGTAGGGGAAGGGACTTCTGTTCCAGCACTGACCCTAAACTAACAAGGAACCACCTGAGTTAGACCTACCCATTACAGAGCTTCTCAGGTCACAGGTCCTACAAGGTAATAGCTCTGCAATAGCCTGAGAATAGAATGACTGCTTGTGTACTCTCAGAAGGATCTTGTCCCAAAAGGAACCAGAGAGTAGGTGACTTTCCTCTGCTGCTGGGGTTGGATGCCTTATCCTATGCTTCTGACTCTACCTTGGAGGTACCTTTTTTTTTTTTTTTTTTTGAGGCGGGGAAGGCTGGGCAATTGGGGTTAAGTGACTTGCCCTAGGTCACACATCTAGTAAGTGTTAAGTGTCTGAGGCCGGATTTGAACTCAGGCCCTCCTGACTCCAGGGTCGGAGTTCTATTCACTGTGCCACAGTTGCCCCAAAGTGGAGGCCCTTGGAGCTACCTGAGGTAGCTAGGTGGCCAAGTGGATAGAGTGCTGGATTTGGAGTCCGGAAGACCTGAGTTCAAATTCAACCCCTTTACTAGCTATGTGATCCTGGGTAAGTCACTTAACTTCCCATCTGCCTCATTTTCCACAGCTATAATGTAGGAATAATAATAGCACTTTCCTTCCAGAGTTGTTGTGAGGATCAAATGAGACATTTATAGAGCACTTTGTAAACCTCAAGAGTTATATAAATGCTAGCTATTATTATTATGGTTTTTCCCTAACTCCTAGTAGAATTTGTTTTATGAGTCCTGCTCCTGCTTGTCTTTTTATGAGTCAGAACTCAGATGCCTTTACAATTTCTGACAATCATAGAATTTCATTTGAAGGATTAAATGAAAAACATATATCTAGAGCTTTGCAAACTTTAAAGTGCTACATAAATACTCGCCATTATTATCCAGCATTTAGCATAGTACCTGGTGCATAGTAGGTACTTAATAAATGATTGTTGACTTGTCTTAACCTCAATCCAACCAGTCCAGTGCTTGAATAAGAATAAAGAGTGCCATCTATACCACACTCAACAAGTGGCCATTTAACCTTTGCTTGAATACCCTCCAGTGAGGTGGTCCCAGGCAGGCCCATTTTACTTTTGAATTATTTATTAGGAAGTTTTTCCTTACCTCATGCTCAAATTTTTCTCTTTGCAACCTGTTGCCCCTAGTCCAACCCTCTGGGACCAAGCAGAAGAAATCCAATCCCTTTTTCACATATTCAAATATTCAAAAATTTCTCATTTCAAATATTTGAAGAAAGCTTTCATATTTCCACCTTAGTTTTCTCTTCTCCAGGCTAAACATTCACAGTTCTTTCAACCTATAGTCATTTGGTATCACTCTAATATCCATAAGCATCCTGTACTCTCTTCTGGATCCCAGTTTACCAAAGTCTTTCCTAAAACATGGTGCCCTAAATTAGACATGCTGCTTCTGATGTGGCCTGACCAAGGAAGAATAATTAGATGATCAATTTCTCATTTCGAGGCACCAAGCTTCTTTTAAAGTAGCCTAAGGTTACATTCAGGTTTTTCGGCTTTCATATCGTACTGTTACTTCATATTTAGGTTGGAGTCCACTAGTAGTCCCAGAACATTTTTAGCCTAAGCATAATTTATCCATGCCTCTAGTATCTTGTACTTGTGAAACCGATTTTTGGAATCCAGTTATGACTTTATATTTATCTCTCTTAAATTTCATATATTCATATTCAATTTCCAGTGTTCTAGACTAGATTCTAGACAAGACTTTTTTGAATTCTAACTCTATCATCCAACAAATTAGCTATCCCTTTCAGTTTTGTATCATCTATAAATTTGATAAGGATGCAATCTATGTCAATTTTTTTCAAGTCAGCTATAAATATAGCCAAAAGTCAAATGCCAGACTCATATACTGGAAAATTTTATTAGAGACCTCCTTCTAAGTTGATGTCAGAAGAGCAATTATATGTCAACTATTACTTTATGGCAGCTGAGAAGTACACTATCTTCTACATGTTTCACAATGAAGAAACTGAAACATGGAAAGGGCAAATGGCCTTAACTAAGGCCAAAAAGTCAGTTCCATCAAGCTAATGTCAAAAGTCCCTAAATATGCTTAATCTCACAGATAGCCTAAACCATAAAGCTAAACCTGGTACTGCTTAATGAAAAGCCCAGATGTCCCTTACTCAGCATCATATCTACTCCTCACTGGATAAGCAAACATTTGTATAATGTCACAAAATCTTGCCTTTACAAAATTCTAGGTCTGTGACTGACCAAGTTGGGTACTGATGGGAAGTGAGGTAGGGGCAGAAAGGGAGTGCTGAAAAAATATAAACATAAAATCATTAATGTCTACTTTTTGGGTCTAGCCACACAAACAGTTTAGAATCTACCTAATTGTACTATACTTTAGTCTACACCTCTCCATTTTTAGCATAAGAATGATTTAAGATATTGCCCTTTTAAAGTACTGCTCGTTTCACATTAAGCACTTAGATTTGGACAGAAAATGATCTGTGGTAAAAGTATAGAGATTTAAATCACCTTGATAAATGTATAAGATGATGCCTTGTTTGTACATTTGATAGTTTTTATCTTTTAAAGAGTCAAAGAAAGAACATTTATTTATTAATTACTCTAGAAATGTTAGTGATACTTCTTATAGATGGTAGTATAAATCTAGTTGCTCTTAAGCTCTTGTCTACTAGCCTGTGATCATAATAATTCTACATTTAGAAATGAATTTATGAAATAGCAACTGTTTATGCCACCAGTTAACAAACAAAACTTTCTAATAATGGGTTGGAAGTTGAACTCACAGTCCTGAGCTAGTAAAGGTCTTTCCAGCATGGCTTCCAATACACCCTCAAGCCACATACAAAGGGATACCAGACAACATAAAGACAGGGTCAGCCACAGGTGTTTATGAGACACTTCTGTAAAATACATCCTTTAACAGAATTTTTTTAAAAACACAACTAAGTGGAAGTAAGTCAGGGGAGGGGTAGAAACCCCCATTTGTCAAGGCTTGTTTCTCTCAGTGCTTCTTCTATAGAAGTAAAAAGCAAAAAACAAAACAAAACACAGTTACACACTTGTCTGTCCATTTAGAAGTCATATCTCATGGTCCTGAAGAAGGGAACTACAGATGTTGCAGAAAATGGCTGCCACAGTCATGCAGTTTCCTTAAGACATTGGCCACCTTTCCATTAAGCCCTTTGGTTAACACCCACAACACCCTATATATGAAAAACCTCCACCCTCTCTTCTGATGTTGTCTTAAATTCTTCCTTTTCTCTAACTGCGGAGAACTATAAGTCCCAGAGTTTGGGGGTTCAACCAATCCCTTGGCAGAGGTTGTTACACTACACCTTGGCTACATTTTGACCTGCTCTTCTGACCTACTGTTTGGCCCTCAGCTCCTCTCTCTAATTGGACCTCCTTATAATTTTGACTAATTTATGATTTATCATTTTTGCTCACCATTTCCTTCCGCCTTTAATGCTGGCTATAAGAGAATCTATTAACTATCTGTACCAAGTTGCTGATCCCACTGAAACTTTTTAAATGAAACTTGACCCCTAGTGGTTAACCATTTGGGAGTTCCTTTTGTAGGTCATAAATATAAAGCTGGAAAAATCCTTAGAAATAATCTAATCCAATTCATTAACCCAATAAATATTTATTAATTAACAACTATGTGTCAGGCACTGGGCTAGGCTCTGGGGATACAAAAACAAAAATGAAACTCTTTTTGCTCCCAAAGAGCTTGCATTCTTTTGAGGGGAAAATAATATGTACACAGATAAATACAAAAGATATATATAAAGTGAATGCAAATTTGGAGGATGGCACTAGCACTAATTACTCAGGAGCAATATTGGGGGATCAGTAGAAGCTTCATATGGATTGTAGAAGGTGGCGATTGAACCTTAAAGGCTGCTAGAGATTTTCTAAGGCAGAAACAGTAAGAAGACTGAGGCCCAGATCAAGTGATTTTTAACACAGGAAGATTGCAGTGTAGGGAATCAGGGACTCAGCTTCAGCTTGTTCCAGAGTAGACTTAAATTTGATCTTGTTAATTGACTATTTTCTAGTTCTGAAGCCACTGATGCTCAGCCCCCTGAATTCACAGAATTACAAAATGTTCTAACTAGAAGAGACCTTAGAATTCCTCTAGCCCAATTCTTTTATTTTGTAGGTGAGAATTAGGTTCAGAGAGGTGACATAATTTGCTAAAGGTGACACAGCAGGCTAGGGTCGGAACCAGGATGAAAACCTGGTTCCTAGGCCAGTGCTCTTTCAACTATCCCAGCACCTCATGGAGGACACAACATTGAACCTGGGACTTGAAGGATAAGTAGGCCTTTTACTGGAGAATGCAACACTGCCTAGCATTATAAAATTGCTTGGCTGCCAGGAGTGAGTCATTCAACTCTGATAAAAGAATAAAAAAATCTTAATAACCTTGGGACATTTAAGCTGGGGGAATTTGAGCACAGACCATTCCTGAAATCGTGACTATCTTCTTAACTTGCTTTGGCATAGTTTTTGGTACTTTGTATTTCAATCTTTCAAGGACTTGTAAGTTTATCACTGTGTATACTTCTTTCACCAATGCATGTCATAATCCCTCTATATCCTCATAGTTGTACTCTGTGTGTTCCTGTGAATGATGGAATTCATTGAATTTATCTTTCTTGATGCCCAGATAGCAGACACGCTATTTGTCACAAGGTCTGCACTTGAAGTGTTTCCAGCTTGTTAGGACCTAACAAAGTTTATGCTATGCTGGCATAGCCTTTGACAGTCTAGGATCACCTGCATATCACCAAGAGGCATTGGAGGCAGACATTAATGTTCAGTTAAATTAAGTGCCCAATAAATACATGTTGGTTGATTAGTGTTGATGTCCTCAAAGTGTTTCTGAGGGCTGTAGCCTTGCTGTTTGAGGCATTCATACAGAAATGATTTATTGTTGAGATTTTTAATCAAATTCATTTCACTGATGATTGGAAGAAAATTTGCTTTCCCATCATTTGAATAATTGTCTTCTATTTAGAGCAGATCTTATCATAATTTATGACTACCTGATTTTTCTACTGCTGACAAATTCACTAAGCCTCTATGATGTTATTGGAAGGATTCCAGGAAGGTTCCCTTTCAAACATCTAATTTAGACCTTCCATTAGGGTGTTTAAGTAGGGATGCCCTATGGCAAAACTAGAAAGCTAATGGCATGTGTTTTCAATAATCCTTTACCTCTTCTCTCAGACTGAGCTCGAGAAACCCTACCCACCCACCTGCCCTACTTGTGTGAAATTACACATTTAGAAATTCATAAAAAAATGAATTTAAGACATTACCCCTGCAAACATCATCTTTCTTTTTTAAAGGATTTATCAATTGCCTTTTTATATAACATCTTGTTTATGTTCTAATATCTAACCCCACTTCAACATTCCCCTGGAACAAAGGAACATAGTTAAACAAAATGAACCAACAAAATGACAGGATCTGACAACACAGGCAATGTTCCCAAAGCTCTCTAGTGAGGATAGGAAAGTACTTTTCAACATTTATTTTCCAGGATTATTCATTGCAATTAAACTTTAATTGACTGCCTATTAGTGTTTTGTTTTGTTTTGTTTTTTTGTTTTTAGTGTGGAGTGGCATAGTCATTGTGTATATTTTTCTGGTTCTGTTTACTTTGTTTTCTACCTCCATTCACACATCTTCCTTGGTTTCTTTAAATTCCTTGTGCTTGTCTCTTCTTTTTATGCAGTAATGCTCCATTACATTCATATTTTTCAATTTATTCATCTATGCACCAACTGAAGGGTACCCACTCTGTTTCTTGTGTTTTACTACCATGAAAAAATGCTGCTATGAATATTTTGGTAGAAATGTGGCCTTTATGTCTGGCTTTGACCTCCTTGGGGGCGTGTGAGCATTATCTTTTAAGAGGCACATTTATCCCAAGAAGGAGTAGCTCTTCTTGAAAATTAACCTCTTAATTAAAACTAGTTTAATAGACAGGTTTCCTCTTAACAGCCACCTAAGGCTAAGGCTCTAATTTGAGAGACTTTGGACAGAGAAAAAAGGCATAGTGTTCTCTGCCCATAGAGGACAGTATGGAGAGGGCTACCATCATGGAAGGCTCTGGCTAGGCACAATACTGGGAACCAAGGAAGGGGGGAACCTCCAAAAAGCTTAATATGAGCCCAGAGAGAGGAGGTAAGGGGTTATTGAAAACAAATTTCATCAGGTTCAAGTTCTGCCCTAGGCTATCCCTTCTTGAACACACTGATAGAAACCCTAGAAAAGTATGTTTCAGAGCAGAGAGAGAGAAGAGCTAAGCAAATGTACTCCCCTAGCATCCCCTGAGTCAGACTGAATGGTTCTTCCATAGGCCTCCAAAGGGGTCAAACTGTGAGATTCTGAAATTAGAAGTGAAACTCTCCCAGTAAGCAGGTGTGGAGAATGCCAAAATAGGGGGTGAAGTGCCCCAGGGGGAGTATGTGGGAAAAATATGTTCTCTGTTGCACTTTCCTGGATTCGAGAAAGGGAACAGGGTCACCTTTTGCATGAGAGGAGGTATGATGATGTTGCCACTTTAAAAATGTAATTTCTATATCATAAGTTACCAGGTTTCTAGTTTGATGTTGCTTTTGAGTATTTAGTTCCTCACCATCTACTTATTCCCTTCTCAAATTTTTTGTGATCTCACCTCCACCCATATCACTCTATTGATGCTACTCCCTGAAAGACCACTTTCTAGTCATCTACAAGACACAAAATTCAATGTTGTATGCTTCCTCTCTCCCCTAGTCCTTGAGATCTTGTAGTATTTGACAGTATTGGTTATCCATTTCTTCTGGGTAGTCTCCCCCTTGAGTTTAGGGATTTCACACTCTTTGTGTTCTCCTCCCCTTCTAACTACTCCTTCTGTCTTTTTTCATAGATTTCTATTTTTCCTAGCTCCTTCAGGTAGATATTTCCCAAAGTCTTATTCACATTCCTTTTGTCTTCTCTCTATATGCTTTTTCCCTCAGCAATCTAATTCACTTCCTATGCCTTTAGCAATCACCTCTAGACCAATGACTCCCAAATTTGACCTTCACTGTGTATTAGCTGAGTGTTTTCTAAGGCTCTCTAGGGCTCCATTTTTTTTTTCATCTGTAAAATAATAATAATTTTTATTCTAAGTACCTTAATGTTGATATGAATAAAGTGATTTCAAAAACTTAAACACCACAGAAAAGAGAATTTATCATTATCTGTCTCTCTCTCTTGGACTCTATGTGTCAGTCTCTGTCTCTCTCTATCTTTGTCTCTGTGTGTGTCTCTCTATGTGTCTGTCTCTGTCTCCAGCCCTAACATCTCTCCTAAGATCCAGTCTGTTTCTCCAATAACCTATAAGACATCTTTACCTGGCACACCTGGCTCTGATGGGACTTTAAACTTCATATATTCAAATCAAAACGTATTGTTTCCTGGCAATGTCATACACCAGATTTGGAACTGGAGGATTCAAGTTGGAATTCTGTCTCTTCTAGTCACTGACCAAGTCACTTAACCTCTCTAGACCTCGGTTTTCTCACATGCAAAATGAAGTGGTTGGACTAAATGATCTCTGACATCTCTTCTAGACTCTAAATCTACGATTCTATCATCCTGTCAACACCACTATTCATTCCGTCTTCCATGTTTGAAATTTTGGGCCTATCTTCTAATCTTCCTTCTCCTTTACTTTTCTTATTCAATCTGTTACCAAATCTCTCTCTCTCTCTCTCTCTCTCTCTCTCTCTCTCTGTCTGTCTCTCTCTTTCTCTCTCTGTCTCTCTCTTTCTCTCTCTCTCCCTTTCTCTTTTTCTCTTTGACTATGCCTCTATTTGTATCTGTCTCTGTCACTGTTTCTCCCTCTGTCTGTGTTGGTTTGTCTCTATTCCTCTCACTTCCTCTCTGTCTTCTCTTCTCTATTTCCACTGACAATATGCCCTTCATCAAGAGTCTCTTAATACTATCTTGCTTGGGCTTTTGCAGGGGTCTCCCACTTTCCACTTTCTCTCCCCTGCAAACCATTCTTCTGGAATTTTCTTATGCTGTGATCTGGTCATGTCACTCCTCTGATCAAAACTCTTTTGTGTTTTTCTACAACACATAACAAGTAACTCAAAGTCATCATCCTATCTTGTTTAATATTACTCTGACCCCAATTTCTTCTACAACCCAGTCAAACTGGAATACTTGTCCCCTCAATGAGCTTCAAGTTTTCCTTGTCCCTTCTCCATGCCTTTGCTTACCCCAGGGGTGGGGAACCTGCAGCCTTAAGGTCACATGTGGTCTTCTAAATCCTTAAGTGAAACTCTTTTGACTGAATACAAATTTTACTGAACAAAACCTGTCAAATTTCTGTCAGAAAAATTCCCTACCCCTGGCTTACACTATTCTCCATGCTTGAAGTGCCCTCTCAACACTACTCCCCGCAACTCCAGCCAAAAAAAAAGATGTTAAATTCCTACTTATTCTTTAAAACCAAACTCAAGGCTTTTCTCAGAGAAGCCTTAACTTAGTCCCCAGTGGGTAATCACCTACTAGGGTTGGGATGCTGAGTTATAGTGGGAATATAAAGGGTGAAAAAAAGACAATCACTGCCTTCTAGGAACTTATATAAATACCAGTAATACAATATACGCCTAGATAAGTAAATTCAGAAATTTTACTAAGAAATGGCCACCGAGTTGAGCCTTGAAGACAAGAGTTCTGAGAGACACAAATGAGGAGGGAGTACATTTCTGAATAAGGGTCAACTTGTGCAAATACAGGAAGCAGGAGGTGGATGGACTGTCAATTTCAGGGCACATCTAGTGTTTTAGTTTGGCTGGAACATAGAATCTGTGAAGAGGAGTGATATAAGTAAGATTGGAATGGTATACTGGAGATAGATTGTGGAAAGCTTTGTAACTGGCTCAAAGGGCCATTTATGTGGGACTCTTTCTTCATTGGTGGAAATTGATTACTCAGGGACCTGTGCCTTGTGTGTGACAGGTAGAGTTGGCAAGAGTGGGAGAGAAGATAGATCTTGTCTTTACTCTTTTTAGTCTTTCACTCTTCTGGCTTCTAATTTTGAAAAAGAAGATAAACCATTCCACCCTCTCTTCAAGTTGCTGAAGGGAGAGAAAGACTCTGGGAAGAAGCTAACATTAGAGGAGCTAGTAATCGCTGTCATTCCTATCCCCAGCTTTCTATATTAGAGATTTTGAGGAATTTCTCCTTGGGTGAGATCTAGGACTCCTGGTTGAGCTGAGTTACTTTGCTCCAACTAGGAGACCTCCTTTAATATGTATTGTTTGGCATATAGTCTTATATAGTAGTATCTCTGATTTCTATTTTGCTATCAACTGGGATAAGTGGGTTTCTTTTCTATTTTCTGTGTGTTTATTGTAGAGCTGGTAATTAATGGGAAGGGAGTCAAACTTTGGATATAATGCTTGAGGTTTCTTCCCCCTGTTAATAAATAGTGATCAGGACTTTAGCTTGAAACTTAAAATTATATCCCTTAATATTTTATTAATAATAAATTAATAATAAAAAATAAAAATATTAATAATATTTAATGGAGCAGGATATAGTTCTGGCCTAATATTCTATCTCTCTGAGAAAAGTAGACTGGCTAGCTTCTGTATCCCACCTCATACTTCTTCTCCTGGCAGGAATTAAAGTCTTCCTTGGAGAGGAGTGGGGGTAGGAGATACTAGAGAGATTTATTCTTGCATTTCTATGAACTGCAAACATGACACCTCTAATTATAGCTTTAAGTACTTGGTTATAGAGTTTGTTTTTTTTAATCATAGAATTAATAGAGAGCCACAGAAAGTCTGAGTGGGAGTGTGATATGGTCTATCCTCTACTTTAAAAGCATCAATTTAGCAATCAAAGTATCAGTTCTGGAGAATAAACCAGAGAGAGGAGAGGCCAGGAGAATAAGCAAGAGGCTTTTGTATAAGTATAGGTGAATGGTGATGAAGACATGGACTAAGGTAATGAATGTGTGAATTAAGAGAAAGCAAAATATGCAAAAGATGTTGTGTTGGTAGAATAAATAAAACTCAGTGACTGATTGTACTGGGTTGGGGTGGAGCTAGGATGGAGGGGTGAGGAGAAAGAAGACAGGGAAAGGCAAGTGAGAGTGAACAGTCAAGAGTAACTCCTAGGATGCAAACATGGATGACTAAAAATATAGAAATGTGGTAGTTTTTGGTACAGAAACAAAACTAAGAAAATTCAGAGAGTGGTGTTTTTAAGGGGAAAGATAATGAGTTCTGTTTTGCCTTAGAGGGCCTGGGAATATGAATGTGACCTGTAACAATGATGAACCATTGTGTTTATCAGTGATGCCTTCTCCTTCTCTGCCAAATGGGACATTTACTGATTTTCAGGGCACATTTATGACCTTTACCATAGCAGATTGCAAGTATACAAAAGGAGCTAATGGAATTATTCCTGCCTTTAAGTCCCAGGAAAACATTGCAACCCTTAACAATAATAGCAAAAAATTCCTAAAGTGATAATGCAAAGTCTTATTATCAACTGATATGAAGGTCAGGAATGCTCTCTATCAAGATGACCTCAAGGTTATAGGCTGTAGAAATGGAATAGTTATGAGCTTATTTAGTCTATTGAAAGAAACAATTCAGAGAGGACAAGTGTCAAGGACGTCCTTTGAGCTCAGCCTCCATTCAATTTAAGAAATCTGGAATACATCCAACTATGATCTTAGTGATATAGTCATGTAGTGCTAAAAGCCATTTCTGGGTCAGTAGAAACTGAAAAAACATATTTAATTGTCACCTGCACATAATATAAGGATGTATGTCATCCAAAGGTTAGTCAACTAATATAAGAGAAGGTATAGAGTAGGTAAAGTCATTAGCATGTTTCAGTGGAAGTTTTTAGAACAATTAGTTACTGGATATCATGTAGAAAATAGATTTATTTCCATTATTTTCTTTACAATCTTTGGATTTTGATAAAGTAATTGTGGATGAAAATGGCTACTGGCATTGCAAGCCACCTAGGAGTTAGGTTGGGGAGCTGCATAGAACTCAGGTTTCTTTGGCTGAGAACATGTATGCAATTGAATTGTGATGATTAATAAATAACAATGATAACCCATTTATATAGTTCTATAACATTTATAAATCCTTTTTCTCACAATGCTGTGAAATACTTAATACATGTATTATTTTTCCCAATTTACAGATGAGGAAACTGATTCCTGAACCTGTCCAGGATTGCACCATAGGATCCCAAGCTCCATGTTTCTTCTTATCAGTTGGTACCACAGCTGACTTATGTGAATGGTACCTTGGTATAAGAAGGACACTGATTAGGCCCAGGAACATGCAGAAGAGGGCATCAAGGATGCTGAAAGGTCTACAGGCTACAATAGAGAAAGACCAGGAATTGGGCATGTTTAACCTAGAGAAAGATTCAGATATTCAAATTCAAAATGTGAAAGTTAAATTTAAAAAATTCAAATATTTAAAGGGCTGTCACACAGATCAGAGATTAGACTTGTTCTGTTTGGCCTTAGAAGCCAGAGCTAGGTGTGATGGTGGAAGCTACAAAGAGAAATGTTTAGGCATTTTATCAGGAAAAATTTCCTAAAAATCAGAGCTGACTAGAAGTGAAACGGGCTGCCTTAAGAGGTTGTGGGTTCTATATACATCTGTATACATTGAATAAGTATACTTATTCTCTTTATTTAGAATTTTTCATAAAATGGGTGTGAATTGTGTGTAACTTAAAATTGTAATCTGTTTTCTGTTAGGTTTATTAGTTTTTGTGTCCAAATGTATAATGTAGCTTTAAAAAAAAAGAGGTTGTTGGGTTCTCCCTACTTGGGGTCTTCAAGGAAAGTCAGGATCAGCATTTGTCTGATATTTTATGGTCGTGACTTCTTTCATGTAAAAGTTGTACTAAATAGTCACGGAGGTCTTTTCCAATGTTCAGATCCCGTGATTCTGAGTGTCATTTGTGATTTCCTTTTCAATTCAGAACCCTTCATTAGTGCTGAGTCCCTTTGCCGCTAACGAAGTCATTCTCAGAAAGCATCCTTCAAGCAGGTTCTACCTCCTTCATGAAGCCTGCTCTGGTGCTCCAGCCTACATGGTTCTTTCCCTTCTGGGAAGAGCAAAGACTAGCACACAGTTGAGCATATATGTCCTAGTCCCTCTGCCTGATAGAGCAGGATCAAAACAAATAGTAGCTGTTAAAGCAGGTAAGACCAAGTTTGATTCAAAGAACTTTAGAGTTTGAAGAGATCTTGTGAATTATCAAGTGATAAGGAGTTTTTAACCTGAGGCCTGTGAACTTCTCTTTAAATATACATATATCTATATGTACATATGTGTGTATATATATAGATAAATATAGACAAAATTTAGATATATAGATAGATAAATATAGACAAGATATAGGTATATAAATAAATATATAATTGACTGTATTTCAATATAGCTGTTTCCCATTATAATTCTGTGTGTTTTATTTAATGTATTTAAAACCTTTATTCTCAAAAGGAGGGCCTCTCAAAGAGGTCCATTACACAAAAAGGTTAAAAATCCTTGATCTAATGCAACTCCTTTATTTTTCAGCTGAGTCAAGTCAATAACTAGGAGAATGGTAGTGCCCTGAACAATCATAAAAAAAGTTAGGAAGAGGGGAGGGGTGGGGAGGAACTGGAGCCAGTAATGAATTTGGTTTGGATATGTTGAGTTTAAGATGTCTATAGAACATCTGGTTTGAGATAGCCAATAGGCAATTGGAGATATGAATCGGGACCATTAGGAAAGAGGTTAGGACTGGATAAGCAGATATGAGGATCATCAGAATAGAGATGTTAATTTAATCCATGGGAGCTGATGAAATCATCAAATGAAATAGAATAGAGAGAAAAAAAGGCTCAGGACAGAGCCCTGGGGCATACCCACAGTTAGCAGGAGTGACCTGGAAGAAGAGCCAAGAAGGGAGAGTGAAAAGGAGTAGTCAGAGAAGAAGAAGGAGAGTTAGGAGAGGTCAATGTCACAAAATCCCAGTGAGAAGGGTACATAGAAGTGGGTGGTCTGCAGTGTTAAAGGCTACAAAGGGGCCCAAAAGAATGAAGTTTTTTTAAAGGTCATTAGATTCATCAGTTAAGAGATTATTGGTAAAACAATCTATGCCCAGAAAACTTCTGCACATAAATGCTGTGTCAAAGGTCACTTAGTAAAGTGACCCCATTCAAGGTTAGAGGCTAAACTTCCAGGTTCCCAGTGTAGTACTTTGGTTACTATGCCTTGCTGCCCATCATTGTATAGATATTCAAATCAAAACAACAACCATTTGAGCAAAAATATTGTATACCAGTTGTATGCAGAGCACCAGGCTTAGTGCTTTTGTAAGTAATAAGTTTAAGTAATAATAAGATGAGGTTTTGTCTTTTTCTTTTTTAATCAAACACATACATGAATAAAACAATGATTTAAAATTAAATGTATCTTTAACATGTGGAAAATTCCACTATGAAAGAAAATTAACAAATTAACTTTGTCTCAAGGGAAGGAAATACTATTTAAGTAATCTTTTACTAACTTTTTACATCAGGAAGTTCTTTATATCAAATCTAAATTTTAATTGCTTCATTTAAAAGCAAATCCTTCTTGTTTTATGTTCATGGAAAGGGAGACTTCTTAACCCTCCCCCCATGTAATAATTCTTCATATACTAAGTCTCTGGGGTAAGAAATCTTGAGGTCCTCTCTTTTACCCCACCCCCATCCCATAGCCAATGTCATGAAATCTTGTGTATTTTCCCTTTGAAATGTTTCTCAGTTATCCCTTCCTCTCTATTTCCATGGTCACAACCTTATCTTCTCCCTCTTCACATTTGACCTTGGATTACTATAATGTCTTCTTCACTTGTCTTCACTATCTCTCCCCTTCTCCAATATATCTTCCACCTTGTAGTGGCTTCAAAGTACCGTGTGCAGACCATAAGTAGAGTGCAAGTTCAAAGAATGAGGGCATCACTGAATATTGTACATCCTCTAAATGATCAGACTAAGTTTCTTAAAATAGTGTTTTCATAAACGTTTCATCTCCTGTAGTCTTCTATAGAAAACCTATCACTACTCCCCATGCAATGATTATGGCCCTCCACAATCAAGTCGTGAGGTCATTTTTTTTTATCTTTCTCCTCTCTGAGAACCTTCTACTTTCGTAGGCCATTCGGGCCCCTTATACATGTCATGTTAAATTCATCTTCCATATTTCATCCCTTATCTTCTCAGAAGAGAATGGCTTCCCTCCTATTCAAATCTTGAATCTTTAAGACTTTGCCTTTCCCAACTATTCTATTAGAGACTGCTCACTTTCCTGAATCTGTACTGACCATCTGCATCTCACCATTTAGCAGCTGTTTGCTTCTAGCTTTCCCTCTCTCCAATCCATCTACTGCAAAGCTACCAAAGTGATATTTCTAAAACATAGATATGACCATGAATTATCCCTCTATGAAAAAATCTTTAGTGGTTCCCTGTTGTCTCTTAAAGAAAATATGAAATATTCAACCTAGAATGTTAAGTCTTCCATTTTATAGCTCCTACCCATATAGGTTCCCAGGGTTATTTTATATTATTCCTATTTATACTCTATTTTTCAGCCACACTGAGTTGCTAGCTAGTCCCCATACACATGTCATCTCCCTGCCTCCACACTTTTGCACAGGTGATTTCTCTCATCTATAATGTACCTGCATTACAGATGTCTGGCTTCCTGCACTATCTCCTACCTGATGATTTTCTTGATATCCCACTTATTAGTGCACTCTGCCTTTTGAAACCACTTCATATGATTTTTTTCCTTTTTTTCCTTTTTTCTTTTTTTTTTTCATATGAATTTTAATGTATATTTTTAATTCCCCAAAAGGTCAGCTCTTCATAAGGGCAGGGAATTGTTTCATTTTTTTCTATTAAATTGAACCGATTACTATCTTTTGATGGTTTCTGATTGTTTTGTATGTTAGGTTTGCTTCCAAAATTAAACTCCTTGAGGGGCAGGGACCCCTTTGAGACATAGTCATTCTTCATCATATACTTAGGTCACTTCCAGCAGCCTTCATTGCTTCAATGATCTTCAATTCACTAACTAAAAATTTTCCAGTAAGACAGAGGGACTACCTGGGTTCTAAGGACCATTTGGTGGGCCTTATCATCTGCCCTGGCTCTGTTTTCTGCACACCTCTGCCCCCACCCTTAGGCACTGTCATTACTTCTGCCACTTTATCTAAGGACAATAGGACCTTTAGCACAGTCTTCCCATATGTAGAGTGTTGCTGTTGTGCAGTCATTTTCAGTCATGTCCAACTCTTTGTGACCCTATTTAGGATTTTCTTGGCAAAAGTACTGGAGGTATTTTCAATTTCCTTCTCCAGCTCATTTTGTGGATAAAGAAATGGAGGCAAACAGAGTTAAATGACTTGCCCAGCATCACACATCACAGTTAGTAAATGTCTGAGGCTGAATTTAGGTCTTCTTGACTCCAGGCCCAGTGTTCTATTCACATCAGCTAGCTGCCTTATCTTCATCGAAGTTATTCATTCTTTTTCTTGTTTACTCTTTTCAGTCATTCCCTATTTCAAGACCCCACTTGGGGTTTTCTTGGAGAGATACAGAGATACAGATTTCGTTCTCCAGTTAATTTTACAGTTGAGGAAACTAAGGCAAACAGAATAAATGACTTGCCCAGGGTCACACAACTAGTAAGTATCTGAGGCCTCATTTGAACTCAGGTTCTCCTGACTCCAGGGCAGGTACTCAAAGATGCCCATATATGTGTAGCAGTCTCTCCCAATTAGAGCATTAGCACTTTGAGACTATGTGCTGTCTCAAATGTCTATTTTTATATCCAGGATTTAGCTCATGGTAAAAGCTTAAGAAATGTTATGTCCTTTATTGATTTATTTATCAAGCACTTACTATGTTCCAAGCCTTTTCTAAGCCCTGAAAATACATGTAGAAAAGCAACACAGTCCCTGCCATTAAGGAAGTCACATTTTAATAAACAGAGACACTATATGTGTAAGGTTTCAGCTGCAAATCAGATGTAAAGGGACCATAATCCTTAGGGTACAGTGGTCAAGCAGATATAATGCATCTTTTAAAAATGTCATTTACTTTTATAAACCCATGTCTACTTCTTAAGGTGAGCCATCTGACCGTGACAGGGACTTGGGGAGTGGAAACTTTAAAAAAATTTTTCTTGGTAGCTCTTCTGTAGTTACTGATGCTGAGAAGACAGGGTTAAAGTATCTCTGGGAGCAGTTGCCAGGTTATGTCTCCACAGGGGCAGATTCCCTGGAAAATGACTGTGGGAGTTGGGCCAGAAGCAGGGTTTCTGGTATCTGGAAGACATGGCTATTTCTGCAATTTGGGGGCCCAAATTCCTGGGCTGTCTTTATTGGGGTCTGAGAGGAGATGATGGTTGAGGTGATTCTGGTTCATTTACCTAATTCTTTATTATTCTATGCTATCTTGAAGAATAATTATATTGAATCCCCCCAGGATCTATACCCGATTTTGGGCACATAGTAACTGCTTCAAAATAAGTCAGTGGAAGGGGCAAGGGACAAGAGAGAGGGAGAGAATTTGGAACTGAAAATAAAATTGAATTTATAAAATAGTAAGTGAAGATTGACTATCATTTCCACTCTTTAGTTTCTACTTAACACAGGTTAAATATTCTCATTCCATCTCTGAATAGCTTTACCTATGTGGGTAATAAAAGGAGTGATTAAATGAAGCCTCCTGGGACTTCATGGGAAATGTGCTGATGAGTAATCACTTCCAAACCATATTCTAGATTCCCCCAGGAATTTCCAATCCAAAGCAACAAGCATTTATTAAGCATTTACTGTTACTAAGGCATTATGTGTACTGGGCACAGGGGATACAATGATAAAAGGAAATTTAACTCCTGCCTTCAAGGAACTTATAATCTACTGGGGGATATAGTAGAGATAAATGTATACATGATAATTGGCTGGGGAGAGGGAATACTAGCAACAAGGGGATTGAGAAAGACTTTAGTAGGAAATGTCACATGAGCAAAGTCTTCAAGGGACCCAAGGACTAGAAGAGGTGGAAGAAGGGAATGCACCCTGGACATGGAACTTGAGAGAAAAATGTTGCTAATGTTATTCAACTGGTGATTCCATAAATATGGATTCCATCAGATCTTTCTCTATTTCAGTTGTTCAGCTCTTACTGTTTAATGTCTAAAGAGAGTTCTAATACCTGAAATAATGCATAAATTTCAATTAATCCTTAATCCTTATCTCAGAAGTAATAAGTAATACTTAACATGACAGAACTGCTCTTTTTTTTCATTCTTTTAGTATACATTTGTCGAATCCTTGCCATATCAGACCTTGTTTGTACTTATTTCCTCTTGATCCCCACCCCACTTCCACCCCCCATCTTTGTGTCACTTTTCTGCTCCAATTTGCTTTATGTTCCAATGAAAAGTAGCTATGTATCTAGTCTAGAAGTAGAAAAAAAAATTTGAATTTAGTCCATGATAAGCCATTTAGTACAGGTGAAAATTTTTCAATTGGTTTGAGAGCATAACCTTGCTATCCAGAGCTAATATCAGATAGGCTGAATGTGCTCAGTTAGTTACTTCTGGGGTGACAATTTTCTTCTCTTGAATGACAATTTTTAAAATTCAAGTATGACTATTTTTACAGTTTAAATTTTCACAAAATTAAAATTATACAACTATCCCGTCCAATTATCACGTATACACTTATCTGTACTATATCGCCCAGTAGATTTTAAACTCCTTGAAGGCAGGAGTTTTATTTCCTTTTGTAATTTTATCCCTGGTGCCCAGCACATATATTGCTTTGTTAACAGTAAGTGCTTAATTTTGACATCTGAGGAAAGCACCACAAATTGTGGCCAGGATAGGTGGCACAAAGACGTCTTTGGTTAAGGGAAAAAATATTCTCTAAAACTTTACAAAAATAAAAAATGAAATTTTCAAGAATCACAGAGATTACTAATAAAGAGTTTATATTTAAATATTGCTTTAAAGTTTCTTCCCGGGGGCGGCTAGGTGGCACAGTGAGTAGAGCGTCGGCCCTGGAGTCAGAAGGACCTGAGTTCGGATCCGGCCTCAGACACTTAACGCACACACAAACAAAAAAAACCTAGCCGTGTGACCTTGGGCAGTTACCTAAACCCCATTGCCCTCCAAAAAAAGTTTCTTCCCAATAACCTGTGAGGTAGGTATTCCAAATGCTGAATTTTCAAGATGGAGAAACTGAGTCTTAGAAATAGGTTAAGTGGGGTGGCTAGGTGGTGCAGTGAATAGAGCACTGGCCCTGGAGTCAGGAGGACCTGAGTTCAAATCTAGCCTCAGACACAACACAAAAACTAGCCATTTGACCTTGGGCAAGTCACTTAACTCCAATTGCCCTCCAAAAAGCCAACAAAAACAAACAAACAAAAAAACCCCAAAGAAATAGGTTAAGTAATGCTTTTTCTTTCTCATAGCTTTTCCCTTTTGTTCTGATTCTTCTTTCATAACATGACTAATGTGGAAATATGTTTAATATGATTGTACACATACAGCCTATATCAGATTACATGCCATCCTGGAGGTGGGGGGGGTGGGGAGGGGAAGGGAGAAAAATATTTGGAACTCAAAATCATAAAAGAAAATGTTGAAAGCTATCTTCACATATAATTGGAAAAAATAAAATACTATTAAGTTGGAAAAAAAGAAAGAAGTTAAGTAAGTCACAATAATTCAACCAGAGAGTGTCAGATACAAGACTTGTACCCAGGTCTTTTAACTCTGGCAACAATATTCTTTACACTAGGCAGGGATGTGTTGAAATGAGCTCTTACAGGTTTCTGAGAGTCAATTGTTAAATTTTCAGGGTCATTATTTACACCTCGAAAATCGCCAAATGTCGTAAATTAAGGCTTGATTTGTGGTTTTGTTGATTGTCTAGACTTAAGAAAGTGATGGAGAAAATATCAATCATGCAAATTAAATTTAAAAATGTGTCTTGAAGAATTTTTTTTTCAAAAATCCATTTACTGGTATGCCCTGGAAGCTATGCTACATTATTTCTTACTCCAAAAGTAAAGTTCAAATACGAATGTTGGAAGCTAGAGGTAGTTCTTAAATTTAGCATTGAAATTGGAAGGTATTGCACTTGCTAGAGTAAACAGATTTAGAGAATATTTTATAAAAGCATAAATCTAAATTTCTTTGCAAGGAGGCAAGACAAAACTAGCCTAAACTTTGGGACAATTTTCCCCCTTCTGAGTAAAAATGCAATTCCCATAAATTGAAGGTTGAGAAGTAGTAAGCAATTCTTTAAAAAGCTGGGTATTTTACCCAGCTAGCTATTTACTCTTAGTTAATCTGAATCCTCTCTGCTCCTCCCCCTCTCTATCACATTACAAAGATTTTCCATGTATTTGGCATTACATTTGAATTATTTGAAGATTATTCTACATTCTTGCTTTAATAAACCTTGAAAGATTATAATTGACATATATAAAAATAGTTCAAAGTAACTTCTGCAACTCCGTGTTTTATCTGAAAAATTGTGACTGGAAGCTTTTTAGTGTAAATCTTGAAAGCTATAGTTGACAGTTCACTGGTTGCCTGGAATATTGTTGTAATTGGTGAGAATTATTGTCCCTATATTGCAAAATATAAATATTCCTGATTGATTTAACCACCTAACATTTCTTAAAACCTAAATAATATTGATTTATGAGTTTTAAGGAAAATATTTTGAAAAATTATGGATGTTTTTTATTGGAAGATACCAAATCAATACATGGACTTCTAACCTTCAGATTTTAATTAAAGATATATCTTTATAGGAAATCACTGCTTCCAGCCAACAATGCTCTTGAGTTATAACTCTAAAGCTTTAATTCTATTAGTTTGGTAAATTATCCACATACTATATGTATTTCTGGGAAGTCTAAAATACCTTATTTTTTTTTATTACTGCATCTGACAGGGTCTTTCATAAAAGCTCTGCTCTGTTGTCACGTAATGATATGGAGGAGACCCTGATTTTTTACTATGTAAATGGAGCACAAGCTATATACCTGCTCTTCCCAAGAATGATGATGATGATGATGATGATGATGATGTTGATAATGTATTGTTCTGGAAATATAAGATTTACAAAGTGTTTTACATCTACTATCCCATTTGAGTCCCACAACCATCCCATAAGGTAGGTACTGAAAGTATATCACCCCCATTTTACAGAAGAGGAAACTAAAGCTCTATGAATCAGTGGACACCCAATTGAGTGGTATAGCCCTAGATCCCCAGGAAGCAAGCATGCTATGGTTAATAAACCTAGAGACTAGGCATTACCTTCTACATCCCCACTCTCAAGCCTGTTGCTGGATGGCATACTTAGAATTACGTTTCCCATGTCCCTGCTCCTCACTCTTTATTAGGAAATTTAGAAAATACCCTCCCTTATTTCACTTGTACCACTTATACTATCTTCTTTTATGTATTAAAGGAAATTTTCTATTGATGCCTTGCTGGCTCTTTGTCAAAATTCTATTTTTGAGCCATAACAGGCTCTGGACTTTCCATCAGATGTTTCAATTCTGGAAGCCATATCACTGTGCTTTGTCCTCAGATGAGGACAATGGGGCCACACACCGAAGACTATTCCCTGTTGGCATCTGTTCTCCTCCTCCCTTTGTGAGAGTGATAAAAATTTTACTGTTATCCTTTTGTGGCTTTGTTGCTATTATTCAAACTCTCCTGCACTGCAAACTCTGAGAGACAAAGTGATTTACCCTTGTCACACAGCTAGTGTCAGAGGTGGAGTTGAATCAAGGTCTTCCTAACTTGTCCAGTCTTGGCAACAGATTATACCTGGTGTATAAGACCAAGTATTCATTACCTAGTGACTAGCTTGACTATAATAGGCCTCTCTGTATTTAGTGGGGCTAGGCCTTATACTGAGCAAATTACTAGGTAACAAAATTCTTGAGCCATGGGAATACCCAGACTAAAGATGGCCTTCAGTTCTTAAGGTTCTGTTCCATTTGCAGGAAAAAGGGCAGAGAATGATAAGAATTATAAATTTAAAACTATCTTAAAAATTAATTTATTGGAAGGGTTTCTCACCTTATATATATATATAGTTTTTTGGTTTGAGATTAATACTACTTACTATATTAAGGAAATTCCATTTATTCCATGCCATATAATGTTTTTTTTAAGAGAAATGAGTGGTGGGTAAGCCATATTACAAAGTAGTAATTACCTAAATAATTTGACTAAGAAATAAAGAGGTCCTTCAGTGGAATAGACTAGGTACACACAATATACACAAATAAATAAACACAGTAGCCTAGTATCTGAAAAACAAAACAAAACTCAAAGACCTCCAACTATTGAGGTAAGAACTTTCTACTCAACAATTAGTCTAGTAGAAATTAGGTATAGACAAACATCCCACATGTATACCAAGAGAAACTAAATTGAATATATGACAGATATAGGTGCCATCTTAAGTAAATTAGAGAAGCAAGGGAGAAGTTTTTCTGATCTATGAGATAGAGAAAATTACAGAAGAGAAAATGGACAATTTTGATTATATAAAACTAAAAAGCCTTTATACAAATGAAATCAATGCAATTAAAGTTAGTAGGGAAACAGGTGACTGGGAAAAATTCTTTGCAGTAAGTTTCTCAAATAATAATAATAACAATAAAGAATATATAGAATACTTTAACATTTGCAAACCACTTTACATTTATTTCATTTGATCCTCCCCCCTGTGGGGTAGTTATTGTTAATATCACAATTTACAGATGAGGAAATTGAGGCTAAAAGATGTTAAGTGACTATCCAAGTTCATACAGTTACTTAAGTACTTTGAGGTAGTATTTGAAATCAGGTCTATCTAACTCCAAGTCCAACACCCTATCTACAGCTCCAAGATATAGGTAAGGAACAGATTAAAATTTTTAAGAAAAAGAGCCATTTCCCAGTAGAAAAATGGTTTTTAAAATGACAAGTAGTTCTCTTTAAAAAATTTAATTACTTCTTTTCCCCAATTTAATTTTTAATTTTATTATTTTTCTAATTAACATTTATTTTTTCTTCTTCCCACTCTTTCTCCATCAACTGAACAATTTTTTTTTTTTTGCTTTATGGAGGGGCTATTGGGATTAAGTGACTTGCCCAAGGTCACATGGCTAGTTTTGTGTTAAGTGTCTGAGGCTGGATTTCAACTCAGGTCCTCCTGACTCCAGGGCTGGTGCTCTATTCACTGCACCACCTAGCCACCCTTGAATAAACCCTTATAATGAACATTCATAGTAAAACAAAACAAAATCCCACACTGATAATTTTCCAGAATGTATGTATTATCTACATCTTAATCCATCACCCATCTTGCAGGAGATGTATAGTGTGCTTCATTTTTAGTCTTCTGGAATCACAGTTGGTTATTTCATTGATGAGAATTTTCAAGTCTTTCAAAGTTATTTTTCTTTATGAGTTTGTTGTCCTTGTATAAATTATTCTCCTACTCCTACTCATTCACTCTGCATTGATTCATAGAGGTCTTCCTGGTTTCCTCTGAAGTTTTCCATTTCATAATTTCTTTTGGTGCAATAATAGTCTGTTAAATTCATATACTGTAATCTGTTTAGCCATTCCCAAATAGGTGGGCACCCCCTTAGTTTATAGTTTTCTGCTACTATGAAAAGAGATGCTCTACATAATTTTGTACATATGGGTCTTTTCTTTCTTTCTTTGATTTTTTGGGGGTATATCAGGTAGTTTTCAAATGAAGAAATTCAAGCTATCAACAATTATAGAAAAATGTCCTTGTCTGGTAACCAATTAGTTGATCTCTTCTGGGGTCTATTCATAGATTAGCAGAGAGGTAGAACATGGATGACCTTCTCTGAGCAAATTATGATGAATGAAAGTAGACCTCTGGGAGGAGATTTGGTGTAGTGGGAAATCATTCCAAATAAACTCCAAAATCGTTCAGTTTGAGGCCATTTATTTTGGGTTGGAAAAGGGAGGATGGAGTCAAATAGTCTCATCAGAGCTTGTGTTTGGCCTGCAATGACTCAGGCAGAACAACCTCTGAGTCAACTGGGACTCAGGTCAATGTACCCTCATTGGACCTGCCTCAGAGGGTTGTGTTTTCCCTCTCTATATTACTAGACTAAGGCTCTGTTGAAATAACTGAACCTTGGGTCAAGGGAACCTGTAGGAAGGCTCCCACGAGTGTCTTACTCACCATGAGAGTGGGAGTCCAGAAAACTTCTTACCAAAAGGAGAGGCACCCAATAGAAAAGACCTTTAATTTTAAGCCTCTACCTGAATTTGAGAGGTTTCCAAAAAAGAGAAGGCAGAAAATCCAGCAATGTGTTTTTGCATGCAAACATTGCCCTAAATTTATATTGAGGGGAGGGGGCAAGAAGTATTCTATTGTAAATCTCACTTTGTTATTCCAGTTAATGCATTTGCTTTGAGTTAATCATATCTTCTGGCTGACTTTTGCAAGATAAACATATTGATAGGGACTTGTGAGCTATAGTTTAAGGAATATTGACCCACAGTGTATCTTGAAGCTGGGATAGCTATCCCCTGGCATTCTGTGAGTTGGGAGGATTAGCCTAATGGAACACTAAATACAAGTGAATTTTTAATATTTAAACAGATTTACTCTCATAAAATGCTCCTTTGTCCTTGAAAACATTCTCATTACTGACATAGATGGATACCAACTAAGCACCTTGAAACCTTATACCAGCGATGCCATGTTGACACAGCCTCTGATGGGTATCTCAGATGAATAAACTACATAAGAGCCATTTTATTCAGTATTTTATTGTGACTCGATCTTAAAGTCTGATAAGTCAAAATTAGGGCAACAAGTTGGAAGAGAACTCCGAGGTCATGTGGTTCCATACCTGAATAAAAAATCCTCTTTATAAGATGTAAATTTATGAACTTCCCTCAATTGATGTATTTCTCACCAGATATATTTCCCTCTCAGCCCCTAGTTTGAAAAACTTAACTGAATTTACATAAATAACTCAGGACACACTTTGGACTCCTTAACTACCTTATAGCAAAGTCAAATTATGTGCACTGATGTTGGATGCTAATCTTTTTAATGAAGGGGGAGTCAGGATAGGGGAACCTGTTCCATAAAGGTTAATGCCTCCTTAATATTTATACACTTGAGTCACATTTTAAAATGAATTTTAAAATTCTGGAATCTTGAATTAATATGACAACCCTCCAAGCCTATGTGACACCATTTGTAATTCATTAGCACCACACTTTCCAATACATTAGCATCAGATGTTGAACAGACCTGCCACGGCTCCGGCAAGCCTTTGAGTTTCATTATACCATCACAATGGATTCTCCGGTACTTTAAAGCTTTGACATAGATGTCCAGAGACAATTTGCAAATGATATCTGCAGACCAGGAATAAATTAATTAATACTGCAACCTGCTATGTATAATATATTGCCCTGGAAAACATGCTTACCCAGCAGCCACCTGGCATATGTTTGTCGCATTTCCAGCAGATTTCTAACTCCAGACTGCCATAATGTGAATGAATTGTGACATGATCCTGGTAAATTGGAGGCTACATCTGTTATACTGCACCTGGCACCACATATACCTTGTGTCGTGAGGCAGCAACATGATTTATGGGTCCTCCAACTCACATCATTTTGAAACAGTGCCTGAATAACCTCATGTGTATCGTCAACAGCTCCTGGAACAGATGGAAATTTAACAATGTCATAGATTTCATAAGTTTATTCTCTGCTGATGCGAAAACTCTCTGGAATAATTATTATAATGACACCCTTCTGGGAAACTGGAAACTTGTATCTGAGGAACTGCTAGCTCCACTGTCCAGAGCAGCGGTTTGCTAAAGACCTGAGTAAATATTACTTTAGGTGAAATGTAACTCTCAGAGAAATATCAGGTTCATTGTAATGTTTCTACTTCATTCTTTTAAAAGACTACATTTCTCTCCCTGCCCCCCACCAACCTTCTTTTTAATTCAATTCACTCTGACAAGCATTTATTATGTAATGATATTGTAAAATGCACAATACTAGGGACCAGGGATACAAGACCAAAATGAAAACAGTCCCTGCCATCAAGGAGCTTCCTTACATCATAGAAGAGTTTACTCCCTGGGATACTTTCAGATAGAATGCAGATTAACTGATTATGTGCATAGGTGTTTCTTTTTTAGCTAATCTTTAGCTAATTTTTTAGCTTTCTAGCTAATTTTTTCTTTCTTTCTCTCTTTCTTCCTCTCTTTCTTTCTTTCTTCCTCTCTCTTTCTTTCTTTCTTCCTCTCTTTCTTTCTTCCTCTCTTTCTTTCTTTCTTTCTTTCTTTCTTTCTTTCTTTCTTTCTTTCTTTCTTTCTTTCTTTCTTTCTTTCTTTCTTCTTTCCTTCCTTTCTTCCTTCCTTCCTTCCTCCCTCCCTTCCTTCCTTTCTTTCCTTTTTGGAGGGGGGAAGGCAGGGCGATTGGGGGTAAGTGACTTACTCAAGGTCACATGGCTAGTTAGTGTTGTGTCTGAGGCTGGATTTGAGCTCAGGTCCACCTGACTCCAGGGCTAGTGCTCTATTCACTGGGCCACCTAGCTGCCCCCTAATTTTCTTAATGGAAGTAAATTGGAGTTTTCAGTTGGCATCTGTATCAAAGAAAATGACAGAGTTGGTGGATACTTATTATTTATTTGTATTACAGAAATTGTTTGCAAATTATTGGGGGTTTTTTAAACCTAAAGTATTTGTGTATGTGTGTTTGCATATGTATGTGTATACACACCCAAAGGCAGATCCTCCTGAAACAAACCAAATTAAGCAGAGGGGAAATAAATTCTTATGAGGGTAACCTTGACTTTATGGCCAGAGGGACCGAGTGTTGAATGCACGTCTTGTTGACTTGCTCCCACTCCAAAAGCAATGACAGACAGCATTGCTACCAATCTGGTCCCTACCATTACCTTTCATCTACCTCTTGGATTCTATTTCAATTATATACAATTCAATAAGCATTTCTTGAGCATCTGCTATACCTACTAGGCATTGATGGATGCGAAGATGATTAAAATGTAATCCCTGCCCTTCAGGAGCTCAGAGCCTAATAAGGGAGATAAGGAATTCAATTTTGTTTGACATTCTATTAAGCACCTACAATGCAGAGGGACATGAGGAGCATTGTAGCATTAGAGGTATGAGTGGCCATTTCTTACATGCATATTCCATGGCCACCTGTGTTCCTTATGTATTTTCCTCTCTATTTGTGAACTCCTAGCGTATTCACTTTCCCAGTTGATAATAAATGTATTTCTAATTGACTATGTACCAGGTTATATGAGAGATGCCTTTTTTTTTCTTACTATGCCATTTCATGAAAATGACTTTGCTTTTTTCTGAATGTCAGCTGGCTCGCTATTGAAAGCAAATCTATTGGTGGGAGCTTTTTTCTTTACAGATAGAAATCTATCCATGCTGTCTTGTGCTGGGTCACTTTCATCCATGTCCTCACATTAGTCTTTAATAAGAGTCCTGTTAAAGTACAGGTTGCCTTTCTTTAGGCCTCTTAAAATTGGTTGATTGCCAGTAAAGCACACTGGTTGTCCATCTGTCATTTCTCATTCTTGCTATAAGACCAAACTACCTCCTTTTTGCATGCAAGTCATTGTTGGTAGTATACTTTAAGCTATTTATTCCCACCATATGTCTCCCCGTTGCCTTTTGGTGACCTACGATTTTGATTCTTTGGAGACTGTGGTACTTGATGATTTGCAGTCATATTGCATCATTGGAAGAATAATGAGTGAAATGATTAAGTAAGTGAATAATATTTTCATCTAGTTAAATTTACAATGAACCTATATGGTCAACGGGTCAATCAGTTGCAATTCTATCACTTAGAAAATAATCATCTTGCCACATGGTCCATCTGTTTCTGTTATTAAGATGGCCAAAATAATGGCTACAAAACAGTTGGTCCAGTTATTTGGTCATCTCAACAGCTGAATTATGTGATAGCTTAATCAGTAGCATTTTAATCATTATAATAGCCTCCCCCATCCCCATTACCAATAATGAACTGCATTGGGTCAGTTGATCACTCCAGGAAAGTTTGTCCTTGAATTTTAAAGTGAATATTATTTTTACAAGGATATTTATAGATTCCTTTGTCACCAATCTTGGTGAGGAAGTACAGGGTGATTAGCAGACTACCCAATCAAAGTGGCTTCAACAGGGATCAAAGTATCATCTACACATTTTCTCAGTACCCTGAAACATAATTGATTTAGACCTAGATCGCTAGACCACTTTTTAAACAGTTGCTATCTCCTTACCTAACAAGGGCTTCAATTCTCTCTTACCAACGTTTCTTCTACTTTTTTAAAAGCAATTGGGGTTAAGTACCTTGCTCAAGGTTACACAGCTAGTCATTATTTATGTGTGGGTGCTCATTTTCTGAGGCCGGAACCAATCCCGGGTCATCCCAACTCCGAGGCCGACGCTCTTACTCACTCACTCTTACTCACTCACCCACCTAGCTGTCCCTCTTCTACCTTTTTATATTAAAGATCATTTACACTGACAGAAAAATGGAAACCAAATGGGAATTGAGTCGTTCTATAAATTTACTAAAAATGTATTTTAGTTTTAAGCTTTTCTTACTTTTAGCCCTCTTCCCAAATCTCTAATAGTTTTAGTTGTGGAAGAGAACTTAGTGGTCATTTAGTCCAACCTATATCCAAAAGATATCCATGGTAACATACCTGACAAGTGGTCATTAAACGGCTTGATGATTTCCAGTGAGGTCTAAACAACTGCCATAGCCTCCTAATTGGACTCCCTACTTAAAGTCTCTCCCTGAACCTCTCTGTCCTCCACTCAACTGCCAAAGTTATCTTCCTTAAGCACAGTTATGACTGTGTCATTCTATTTAATAAACTCCATTGACTCCCTGTTGCTTCTAGGATCAAATATAAATTCCTGTTTTTTAAAGTCCTTCACAACCTGGACCTAATCTATCATTCCAGCATTATTATAGATTATTTCCCTTTCTAATCTTGAGTTTGGCTACAACTAGCCAAAATGGCTTTCTCTCTGCTCACCTTTGAACTAGTTGTCCTTGTGTTAGGACATAATCTTTCTGTACTTTAGTCTTGTAGCATTCCTCAAGAAGAACCTTTCCTGATCTTCCTAACTGCTAGTACCCTCCCTCCTTGACTGTCTTATATCTAGATATCTTGTGCTTATTTTTTAGACATTTTGCATATGGGTCCCATATATACTAATACAGGGTGTTCCCAAGATCTTATTGCAATTGTAAGTTTCTAAAGTTTAAAACTTTAAATTTTAAACTTTAACCTCCACAAGTTTTAGTATTGTTTTTAATTTATCCTGTCCCTTTGAATCTTCATTTCTTCAGACTAAACATCTCTAATTCCTTCAAACCATCTTCATATGACACGGACTCACACTTTCACTATCCTGGTTGCCTTCTGGGTATTCTCTAGCTTATTGATGCCCTTAAAATGTGGATCTAGGAATTGAAAATAATACTCCAGATGTATTCTGACCAGGGCAGAACACAGAGGAACTATCATCTCCTTATTCTTGGAAGTGATGTTTCCCTTATGAAGCCTGAGATCACATTAGCTTTGTTGTTTGCCATATAACTCTACTGACTCATTCTGAGCCCGTACTCCATTGAAATCCCAACATCTTTTACAGACAAACTTTTCTTGAACCATGCCTCCTTCATTGTATGCTTTTGAAACTGACTTTTTGAACACAGGTTTAAAACTTTGTATTTATTCTTACTGAATTTCATCTCATGAGATTCAACCCACTGTTTTTTTAAAATAAATTTTATTGATGTCTTCTTTTTTATATCACCATAATTTCCCCCAGTTTAACTTCTCCTCCCAGAGAGATATCCCATAAAATAAATGGTATGTTTCAAAGACCCAAGATGGAATGGGAAGGGGAAAAAATGATACAACCAATCAATATATTAAAAAAATACAAAAATGTATGCAACATGCAACACACCTATAGACTGTACACCTCCCAGAAGAGGTGTATGTATGGGCATGGGGGTCCTCTAATGTCTCCATTTTTGAGTCCTATAAGATATTTTTGGATTCTGACTCTGTCATTGTATGTTAGCTATCCCTCCCAGATGCATGTCATCTGAAAATTTGATGAGCATATGCCTTTGTCTGATTTATAAAATGTTAAACATCATAGGGCCAAGAACAGTTAAAATGTCTAACCTAGTTCAACTTCATGTTTTATTCTTCACATAATTCCAGCAGCTTCTTAAAGCTTCCTTCCTACAGAAACATTCCCTAATTAACTTTTTTTTTAATTCAGCATTTTTTTTCCTGCTACACAACTCTCATGACTCCATCACTTATCCCTCAGTTGATAGACTAACCACATACTTACATTTTGTTTATTTCTACTATACATGTATACATTATCTCCCTGATTAGAATGCAAGCATCTTTTCGGCAGGGACTGTTTCACTCTTGTCTTTGCATCCCTTGCATCAAGCACAGTGCCTGTACCTGGTAGGTGCTTAACAGATTTGCTTGTTGAGTGTCTATTGGGATCTAGTCAACCTGAACTTTTCTCTATTTCTCACTCACAAAATTCTATCCCTCAACTCTATGCCTTTGCACTGGCTGACTACCATACACAATACATTTCCTCCTTATTTCTCCATGATAGAATCCCTCTTTTCCTTTATGATGCATTTCAAGCACCATATTCTGCATCAAAGGTGTCACACAAAAGGGCTGGACCCTAATCAGTCTGCAAACCTCTCCAATGTGGCTAGAACCAGATTAAAACGTAATCAGAAAATGTTTAATAAAATAAATTAAAATACAACATACATAAAGTTCATTTGTGGCTTTCTAAGTCAATTTGCAGCCCATAGATATGTTTCTATTTGAGTTTGATACTACTGTTCCACAAAGGGTGTGTGTGGTATTCAGGAAGACTAGCACCTCTGATGCAGGGGGCTTTTCAGAGCTGGTCATCCACCTCTGGTGTTCACCTGATTCATCCAACTCACCTGTAACTCTAAGAAGCTGTGGCATGCTCGGCGGCCACACCTGGGTAAACCATCTTGGCAAACAAGCTAAAATCAGGTTGCAGGTAACAGAAGAACTCCTGTTGGTGAGTTAATGGGATTTGTACCCCAAGCATGTGAAGACTTTCCCTGGCAGAATGGGTGGATAAAAACAATTTGTTCCAACAGCCAGAGAGGTGGCTAAAGAATGGACTGTGGAGTGCTTAGAGCTTGGTCAGGCATCAAAGACGCCAAGGTCAGACATTGCATCCTGGGCCATTGCCAGTTATTTTGACTTTTGTCCTTTTGGATTTTGGTGACTCCCAAAGAGAGAAGCTGAAGACTTTGTGCAACTCTGCCTCACTTAAAACTGCCTCACACACAAGTCAAGAAATACCCCCGTGAGGTCAGTGGCTCTCTTTGAAGTAGAAGGACAAACAACTGTTCCAAACAAACCCTATATGTGTATGTATGTATGCATGTGTATGTATGTATATAGTCTCCATCATGTCCCTATCCCAAGCTTGCTTTTCTAGAGACTTTAGGGAATTTCCCCTTGGATGTGATCTAGTTGGTCGAGTTATCTCACTCCCAATGAGAGAGCTCTTTCATTCTTTGATGTCTGGTATACACCCTCTTATGTATACCTTTTCTGATTTCCTTTTTGTTATTGATTTGGATAAGTAAGCTTCTTTACTACCCTCTACAAGTGATCATTGTGGAACTGATATTTAGTGGGAAAGGGATCAAGCCAAGAATATAGGGCTTGGAATCTCCCTTCCTTCTCCAAATAACAAAGTGATCACAAGTTGCTTGAACCTGATCATATCCTCTGACCAAACTGTGAGCAGATAGTGAGTAGACAGAATTCTAGGGAGGTTCCTCCTCTCTCTGAGGAGAGCAGAATGATGACCATCAGCCCCATCCTTCTGCTTCCCATCCTGGCAGGAATGAAAGCCTCCCTTGGAGAAAGGTTGGGGGAAAGAAGCTAGAGGTGGCTTTTCTGCCTCCCTTCAAGCCACACATAAGGACAGAATCCTCAAAACATGTGGGGCCCTTGCTCACTTCTCTACCACTACATATATTGACTTAATATTTATTTATTTATTTAAAGCAATTGGGGTTAAGTAACTTGCTCAAGGTTACACGGCTAGTCATTATTTATGTGTGGGTGCTCATTTTCTGAGGCTGGATTCGATCCTGGGTCGTCCCAACTCCGAGGCCGGTGCTTGACTTAATATTTATGCTGTATATATTTTATATACTTGTCATCTCTACCATTAGAGATGGTCAGTTCATTACAAGTAGGGATTGTTTCATTCTTTGTACTTGCACCTCCAGTGGCTAGCATAGTACCTGGAACATAGTAGGTACTTAAATTCTTGTTGATTGCTGATTGATTAAAACACTTATTTAAAGTATTTGTATAATACATATCACTGCTGTTTCTGTACCCTACTTCTTCACTATTTGACTTGCTAAATTTCATGGATGGATTGTGTTTTAAGAGTTCAGGGTGCTTAGTAATAAGAAAGTAGCCTTTCTACATATGGTGCCTGCTACATGCTTGTTGAATTGAATTGAATATACTATTAGACTCCTTAAGTGGTGTCTAACTAACAGCCAAGGGCTACTTTAGGTATTAGGAGAATCTAACCCATTCCACTACTGTTCAGTCGGCAGTATTTGTCATGGGGGATGTTCTGGCACTTCCAGGAGCTTTCTATAATGGAAATCCATTCAGAAAACGAAAACAAAAAAAGCAAGTCAACTTACATGCTACAAGATGAAAAGATGAAGATGTGGCAAATTATGTCTTCATTCCTTTCAAAAGCTCAGAACTTATTGGAATCTGATTTCTTTGAAACCCTGGACTCTCTTCTGTTTGCCCCATAGATCGTGTGTGTGGTGAATATTATCATCACTTTAGCTCACTTAGTCTCAAGCCCCTATTTCCTAGCCATCTCCATGCTCTTCACGTCATGCCCATTTCTCGTGTTACCCCTTCTTCCCTGACCATTTTTGGCTGTGGCTCTCAGAATGGTAATCGTACCAACACTACTGTTCCTGGAAAGGGCATTTGAGTTAGTTTCCCTGTTACCTGAATCACCATTCTTTCTAACTTCCCTCTCCCAAATGATTCTCTCTGGCCCCACTTCCCCATATTTATTGTCTTCTCAATAGAATTTAGTTCTTGAGGTCAGGGACCATCCAGCTTGGTTGTATTTATATCTCTGCTGGTTGTTACAATGACTGGAACATAAAAAATGCTTAATAAGTGATTTTCACTCACTCATTCATTCATCTTATTATCAAATTACTCTTCTGGTCTCCAGGTATTACTCCTCTATTGGATCCACATTTGTTTTTTATTTCAAAATGGCTAGTCTGGTATCTGACCCTCCTGATTTATTTGAGCTACTTTTTTCTTCTGGTCCATTGTACCATGTAGCTATATCACTGTGGACTTTTTCACCCCTGGAAAACCTTAGCCTTACTTCAGCAATAAATTTCACATGTAATTCCCTCTCAGATCCATTACTACTACCTTTTTCACCTTGTAGGTGAACAGTGGGAAGAAAAAGGATGAGGCAATGCATCATGTAGAATTATCATTGAACCTGGAGTCTGAAGACCTCCATTCAAGACCTGATTGTGCCAAATAGTACTTTTGTGACCTTGAGAGTTGAATATCCACCCCTTAGAGAAAAAGGGAGATGGTGTCTTTTGGTAACTGATCATAATCAATAGTACCTAAGGGAAGAATTCTCCTGGGAAAAGAGGGCATGGTTCAAGATGTGACCAAAGAGTATAAAACAGGCTATCCCAGAGTCCACCAGGACACTAAGTCCAAAGAGTAAAGTAGCAGGTAACAATACAATTTAGAACATTATTCTAAAGCTCAAGAAATAAGCATAGAGTCAAGGCAAACATATGAAGAAGAGTGGTAGTTTGGGATTTTATTTTCCTATACAATATCCTTGCCCAAGACATTTTTCTTTAATAGTTGTATTATGCTAGCCACACATCTCCCTGACTCTACTATGTCAGTTTTTCTGAGAGCTAGAACATAGGTGAGTAATTGAATTTTCCCAAGTTTCTGTTTCCTCTTTGTAAAATGAATAATCTTTGTACTATTTCACAAGTTTCTTATAAAGATCAATAGAAGATAATGTCTACAAAATCCAAGAACCACAACACTGCATAAATTGCTGTCTTTGCTAATTTCTTAATCTATAAAATGGATAAGATTCTTGTTGACGTGATAGTTTAGTTGGTTTGAATCTACTAATGTGGCCCTGGTTTGGTCCCCAGGTGAGTCAAATTGTTGTATTCCCTTTCCGTTGTCACAAACTGCTTTTAGCTAGCCAGCTATTTCTCAATGCCTGTCATTGCTAACAAGGAGGGCCCAGATGTAAATGGATCACTGAGCACAGTGCCAAAGCTGTCAACACTATTGGAAAATAATGGCTGGTATTTATACAGCACTTTAAGGTTGCAAAGTTCTTTCTGATATCTTTAGCTTATTTGGTCCTCACAACAATCCTGAGAGGTAGGTGCTGTTATGATCCCAATTTTTATATATAAGAGAACTGAGGCAGGCAGTGATTAAAACACTGTACCAGCATCACTCAGCTAGTAAGTGTCTGAGTCCTAATTTGAACTCAGGTCTCCAGGTTCAGATTCTATCTGTGCCACATCCTGTGCCAGGTGTGGTGGCACATATCTGAAATCCCTGCTATTGGAAAAGGCTGAAGTTTTTGGATCTATTGAACTGAGTGGAGAAAGGTTCAAGCCAATCAAATGCACGCACTAAATCTGGCACCGGTTTAGTGAACCCTGAGAAGTGGAGGGTCACTATATTGCCTAATGAGAGGGCAAATTGGAGCAGAGAAAGCAACAGGTCAAAGCATCCATGCTGATCAACAGGGGGGCTGTGTAGCTATTGCCCTTCTGGCCGAGATAATAAAGGCTCAAAATGCCAGTTTAACAAACAAATGAACATACAAAAAAACAGAAATAAAAAAACAACCCAAACAATAAAAAAAACCATATACAATGCTGATGGTGAGTCATTAATATCATCTTTGTATATTAAAATAGGATTAAAGTCATTAATTACTGGTGCTTCTGCAGTTAAAAAAAAGGTACAGGATCCTGTTTTGTTCTTTTCCAAAGGTAACTATTTCATGTCCCTTTTCCCTAGGTAAAATGGGCCCACTGGTGGCTGGGGGGGAGGGGGGCACGGCGTGGGGTGGAATGGATCATATATTTAAAAAAAATGTAAACAGGAAGAAGATCTATAGGAGGGGGACTAAAACTGAGGTTTGTAAACTTTAATAGATAAGTAATTGTATTTCAATATAATTGGTTTCTATTGTAATTCCTTTGAATATTTTACTTTATATATACAAAAACATTCTCAGGAGTCCATGGGCTTCATCATATTATTAAAAAGATCCATGACTAGGGGGCACAATGAATAGATTGTTGGACTTAGAATTGAAAAGGTCTGAGTTTGGATTTGATAACCAATACTTCTTAGTTATGTGACCCTGAACAAGTTGCTTAACCTGTCTAGCATCCCAGGAGTATTGTGAGGATCAAATGAGATAATATTTGTAATTATGTGTAAATATTATGTATGTTATGTAATTATGTATAAATATTATGTAATAATATTTGTGATTATGTTTATAAACCTTTCTTATTATTATCCTTATTATCTATAGGCATTGTGGTTTAGTATATAGAAAAACTATTCTATAGCCAGTGGCTTCTGATTCTGCTTCAACACTTAACTACCTGTGTGATCCTTGGCAATTAATTCTCTTTATCCTCTATGACTCAATTCTTCATCAGTAAAATGATGGCTTTAGACCAGATGACTTCAAAAGTTCCTTCCATTTCTAAAACCAGCATCTGAGTTTATGTGAAATTGTAACCGATTTTTACTGTGACACAGCAACATTCTGTATGATTATTTGATTTTGACAAGGACTCCAGGTCTAGGTTTCTTGTCTTCAATTAATTGTGGAGTGACCACAGCAAAACCATAGTTATTGGGCATAATATGAGAACTAGTTGATCAAATCAGCATTTGCAGAACTGCAAGGACTACAGGTTACTAGAATATGAGCTGTAATTAGAGATTTGCACATTAAAGAACTCCTTAAACCCATTCACAAATTAAAGAACTTCTTTAAAGGGAATCTTTCTAAACCATGCTGCAAGGATGCAGAGAATCAACTCCCACTGGTCTCTAGTGCAATCTAGAAAAAGAGAAGGAACAGGGTGCAGATGGAAGGAATGTTGACACCTGGCTAGGACACCTGCAGTGAATTTCACCCTGGAAGTAATGAGGTGTGAGGGTCAGATGGTAATTATGTTCAGGGCACTGAACACAGAATCTAGCCGTGGGAGATTATTAGTGAGTTGATTTTGAGACTGAACAACTGCAGTCCTGCTGAGACAGTTTAAATAGAACCAAGCTCTGTGCTCAAATGGGAGCAGGGAGCAGTTTCCACTAGGGTATGTGATGCACATTAGAGAAGACCTGGTCCTAACCCTCCTTCACTCTGCAAGGAGGGGGTTAGTTAGTTCAGATACCCAGAGAGTGTTCCTATCATTCCATGTTTCCATTTCCCATGGAGAATGAATTCTAAAGAATAAATTCCAAAGAAATGAACTATCAGAGATCCAGGCCAGTCACGCCAGCATAAAAGGTTTTCTCGGCTTACTACTTTCTCTTTGACCTGCCCAACTACTAGGATGGATGACCCTTGTTTTGACCCTGGATTGTTATTGACTTTGTCTCCAGAAAAGAAGTTCAAATCCAGAAGTGAGTTCAGATTCCACCTGAGATAATTACTACCTGGGTTACTCAGCAAAATTCACTTAATCTCTATTTGTCTCAGTTTCCTAATCTGTAAAATGGGGATAATAATAGCATCTACCTGTCATGGTTGTTGTGAGGATAATATGAGATAAGATTTGCAAAGTGCTATGTAAATGCTATCATCATCATCACCTTATTGTTAATGGTCAATATCCAGTCACTAGTTTACTCTGGATACAATCCTCAGTGTTACTGAGCAAAGCAAACACGTGAAGCTGGAAATAACTAGAATTTTTAACAGGACACTGCTCCTCAGTTTCCTTATCTGTTGAAGGTGGTTATAAATGCCCTTTTTTCTAGAATTGTTACGAAGATCAAATAAGGTAACAGATAGGAAAACCCTTTGAAAAGCTGCAAGTGCCATAAGAGATGGAAGACATTATCATTAATGTATTTGCAAGTATTTTGTCTGGTCCAATTTAAAATAACTAAATCAGTGCAGTTTCTACCATTGCCTCAGGAGATAGTTTTACAGCCTAATATATCTCACTGTAGGGATTTTTTTCCTACCTGCTCCAATTAATTTTCCTTGGCTCGATTTCATTAAACTTCACATTACTCATTTCTCGACTGAGAATTTCTTGATCCATTTGGAATATTTCCATAACCTTTCAGCACACTGTTATAACCCGTGATTGTTTATTTTAGGACATTGGAGGAGACTCATTTTTAAGTGGTAGTGGAATTGAATTATCATCATTGCTGTTATTTTCATAAAATCATAGTTTATAGGTTAGAAAGGACACCAGAGGTCATCTAGTTCAACAGTTTCATCAACAGATGAGGAAACTGAGGCTCCAAAAAGATAAAATGACTTACTCACAGTCACACTGTAAGTTAGTGGCATAAAATACTGAATAATTCAATCATGACTCCTTGACTTTCAAATTTTTAATAAATGAAAACCTTGAGATAGAGAAAATATCAGTTTGTCCAAATTCATGACATGTGGTCAGAGCTGTGATTTGAATTTCCAGCCCATTGCTTCAGCCACTAAGCCAAATTTCCTTGGCAAGAATTGCACTTTCTTCTTTATTCATTGTTCATTCAAGTTGAACATATGTGAATATCTCATTGCTTTTGAAAATTTGATTTTTTTCTTGGACATTCTTCCTACATATACCCTGACTTCCTATTTTAATAACTTCCTTAGCAACCTTGACCTTCATCTTCACACCATCTCAGATAGACAGACATCACAGAATTGACATTACTCTTGATCTCAACATCCCCCTTAATTGTTCTACCTCCATAATTCAGAATATTAAGATTCTCCTCTCTGCTGATGAGATCCTGTCCTTCTATTTCTCCCACTGCTTCACCCTTAGTAAATCTATTCTTCACTGTCATCTCAGCCTCTAGTCATTCCATCCTTCCCTGGATTCTCAAGTCCATTAGCTTTATTCTGCTTCATTTTCCTCTCTTCACAGCCCTGACCATATACTTAACCAATTCGTCTATATACAATTATTTATTCTTGAAAATTTGCCTTTTGTCCTTTTGCTGTTCATGTTTTACTAAACCTCAATCTTGGGTTACCTCTGCCATCCTCCTTCTCCTCTTCTAGCCTTGTGTGTTTTTAAATAATATTTTATTTTTCCTGATTATATGTAAAAACAATTTTGAACATTCATTGTTTTTTCTTTTTAAGTTCTGAGTTCCAAATTCTAATCCTCCCCTCACCCCTCCCTGAGATGACAAGCAATCTGATATAGGTTATACATGTGCAATCATGCAAAACATTTCCATATTAGTCATTTTGTACAAGAAAATAGAAAGAGAAAAATAGTATGCTTTGGTGTCTATTTCAGACAACATCAGTTCTTTTTCTGAAGGTGGAATGCATTTTTCATCATGAGTCCTCTGAGATTGTCCTAGCCCCATGTTGTTGAGTGATTATGGAAGAAGTTATCCAACAACATTGATGGATTCCACTATAAATTTATTTTATCTACTCTCAACTGGATATTCACTGCAGCATGGTAATTCTGTTATTCTTCAGAATATGACTATCATATTTTCACAATGCAGAGGCTGTTTTGAGCCTTCTCTTCCCCCTGTAACATCCTAAACAATCTCGTTACCACTCCCTTCCAGCAGAGCACTTTATTGAAAAGAAAGAGACCATTCATATGCTTCCTCATCTTTCCTTTTTTATGTCTCACAACTCTTCTATATATTCTATCCTCCCCCCCCCTTTCTTCTCATTGCTAAGAGAGGACTTATACTCTTAATTCTACTCTGTCCTGTTTCAGAGCTTGTGTCATTCTTCCCCTTTCCCCCCTTTCCATCTGGGCCCTCACTGTCACAAGGTAATTTTTAAAAATTTCCTTAATTGATTCACTATCTTACTCACCACAGCTATTCTTCTAAAACTTTCCCACCTTCCTCAAACCTTCCATGACTCCCCCTCCCCAATCTCATAGCTGAGAACTTCACCTCATATTTCACTGAAAAAAAGAGACCATTTGCTGAGTTCCTTCTCCTTGCCTCATCTCGCCTAATACATATATATGCCTTCCTCCACTATCTTTCACCGATGTCTCATATGAAGAGGTAGCCCTTCTCCTTGCCAAGGCAAATCCATCTATGTATGCAAATGGTCCTATTCACCCATTTTCTCTAGCTTTCACCCGTTTCCCTTCTATCATGCCCACTTTTCTGTGAATCTTCCATCTCTTTCTGTCTAGTGACTGCTTCTTTACTTCCTACAAATATGTACCCATGTCTCTCCCACTCTTTGATCTGTTCATCCCCGCTAGCAATCATCCAATGCTTCTCTATCCTTTCCTGGTTAAACTCCTTGAGAAAGCATCTACAATCTGTCCCTCCAATTCTTTAGCTCTCTGTGATATGGCTTCTGACATAATTGAACGACCTCATCATTCAATTGAAACTGCTTTCTCCAAAGTCACCCATGATTTTTTCATTGCCTAATTTAATGACCCCTTTTCAATTCTCATCCTTCTCGATCTCTGTGAAACCTCAGACACTGTCAATTACCCTCTTCTTGATGTTCTGGTTTTTCCATGTTTTTGTCATATTGCTCTCTCCTAGCTCTCTCCTCCTACCTATCTGACTCCTTCTCTGTCTTCTTCTCTGGGATCTTTATCTAGTTCATGTAATCTAGTTCACCCCTGGGTGATCCCAAAGCTCTGTCTATGGGTCCCTTCCCTTTTCCTCTATAATATCTCACTTGGTGATGCTAACAGCTCTCATGGATTTAACTATTACATTTTTGCAGATGATCCTCAGATCTGCTTATCTATCCCTAACTTCTCTATTGATCTCTGGTCTAACATCTCTAATTGCCTATTAGACATCTCAGACTGATTGTCTCATGGATACATTCAACTCCATCTGTCCAAAATTGAAATTATTATCTTTTCCCCTAACCTCTCCCCTCTTCCTAAATCCTTTTTATTCTCGAGTACCACACCCTCTCTGTCACCCAAACTTACACACTAGAGATCATTCTTGCCTCCTCACTCTCTCTCACCCTCTGTATCAATATGCTGTCAAGTTCTGCCATTTCTACCTTCCCAACATCTCTTGCATATGCCTCTGTCTCTCATCTGGCACTGCCACCACTCTCAGGCCTTCACTATTACAATAGCCTTTTGGTTGGTCTCTCTGCCTTGAGTTTCTCTCCATTCCAGTCAATCCTCCACTCAGCTATTGATATTCCTAAAGCAAAGATCCATATCACCCTCCTATCACTAAACTCCAATGTCTCCTGATCACCAGTCAGATCAAATTTAAAATCCTCTATCAAACAGCCAAACCACTTCATAATCTAGTCCACTCCCACTTTCCCAATCTTCTCACATCTTACTTCCTTTCACATAATCTTCAATCCAGGGACACTGGCCTTCTTGCTGTTCCTTGTACAAGACATTCCTTCTCCTAAGTATTTTCACTGGCTCTCCCCCATACCTGGATTTCTCTTCCTCCTCATCTCTGCCTCCTGGCTTCCATTGCTTCCTTCTGGTCCCCTCTCAGATCGCACATTCTGCAAGAAGCCTATCCTAATCCCTCTTAATGCCAGTGCCTTTCCTTTGTTGATTATATCTAGTTTATTCTTTCATGGTTGGTTGTATGTGGTCTACCCTATTAAATTGTGAGTTCCCTGAAAGCAGGGGTTGAGGTTTTGGGTTGTTTTTTTTGTTTTGTTTTGCCTTTCTTTATATCCCCAACACATAGTAAGTGCTTAAATGCAAGTTGACTATCTACTGGTTCCTTTCCTATTGTCTATATTCATACCAAGGTTTCTCATAAATTGAAAATAACCCTTCCTTATATAACTTTTCATTAGACATACAGACAAAAACCAAAACCAAAACCCTTTTCCTGACCCTGTTGCCATCTTGTTTTATCATCCTACATCTAGTAGTTTGTTGTAGACAACTCCTATTAGTTCACAAGAGCAAACTGTTAGATTTTCAGTATAAGCATCCACTCCTTAGAAATTGACAACTGCTACAAATGAGGGTTTGGTTTATTATTTTATTGATTGTCTATAATTAAGAAAGTGATAAAGAAATTCTTAAGAAATACAGTATTTGTGTGTTTTCAGAAAACTGTTTGTTAAACATTTACTAGCACACCTCTGCCTATGTCACTCTTCCATTTTATAGTCAAATTCCTAGACAAAGCTTTCTCCATGCCTAATTCATCTTCCACTCACTCCTCAGCCCCTTACAATCTTGTTTCTAACTGTCATTTAACTAAAACTTTTCCCAAGGTTATGAATGGTCTCACTTGTTAAACCTTTAGCCTTCTCTTATTTTTCATGCTTCTGACATTTTTGGCAGCTTCTGATACAATGACCAACACCCCCTCCTGAATATTCTCTACCACATGGATTTTCTCTACCACATGGATTTCCCCCATCATTCTTTCCTATATTTCCTACTCTTTGCTTTCTATAAATTCTCTCCTTGGTGATCAAACCAGATCATGGGTTCAATAATTTAGGCAAATAACTTGCAAATCTATAGAGGGTATTCCAAGCTTAAATAATAAAGGCTATTAAAGCTTAAAACCACAATAAGACTTTTGAGACAATTTGCCTATCTCACCCTAATTTCTCTCTCTTAAGCTCTGGTCTCTCACCAACAATTGCCTAATAGATATTTCCACTTGGATGTGATATCAACAATTCCACATCAAATGTGTCCATTCATTATCTTCTCCCAAACCCATTTTTCGCACCCCTTACTTTTCTATTTCTATTGAAGGCATGACCATTTTAGTAGTTACCCAGGTTCACAAGTTTTAAATCATCCTGTCTTCACTTTCTTCTCTACTTCTTCTAACTCTTCACCTCCCATATCTAGTCAGTTGCCAAGTCTAACCAAAATCACCTCTCCATCATCTTTCAAATCTTTCCCCTTCCCTCCTTTTACACACCCACTTACACTGTGGTTCACTTCCCTTTCCCTTCTCACAGCTATTACAAAAGTTACCTAACTAGATTCCAGATTTCTAGGCTTTCCCCTCTCTAATTCATTTTCCATTCTTCAGTAATCTAATTTATCTATGATATTATCAGAATGACCATTACCTTTACTAATATACATTGAAATCAACACTCAATGAAGCTGCCAAAATTTTTTTCTTAAAACAAAAATCTGACCATGTCTCTTCCTTGCTCAAAGACATTTAATGTCTTCCTATTGCCTCAAAGAGATTTTATGTGTATAGAAACATGACATTATGAATTGAGAGCATAAAGATACTGGAAATGCTGCTATTGAAATCAACTCAGGAACACAGACATTTGATCTTAGCTCCTAGAACTTTAGAGCTCACAGATCACTTAATCAAATGAACATACATTTTTAAGTACCTCTAATATGCTTAGACAGCATTGTGGTTATGAAGACCTTGCTTCCATACTGATTTTATGACCCTGGGTGGGTTACTTCTTAGTTCATTAAGCGATTCTTTAAGACCTGATGTTGCAAAGCAGGTGCCTTCTGTTTTGGTGGAGGGAGGTTTTCTTATTGGGAGTTCCCTACACAGGCCTTGTCTAGAAACTAGACTTAAATATGTGCTTTATGAATTAACAGAAACTCTGAGAAGTTAAATACTTGTCCTAAACCTACTAGGTTGTCAATCCTCAGCTCTCCCCCTGCTCAGCTTTTCTGAGGTTTTTATGCACAGGAGACCTATGACAGAGAGAGAGAGTCCTTGGTCCATTCATAAGACATTCCTCTAACATAATTTTTCATTGGCAATATAAGCTATAGCAATAAAATTGAATGAAGGATATCTGAGTTCCTGGGAATATAAAAATGCCTCTGCAGGAATTTTAAACAGAAAATGGTACCTATTGGATTGAAAAGTATTTTCTGTTCAATAATTCATTCTATCATGGGATAACTAATCCCACTTCTGTTGTAGCTGAAATGAAAAAGCATGATGAAGTTGTGACAATGAATCCCTGGAGTTCACAGCTAAAGGTTACCTAAGTAACTTTTGCATACTATTTCTTGGGGATGGGCTTTGTCCTAAGGCTTTCCCATTCTCTTCTTTTATCAAATGCCTCCTCTGAATCTGTTCAAACCTTATTAAGCTGTCGTGTTGTCAAAGGAGAATGATCTCCATTTCTGAATTAACAATATGTTGACTTGTAGAAACATGACTTTCTCTTGTGAGGTGTTATTGCCAATATCTTCAGTGAAGTGCGTCATGCTAATTTGGAACATATCCTAAACAATAGGGAGTCTAATTAATCATTGTGATATGCAGCTTAAAACTGAATATTAATGTTAAATATAGACTTAGCAAGACTTGTCTTTTGATTTGCAGTCCCAACCACCTCATGCAGAACGCAGCATTCTGTGGTAGTGCCCAATTCTCATCCCATTATTAAAATGTCTTTTGGAGTATTAGAATTCAATTCAGCAAACATATATTAAGCACCTTGTTTGTGGATAATATTATGCTCATTGCTGTGGAAGATACAAATGTTGTCTAAAATTAAGTCCCTGTTGCCACAATTTAGTAGGGAGCCACAATGAATACACAAATGACTAGAGTATACATGATAAATGTATGAGAAAAGAATTGAGAGCTATGAGAAGTCCAAGAGTTAAAGTTGGATGTTAATAGACAAATGGGAATTTAACGGACAAGGGTGAGAGGAATGGGGGAGGAGGTTATTACAAGCATAGTAAACAATGTAAATGAAAGGGTATGGAGGTGAGGAAACAGGTGGCATATATGAGGGAAGGCATGTAGTTCAATTATGGTAGAGTATAGACTAAGTGGAAGTGAGTAATGGAAGATAAAACCATAAATATAGGATCACACCAACATGCATGGAGAGAGGGAGAAAAAGATACATATGTACAAATATATGCATATATACACATATAGTATATATATACATACACATATAATACACATAGTTATATTCATATACATAATATATACATACATATATACACACACATATATTTAGGTAGAAGACAGTGTTGTTAGAAAGCCAACCTTGGTTGCAAGAAAACCTAGTTCAAGTCTACCCTCTAATACATACTAGACATGTGACCCTGTGCAAATCACTTAACCTTCCAGTTCCCCCAAGCAAATCTATAAGACTATAAATGATAGGCGAATTGTATATCTACAAAAGTGAAAAGAGTCTCCATATTAAGGAAGTCTCCACATCAATGAAATCACAGGTCGAGAGAAGATATCCACACATATACAACACACATATGCCAGTACATATGTGTGTATATATGTGTTTATATATATACATATACATATGTGTGTTTAACTTTGGATATGTTGAATTTGGCATGTTGATACAACATCCAGGTGGAGGTGTTTAGCAGGTAGTTGATATTGGATTGGAATTTCAGGCAAGAGTATATATAGCACTGGGAAAAATAGATTTGGGAATCATCTTCATAGAAATGAAAATTGAGCCCATGGGGAAAGATAAGATCACCATGGGAGAGAGAAGTGAGAGAGGAGAGAAGAGGGCCTAGAGTAGAGCCTTGGAGGAACCTCCATGGTTAGAGGATGGGAAGAAGGATGACCTAGCAAAGGAGACTGAAAAGTAGTCAGACAGGAGGGAAAAAATTAGGAGAGGGCAGGAAGAAAATGGTGGAATCCCTTTTGCTTGATGTGTTCATAGGAAGGCTGAATGACTGCCTAGGAAATTGTAGAGGGAATTCTTGGTCAATTACAATATTGGCCTTTGGGGTCCCTTCCAACAATGACACTGTATTCCTGACTGTGCTATTCACTATCATGGAAACAAAGGAACTGAGGGCTTAGGAAGAGATGTGGCAATGTGGCAATTTTGAATTTAAAAAATTGCCAAAAGTTCAAGGAGAATGAGAATTGAGAAAGGACATTAAGTTTTGCAATTGAGATCATTGGTGACCTCTGAGAGATCAACTTCAGTAGAGCAGTTGGGTCCAGGTCAGAGGTTGATGGAATAAGTGAATGTCAAATGAAGTACACAGAATGTGTAGATGACTCTCAAAATTCAGCAATAAAATGGAGATACAGTACAGTACTTTGAGAAGATTTATGGGTTAAGAGAAGTTTTTTTTTTTTCGTCTTAAGGATTAGAGATACCTAAGTATATGTGTATACATCAGAGAAGTCAGACTGAAGAGGGGTTAGAGCAAGTGACAAAAAGAAGTGGGGGTGGGGAAATGGAATCAAGGGAATAAGCAGAAGGGAACCCTGAGGAGAAGAAAATTAATTCTTTCCTTTGAGACTGAAGCAAATGTAGAAAGAGGAGAATTGGATGAGATGAAACGATGAAAGTAATGATAGTCTCCCCCTTAGTGAAATAAGAGGCAAAGGTATCTGCCAACAGGAAGTTTTTTCAAAATGGAGGGTATAACATAGAATCTATAAGAGATTAATACAACGTCTGCGTAGCATTGAGGGCCAAGTTGAAGCAAAGGAAGGTGAATTTTATTCAGTAGAATGTGATGATATTTGAGCAAAAGAGTTAAATTCCCAGTTCTATGCAATAGAAAGTTAGTCTGGCATTGGTGCATGGAATGGATTGGAGAGCAATAAGCAGAGAAGCAAGGAATTCTATTAGGAAACTGTTGTAATATTACAGAAAGATGAAAAGGAGAGTCTGTACTAGGATGATAGCAGTGAGAATAGATAAGAGAGATATTATGGAAATATAATTAGCAAGACTTTGTAACTGGTTAAATATGTGTAATAGGAGGTGAGAAATAGAGAAGAGTAAAATATAACATCAAAGTTTTGAACATAGGAACCTGTGTAAGTGGTAGTGACATTGACAAGACTACTACTAGGTTTCTGGGGAAGGATAATAATATTACTTTCAGATATGTTGAATCTGATATGCCAGCAGAATATTTATGTGAATATGTCCCATAAGTTTGGGGGTATAAGTCTGGAGCTTAGGAGAGTTACAAATACAAATTTGGGAACTATTTGCATCAAGGTTATCACTGATGCCATGAAGCACATTAGATTACTCTGAAAGGTACACAGTACTTTGCATATAGTAAGTATTTAGTAAATACTTTTTTTTATTCATTGAGTTCAAAGAATTGAAAGAGAGAAGGAGGAGGAGGAAGAGGAGGAAGAAGAAGAGGAGGAGGAGGAGGAAGAAGAAGAAAAGGAGGAGGAGGAAGAAGAAGAAGATGAGGAAGAAGAAGAAGAAGAAGAAGAAGAAGAAGAAGAAGAAGAAGAAGAAGAAGAAGAAGAAGAAGAAGAAGAAGAGGAAGAAGAGGAAGAAAGGAACCAAGAATAGAACATTGAGGATCACCTACTTTAAGGGATCCTAAGAGGCTATAGAGATAGGAAAGTAAGAGAGAGGGAATAGGTAAATATAATTGTAAAAGTTTGAGAACAAACAGTAGCTAGTGAAGATTTTTTACTTTCCCTACTTCTTGACCCTTCCCCAACTCAAATCTCAAACCATAGTATTTAATCCTTGGAAAACTAGACACAGAGCAAATGGAACACTAAAGCATGAAAAGTAACAAGATAGGATGGCAGGTGATACTCAAAGTTTCTCAGCAAGAAGAAGAAAGAAAGGTGGGCAAAAAAAATTATGATTGGATTCTGCTTGGGACTATTACTAGGAGTAGCTTTGATTTATACTGCGACTTGGGAAGAAATATAGTAATTACCAATCAATGGCAGTTAGCTGAATCATATTTAAAGAAAAGACAGGAAACCTGCCTATAGGTTTACCCTGGAGCCCCCAGCAACTGAATCCTCATTTGAGTAAACAAATATGGCAGTCTGGCATAGCATTTAGCAGTAAGAAGGAGGGCAAGGAGAATTTTTTTCAGTGACCTGCTAGGGATAATAACTACAGATGTAGAAAATCGGGTGATGGTTTTCAATGATTTAGAAAGGAAGGTAGTGATGAATAAAAAGCCAGCATGATTTTATCACCTAACTCATATCCTCTGTTGACGGGATTACTGGACTGGGAGAGTAAGGGAACTGTTTTAGAGATAGCATATTTGGATCTCAGGAAGGCATTTAACAGTCTTTCATGTTATGCTTGTAGACAGGATGGATAAATGTTAGTAATTATATGGATTTGGAAATGGTTGAATGTCACCAATGAATAGCTTTAACTGGATAGATGTCAACTTGTATCAGGGGAAAGTTTCTAGTGAGGGACCCTAAGCATCTGTAGTTGACCTTATGCTAATTGACTATTTCTACTGATTATTATTTTTATATGGATGATATGCTTATCAAATTTACAGATGACACAAGACTCAGAATAACCAATATGTTGTAAGATATCAGAATCTAAGAAGATATTAACAGGCTAGATCAAGCAGTAGGCCAAATCTAGTAAGATGAAATTCAATAAAGAAAAAAATAAAGTCCTAACCTTGGGTTCAAGTAACCAATTGTGTAAGAACAGAATAGATGAGCTGTGACTGCACAATAATCTATATGAAAATGACCTGGGGGACTTAGAGCTCAGTACCAATCATGACAGCCAAAATGAGAACTTGAGTTGCATTAGGAACTGTATAGTGTTCAGAACATGTGCGGTGATAATCCTACCACCGTCTGTCCTGCTCAGATCACATGTGGAGCAATACATTTAGTTCCGAGACATTTAAAAGCTGAGATGCAGCTGACATAGTATGACTAAGATAATGAAGGACTTGGAGGCTACACCATAAGAGGAAATAAGGACTTTAAAGACTTTGAGACATATGCTAACTGACTTCAAGTAGGTGAAAGACAGATTCATTCAACTGGTTCTGCTTGGCCCTGGGAAAAAGAACTAGGGAAGATGTATGGAAACTGCAAAAAAAGGCAAATTAAAGCTTAACGTGAGGAAATATTTCTTAATAATTAAGAGAAAAGGAGGAGATGTGTGATTTCATTGCTATAGGGAACTGTCAAATAAGGAAATTTCCTCTACTAATGTTGATTAGCTCTTTCTCTGCAAATTAACATCTTTGCAAATTGTCTCAAGCACTGAGAGGTTAAATAACTTACCCAAGGTCATATAAACAATATGCATGAGAGGTAGGACTTGAATTCAGGTCTTCCTGGCTTTGTAAAGAGCTCTTGACTCCTTAGGTTACTGTTGTTGTTCAGTGACACCATTTTTGAGGTTTTCTTGGCAAAGACATTGGTGTGCCTTGCCATTTCCTCCTCCAGCTCATTTCACAGATGACCCACTATGCCACTTTCCCAATCATTAAATTTCCCCAAAAGCTGCCAGAGATCTAGATTTTCCCTTTCATGGCACTCTTCAAGCAGAGCCTGGGGAACACCTTGTCAAGGCTATTGAAGAGCAAGGCTCTTATTCAGGGATGTGTTGGACTGGATGGTTCCTGAGGCTCTTTCTCACTCTGAAATTCTGTAAATTGAGGGGACCTCTCTTGGAGAAGTAATGTCTCCAAAGTCAGCGGAGGAGAGAGCAATCAGAACACAGCAATCAACAGCATGAAATGTAACTAATGCAACAGTTAATAGCTAACCCAGGCACTGGGCTAAGGACTGTATAATGATTATTTTGTTTGATCCTCACAACTCTGGAAGGTAAATGCTATAATCAACTCCCATTTTACAGATGAGGAAATTGAGGCAAACAGAGCCAAGGACCACGGAACTCGTCAGTGTCTAAGGCTGGATTTGAACTCAGATCTTCCTGATTTCAGGCCCTGCACTTTAGCCACTGTACCACATGAACCATCACAGAATTTCAGAGAGCCTTGACACAAGGAGAAATTATTAACAATTAAAATTGTCCCAAAGTGAAATGGGCTTTCTCAGAAGACAGTGAATTTCTCTTCATAAAATGAGATCATTCAAAGGTAAGAAAAACCTCAGATTCTTTACTCCAACTTTCTTAATCCAGTTCCTCCAATCCAACCCTTATCCCCAGTGGAGGATACTTCCAAACTCAAAATCAAGGATTCTTAACCTTGTTTATGTCTGGGTCCCATGGTGAAGCCTCTGGACTCTTCAGGATAAATAAAATTAAATACACAGTTACAAAGGAAACCAATTTTATTGAAATACATTTATAAAACTTTTAAAAAGTTAATCAATTCTAGGTTAAGGATCCCTGTTGGAGTCTCTTAGACAAGGGATCATCTACTCCTTTGAAGACTGGCAGTGACAGGGACCTCACTGCCCCCAAAACATCCTACTTCATTGTTGGATAGCTCGGATATTTGTTCAACCAAAAAGTGTTTATTAAGCACCTACTTATATGCCTTGAACTGTGCTAAGTACAGGAATAAGTTTAGAGACTGAACCTATAATTTTCTCACTATAGAGAATCCCAGGTGAGGAAATTCCACCTACTAATGCAAGTTGGCACCTTCTATGAAACTGATGGAGCCACTGATAGCCTTAGAGAGTTGCCCAGAGAAGGTTAAGTGGTTTGCCCAGTAGCATCACACAACCTGTATGTGTCAGAATCAGGATTTGAATTTATATCTTCCTGGCCTCACATCCAGCTCTCTATCCACCACACCACACTGCCTCTAATGGGGATATAAATACAAAAATAAGACAGTATCTAACTTTAAGGAGTGTGCATTCACAACTAGGTAGATAGAGAGAATGTGTTCACAGATAATAAATATAAGATTTATTCACTTCAGGGAAGGGGAATGCTACCTGTGATTTCATTTCTATAAGGGACTCCCAGTGAGAAGGTTTTCTCTGTTCATTAATATTGGCACACTCTCTGCAACTTACAGCCTGAGAGACTTGCCCAGCATCACACAGACAAAACAGATCAAAGGTGGGGCAGTTTGTTAAATTTTCAGTGTGAGCCCTTACACCTCAGAAATCAGCCATCTCTACAAATCAGGGCTTGATTTGTTTTATTGATTGTTTAGATTTTAAAAGTATTAATAAAATGCAGATTAAAAGTGTGTAAATGCATCCCTTCCCCTCCCCAATCCTAACACTAAGCCATTTACCAGCAAGTCCTTGTATTGTTCCATAAACACTTTGCTCGAGCTCAGCAGGAGTAAGATAAAAGACTCAGAGAATGAAATCATCACTAGAGTAGAGAGCTGGTAACTGCAGGAAACAGCTAGGTAGCTCAGTGGATAGAGCACAGGACCTGGAGTCAAGAAGATCTGAGTTCAGATCCAGCCTCAGACAGTTACCAGCTATGCAGCCATGAGCAATCACTTGTTTACCTTAATTCCCTGGAGAGGGAAATGGCAAATCACTCCAATATCTTTGCCAAGAAAACCCCATGGTCCACGGGCTTACAAAGAGTTAGACAGACTGAACAACAACTATAGGCTAATAATGATAATAGTAGGCATTCTTATAGCACTTTCAGGTTTTCAAAGTGCTTTACATCCATCATCTCATTTGAGTCTCACAACACTCCTGGGTGGACCTAAATTCATCTCATCTTATCATGATATATCCCCTATATATTTTTTATTTTTAAAATATTTTATTTTTTCCCAATTACATGTAAAGATACTTTTTTCTTTTTTTGTCTTTATTAATTTGTTTGTTTACTTTTAGATTACAAGATTCAGTTCCACAATCCCTTGAGTTTCAAATTTTCTCTGCCTCCCTCTCCTGCCTCCCCCATATTTCCTATATTGAGCTAAAATCTGTCTTTATTTTATTTTCCTTCATTATATACCTAAGTCAACTATCTAGGGCCATGCATAAGAATTCTATTCCATTTACCCCATGACAAGTCTGTAGATATCTGAAGGCAGTGCTAGCCAACAGTATGGTATTATGAAAGAAATGCTGGATTAGGAGTTAGAAGGACTTGTTTCAAGTCCAAAAATAAACTGTATGTTGCTAATTTTGTACTTAAGAATGTTTAAAATTGTGTCCCCTTATGATAAAGCATAGCCTGCTTGGGATAGTAAATACAAATTTCACGTTTTTCTGCACCCATCGGCTTTGCAAAAGTATCTCACTTGTCTCACCATTTGGGGATGGAAGTTAAATGGCAGGGAGTCAAGGAGACAATCAGTGGTAAGGAAGCAGAGACATTGGACACCTACAACTTTTCCAAGAAGTTTGGCTTTGAAAGGAAGCAGTAAATGGGAAAGTAGCTAGTTGGGACACATGGGTCAAGAAAGTATTTTTTAGTATTGATGAGACCTAAATATGGTTACAGGCAAATACAAAGGAATCAGTGAAGAGGGAGATGCATGAAAGAGAGATAATGACAGCTGGAAAAGAATTCTAGAGGAGGTAGGAAAGTAGGGACACAAAAGGACAGGATTAGGGGCAAGGAATAGTTATTTTTGCCCCTAAAAGAAGAGGAAGAAAAGTGGGTGATGATACTGAGAACTTTATAGGAGTTAGGGAGGAGAGTTGAAGGAACTTTAATGCTCTGTAATGCTTTAATTAGTAGATCTATAAAAGTATAAACCTTCTACTTATATAGAAACAGCTGGGTGGTTCGATGGAAGACCTGAGTTCAAATCAAGCCTCAAAACCATAATAGCTAGATAGAGGCTTGGCAAGTGGCTAAAACAATATTTGCCTCAATTTTCTCATCAGCAAAATGGGGATAATAATAGCCCCTATCTCATAGGGTTGTTGTAAGAATCAAATGAGTTAACAATTATAAAGCTCTTTGCAAACCTTAAAGCACAATATAAATGCTAGCTATGTATTTCCTGTAAAATGTATATATGATATTTGTTATCATTCAAGAATTCAGAGCTAGAAGGCACATTAGAAATCAGCCTAAGACATTTATTTTGTAGATGAGGGAACTGGAACTCCCAGCACTGAAGTGACTTGCCCAATGTCACACAGGTAGTAACTAACAGAACCAAGATTGAACCCTTGGTCTTCTGATTCCAAATTCAATATTCTTTTCACCACAATGTGTTGGGAAATGCAAAGTTAGCCCTACTGAGGTTGATTATTAAGGCACTTTGACTCTTTTGCACTAGGACTACAATTTTGGTAGTTTGGGGAAATAGTGTTTCTTGGAAATGGATGTGGATACTCAGAGACCTGTTCATTTCAGGTGTATTGTTAGGGCCCTTTAAGACTCTACCCAAATTCTGAGAACCCATGGAAAACTCAGGCAAAGGACAGAGCAACTCAACCAGGGTTCAAGAGGCACCTGGGCGTGTATTTTCCCCCGTGATTTGGGAGTATTGAGTATGTGCTGCTAACAGGGCAGCACTCCCCTGCTATGAGAAGCTTGTTACTGCTGAGGCACGTGGGAGAAGAGAGTTGGGGGGGGGGGGAAGGAGATAAAAGGAGGGAGGCAAGGTGAAAGCAGGAGGAGAGAGAGAGAGATGAGGTGATTGTAAACGAGCAAGAGATTAAATGGCAAGACATTACATCTTGGTGAAAGGACTCCTTTGTCTGTCCGAGGGGTTCCTGGGGGCGAACCCCGGTTGTAGGGGCGACCAGAGTGACTAGAGCTGTGGTGGCAGCTGGAGAGAGGGTTGTAGAAGCAGCCCGGGTCATAGGGGCGACCAGAGTGACCAGACTGCAGGGGCAGCTGGAGAGGGGTTTGTGGAGGCAAGCCGTGGAGTCGGGGCGACAGGAATCTCGGAAGGCAATTGAAGTGCTGTAGAGGCGGCTGGAGAGGTTAGTTTGACATCAGCCCTGTAAGGTGAGTCCTAACAGTGTGTAAATGAATACATTCTCATTTGAGAGAAGAATTGATAGTACACAATTCAATCAATTACACATTTCCATGAAAATAATATTTCCATTAAAATTTCTAATTAGAAGGGTGGCTAGGTGGCACAGTGAATAGCGTACCGGCCCTGGAGTCAGGAGTGCCTGAGTTCAAATCTGGCCTCAGGCACTTAACACTTACTAGCTGTGTGACCTTGGACAAATCACTTAACCCCAAATAACCTGCCCTCCCCCCTCCAAAAAGCAAAAAAAAAAAAATTTCTAATTAGTATCTCTGTTTTATAATTTAGTTCCAAATACACCATAGAGCAAAATATAAATAAATACAAACAGCTAGATGTAAGTAAAGGACTTTCACCATTAAATTCAACTGTTATACATCCCTGCTTACTTTGACTTTGACTTTACTTTCTACTTTAAGGGAAAAAAACCCTTTATTTTCTTCATGTTCAGGCAAGAGGAAAGAAAATTTGGGGGACATGATAGAGGCCTTTAAATTATTGAAGAAGTCAAAGGTTTAGGGCTTATTCTGCTTTGCCTCAGAAGGCAAAAATTAGGACAAGTTACAGAAGTGCAAGCTATAGAAAGATAAAATTTCTGCTCCATTTGAAGACTTTCTTAATAATAGTTGGTTGTTTTTTTTTTTTAATGCCATGGCCTACCTTAAGAAATTGTGAAGAACCCATCACTGAAGGTCACAAATAGAGGCTGAATGATCAGAAACCCAGAACAAAAGAATTTTAGAGCTGTCAGCGTATACTATAACAAATCTGATAAGGAATCATATATCTGCTTGAAGACCTCCACTGAGGTGGAAACTGCCATTTTCCAAGGCATATTATTCTACTTTTGAACAGCTCTAATTGCTATAAATTTTTTTCCTGATAACCATCCTAAATCAGTCTCTTTGCAACATCTAGCCATTGCTGCCCATTTTATCCTCTGGGGTCAGAGCAAGTTCTCCACATAATAGCCCTTCAAATACTTGAAGATATCTGTCATATCCCCCCTGAATCTTCTCTTCTCAAGGCTGAACAACCCCTTTTCTTTCAACTGATTACTTGTCAGGATTATTATAGATGTCACTTCTGAATATAATGGGTATCTCAAAAGTCAATGCAACTTTCTATTACTAAAAACTTAAAACTGCTTAAAAAGACTAAAAGTTTTGGGACACTATAATTGAGAATACTTTTCAGCAGACATTTTATATTTAAAAAAATAAAATTGATTCTTTGAAACAAATGGATCTGTAATCATTCTTATATGATCTCTCCCTCCAATGGCTGTTCTAGAAAAGAGATAGCTAGTTACATACAGACAATGATTTATTTAGCAAAACATGTCGTTGCAGAAGTAAAATGGATCCAAGGCTCTCAGTCAGCACAAGGATCTGGAGGCTCATGGTGCCTTGACCTTTATGCAGTTTTTACTGAGTACAGGAGGGGTACAGGAATGCATCAGCCAAGCTGTCATCACATCAGGGCATGTGTTAATGTTCTGTGAGTGGGGATTTTACAGAAAACATTTGAAGGACAGGAAACAAAGGCATCATTGTTGAGAGGTGAAAACTGACAGATATAAAATGGAGGGCTAGTTGCAATATAGAGTCATTTTGGCCTACCAGGTCCCCACTTTGGACCTATATCTCAGAGAGCCCACTGGATCTGCCAATTGGAAGTAATCTACTTGCACAAACTTTAGAGGGATGTGGGTAGAGCTGACCATTCTAGAAGAAAAGAGTGGGGATTAAAAATGTCTACCTTACAATAAGAGACTGAGGCATATCTCTGAGCCAATGGCATTTTATTAGAGGGTCCATGGTCCCCTCTAATGAAGTGGATGTCAAATCTTCCTCATGATCTCAGATGCCCCCTTCTTCAAGGACCTTGGATTTATGGAGTTTGATAGCCAAATATGTAAAAGAGGCATGGCAAAATACAGAATCTCATTGGTTGGTAGGCTCTTGAGGGCCCAAAATGACCTATCAGTGGGGAGGTGCATGTCATAGGCTGGGTGAGACATAGGGCATCTCCAATAAGTGGTCACAAGGTGGTCACCTCCTTGTGTTGGACAGGTAAGAATGATCTGGAAGTACAAAAGTAAATTGAGGACTTCCCATGTAGTTGAGTCACCTCCACTACACTGGGTTTGTTGACCACGACAAAGGAAAACAAGGGTAGAGGGTCACTGGTTAGCTTCCTATGATAAAGCAAGTGAGCTTACAATTTGCAGCTCACAGCTCCAGGGCCAAATAGACAGAACTTATAATCATTACCCCTATAGGATCATATCAAATTGACACTGATTGGAATAGAGTAGGGGTCCTCAGTGAACCAACTTTCTTATTCCCCCAAATTGTAATTTAGATTACAATCTAAATGTATGCAGTGCAGTCCTCCACAGGCAACACAAAACCAGTAGGGGGCAGTCCCCTCACTGAGGCACAAGGTGACATTAGAGAAGAGGGAGATGGGCACAACTTAAAACATCCCGATTATGTTACATTTGATTAAATGATAACTGAAAAGATGTCTGAGGTGACTCTCCCATTGACCAGGTACCTCCTGCTTCCCCACTTTTCCATATTGAACCACAAGGAACAGGTACCTCCCAGTAAAACGTGCCCTACAAAATAAATAAATCAGGGGACCTAGGGCATTTTTTCAAGCACAGAGGTGCAAACATTGTCTGCCCTACATACAGGTTCTGGGAATCTTTTCAATTTATAAAAATAATTCAAACAACCACTCCCTGCAGACATCATAAACAGATCTAGATATCTGCAGCACAGGAAGTGGAGGAAAAGAAGGAACAAATTGAGTTCCATGAACAAAGGGATTAATTACCAGTCATTGCTGTCAGTGGTGGACCAAAAGTCAAAGTAAGAAACTGAAAAGGAGGATTTGAGGTTCTAGTCACTGCAGGCTCAGAAACAGATGGATTAGGAATCCTTTGTGGAGGATGATGATGATGAAGGTGCCATGCTTACTCTTTCCATCTCATCCTCTGCAGTCCTGTGCTCCTCCAGAGATCTCTTAGGAATACTGGAATGAATGGGGCTTCAGAGCAGCTTCTAGTGGCTTTGCTTCTCCAGTTCAGGCCACTTGTAGAGATCCCCTTCTCTCTTAAAAATCTCTGACAAAGTAGATCTTAATATAATCCTAATTTGCTATTATAATAACCCTGTCTGGTAGTGGGAGCTTACCCAAACCTTAGTAGCACTAATAGAGCATCACTCTACCAGAGAATTTATATTTTTAGGTTGGCAAATTCAAATAACAACTGAAAATTTTAAAAATTGTGAACTCGTGGAGCCTAAATGGGGATGGCTGCAGTGATGGTGCTTTCCAGGCCCCCAAAGAGCTGTTCAGGTCCAAGGTGCTCAGTGGTAGCCAGCCAGCCAGCCTGGACATCCTGGGCCACAAGGGAGGCCCCCAGAAGAGTAGCAAAGAACCAGGTTCCCCAGATGATTGCCAGATGGCCAAAGTGGTACCTCCTTCTTCCCCACTTTTCCATACAGGCAGAGACTCCATCCTACATAAGGCGTAGCAGCTGGGCATGGACAACCCCCTGTGGGGCTCAGATGGGCAGCTGCATCCCAAGGTGCCACCCAAACCTCCATGGGCACCTTCTATAATGTTGCCTCCAACCTCCTGTGAGCTGGTGCCCCAAGAGATCCTCCAAGGGAAGAAAAGGCATGAGGAGGAAGCTGGGGCCAGGGAGGAGGTCAGGCCTGAGCCCAGAGACAGACAGGAGACTGAGTACAAGGCAGAGGCCTCACTTGGGGAAGAAGTTGTGGAAAGAAAGGAGCACAAGGATCTCCAGGGACACCATGTCCACCTCAGCAACAGAGAAGGTCTACAGAAGACCCCTTGGTGGGAAGAGGGGGAACAAGAAGAGGCTGAGGATTTTGTGAGGCCCCAAAGAGGAATGACCCCTGCTCTCTAGCCCCAAGCCTTCTCTTCCTGCTTACTGGACCCTGAGAACCGACCCTTAGAGCCCAGCGCCCTGAGGACACTTTGTGCCCTGTTCCTGCAGTATGATGTGGGCACTATAGCCCAATACCTACTTCTTACCAACTCCCAGGTCAGCAGGCCTAGAATCTGTCATGATGCTGCCAAAGGCAGCTTTCCCTGGGCTCACAACCCCTCTTCTCTCAGGCAGCCCAGGTCTTGGGTGTGACTCTAAATCAGCGCCAGGCAATGGGCGTCCACTAGGGTCTGGAGCTCCTCACACTACCTCATGGTAACCAACTTCAGCTTAACCTATTGGAGAGGTGAGCCCCAAGCTCCAGCCCTAACCCTGACCATCTCCCCAAAGGGAACATCAGAGGATAACCATGCCACCCTCACAGCCATTCAAACTACACCTTTTCCCTCCAACCCTGCACCAGAGTCATAATTAGGGGTGAGACAATAAGGATGGTGTGCCAGGATGCTAAAATTTAAAGGGGGTACTGATGGCACCATCCTTTAAGCTCAGAGGGGCTCTTTGAAACATAGGTAGCAAGAATTAGTTAAAACAGGAAGCAAAAATAAGACATCAGTATCATGTGAGTTTTATGGTGACTTACACATATATTCATATACCCCACTGGGCTTGTCACCAAATTCATTTGAGAGTGTGGTCCATATAGTTTGAGCTGGACAAAAGTTGCTAGTTCTGCCTTCCAGTTCTTTGCAGCTTCCTACATTTCTTTCTACTCCCCTCCAGTGTCTCTCTGACCTCACCCCCATAATCCCTTTAACCCCATTGCTCCTCAGACTTTCCACAACTCTGCCCCATATCTCCAACCCCCTTTTCTTCTCCCTAACCCCTCAAACTTCCCCCAGGCATGAGGCCTGGGCCCTAGATGCAGCCATAGCTGTGGTGGGATGCTCAGGGCCAGGGGCAGAACGAGTAGTCACCTTACTTGGCCTTATCCAGCTGGCACTAGCTCTTCAGGCCCCTGGGGGTACAGGAGACCTGTTTGCTCTTTCTTTGGTGATGACTGCCTTGCAGCTTTCCCAGGTAAGATCACACAGCTACAATGGACGTGGGGCCTCCTCTGTTAGAATCACACAGAGGCTATGCTGGCCTTTGAGAAGGAGCTAAGCCCTTTGTCCGAGCCTGGATGAAGGGGCTGGAATTGGTCAGCCAGGGGAGGTGGCCCTGCCTCACATAGTGCCTGTGGTGGCATAGACTCATAGACTCCTGGAGGGAGTCCAGATATGGGGGTCTGCCAAGGAGAGCTGTGAATAGCTGCTTGGGACACCACAAGGAGCCTGAACCATGACCACCAATGCCTCCTGCTGCTACGGTGAGGCATCCAGGGCCAGACTAAAGGGTTTTCAGCTCACCCCAGAACTGTGTGAAGACTTCCAGACTGAGTTTGCCCTGAGGCTCCTCTGGGGTAGCCAGGGTGCTGGAGCTGGACAGGCCAAAGGTCACAAAAAGTTTCACCTTGTCCTCAGTGCCCTCTCCTAGAGGCTGGAGCCTGAGGGCTGAGGGCTGAGGTCACCTGAGCAAGTGGTAAAGATTCCTCTTAGCTGGCCGGAACTTCCCACTGTCCTCTGGCTATGAGCCTCCCAGGGGCCTGACTCCTACCACCATGCTAGCTCCCACACCTAGAGAAGTGAGAGCCTCCAGAGCAAAGGGGGAGGCAGGTGCCACTGAGCCTTCATCCCTAGTTTCTCTTCCTCCTCTCCTTTGCTGGGACCAGGAAGTGCTGCTGGCCTCTATCTCTCTCCCTGCCCTTCCAGAACCAGAAGGTTTCCAGTGAAAAGGATCTCACACTACCTCATAGAAGCTTTTCCTCCCAGTGGGCTGACATCTACTGCTTTGGAACATCCTCCCACTCCCTCCAAGCTCTTCACCCAAAGCAAATATAGTTTTTCTTCCACAGTGGGAATGGGCCATTGCTAGGAAGTTCACTCCCCCTCCTACTGTCTGTGCCCTCTTGGATAAGCTCCTTTATGAGGAGAAGGTGGGAGCTCTCCATTGCCCTTCCCACAAGTCGCAGGGATCAGATCAGCAGTGAAGCTGGCCCAGGCTTAGATGGAGAGCATGAGGCTACATTCCAGTGCCATGGAGCCATAGGCTGGGCAGCTGGAAGGGACAGAGCAGGCCTTTGTGGGGCCCACCTCCAGTGTTCTTCACACTGTTCTGAAGTGTTACCCCAACAGATGGGTGAAGTCCCTGGGCAAGGACACAGAAGTCAGGGGGAAGAGTCCAGTGACATGGGCACCTACTGAGTCCTAAATAAAGCTCCAAGGCAGGGGCTGAACATGGTCCATTTATACAAAAAAAAAAAATTCTGAACCCAAACTTTCTATTTTGAATATATACTTAGCTAAGCTTGTTACAACCAGCTGACAAATTATCACTCTAGATGTTTTCTTTTAGCTGCTCATCACTCCCCTAGGAGGACGAGATTTTGTTAGGGAATTATTACCAGAGCACCTTTTTTATAAGATGATGACTACTGATACACAACTGAATTCATTTACAAGATGCCAAAATAATTTCAACAGTAGCAAAAAGTTCTGGGATAGGAAGTATAAATATATTGAATGGTCAATTTCAAGACAGTGTACATCAAATAAACTATTTATAATAAAACATGTTTGTCTTTCAAGACAGGCTCAAAATTCAGGTGGTAATAATAAACCCAAATAAAATTGGCTTCTCCCCTTTACTTAATACTAAATATTCTAACACCCTTTTCTTTAAACCAAAACTAAAGATATTTCTGTTTTTGGCTTAGTAATTAGTAGAAATAGTTTGGTCCCATAAACTATTCCATCAATATTCAATGATCCTCACGTTAATTTTAGGAACGACCAAAATTTTAGGCTAAATAGCCCAAATCTTACCTCTAGTAGTAATCTATGAAACTTTAGAAAAGCTTAATTGTTGTATCATGAGGGTCTAAATTGGAAAATTAGTCTTTTTCTCTCTTAATATTATTGGATAGATGTTGCAAACAATTTTTACATGTAAAATTCTTAATTCTAGTTTGAAAATTGTGTCACATCTCCTACTAATCATATCATGATGAAAGAATGTTATAGGGTGGTCTGTTATATACTAAATAACCCACCAGTTGTAAGGCTTCACAGTCTCAATTATTCAATGATTTAAATGACAATTCAAGATGATCTCTCACTATCATATATTATCTAAACAAAAATCACCAATAGGGTGGTTCTTCTCCTATTTGTTATGTGAGGATGAAGGCAGGACATAGCAGCATTAGTTCTGTTTGTTTTCAGGTATAGGCCATAGGTAGCCAGTTGTGTGACAGGATGTCATAGCCAGGTTAAGAATTAACCAGGTGGGAAAATGTTTTATTTACCAAGATGAGGATAGGTCAAGAGAACCCTACCTTCACCTTCTCAAGGGCATTATCTTGACTTTCCCAGAGATAGACACCCACATGTGGCAGTCCTCAGACTGCAGGAACATGTGGCAATTTCCCATGAATGATGAACCAGTAGATTTACACAGGGTCAAGACACTTATAGCTAGATCCAAGACTTTGAATAGCAGCAAATTAATATTTCAAGAGACTCTTCCTCAAACAGCACAATTTCACTAATTGCAGCTCAGGGCTAGACAATTATTATTTCCCTCATATATTAGCCTTGAAATTTCATCTAGAATTTTTTCATAAAGTTCATCTATTCACAACTATCATTCCTCCACTTTCTCTGCAAAGAGAAAAAGAAAAGAAAAAGAAAGAACATCAGACAATTTCGAGCATACAAAGGGATGAGAATGAGATTGAGATTTCCCCCCCCCCACCCCCCAGCAGAGTCCATGTAGGCAAGTGTATCATATCTGGGCACAAATTTCAAGGGCTGACTTGGGCACAATAATAATTTTTTTAAATGCTCAAAGAAAGGTATAAGCTAGCAGTGGCCACCAGTGAATGTGACTTGAAAGGTAAGCGAATTAAAAGCTACACAAGTTGGACAAGTGGCTGTCATGCAAGTTGCCACTGGTGTCTGGAGTAACCCACTCTTGCTTAATTAAATTTATTATCCCTTGTATACCACAGTGACCCACCTTATAAACTAAAAAAGTATACCTAGGGAGGAGTGGCTTACCTATTCCATTCACCCAGACCCAAAAGACCTGTTTAGCATTGTATTGCTGTTTCCACTTCTTCACCACACAGTGAATAGTTGGTTCGAAATAATAGCATTAAAAGGTACAATTACATGAGTTTCTAAATGATACCCACTTATTATTCAAAAGTTTCATTTCTCTACTTTGGGTGGGAGAGGTCCTAATTCCTCAAATGGCAGTGCTGCTAATTTTCACACCCTGTCAGTATATTTCATCCCAAGAAACCTCACAAAGATTTCATAAGATTTTACCATGCTTTTCTCCCAACAATGTCATTCACTATTATTATTATTTTCTAGGTTTTTAAAAAAATAATATTATTGATTTTAAAGATATAATACAAAACTTTCTGCCAGTCAAAATATCAAATCATTTAATGTTTTTTCAAATCCTCATACCAAAAAAAATCATACATTTTGTCACTCTTGGCATTCTATACTGATTGCATTCAAGATGAATTTGGAATAACAGTTATTAACAAGTATATAGTATGTGCCAGGCATTGTGCTAAACACTTTACAATAATTATGGTGTGTGATCCCCACAACAATCCTGGGAGGTGAGTGCCATTATTATCCCTTTTACAGACTGGGAAACTACAGTAACAGAGGTGCAGTAACTTGCTTAAGGTCACACAGCAAAGAGATTTCTGAGAGCAGATTCGAACTCAGGTTTTCCTAATCCATACTTTTTCCTAGTATATTGCCTTAATACCAAATAGCAAATGTATTTTGCATTAAGTTCTGATTTACCATAATCATTCCAATAGGAGAATGCATCTCACTGTAAATGAGACCACATTATAATTTAGTTTCAAGACAAATTTTGACCAAATCAAATCTGGATTTTATAATCACCAATGGTAATAATTAAAAAACTTCAATTTCCCCAAGAGCCATTAGCTACTAGCATCTCCAATCTGCCTTTCAGTTAGCTCATTTTCAAATATTCATAGTGACATTTTCACCTTCCCATAAACCTTTTTGGTTCCTTTAAAATCACGTAATAAGTCAAATCAATTCCTCTGTGTTATAACCAACCCCTCTGTAATGGTAATGTAATTTGAATTTGAAGATCCCTTTGTGTTGGCAAAAGTAGCAGGTACTTAGCACTTAGTAACTGATCAAGCCTCTGTTGGGGAAACAGAAGGTATGAACTTCTGTCTCCTGTTACTAACATAACAGGAAGGGGTTGGCTGAAACAGGAAGCTAATGCTGTGTGTATGTAAGGAAAAGCCCCAGAGAGGCACAGTCAGAATTTCCTGGGACCAGGATCTGGTGGCAGAGCAGCTACAGAAGAGAGAATGGAGAACTGAGCTAGAATTTCCTGAGAACTTGTGGTGGAGCTTCTTCTGAATAGGAGCCCAGGAGCCCAGAGCCTGGCCCAGGTGACTGAGAAAGCACGACTGGGATGCTGAGACTTCGTCTGTTTGTAGCTTGGTTGAGCCTTGAATTCCTAGAGCAAAAATGGTGAATGATCTGACATGGACCAGACCCTGTGAACTTCAGTGTGGAGATGCACCTGCCCATACTGGGCAAGGAATTGGGAGCTGTTTGCATTGAACTCAGGTGACAGTCTGGCAAATCCAGGTAGAATCTGGGACCATGGAAGGGGTCCAGGGAATCTGAGAACAGGCCCCCAGTCAAGATGAAAAGAACTTTCCCTGGGTACTGACTGAGTAAAGATGAAATTGTAGTTTACTAGTTTACTAGAGGTGGAGGTATTTGTGTATGATACTTAGTAATTGATTGATGAACAAGTGACTGATTAAGTTAATCAATACTTTGTCCCAAGAGTGGAAGACTTTGCTGAATAAGTGACTGATTAAGCTAACCTAAGAGTACCCTATGTGTGAAAGACTTTCCCCCATGAGTGGAAGACTTTGACTATTGTGCTTTGAGAAGTTGTAATGTTGTGAATGCTGTACCTTGACTTTCTGTGAAAGTTTGCTTTGATTTGTTATGGAATAAATAGAGTGATCACTAGACTGTGTAATCAGAACCTTAAAAGCTGTTCACAGTAGCATTCTTCTGGAAAGCTGCTTGTGCATGGCATTACACCCTCCTGGATACTTTAAGAGTATGGATAAAGTGCACATCTCACCTTTCCCTGAGATGCCTATTATTCTTTTTGTTTTCAGTTTTAACCCCTGAAAGCCCTGAAGGGGCAACAGAGGGGCTCCACATGGCAGTTTTATATTCTCATCTTCCTCCTTTGGAGCCCACTAGGTTCTAAGGATTGGGATATGCTCTTTGAATGGCCCTTCAAGGACAGTGTTAGTTTGCTACTCAAATAACTTCATGCTACAAATTTATTTCTATGGTTTCCACTTTGTAAATGTTATAACTTGATAGAATATTGTCTAAGAAATTGCTAACAGGCATTTCTCTAAAGGTTTCTCAAATCTCTCAGTAAAATCAAACCCTTTTCAAACCTTTTACCAAAATTACTTTACTTTCAAACCCTCCATTCACACTGTCAGTGCAGAGTCCAACTTTCTTTAACTTTCCACCCATTGTCTTCCTAGCTCTACTTACTTAAACTTTCTCTCTTGCAAGTTTTTCCTTCCAGTGGACTTTAACCTAAAGCCTACCAACTTTGAAACTAATCTTTCATTTTACAATGATTCCTCATTTCTCTTAATCTTCACTATTTTCTTAAGTTCATCTCATCTTATTTCTCAATCATATTCTAGTCTAACATTTCACTAAACCTCTCCTTTACATATTTCCTTATTCAATAATAATTTCTTAACTTTTACTTCTCAAGTTGCATAGTTTAATTTAGGGTAACTTAGTTACTAGTGTACCTAAACAATTGAATTCTGTTGAATCATTAAAAACTAGTTTCAGTTCTGCTTAGTAGGTGAAATCAGCTTCTATTAAAATAATACATCGAGAGTTCTCCAAGAAGAGGAGAGAGGTGTGTGCTGTTTGTGCCTGATTTTAATCCTAGCTATAAATCTACCAAATCCACAAAAGTACTACCATAATTTGTAAATATACAGTTAAGATATTCTATTTCAGTAAGATTCATTCTCTAATTAGTTTATAATGCCATAAATTTCTACAAATCAGGAAAAAATGTTTCTTTCCTTATCTTGTCTGTCTTTATTTTTGCAGTCTCTAACCTGACTACAGTTGGAAAGGCAGAGATAAAGGAAAAATTTCAACATTTTTCTTCTTATCTCCCACTGAAAGTTTAATCAAAAAGTCAGTGAGAATTAAGTCCCTGCTTAATATTATTGACAGCTGGGAGAACTGCTTTGAGACTCCAGCTTTTAAAATTCCCTTTCTTTGCTCTCTCACAGCAGCTTCTTATGGGTGATGAAGTATTCCCCACCAAGAGCTGAATAGAAAATCTGACATTCAAACACAAGACTTTCTGACATAAAAGAGACATGCAAGGACTCTACTTTTAGAGTAGAGAGGAAAATGTGGAGTGGGTAGGGTGACAATGAGTGAACCTCACTCTCGTTGGTATTGGTTCAAAGAGGAAGTACCTATATACATACATACATACATACATACATACTCAATTGTGTATATTTAACTTGCCCAATAGGGAAATAGGAGGGAAAGGGAATAAGAGAAAGGGGGAGGGATTATAAAAGAAAGGACAGTTAAGAGAAGCAATAGTTAGAAGCAAAATAAACTTTTGAGGAAGGACAGGAGTGAGAGAAGAAGAAGACACAAAAGAAAATGGAATAGAGGAAAATACAGCTAGTAATCATAACTGTGAATATGAATGGGATGAACTCACTCATAAAATGGAAGCAGATAGCAGAATGGATTAGAAATCAGAAACCAATGATATGTTGTTTACAAGGGACACACTTGAAAGAAAAGACACACACAGTATTCAAATAAAGGACTGGAGCAGAATCTGATATGCTCCAACTGAAGTAAACAAGGCATAGATAACAATCATTATCTCAGACAAAACAAAAGCAAAAATAGAACTAATTAAAAGGGATAATCAGGGAAACTACATTTTGCTAAAAGATACCATAGGCAATGAATTGATACAAAAAAATTTTACAGAAAGTTTCTCTGATAAAGACCTCATTTCTTGAATATATGACTATAGAAATGAGTCAAATTAATAAAAATTAGAACTATTCCCAATTTGATAAATGGTCAAAAGATTTAAATAGACAGGTTTCAGAAGATGAAATCAATGTTACATAAAATATTCTAAATCACTTGATTAGAGAAAGCAATTTAAAACAACTCTGAGGTACCACATCACACCTACCAGAAATGACAAATTCTGGAGGAGATAAGGGAAAAATAGGTACACTAATGAACTGTTGGTAGAGTAGTGAACTGAACCATTCTGGAGAACAATTTAGAACTAGGCCCAAAGGGCTATAAAACTGTGCATACCCTCTGACCCAGCAATACTGGATCCATATCCCAAAGAGATCAAAGAAAAAGGGAAAGAACCTCTATATACAAAAATCTTCATAGCTGCTCTTTTTGTGTTGGCAAAGAGTTAAAAATCAAGGGGATGCTCATCAATCAGGGAATGACTTAATGAGTTGTGGCATATGATTGCAATGGACTACTATTGTGCTATAAGAAATGCTGAGTGGGTGGTTTCAGAAAAACATGGCAAGATCTATATAAATTGATACAAATTGAAGTGAGAAGAACTTATGCACAGTAAAGCAACGTTGAAATAATGATCAACTGTGAAAGACTTGGTGATTCTCATTGATACAATGATCCAAGACAATTTCAAAGGATTCATGATGAAAAAAAAAATGCTGTCCATATCCAGAGAGATAACTGATGAACTCTGAGTGCAAACTAAAGTATAATTTCCTCACTTTCTTTATTTTGCTTGCTTTTAAAAATATGGCTAATGTGAAAATTTTTTCCATGATTTCGAATATATAATTGATATCATATTGCTTGCTTTCTCAGTGGGTAGGGGAGGGTTTGGGAAGAAAGGAGAAAATTTGGTACTCAAAATTGAACAAGAAAATAATGTTAAAAACAATTAAATAAATGAAAAAAAATTATTCTCTCTCAGAAAAAGAAAGGAAAAAAGAATGTACTTCTTCCACCAATGCAGAATGCAGTTCGTTCACGTCTTTCTGTTTAATTCTTTTCCATGTTTCCATATAAACCCTCCAAAGGGTATTGAACCAATTCACACAAAGTGTTTCCATTCTTTTAGTATCTTGGAGTACTGTCTTTATTACCCCTAACTCTTAATGTAGACCTCCTTCTCCAGGAATGTATGTAAATGTGTATGTGTGTGTATATACACACACACATACACATATACACACATATACATATATATGTAGGTATATATATTCAGTAAAGTATTTATTGTACATATATATTCAATAATGTCTTTTGTGCTTCTTATTGTACCAAAATTGTTATTGATAACATGTTCCAGTTTTATAAAATTTAATAATTAACCACATATCTTCCCAGTGTCCTTTGGCCTTTAATTTTAGTTCTTCAGAAACTGGTATTTTTTAGTTACATATCATCTTGAGAATCAGTTCAAAGGGATCTCAGAACCTATTTTGTCCACTCCCCTTGTTTTACAGCTGAGTAAACTAAGACCCAGGTAAGTTAAGTGATCTGTCACAGGTAAGAAGCATCTGAGATGGAAGAGTATTTGTGTTAAGAGAGAGACTTTGGCAGAGAAAAAACGATTGGGATCATTGAAAACACTCTGAGGTAATTCTTCCCACTTACTTCCAGACCTTATTCATTACCCATTTACATTCCTTGTCCAATATAAAGTTATACTCTGGCTCCCCATCATGGCTTGGGGATGACACAGGGTTCACAAATGTTCTGATGCTGGACTTCAAGCTCTGATAGGTCTTATGGAGCTGGAAAGTTTTAAGGATGGGCCTGGTGACAGACTGTTACTTATGGACCAGGCTAGAGAAGTACAGAGAAGCTTATCCCCAGGAGGCTGACCACAAGGGGATCACATTTTTCTGACCATGGAAAACTTTTTTGGGGAGGAAAATTTACCTATTTTATCAAGAATTAAGCAAAATCATATGCTCATGCAACGTAACCATATAGTGAGTCAATTGAAAGGAATGTAGTGTCAGATATAGATTTCTTGTATAATATAACTACATTCTTTTGTTATCTTTTATGATACAGGTCTGAGAGTTTTATAGGTTGATTCCATAAAAAGAACAGAAGCTAATTTTTTTTCTTTCTATTGAACTATATAAAAGCGGTTTCTCTCAATGCTGAATTGAGCTGTATGCCTAAACAATGTTCTGTTACAACTACATCAACTCACATGCCATAGAAGAAGAAACAAAGGAAACATGCTTTATTCTGTCTATACAAAGAGAAGATAGAGTAGCATCACGATGAGTAATCTCATAAGACAGAAAAAAAAAAAAACCAGAAGGAACAAAACAGCTGAAACAGTCATTTTTCTTCAGCCTGCATATCTTATTTTTCCTATGATTATTCAATGGTGACACTGAAAAAGAATAAAACTCTGCTATCTCATTGAAACAAGCACTATATTTTTTCACTAGTACTATAAAAGTCAGGATATTTATTCATGATTGTATATGTTTACGCATATGTTTGTATATTCAGATAACAGCCTCTAGTCAATAGTGAGACAACTTATTATAAGCAAGTTGTCAAGTAAGATACTTAGAGTTACAAAGGGAAGAATTCCATAACTCCTTGAATTCTTATCAATAGACAAACTCCAGGGGCGGCTAGGTGGCCCAGTGAATAGAGCACCGGCCCTGGAGTCAGGAGGACCTGAGTTCATATCCAGCCTCAGACACAACACAAAAACTAGCTATGTGACCTTGGGCAAGTTGCTTAACCCCAATTGCCCTATCTTCCCCCCTTCAAAAAAAAATCAAAAAGAAAATTCTAAAAAAAAAAAATAGACAAACACCAAACAACAACAGCAATAATGACTGACTTCATTGATATTCAAATTTGTGTTCAACATATATTATTCCTATGAAGGAAACTTCCATATATCATGAGTGGGTATGTTACATTCTTTGTAAATTTTCCTAAATGAGAGTTATAATAGATAGTATCCAACGGCAATTTAGAATCGGTTATTGTGAGAGAAAATGGTGGAGAGGTGCCATTAAGAGCTTTCATAAGTAGGATATTCAGAGGAAACTGATAGAGTCAGCTATACACATCTGGATATAAATATACATGCACACTCACAGAAAATTGGAGTCAACTAAACTGAAGGAACTCAGTCAAGCTCAACACCTTATATCTTACTGAATTGTAGAAGCAGAGAGAACTAGATTGGCAACTGAGTGGAAATATAGGGTGGGAGAATGAAAAATTAAAGATAATTTGTTTGCCTAGCCCCAAATCTCTCCTCTTACTAGCCCCGTCTGACTTTGGCATGATTCCTACTTTTGATACACCTTACTGTCTCTGGTCCTCCAATTCCATGACCCATATTCCTATTTACTGAATGTGGCCGTTTTACAGAATGATTCTGCCCCCCACCTATCATGAAAACTTAGAAGGAAGAATATCACTTCATCCTGTGCTATTCCCAAGCAGGTATGCTAGGTGCTGAACCAGGCTCTGCACTGCATAGGACTTCTTGGAAGGGTACAGGTGAGATTTCAAAGAAGATCTTTTAAAAGGGAAGGAGAAAAAGCTCAGTTATCCAACCTTTTGCTGACATGTATTAAATCACTGAACCTCAGAGTTAGAGATGCCATTTAGTCCCACCCCACACAAGTGATCATCAAACTTTTCCTTAAAATCCCCCAGTGATTCAGAAGCCACTGCCTCCTAGGGCAGACTATTCTGCTTTTGGATAGCTCTAGTTGTTAAGGTTCAGCCACCTCCAGTCATCCTGATCCATATTTGGCCACTGGACCCAGTCGGCTCTGGAGGAGAAGAAAGTAAGGCTGGTAAGCCTGCACAGCGATGCCTCACTTAAATCCAATTAACTTGCAAGTCATGGCATCATCTTCCTGATGTCATGGTCCTCTTTGGGAACAAAGAAAAAACCACAACCACAAGCTGTGAAGAGAATCTATCCTTTCATAAATCTAAATTTGCTTAGCTCTACCCTCTGAGGATAGTCAGAACAAGTCTAATCACTGTTTCATATGGCAGTTCTTCAAATACTTCAAAAACAATTATCATGTTCTCTAATTTCTTTTTGTCTCCAGATTAACACTACCATTTCTTTTAAATAATCCTAATGTGGCAAGATCTTATAGCCCTTAGCCATCCACAGAGTGAGTAGTGGCTAGTGGGGTAGGTGCCATATTTAGAGTCAAGAAGACTTGACTTTGAAATCCTTTTTCATACACTAGTTGTATGGTTCAGGCGAGTCACTTAATCCCTATGAATCTCATTTTCCTCAGGAAAGGGATTAATATCTACATCACAGGATTGTTGTGAAGATAAAATAAATAATATATACCAAGTGCAATGAAATCTTAAAGCACTACATAAGTTTCAGTACCATTATTTAGCTTGGTTGCTGTCTGTTTGTCAATTCTTTTTTCCTAATGGGTCACTAATATAATACTCTAAATGTGGTCTGGCTAGGGCAGGACATAGTGGGTTCATCACACCCCTTGTCCTAGATACTACCTTTCCTTTGGTGTTGCCTAAGATCCTTTGAAAAATGTTGGTTATCCTCTTGAATTGTTGACTCAGGTTGAGTTCTCAGTCCACCAAAACCCATGCCTTTTTCAGAGGAATTGCTATCTACCTATTGGGAATATCAAAATTAATATTAACTCTAGTTTCTTCTCTATTAATTTCTGCTGCATTGATTCTACAACGTAATTGATTTTGTGATGTATTAATTTAATAATTGAGTCTGTATCTGCCTAATACCACCTTGCTAGGTCCTTGAGTTGAGCTCAGGAATTTTGCTTTTCCGATGAATTAGTTAAAAGATATAATTAGAAGAAAAGCTATTTTGTATACTGGTAGTCCCTGGGATACTTTATAACATCCCCCCAAAAGATATCTCATCTGTGTTTGCCAGTCCTTGTGAAATTAGGGGAGATTTTATCTCTTCCAGGGAGATAGTAAGTATGGTAGTTTTGATCACATAACAAAGATTATAACATGTAAATATATGCCACAAAATAACTGAGATTCCTTGAATGTCAGAGAGGGGTGTGATTAGCTTCACCTGAATGCCAGCCTATTTTTCTTAGTATGCCAATTGTAATGTTCCACAAGTACTGAGAACCCCTCCTTTCTTGAATGTCAATAAAGAGCATTCCCCCTTCTTACTGGGGTTTCTGACTTTGAGGTGGCCAGTCTGACCCTCTTTGTTAACAATTAAATGCATCACTGTTCATAAAGTGATTTTGTTCAGAATAGATACTTTAGTTTGCCTTTATTAAATTTGAGACAACATGCTTCTGCTATCTGTACTTGTGAAATTGATTTTCTGAACCCAAGTGTAAGACTTGCCATTTATTTATTCCTATTAGATTTCATCTTGTTGATTCAGCCCATCCTTTTATCTTGGCCATAATCTTTCAGTATATTGATTCCATCATCCAGTGTATTAAATATCCCTCTCCTGCTTTGTTATCTGCAAATTGAATAAGCATGCCATGTATGTTTATATCCAAGTCCTTGATATACATTTTAAACAATAAGGGACCAAACACTGTGTAATGGGAATGAGAATTTGAAGATCTTCCCTGCCCCTTAATAGACCCAGGGGGTAGTTTGAGACCTCCCCTGCTTAGAAAGTAAACTCTGCCCCCTAATAGGCTGAACGTAGTCATATGAAGCCTGTGGTCAGAAGAGTTTGCTGAAGGGAAGCAGAGCCATAGGAAGCTGGGAGTCAGAGCCAGAGAGATGGTGGGAGAGAGAGGATGCTCAGGCAAGGAGAGAGAGGTTTGTGAGTAAATATATTTTTAATCAAATGCTTTATTAACTTCTAATTTACATCATTCATTTCCACAAGATTTTGAGTTATAAATTTTCTCCCTGTTTTTCCCCTACCCACCACTCCAAAATAGCAATCCCACTGGATATCCCCTCCTCCAATCTGCTCTCTCCCATATCTTCTCCCATCCTCCCTCTGACTTTCCAATAGGGCATGGTGGATCTCTATACCCCAATGCCTGTATATCTTATTTCCCAATTACATGTAAAATAATACTAACAATAATATATATATATATTAAAACATTTGATTTTAAAAACTGAATTCTAGATTCATTCTCTTCCTCCCTAGTCACACACCCTTATTAGGAAGATAAGCAATTCAGTATATGTTGTACATGTGTAGCTATGCAAAACATTTCCATAGTGGATATATTGTAAAAGACTGACTATATTTCCCTCCCTCCTATCCCACCTCCCACTTGTTCTGTTCTCTACTTTGATCTTGTCCCTTTTCAAAAGTCGGTGCTTCCAACTTCCCTCTCCCCCTCCCTTCTATCATCCTCTCTCTCATCCCCTTCCCCCCTACTCTCCTGTAGGGTGAGATACCCTATTTCATGTGTATGTCATTCCCTCTCTGAGCCAAATTCAATGAGAATAAGGTTGACCCATTCCCTTATGCCTTCCTGTTCTTCCCCTCCATTGTACCCATTTTCCCTTGCCTCTTCTATATGAGATAGTTTAGCACATTCTGTCTCTCCCCATCTCCTGTCATTATATTTCTTCTCTCACCTCTTAATTTCACCTTTTAAGTATCATCTCTTCCTATAAATTGGTCCTGTGCCCTCTATCTATGTATACCTGTACACATATATACATACACTCACATAGGTATTCATATGCCCATATATCTTCCTATATATGTACATATATATATATATATATATATATATATATATTCCCTTCAACTATTCTCATACTGAGAAAAGTTTCATAAGTTACAATTATCATTTTCCCATGTAGGAATGTAAATAGTTCAACTTTAAAAGTTCCTTATTATTTCTTTCCCCTGTTTACCTTCTCATGTGTCTCTTCCTTCTTGTATCTGAATGTCAAATTTTCTATTCAACTCTGTTTTTTCATCAAGAATCCTTGAAAGTCCTCTATTCCATTAAATGACCATATTTTCCCCTGAAACATGATACTCACTTTTGCTAGGTAGGTGATTCTTGGTTTTAATCCCAGATCCTTTGACCTCCAGAATATCATATTCCATGCCCTTCAATCCCTCAGTGTAGAAGCTGCCAGATCCTGTGTTATCCCGATTGTGTTTCCACAATATTCAAATTGTTTCTTCCTAGCTGCTTGTAATATTTTCTCCTTGAACCTGGCTATGATATTCCTAGCAATTTTCTTTTTGGGATCTTTTTCGGGAGGTGATTGGTGGATTCTTTAAACCTCTATTTTGCCCACTGGTTCTAAAACATCAGGGCAATTTTCCTTGAGAATTTCTTGAAGGATGATTTCTAGGTTCTTCTTTTGATCGTGGCTTTCAGGTAGTCCAATAATTTTTCAATTATCTCTCCTGGATCTATTTTCCAGGTCAGTGGTTTTCCTAATGAGATATTTCACATTGCCTTCTATTTTTTTCATTTGTTTGGATCTGTTTAATAGTATCTTGATTTCTCATAAAGTCACTAGCTTCCATTTGCTCCAGTCTAATTCTGAAGGAATGATTCTCTTCAGTGAGCTTTTGAGTTTCTTTCTCCTTCTGGCAAATTCGGCTTTTTAAGGCATTCTTCTCCTCATTGCCTTTTTTGAGCCTCTTTTGCCATCTGAGTTCGTCTATTTTTTAAAGTGTTATTTTCTTCAGTCAGGTTGTTGACTCTCGTTTTATAATTTTCTTGCATCATTCTCATTTCTTTTCCCTATTTTTTCTCCACTTCTCTTATTTGGTTTTCAAAATCCTTCTTAAGGTCCTCTATGGCCTGTAACCAGCTTGTATTTTTCTTGGAAGCTTTTGGTGCAGGAGTTCTGACTTCACTGTCTTCTTCTTGTTCTGTGCTTTGATCATTTTTGTCCCCAAAATAGGAATAGAAAGTTAGGTTGCTCTGCTTCCCTCATTTGCTTATGTTGCCACTCAGTTATTTGACTTTTGGGTGAGTAGGACTCTGCTACCAACTAGTGGAGCTTCTGTCCCAAAGTCCACATTGCACTGACCTCTCACTTTGTCCTTAGCATCTATGGGTTGATAATTCTGGAAACCACCACAGGTGCTGGTGATCTGAAGTCCCTCCAGCTAGTGGCTAGTTAGGCCACCCTGAGGCTAAAACTTTGGGCTCAAGCGGGGCTAGGTGCAGCTTCCAGAGAGCTGCACTGGCTGCTTCCTGCTGGCCTGCCAGGCTGTCCTCAGTGGGAGGTTAGCTTCTCTGTATCATTTTGTGGGGTTTGTAGCTCCAAAGTTTGTTCAGAGTCACCTTTTACATGAATTGGAGGAGGTGGGAGCAGGAGCCCCATGGAAGTCCCGTTTCTACTCTGCCATCTTGACTCCCTATACTTGTTTATTCTTGACAATATTTGGAATTTTTTCCCTACCTGCAGGGTACTGTGCTCATTCTTTTTGAGTAAATATTGATCTTGTATTGGTTTGTGGAAAGGCTGAAGGATGGTGTGGCTCCCTGTGTTATTATGGCTTCTTAATATCTTTGGTACTATGATGGAATTGGCTTACTGGTTTTGGGATTCAGTTTTCTGGTGTCTAAATAAATGCTTCAGTTCTGTCCTCTAATGGAAAGTTTGGTATAGTTTGTGATTGAACATCATGTGATATTTATAGTCATGGTCTTGATTGTGATCATGGGTGCTTTAAATATTGCATTGGCACTACACCTTGCTACTTGAAATATCTCTCTACAAATTCCCTTCCAATCTGATATTGAACCATTCATGACTATTATTTGGGCCTGGTTCATTTAGGGCAGCTAAGTGGTGCAATGGATAGTGCAATAGAAACTTACTATCTGTGTGACCCTGGTCAAGTCACCCTGTTTGCCTCAGTTTCCTCATCTATAAAATGATCTGGAGAAGGAAATGGCAAGCCACTCCAGTATCTTTGCCAAGAAAACCCCAAATGGGGTCATGAAGAGTCAGTCATGACTGAACGACAATAATTCAAACCATTTTTTAATCCAATACCATCATCTAATTTATGATGTTCCATTTTGCCCACAAGAATAACATGTTTATACAGCTGGGAAGTGAGATGTACAGGCACTGAGGTATGGAGATCCATCTTGCCCTACCAGAAAGTCAGAGGGGGGATGGGGAAGGATATAGTAGAGAGCAGATTGTGGGAGGGAGTATACAGTGGGATTACTATTTTGGGGTGGTGGGTAAGGGAAAGATGGGGAGAAAATTTGTAACTCAAAATCTTGTGGAAATGAATGACATAAACTAAAAATAAACATAAAATTTAATTTAAAAAAAGAATAATGTTTACTTTCCTAAAATTTAGCAAATACTAAATATCTTGCTAATATTTAGATAAACTAGCTAGATTTATATTATAGTGATTCCTAGATGATCCCTATCTAGATTGCATTGCATTGATTACTAGTGACCATGCTGTAATGGTAATGGGATTTGAAGACCTTCCATGCCTCTAGTATTGGCTAGCTATCGGGTGCTTGGAGTGTGGTTTCAAGTTCATAATTTTGTCAAATATTGAGACCCAGAACTTGTGAATCCCCCAGTGAAAGGAACTTGCTGACATGGCAGGAGGGGGTGGGGCAGGGAGGAGCTGGAGCCGAGTAGGCTGGAGCCAGAAATGGCTGAGCAGGCAAAAGCAGCAGCGACGGCAATGGCAGCAGAAGTTTAGGCAGCAGTATTGGCATGAACTTCTGAGAGCCAGCCAGAACTTCTGCTAAGGGCTTTTGCTGAGAACTTTGGAGAACAGAAACTGCTGGGAGTGAGCAGTGTGAAAGCTGAGTAGCTATTGTGAGTGAAGAGAGAAGGATTTTTGACTGAGGGAGCCTGTTTTGTTTTAAAGGCTTGGGAATGTGGGTGTTCAGTGCATTAACTATGTGTACCAACTTAGTGGCTATTATAATGACTTTGAGGTTTTGGTTTTGGGACTTGGCTGTCTGGTATTTGAATAAATGCTTTGGCTTTGTCTGCCATATGGAGAGCCTGTTACATTTTGTGATTCACAACTATACCAGCATATTTATAGTCACTATAGGTGTTGTGAATATTGCACTGTTGTTACACATGTCACAAAAATTGAAAGAAGGTTAATACAGTGTAACCTGTTCTTGATGAAGTTATATTGGTTCTTTGTGATCACTGATTTCCTTTTCCACATGTTCACCTTTAATAATACATTCTAGAATAAAGTCAAACCTTATGGACCCATAGTTTGCAGATTCCCACAACAGAAAGAATAATAGATTTGGGATCAGAGACCTAAAATTAAATCCCAGCTCTTCTATTTACTAACCTATGTCATCTTGGGAAGGCTGCATATCCCTCTGGGTCTCAGTTTCCTAATATATAAAATAAGAGTTGTACTAGATTACTTTTGACAGCCACTTTCAGCTTTAAATCTATGGTGCTCTCTCTTCCCTTGCTAGAAAATGAAATATTTGCCTTTCTCTAATTCTGAGAGTTTCCTGTTCATCACATCCTTTTAGTAATCACTGGTTCAGCAATCACATATGGTGGTTATTCTAGCTTCCCTAAATGCCAATTCATTTGGGCCAGGTGATTTGAATATAGGAAGGTCACCTGGGGACCCCTTTACAATCTCTCCAACTTGTCTTGGATATCAACTCAATCATAGAATCAAAAATTTTTATATTTGAAAAGGGAATGAGTAGCCAGCTAATCCTACCCGTACCCCAAATGGAATTTCCATTGCAACCTCCTCTTTATTAGTCATTTTTCTTCTGTCCTTTCCAGGTCAAAATAATTCTTTATGAGTAAGAAAATATAAGTAAAACTTCTCAAAAAGGAGTTGAGCAGCTTTGCCCTTTCTGACATTTTGATCACTATTCCATTCACCCCAATCAGTGTCCCTCCTCTTCCTTCTTTCATCTTCATTTTGTTTCCATTTGTCCCTCCCTGAACCCTACATCTTTCATTATTCTTAGCTTTCCTTCTAAACTTTAGTTCATTCTGAGCATAACTTTCTCAGCACTTTTCTTTCCAGACTGTCTTGTGTTTATATATTAATTGCCTATAATCTGTACTTACTTTCATTTTCTGTACATGTCTTTTAAAAAATCCAAGTAGGTGCGGGGGGCGGAGCCAAGATGGTGGAGTAGAAACAGCTCATCCAAGCCACTCTGCCCCCAGATTCCCCCCAAACTATGTAAAAGGGGACTCTGAACAACTTCTGGACCCCCAGCACACACAGAACAACACAGAGAAGCCAACCTCCCACTGAGGACAGCCCAGCAGCCCTGCAGGAAGGACCAGAGCAGTGGTCTGGGAGCCGTCAGCTCGCAGCACACAGAGCGCAGAGAGCGGAGCCGAGCAGAGCCCAGGTCCGAGTGAGCCGAGGTTTTAGCCCAAGGGCGGCAGGGCCAGCAGCTGGCTGGAGGAACCCCAGAACACCAGCAGCTGTGGCGACTCCAGAATTATCAACATAGACATGCCTAGGACAAAGTAAGAGGTTAGTGTCCTATGGACTTTGGGACCTGTATTTGGGGAATGCGTCGGCTCCCTCCCCTGGGGGCTAGAAGCCACTGAGGAGACACGCCATTTTGTAGTTTTCAGAGGCAGCTCCAGCTCCTGGCCTGCGAATTTGTAGGGAGATCCAGCGATCAGTCTTGGGGGGTAATCGCTCTTGCTTTAACCTCCCTGGATCTGGATTGTGATCTAGGGTGGAAGTTGTGGGTGGGTTTACAGCTTGCCAGAAACGGAAGTTGCCCCCCACACGTTCGGGACGAAAATTCCTCTATCTGGCCTTAAAGCCACAGTGTGGCAACAAGCCCAAAAGTCAAGCAATTAAGTGGCAACATGCCAAGGCAAAGGAAACAGAAAAATGCAACCCTAGACTCCTATTTTGGGGGCATAGAGCGGGAAAAGGACTGTGAGGTCAGAAGTCCTGCTCCAAAAGCCCCAGGGGAAAACATGAGTGGGTTGCAGGCCATAGAGGACCTTAAGAAGGACTTTAAAAATCAAATAAGAGAAGTGGAGGAAAAATTGGAAAGAGAAATGAGAAGGATGCAGGAAAAGTATGAAATGAGGGTCAACAGCCTGACTGAGGAAAACAACACCTTAAAAAATAGACTAACTCAAATGGCAAAGGAGGCCCAAAAGGGCAATGAGGAGAAGAATGCCTTAAAAAGTCGAATTTGCCAGATGGAAAAAGAATCTCAAAAGTTCACTGAGGAGATTCATTCCTTCAGAGTTAGACTGGAGCAAATGGAAGCTAATGACTTTATGAGAAATCAAGATGCTGTTAAGCAGATCCCAACAAATGAAAGATTGGAAGGCAATGTGAAATATCTCATGGGAAAAACCACTGACCTGGAAAATAGATCCAGGAGAGACAATTTAAAAATTATTGGACTACCTGAAAGCCATGATCAAAGAAAGAACCTAGAAATCACCCTTCAAGAAATTCTCAAGGAAAACTGCCCTGATGTTTTAGATCCAGAGGGCAAAATAGAGGTTGAAAGAATCCACCGATCACCTCCTGAAAAAGATCCCAAAAAGAAAACTCCCAGGAATATTATAGCCAGGTTCCAGAATCCCCAGATCAAGGAGAAAATACTACAAGCAGCCAGGAAGAAACAATTTCAGTACTGTGGAAACACAATCAGAATAGCCCAGGACCTGGCAGCTTCTACACTGAGGGATCAAAGGGCATGGAATATGATATTCCAGAGGGCAAAAGAGCTGGGAATGAACCCAAGGGTCACCTACCCAGCAAAACTGAATATTTTGTTTCAGGGGCAAATATGGTCATTCAGTGGAATAGAGGTCTTTCAAGCATTCTTGAGGAAAAAACCAGAATTGAATAGAAAATTTAACATCCAGACACAAGAAGGAAGAGATGCCTGAGAAGGTAATCAGGGAAAAGAAATCAAAAGGAACTTATCAAAGTTGAACTATTTACATTCCTATATGGAAAAGCAATAACTGTGACTGATGATATCTTTCTCACTATGAAAATAATGGAAGAAGGTTATGTGGTCATATAAATACATATGTGAATGTGTGTGTATATGGTTACAGTTATATATGGATAGAGGGCATAGGTTGAATCTGTTGGGAAGGGAGAATACTCAAGGGATGAAATTATGAGGTAAGAGAGGAAAGTGGCAAGAGGAGATGGGGAGAGACAGGGTAGGGTAAACTATCTCATGTAGAAGAAGCAAGGGGAAGTGGTTACAAGGGAGAGGGAGAATAGGAAGGAAAAAAAAGGCAAAACCACAATCTCATTGAATTTGGTTCAGGGAGAGAATGACATACATACTAAATGGGATATCTCAACCTGCAGCAGAATAGGGGGAAGGGGGATGAGAGGAAGGATGATGGATGGGAGGGCATCCTTGGGGGGGAGGGGAGATTGGAAGTTCCCACTATAGAAGAGGGACAGAATCATGTAGGGAATGGACCAGGTGGGGGGTGGGATGAGTGGGAGGGAATTATAAGCAGCCTTGTACAATATATCTACTATGATAATGTTTTGCATAGCTAGACATGTATAACATATACTGAATTACTTATCTTCCCAGAGGGAATGGGTGACAAGAGAGGAAGGAAATGTATCTGAAATTTGAGGTCTTAACATTAAATGTTTCAAATATATATAAATACTATTATTAATACTATGTTGCTTATAATTGGGAGATAAGATGTGCAGGCATTGGGACACAAAGATTCACCTTCCTCTAATGGAAAAGTCGAAGGGGGTATGGGAGAAGGTATGGGAGAGAGCAGATTGGAGGAAGCAATATCTTGTGGGACTGCTATTCTGGGAGGTTGGGTAGGGGAATAACGGGGGGGAAATGATTGTAACTCAAAATCTGTCAGAAATGAATGATGTAAAACAGAAGTTAATAAAGCATTTGTTTTAAAAAAAATCCAAGTAGGTGGTTGATTTCTGGATGCATTTATATTGTTTTCTCTATATAACTCTCCCTTTCCCCTCTCATCAGAATTGTCTCTTTTTTCATTATTGAGAACTTTATAAATGAAGATGTGCTGGTAAATGTTTAACAACCAGCTACCTGAAAAATGCACACATGACATACTTTTAAATATGATCTACATTATTAACATTTTCTCCAACATTTTAAAAAGCCTGACTCTAGATAATCAGTATAATAATAAATCAAGCCCTGATTTGTAGCTTGCCAATTCCTGGGGTGTAAATGTTCAGACTGAAAATTTAACAATCTAGTCTTGTGAGCTGGTACTAGCTAGTTCTAGTATGCCCTTGTTTCTGTCCCTCTTAGGGAAGACTCACTTTGTAGGTTCCCATAAGACCCCACCTATACTCTCCCTGAAATTTTTGGAATTTCCTTTCCCAAAATTTAGGGTGCATGCCAAGTTAGATCTTGTTTCCTTTTCTATCTCTGTTCTACAGCCTAATAGAGGGTGACCATTTACCCCCAAAGTTTCCATTATTTCCATCTCAGCAGCCAATTTCTCCTAAACTCATTGAGGAAAGGAAAAAGAATGACATAAAGGCTGGCAAATTAAAGAATATGGAACAGGTGATGTAGATAGTCAGCCTCAAAAGAGAAGTTACTGAATGTTGATGGCAATGGGAAGATCTATATGTGGCAGTAAGAAGCAAAGAATATTCCTCCTGATCAGCTGCAGGGCAGAGGATGGAAGGTATGAGAGAAGAAGCCACTTGACTAGACTAGAAATGACGACCAGGGATGTTGTGTTTTCTGGAGATGACCAGACTTAAGTGAACATAAGAAGCCTGTCAGATTGAGAAGAGATCTAGAAGGAGGAGTAGATTGCTAATGAGAGAATGAAAATTTCAGAGAGCATGGTAGAAGAGGTAGAGGAGGAAAGGGTCTGGGGAGGGGTAGAGTTGAGATGGATTGGTATGAGAGCATAAGGAAAAGCAGAAGGGAAAGGGTGGTTGTTTTTTGTTTGTTTGTTTGTTTGCTTGCTTTTTGCCTTAGCACATGGTTGTAAAATCACATGCATTAGGGAGGAAGATGTAGGAGTTTTCTGGCCATTAGATGAAGAAATACAATTTGACTGGAGGTTCATTCTTCAGGGTCCCACTTTAATAGAAGGAAGCCTGTGTTGGTGCAGGTGATATCTTCGCAAATCCCGGAGGATTGACACAAGGCAGTGAGGAGTGAGTCTGGATCAATAAATTCCTGGTGATTCCTGGTCAACCCATAGGTTGACTAAGGTAAACTTAAATGCAATACCAATTCTGTAGCCTCATCCAGATACATAACTAATGTGGGATGAAGGGAGCTCTGATGCAGGACACCTGAAGAGGGGAATGGTGTGAGATATCTTTCTTCCCAGTAGTGACTGCCATACATTGTTTCATAGTTCTACAACGAAGGTGTCAAGCATGCTATACACATGTACATGCACATATGCACACACACACACATGCATACTAAATTGTTTTAGGATTGTAATCTATTACTTCTCTACCTTGTACAGGATCAAATCTTAGCAAATCTACGAAGTAGGCAATTATCTTTCACATCTTGACCTTCCTCTTTCTGCAACCAAAGCCCTTTCCCTTTTCTGGTACCCAAATCCCTTTCACTCTCTATTCCCTTACCTTTTCAAAAATTACTCTCAAGGAAGCCTCTGATATTAGTAATTGATACCTTATGTTGGGGTATTTGTATCTTAACTAGTTAACTCTAATCATGGAAGACTTTATCCCCAGAAAAAATAGGCAATCCTCATGAGAAGGTAGGGCAAATACTTGTGGGGCTGAGGTATTTCCCAGGTACCACTGGAATCATGGTACACAAACAGCTAGGTGGCATAGATGATAAAGCACTGGGCTTAGAGTCAGGAAGACCTGAGTTCAAATACTGTCTGCTTACTGGCTGTGTAATCCTGAGCATGTCTCTTAACCTCTCAGAATCTCAATTTCCTCATCTGTAAATAAAACAAGGGTTGAGGGGGTAGATTTGATGACCTCTAAGACCTCTTCCACCTCCAAATCTATGACCCTAAGCAGTCTTCTACTTTGCTGTTAACAATCTTGCCACTATACTTACCTTTATTTGTAAAAAAAAAAAATGTGGCTTAAACCATAGGTATAAGTTAGTCAAAAGGCACTTATTAAATGTTTAGTATGAGCCAGGCATTGTGCTAAGGCCTGGAAATACAAAGAAAGGCAAACATGGTCTCTGCCCCCAAGGAGCTTACATTCTAATGGTAGAAACAACATACAATTATATACACACAAGATACATACACATATAGATGGTAGATGGAAGGTAATCTGAAACAGAAGGGGGACTAGGGAAAGCTTCTTGAGAAATGAAATTCTTCTTCCTATTCAACCATAGATTTCTAAGTTCTGCCCATAGATCTTAAGTCAGACTTCTGTATCTTCATAATAATGAGTTTAAGTTCATAAGGCTAAAGGGACTTGCTCAATATTGCCAGCATAGGGACTAGTGAGAATTCATATTGATTGACTTTGGGCTCTCCTATGATATGTTAAATTTCTTTTCAAGATTAATTTCTTTTCTCCAGGTCAAATTTGAACCATTTAAATTTAGAAATGATTAAAAAATATGACCAAGTCCTTCAACATAATAGATTTCAAGATGGAATGATCACTCTTCTTTTTTCAGTCACAATGGAAGAACTAAGGAACACTTACTAGAACCCCTCACCTAAGCCACTTTATAGAGTACCTCTAGGAAATTCATCTTGACAAGAAATGGTCAAAAGCTGTCTTGTAATTGAGATGGAACTAGATGTATATATGAAATGGATAGTTGTGTTAAAATAGCAAATCCATGTCAATGTCATGAAAATGGAAAGCAAACAAAATTGACTAGAGGGCGGCAATAAAACTAAGGTGAATTTTCATTTTTCAATACATCACTGTGTACCTTCACTACTTTTTCTGAGTAGGGAATATTCATAACTCTTGTTATAGGAGACTGGTTACATTTCTGCCTGGCACTCTAAGTTGTAAAACCCGGCAGGTGGCAAGTGAGTTGAGTTGAAGATGAGTGAGTGTGGCTGTCCATGGGGAAGCTAGAGAGCACCTACTGTCTTCCACTGGCCTCCCTTCCCTTCTTTTACACTTCAACTTAAGATCTGGAGCTGTCCAGAGGGAACCCGAGAAGCCCCTCGATATACCAGACGAGCCCTGCTGGAACGCAGGCAGGAGCCCTAGGGCAGCAGAACCCTCTCCCCCACCCCCATCCCCTCCCTTCCCTACCTCGGAGTGTCCCCGGGCTTCCAGGCGCGCTTGGCCTTTGCATTCCTCCCCGGGCGGGGTAGGGCACGCGTTGCCATAGCAACCAGCGGGCTCCTCCAGACGCCGCGGGAGCTGTGGCGGGCAGAGCCAGTCAGAGCCAGGCCCGTAACCGCCGCGGCAGCCGCTGCAGCCACTGCTGCTGTTGCTCTGGCTGGGCCAGAGGGAAAGCTGGGGAACAGACAGGTCGAGCCTGGCAGAAGAAAGGACAGCCTGGGCTGGAGCGGGAGCTGGGGCTGGGTCCAGGGCCAAAGCTGGGGTCGAGGCCTCGGCCACGGTGCGCTACCCAGCGGCTCAAGCGGAGAGGCCGGAACCTTGGCGGGCTAGATCAACTTTACCCTACTCCTCCTCCCCTCCTTCCGACAGCCGAGAGCTCAGGGCAGCCAAGGTACCTGAACGCGCTCCCGGGTCCAGGTCCGCTCCCGATGATCCTCCCGAGCGTCCCAGCTCCTCCCAACCCCCAGGAGCTGTCCCGGGCTGAACAGGGGGACAGGGAGACCCGGGCCAGCCTGACAGGGAGGCCCCCACCTCCCCTTGGGAAGCGAGTGGGGAACTTCGTGCGGATTAGGGGTTTAGAAGGTGATGTTAGTGGGATTATCCCAGGCCGACTAGCCCTCCTTCTCCTTCTCTCCCTTCTCTCCCTTCCTCCTTTCTTTCTTTCTTCCTTTCTCCTTTCTTGCTTGCTTGCTTTCTTTCTCTTTCTTGCTTTCCTTTCTTTCTTGATTTCTTTCTTTCTCTCTTCCTCCTCCTTCTCCTTCTCCTTCTTCTCCTCCTCCCCCCACCTCCTCCTTGAGGCCACCTCCAGTCAGCCTGATCTATATCTGGCCCCTGGACCCAAGTGGTTCCAGAGGAGAAAGTGAGGCTAGTGACTTTACACATCCCAATTCACTTGCATGTCATGGCATCACCTTCTTGATGGCATGGTCCTCTTCGAAAAAGGACAAGCAACAACACACACCAACAACCTTCTATGTACTTAATACTCCATCTTCCTCCTCCTCCTCCTCTTCCATCTGCCTTCTTCATCCTCCTTCTCCATCTTCCTCTTCAGTCTTCCTCTTTCATCCTGCTCCTCCTCCATACTCTTCTTCCTCCCTTCTTATCTATCTTCCTCCTTGTTTTCTTCCTCATTTAATTTTTTCCTCCCTCTTTTCCTTTCCCTCTCCTCCCCTCTTCCTCCTCTTCTTTATAATTCTCTAATTTATAGAATTAGCGTATTTTTCTCTTTTCTCCATAAGCAGCCTTTAGTGGTATATTGCATTTTGTTTTCATAGATTTAAATATACATATGTAAATATGTATGTAAATTGATATATGTCTATACATAGACACATATATATTTGATGGTTGTTGGGACAAACAACTTTGAAATAAATAGGCAGTGGGTATTTTTAGAGTTTAGAGTAGCTCTTTGGAAAGCTGACTTCTGAAACCAACTCTAGGATGTATTTCAAGAGTTGTAGCTTTCAGTGGCTAGAGTACTTGAATTTGAGTGTTATTTCTTGAGCCCCCTGAATCAGTGTATTGGTGTTCCAGAACAGAGAGAGACGGCAAAGTCTACATTAAGCTAACATAATCAACCAACTAGTTTTTATTAACCATATAACAATAATAGCATTTATATAGCACCTTAAGGTTTGAAAAGTGCTATATCTCAGGTGGTCTAATATTCCAGGCACTGGGTATATACAAAATCAAGTAAAACTTAGACCTTGCTTCCATATAGCATATATTGGGGGGGGGGGGGTCAAGTAACATAATAAATACAAAAATCCTTGGTAGCTGGGGAGGGCAGGCACTAGTAGTTGGGGAAATCAGGAAAGATATGTTATAGAAGGTGGTGCGAGAGAGAGAGAGAGAGAGAGAGAGAGAGAGAGAGAGAGAGAGAGAGAGAGAGCATAGACAAGCCTAGTTTATATGGACCATAAAGTGTGGTAAGGGGAGTATGTGTATACTAAGCCTGTCAAAATATGTTGGAGGCAAGCTGTAAAGGGCTTTAAAAGTCAGAGTTTATATTTTATCCTTAAGGCAATATAGAGCTGCTGCATTTTATTGAGAAGGGGATTGACTTGGTCAAATCTGCAGTTAAAGAAAATAACTATGGCAGTTTTGTAGAGGATAAATTAGAGGGGGAAAGACCTGAGGCAGGGACACCAATTAGAGCAGTATTTCAGTTGTGTAAGCAAGAGGTGATGAGACCTGAACTGCCAAGGTGGTGGCTGTGTGAATAGAGAGGGAGTCAAATGAAAAGATGTTATAGAGTTAGAAATGACACATTTGGCCATGAAGATGATGGGGGTGGGGCAGGGAAGGTGTCAGAGAGAAGGAGACATTGAAGACAAAAATGAAGTTACTAATCTGGAAGACTGTGTCAAAGAAATAGGAAAGTTCAAAAGAGAAGAGTTTGGACTGAAAACTATTGACTCTGAGGTGCCTTTGTGACATCTGGTTTGAAATGTCCAATAGGCAGTTAGTGATGTAGGGTTAAATATGGACTAGAGTACAGGAAGAGAGACTGGGACAGGATATATGGCTCTAGAAGCCATCAGCATAGAGGTGATAATTAAACCCATAGGAGTTGATGGGGACATTAACAGAATAAAGAAGGAGAGGAGGGTTCATGCCATAGCTTTGAAGAACACTCACAGTTAGAGAATAGAGTAGGAAGAAAGGTGAAGCACAAAGGTCAAGAAGGATGAGGACTAAGAAAATACTTAGATATGAAACTTAAAAGACTTGGTAACTTTGGAGGGAACAAATTCAATTGATAAGGCTAAAGAGAGACAAGGAAGGTAGACAGCTTTTCCTAGAAGTTTGGTTGAGAAAGGAGGGGGGTGATATAGAATGATAGCTTGAAGGGACAGTAGGGTCTAGTGAGAATCTGAGGGAGACTGGGACATATTTGAAGGCAAGAAGAAAGCAATCATGAGCTCTGGGGAGAGATTAAATAGTGAAGGAAGGAAAGAGCAAGAGAGAGCAGGGAGGTGAGAGTGATTGAGATTATAGTCTGCTAGAGAAGATGGAAGGGGATGGGATGATGGGCACACATAAGTAAATTAAGTCACTTAACAGTTCTGTTTATAATATTAAAGAGAAAGTCACATTTTCTAAGGAAAATTTTAAATGGATAATTTTGCCAAGAGCTAACATTCCATTATTTCCTAGATTAATAAATACTTTAGACACTCTAGATTATTATTTTCCCCCCTTTCTGAACAGGTTAAAAGATCAAGAAACCTAAGTAAAATGGAGTCACGTCTTGAGATAGAGAACCCAGAGCAGAATCTAATGGGGTAAGTGCTAAAGTTTCCCTTTGTAGTTGAGAAAATTCTACTCAATAATAATAATGATAAGAGTTTACACTTAGGTGACACTTAAAAATCTACAAAGCCTTTTCTTTACAATATTTCACTAAGATAGGTAGTACAAGTTGTCCCCATTTTATAGATGAGGAAACTGAGGCCCAGAGAGATGAACTAGTTTGCTCATAGACATAACCATTAAGTGGCAGAGCTAGGACTTAAACCAAGCTCTTCTAGCTTTAAGTCTGATGCTTAGTTGTTCTGGACTTTCTTTATTAAAGGAGAAGCTAGATTGCAGTGTAAAAGAACAGTGGTCTTGAAATAGGGGGACTCCACTAGATAGTCTTAGCTCTTCCACTAACTAGCAGGATGACTTTGGGGAAGTTATTTGACCTTTTCTGAGCTTCAGTTTCCTCATCTGGAAAATAGGGATGATACTAGCACTGCCTACCTTATAAGATGAAAGTATTCATAAACTGCAAAGTGTTAAACAGATGTGAACTACTTTTAAAGGAGACTACAAAGTTTTTCACTAGCCAAAGTATAGAATTAAAACTGGATGTTGGGGGCGGCTAGGTGGTGCAGTGAGTAGAGCGCCGGCCCTGGAGTCAGAAGGACCTGAGCTCGGAGCCGGCCTCAGACACTTAACCCACAGAAACAAAAACCTAGCCGTGTGACCTTGGGCAAGTTACTTAACCCCAATTGCCCTAAAAGGGGCGGCTAGATAGCACAGTGAGTAAGAGCGCTGGCCTCGGAGTTGGGATGACCCGAGATCAAATCTAGCCTCAGAAAATGAGCACTCACACACACATAATGACTAGCCATGTAACCTTGAGCAAGTTACTTAACCCCAATTGCTTAAAAAAAAAACTGGATGTTGGTTTTGTGTATATGTTAACACATGCACGATGTCCTGCTGACATATAATTAACATATATTATTCTATGCAATGCATATATAATATTAACTATATATGTATATAAAATTAAGTGAAGAAAACAATATCATTATTTGTCACCTTTCTAGCTTCAATTCCTGTATTTCTCTCTCTCTGTCTCTCTTTCTTTCTGTCTCTTTCTCCCCTTCTATATAAAATTATATATGTGCATATTGTATACCTATATAGAGAATGAGAAAGAAGAGAGATGGGAAGGGAAAGTACAAAAATTTAGGCAAGAAAGGTGGAGAACAATGATGTCAATGATATTTCTTTCACCACTTAATTTTTGTTTTTAGCTCAAATCAATTTGCAAAGCAAGCATAAAAGGGTCTTGGGAATTTCAAACCCTAAGTCATAGAGTTATCTGGAACAGTGGACTCTGATTCAACAATGTACTACAAATCAGTCTCAGACATGGGAAACTAGAAAAGACTTAATATTAATCTAGAAGCCCCTTAGCTGGGTGCCTGGGTTTATAATCTCTGACCATGATGAAGAAACTGTCAACTTGTCCTTGGGCCAAGTCTTTCTAATGACCTCACTCTAATAGAAAGGAGTTGAGGTGGCTATGAGATGTCCTTGAAAAGATAAAGCCCAGAAGCTGGTAGCATAGAGAAGCTTGGCAAATGCTCATCCAGTAGAGGTGACAAGCATCAACCAACCACCATCAAGCCAGCAGAGATAAGGAACCCAGCAATGATCATGAGACTAATAGACCAATGTACCCAGCATATTATAGAGATGTTGAAATCACTAGAGGACGTCTGTCGCCTTGCAGCATTGGAGGTGTTAGTTGTCAGGATCATGCCTGTACCCTGGCCATGTGCTCTCCATGTGCATATCTTCCATGTGTGGCCTCCAGTTATATGTGTTCTTCCTCTATTGGTTGTGGCGAAACCTGTGGGAGAGTGCACCCCACGTATAGGAACATGGTGGGAATCTTATCTTGTCACTTTCTTTGCTACACTGTTTAATTAAATAGGCTTTTGTTTCACCTAATATATCCTCTGGTTGATAAAAGTAAACATATATGGGGGCTTATAAGCTATGGCCTTGAATGGATGCTGAACTACCTAAAGCCTCAAACCTGAGGTAGCTTTTATGGGGGTAGAAGGTATTTCTTAAAAGCTACGGAACTCAAGTTTTGAAGTTCAGTTTAAATGGAAGTATTTCTCCAGTTATTTCTGATAAAAATGTAAATAACTGTTAGTTAAAATCAACAGGTATAATTCTTTATAATTTTTAAGCAAGTGTACTTTTACCTCTATGGGACCTAAAGATTCTAAAGTATGTAATTTACTGCTAGATTATAATAACTTTGCTCACAAGTAGCTTTTAGTGTAGGTGGTATGGATAATGAGAGAACCAAGGAAACCTTCTAGTGACCTCTAGCCCCGCTCTTCCTATCACCTTACTGCACAGTATTCCTCAACTCTGGCTCTTATTTTTGGAGATAAAATTAACAGAAAACCATTCAGACTTGCAGGTGTCAAGTGATGAGGAATGATGTGTTGGGAGCACCCTGCTGGTATTCCTGGTTCTTGTTAACAGTGATTTAATTCTATGAATACTAAGTAGCATTATGTGCAAGGCAGTGTGCTAGGCATACAAAGGCAAAAATAAAGCAAACCCTTTTACATGTTTACACTCTACTAGCCCATTGGTTTGGGCAGGTATCAGGGATGTTCTCTAGCATGTTATAGGTGCTAAGTTGATGACTTGAAGACTTCCAGATGGGGAACTTGTTTGGGTCTGGGAGTTTGGGGGCACCCAGTGTGGATCTGGTGTTGGTGCTCTCAACCTTCATTCTGGCTACATGATAGGACCTAGTGATGTTCTCTCTCTCTCTCTCTCTCTCTCTCTCTCTCTCTGTATGTGTTTGCTCTATTTCTCACCAAAGTTCTATAAAAGTAAGCTGTGGTATGAGAGCTGTTGAGGTCTTTAGAAGCACTTGCCTCCCTTGTGATCAGAGTTAAGGTCAAAAAGAGATCTTTAAAGACACTAAAGTCATACTTGTCCAAAGGTGCAATTTTACCTACGATTGGCCTTGAGAGAGACAGCAAGGCAGAAAGAGTTCTGGTTTTATCAGTCAGTCAAAAAGCATTTATTAAATCCCTGATATGTGTTAGGCCATGTGCTAAGTATTAGGGATACAAAGAATGGGGGCGGGGCAGGAACTAGCTCCTGTCCTCAATGAGCCTATATTCTAAAGGTGAAAAGTAACATATAAATTACTAGGTAAATATAGATATATACAGAGTAATAGGAAGATAATTTGAGTAGGGAAGGAACTAGGAGCTGGCAGGGTTAGGGGTAGGGGTATGGTGGGAAGAGAGTAGTGAAGAAAGTGGTAATTTGAATTGTCCTGAATAAAGCCAGGGAAATAAAGAGGTAGAGACAAATGGGGCAATGATACGTATGAAGGACGGCCAATACAGAGGCATGGAGAGAAGAGATAACTGAGTACCTGGAGGGGAATTGGGCTTGATAAGGAGAGGGGCCAGCTCTCTACTTTGAGGAGAAAAGAAAACAATGACTAAAATATACTCACATTATTGTATGTCCTAGGACCTGTAAACATTCAGCCCGATCTGCCAAATCCTCTTTGTCTAAACTGCCGTAAAACAAGAGTTGATTTGTGGAATGATGATTTAAATGCTTATTAAGGCAGGGAAGTTGGCCAATACATTTTAGAAAGGTTTTCAACCATAGTAATTTAAAGAAACCAGAGTATTCATTTAAACAGGAAGTCCTTTTTTCCATTAGCATTCTTAATTATTTTATAACATGAAAATCTAGAATTCAAGGTATTTTTATGCTGGAGTATATCTCATGCCATTCGTACTGAATGGCAAAGTGGGATAGTAAATATAACCCAACCCTTAGTAGACACTGTCATTGCCCAGATAAAGTAGGGAAAGAGGAGGTCTAGCAGATACATATTTAGACCAAGAATCTCTCATTGTAAGGGAAGTGCCTGTAGGATAAAAGAGCTCCTCTAGCTTTCTTCCATCCCCAGAAGACACAGGAACTCTGATATCATTTCAGCTAATGTTTATAAATAGACATAAAAGTATTACAACTACATGGTGGTTCATATTGCAATGGTCTGAATGTTGTAAAGCCGCAAAACAGTTTTCAATTCATTCTATTTAAGTTTTCTCCTCCCCCTTGAAGATTTTCTTTTCAGTTTTATAATGAAACTCACTGGGGAAATGGGGAGAATAGAGGCTGAACCTGTGATTCTGCTGGACACATTCTCTGCAACTTGGAATTTTTGAGAGATTCCTGGCATACTGAGAGATGAAATGCTATGTCTGGGGTCACACAGTGTGTGCCAGAGATGGAACTTGAAGCCTCGATCTTCTTGGCTTTGAGGCTGGCTCTCTGTATGTTATCCCCTCCCTCTCAATTGGAAAATAGAATATTTTTTTTAACTGAAATTCTCTTTATGACCAACTGTGCCAGAATACTTGTCTTTCATAAAGCCAGGGATACCAGAATGAAAATGTATACATAGCAAATGTACAAGAGCAGGGTGGGCTGGGTTGTGATCTTTGTTGCTGGAGAGAACATTCACATGGATAAGAGAAAGTCATTTATATATTTTAATATAACAAATTAACTCAGTAGTAAAGTAAAATTTTAAAATGATCACATTTCTTCAGATACATATTTCTGTGTAGAAAGTGCTTACATTTAGACTAGAAGTCAGGAATACTTGAATTCAAATCCTGCATTGGTCACTTACTAGCTGTGTGGTCCTGGGTAAGTCCTTTAAATTTCTCTTAGCCTCAGTTTTCCCATCTATAAACTGAGGATAATTATAACCTCTATTTGCCAGGGGGGTTGTGAGAAATGAATAAGATGCTATTTGTAAAGTGCTTTGCAAACCTTAATGCACTATATGAATGTTAGTAATTTTATATATGTATGTATATATACATTATGCATAACATACTGTAATATATAATGTGTATGTATTTCTCCACTAATCTCTAACTGAAGGTTATCATTTCCTGCAATTCTAAATGTAGACAAGAAAACATTATTATGAGAAGGGGTCCATAGTTTTTACCAAAAAAACAAATACTAAATAGGGGTCTAACACACACACACACACACACACACACACACACACACACACACACACACACATTAAGAATTCTTGGTTTAGAGAGGGAGGAGAAGGTGGCCCAGGGGAGGATAGAGAAAGGTTATTGAATAAGATCCTGCAATGAAGACAAATGGGTAGGAAGAGGAAAAACCACAAGAGAGCAGTGGGGGGTAGAGTGTTTGGGAAGGGGTTGTTAATGGTTGTCACCCTACAGAGAGATGAAGAAGAATGAGGCTTGAGAAAAGGCCATAGAAGTTAACAACTAAGAGATCATTAGTCATTTTGGAGACAATAGTTTCACATAAGTGAAGGGGATGGAAGTCAGATGGCAAGTAGTAGGGAAGTTGAAAAGAGGAGGCGGGTGTGGTGAGCTCTTACTAAGAGTTTGGCAGTAAAAAGGCGGAGCAATATAAAATGACCACTTGAAAAAGATGGTAGCGGGGCGGCTAGGTGGCGCAGTGAATAGAGCGCCGGCCCTGGAATCAGAAGGACCTGAGTTCGGAGCCAGGCTCAGACACTTAATCCGCACAAACAAAAACCTAGCCGTGTAACCTTGGGCAAGTTACTTAACCCCAATTGCCCTAAAGGGGTGGCTAGGTGGCGCAGTGAGTAAGAGTGCCGGCCTCGGAGTTGGGATGACCCGAGATCAGATCCGGCCTCAGAAAATGAGCACCCACGCATAAATAATGACTAGCCGTGTAACCTTGAGCAAGTTACTTAACCCCATTTAAAAAAAAAAAAAAGATGGTAGGGGCAAGAGAGAGGGGTTAAGGATGGGGGCGATCTGGACATATTTGTAGTCAGCAGGGAAGGAGCCTGTGAATGAAGAGAAAGTCAAGATTAAAATAAGAGATAGCCCGGCATGAAGAAGAGATGAAAATGCATACCTTCTTTAATTAGAGACTGTGGAGTGTTACATGTAGTGTTGGTGTTGCATCAATTTTGCCGAGGTGTTAGTTTTTCTAAAATAATCTTTGTTAAAATGGAAAGGTATGCTTGGCAAAAGGCATCAATACACTTTAAAAAGAAAAGAGAGAAGGGGATGATCAAAAAAGTTAAGATCCCCAAAGACCTAAGAGGAGATCAATCATGGGGAGGAGAGCAGTTAACTGGCTTTGGCAAAGAGGAACACCTCTTCTTTCAATACTGAAGCACAGGAGGAGAGAATGGAGATGATATGAAAGGCAACGCCTGAATTCTCTGTTTTACAACCATTCAGAAAAGTAAAGAGAATATTAGTTGGCTTTTAAAGTATCAGGACATTTAAAATTTTGGTAAATGCTGTGAAATATCCCAAGTGAAGTCCAGTCCCATCTTCCTTCTGTTTCGGTTCTGGACCATTTTTATCTATGTCTGTAACGCTTGTCTATGATGGATGGATATGGGAAAAAATTATATTGCATTTAAGTATCAATTTAATTGCTTCAAGGACACTATATACACATATCATAGTATCAGAGACTCCTAATCAGAATATTCAAGCTAGAAGACACCTTAGAGATCGCTTAGCTCAGATTTCTCATTTCACAGATGAGGAAACTGAGGCCCAGAGAGTTTAAATGACTTATAGAACATTACATAGCTACTCTTATGAGAGCCAAGACTGGAACTCAGATCTCCTAATTTCTAGGCTGGTACTTTTCTCACTATACTACATTATTGAGGCCCTATAAATATAACAAATATAGAAAAATGACAAGTAGCTTTTTTAGGTACAACATAGTTTTAGACTTGAAAGGAACCACAGAGGTATCTAGTCCAGTCCCCTTATTTTTCAGATGAAGAAACTGAAGTCCAGTGTGGTAAAGTGACTTGCCCAAGGGGTGCCAGTCCTGGAGTCAGGAAGACTCATCTTCCTGAGTTCAAATCTGGCCTTAGATACTTATTGGCTATGTGACCTTGGGCAAGTCACCTAACCCTGTTTGCCTCCGTTCCTTATCTGTAAAATGAGTTGGAGAAAGGAATAGCAAACCATGCCAGTAAATCCAAGAAAATTCCAAATAGGGTCACAAAGAGTCAGACAGAACTAAAAAAAAAGATTGATCAACAGCATATCTATATTTAATTTATTGTGGAATATGGTAGGAGATGTCAATCAGGGTCTAATTTCTGAAGACTACTTTCCAATTATCTAAGCAGTTTTTATCAAATATGGAGTTCTTTCCTAAGTAATTTATATTTTCTAGTTTACTCAACACTAACTTTCATTTTTTCTAATTTTTCCTTGTTTAATTTATCTCTATTTTTAGACCGTGATCAAATGGTTTTGGCAACTGCTGCTTTATGATAGTTTAAGGTCTAGAAGTGCTTTTCTCCCTTCACTTCTACCTTTTTTCATTATTTCCCTTGATAAAGTTTAGATCTTTGGTTTCTTCAAATGAATTTTATATTGTTTTATGGAGTTCTGTAAAATATTCCTATGTAGTTTGGTATATCATTAAAGCTGAAAATTAGCTTTGGTAGTAGTGTCATTTTTATAATATTTGCACAGCCCCACTATGAGCATTCCACATTCCTCCAGCTATTTAAATTGTTCTTTATCTAAGAAGCACTTTGGAATTAAATCTATGAAAATATTTTGTGTGCTTGGTATATTTATCACCAAATAGTTTATGCATTCTATAGTTATTTTTGAATAGGATTTCTCTACCTTCTCTTATCTCTTGGATTTTGTTATATAGCAATGTGATGATTTCTGTGGGTTTGTTTTGTAATCTGCAACTTTACTGACACTATTGTCTCCGTATCTTGGCTGATTCCCTAAGATGGGTTTTCTAAGTAAACCACCATGTCATCACAAATAAAGAGATCTCAACATTTTTTCTATTTTTAATGAATCATATGCAAATTTGTAATATGAAATATATTTAATCTGTATTGTATCTTATTTCTTAATTCTAGTTTAGAAGGTTCTTGAGGATATCTTATTTATCTTGAAAAGCAATAGGGCCTTGTGGCTTGACTTAGAATCAGGAAGACTGTGCTTCAAATCCTCTTACTGACAATTAATAGCTATTGAACTATGAGCAAGTCACTTAAACTTTCTGATCCTCGATTCTCTCATCTTTCAAGTGTGCATTATAATGTCTATAGTATCTGCCTCCCAGTGAGGTTACAAGGCTTAAATGAAATAATTTATGCAGTACTTTGCAAACTTTTAAGCACTATATAAATAGCAGTGTTATTATTCCCTTTGTATCTCGTCTAGTCCCTAGCACATAATATGTGCAGAAACAGAAGTCTGTTGAATTAATTTGTGAAGAGGTGAGTCCTCTAAGTTTGAGTAAACATTAATCAGTCAGTGAATGTTCTTTGGGCAAAGTACTATGGGAAATACTGAAAGAGTTTACTTTCTGATTGGGGAAGTAAAATATATAGAGATGAAAAATTCACAATACAAGGCAGTAAGTTAATAAGACTTAAATTAGTAGTGCAAATATAATGTGTCACAGGAGTTCACAGAAGAGAGAAATCACTGTGGGGTGACATGTTTGGAAGGCCTTTAAGGAAAAAGTGACAGGAGCTAGTTGTGAGGTATGGGTAAGATTTGTATAATTAGAGAAGAGGAGTAGGACATTTAGGCAGGGTGAATAATGTTAGCAAAGTGCAAGTGTAGGAAGGAGTTTACAAGGTTTTAGTTTTTCTCTTTTTTTTAACAGGAGAGTGAGTAGACAAGTCTGTCTAGAATAAAGGGTTTCATGTAGGGTGATAGTGCACCACGAGTTTAGAAAGGTAGAGGACAGAGAAGACGTTTTTCTTTCCCCATTCCTTTGCAAAGATGGGGGCAGAGTTCACAGGTGTGTAATGGTGCTTATAATGTCAGAGCTTTTCAATGTAGTGATTGTTCTTACTGAATTTTTCCTTTTTTTTTCCCAAAAATTATTTGTTATAAGAGATGGTTTTCTGGGATGGAGCAGGAAGTGCAATAACAGGGGAAAATCTGGCAATGCAAAGAAAAAAGACATCAATAGAAGTCTTTTTAAAGAAAGGTAGGGCCAGGTTGTAGAGGGCCCAGAATGCCAGGCTAAGGAGTTTAGACTTCATTCTAGACAGTGGGATGTCAACAACAAAGGTCTTTCTTTGAACAGGGATATTCATGATGAAAGTGGTCTTTCTGAAAAAAGCTTAATCTGACAGTACAGATGATTTCTTGGAAAGGCAAAAGATTGAAGCTAATGACACCAGCTAATAACTTGTTCAAATAGTCCAAATATAAGGTGATAAGGTGATAGCCTCAGCTGGGGAGTGGTAAGTGATGAATCAGTGAGAATTGAAAGGAAGGAATAGACATGAGAAACCCCATGAAGACAGAATCAGTAGGATTTAATTACTGGATGGAGGAAAAGAAGACTGACAAGGCTTTGTACCTGGTGACTGGAAACCTGATGGTGTGTTTAAAAGAAATTAGAAAGTCAGGGAGGAGAGGAGATTTTTTTTGGAAATTTGCTACTGATTTGCTGAGTAGCATAAAGTTACTTCTCCATTTTATCAGGAGCTCTATAGGATGAGGAGATGACACTAAATGGCCTCTAAGACCCATTTTAACTTAAATCCCATGATTCTATAGAGAGATTATGTTGGCTTTGAAGAGACAGTGAGACATTCAAGTGAAAATTCCCAGCAAAGAAGTTGAAGTTTGGTATTAAATCACAAAGATAGGTCATAGGTAGAGATGTAGATTTGGAAACAACCTAGATAAAAAGGTGAGAGTCAGGGTTCTAGGAATGGATGAGATCTCCAAGGGATTGGAGAAATAAGGTGGTAGGAGAAAGGTGGGTGATATCCCTTCAGCATTTACCAAATACAGAGTATGTGTTTATTGACATACTATGTGCTATAGAGAATACAAGTATTAAATAAGATATTCCTCTATTAACATAATGCTAAATCTAATAGTCTCTATCACAGGTTAGCACTTGGATATCTATATTGCTAATTTTTTCATAAATTGAATCATAGATTTTCCAACTGGAAGAGGTCTCATATATTATGTAATCAATGTCAAGCAATGCCTATTCAGCACCTAACATAGTTTCTTGTATGTGGTGAATGCTTAATGTTTTTTGGATTGCATTATACCAAGTCTGACTCTGCCATTTTATAAGACAAAAAAATAAAGTAGGTGTCTCTTATTGGTTGGTCAAGCAAATAAGGAAAACAAAGTGAGTCAGTGTCAGTGCTTAGATTATAATTCAAGTACCATGATTCCTAGGTCAGTGTTTGGGTTCCCTTCCTTCCCACTCCTACACACACCTCAACAAAGAAACTTCAAGAGTCTCTAGAAAACATAATCATCAGAATGGTTAAAATGCTGACAGCTATTAACTTGAATATTAATAGTCACAGACCACTTCCTTTTTGAAATGGGGAGAGGAGAGAGGGAATAAGCATTTATTTAACACTTATTATGTCCCAGGTAGGCAGATAAGTGGTGCAGTAGATAGATTCCCAGTCCTGAGTTAAAATCCAGCCTCAGACATTTACTAGTTGTAAATCACTTAACCCTGTTTGTCTCAGTTTCCTTATCTGAATGTGTTAGAGAAGGAAATAACAAACCACTCCAGTATCTTTGCCAAGAAAATCCCAAATGGGATCTTGAAGAGTTGAACATGACTGAACAACAGCAAATGTCCCAGGCTCTGCTCAGCACTTTTTACAAATATTAATTTATTTGATCCTTACAATAACCCAGAAAGTAGGTGCTATTTTTATTCCCATTTTTTTATTCGAGGAAACTGAAGCAAACAGAAGTTAAATGTCTTGCTGACCTTCTTCCCTTCCCCGTATCACATAGCTACTAAGTGTCTGAAATAAAATTTAAACTCAGTCTTCCTGATTTCAGGCCCAGTTTCTATCCACTGTGCTCACTGTGCCTTGAAAAAACAATGGTCTTTTCTTAGTTCCAATTGATCTCTATGCATAATGTCCTTTTGTTGAAAGTGTCCCTCTTTCTGGAAGCTCTCTTATCCCTTGGTCGCTGTAACAGCACATATAGACTACCTTGCTTGTTATTCCTTCTCTGTTATCTTCATTGGCATTTCTAATTGTGAGCTTTCCCTGTACCTTGATCATTGGTTTTCTTTTCTTCTTTCTGTATGCTCTCATAACCCTAGAGAATTAACAAATTCTCTATCAGCGGTTACCTTAGGAGAATGACTGTCAGATTTTTGCATGTCCCTTGATGTCTGTCTTCCTTATCTTCACTTGCTCATGGCTATTTCCACTAAATTATCTGACTGCCACTTCAGACACAGCAAGATGTTTCTGGCAGCACTTGCCCACATTGCAACATCACTGCAGCATCACTCAGCCAGTTCTGAACACAAAGCATGGGCTCTTTGCACTATACATGCCCTCAGACTATACAATGCCAACAGATGACACCAATACTCGAAAAGGGGTCAGGAATAGAAAAAAAATTTAAGAAACTCTGGCTTAGGAAGATCATTTTGGCAGTCAAGTGAAGGATAGATTGGTGTGCTGATAGCCTTAAGGCAGAGAGAACCACTAGCAGCTTATCGAAATGGATGGTCCAGGGTTGAGGCAATAAGGACCTGCTCCAGTGTGGTGACTGTGACTGGAGAGAAAGGTACATACAGGAGACATGTGGTGGCTACATGAATATCAAGCATTGACAACAAATGGGGCAAGGGGGCAGGGCGAGGAGTGAGGAATTAAGGATAACACTTAGCTGCCAGCCTTGGTGCCTGGGAGGATGGTGAAGCCCTCACCATCTGGCCTTTTCCATCTCCAAGCAGACTGCCCTGGACACCTCTGGATGATAATCCAACTGAACCCATTCCTCAGTGGTTAGTGTACTTGTAGAGGAGCAGCAGTGCTGTGCAATGGATAGAGAACTAGGCTTGGAATTAGGAACACTCATCTTCATGAGTTCAAATCCAGGGCCTCCAACACTTACTAGCTATGTGACCCTGGGCTAGTCACTTTACCCTCTTTACTTCAGTTTTCTCATCTGTAAAGTGAGCTGAACTGGAGAAGGAAATGGCAAACCACTCTAGTATCTTTGCTGAGGAAGCCCCAGATGAGGTCACTAGGGGTCAGACATTACTGAACAACAACAACAAAAAATGAGGATTCTATTATACTCTCCCCCTCCCAGACTGCCATTATTCAAATCCCATTTTCTGTCCTCTTCTGCCTATTTCCTCAATCCAAGCCCCTACTTCCTTCCTCAATGAGTTCAGTTCCCTATGGTATTTATTTCTACCCCAATTCCCAGCCTTGTACCAGAGGACTTTAATATATATACATATATATATAATGTTATATATGTTAAATACATATATAAATATATGTTAAATATTATATATGTGTGTGTTTGTGTGTGTGTATAGTACTTCCTCAAATACCTTAATTTCACACTTCTTCAGTTTACTAATTTTCCATGCATGATCTACTCACCTGCTCCACCCTGGCTAAACACAGAGATAGTCATACCCTTCATGTTGCCACCACTGATATAATCTTTTATCTTTTCGTCTTATCCTCTGTCTTATGACCTCTAGCCCTGTTCTTCATCCTTACTATGACCCCCAATTCTCCCATCCCTTGTGTTTTCCCAGGCCATCATTCCTTCAATGGGCTACATTCTCCTCCCTTCCCCATCTTGACTCCTTGATGAATCATTCCAATTCTACACTATCCTCTACTCTGAGGTTCCTTGCTCCCTTATCTTATCATTGATCATGCCCTGCCAAGCCCCAGCCTTGGACTGCTTTCATCATCTGTTGTTTTTGCCCCTATTCATATGCTGCTGAATGAAGATCACAAAACCATCTCACTGGGTCTACTACAAATTTGTTATATAATCTCAATTGGGCCCTTGCTGCAGCAAGGCCATCATCATTTTATACCTCCCTAATTAACTCACTATCCCCCTCACCACAGTGGCTTTTCCAAACCTTTTCATCCCTCCGCAAACCTTCCATGACTCCTCCTCCCCACCACCCTCTCAGCTGAGAGCTTACCTAACATTTCACTGAAAATATTGAGCCCACAAGCTCCCTTTTCCCCCTCCTTTGCATCTCATATCACTTAGAGGCCGTCCACTGATCTCTCTTCTGCACTTACCTCACATGAAGAGGAAGCCCTTCTCCTTGCCATGGCACACTCCTTTACATGCACATGACCAACCTCTACCCCATCTTTTCTAGCAGATTGACTCCTCTATTACTAATCTTCAATCTCTTCTTATCTGCTAGCTACTTCCCTTGATACCTACAAACACCCAGATGGCTTTCTCACCAGTGAAAAACAAAAAAAACAAAAAAGCAAAAAAATCCAAAAAACCACCCTTACTTGTTCTGATCATCCTCACTAGCTTATCAATTTAACATTGTTATGTATTTGGTTTTTTTTAACGTCATACAATGCTCCTTGTCTCTTAAATGTTTTCTAATTTAATTCTCTTTTTTTGCTAATCTGTTTTTTTCCTTTTAAATGTGATTTCTTTTTCTTGATATTTGGAGAGTTTTTTTTCTTTATCTTTGTCATTCTGTAGTTTTACAATTACGTGCCTGGGTGGGTCAAGATTAACATTTCTTTTTGCTAGTACCTTTACTTAAAGTATTTACTGATTCAATCCACTCTGGAAAATTTTCTTAGGCCCTTAAGTACAATGTCTAATATTTTTTCCTTTCAGAATCCTTTGGCATATCCTTAATCTGATGTTTATACTTCTTGCTTTGTCTTCTAAATATGTTTTGTTCTATGTATCCTTTATTTGCTTTGTCAGTCCTATTGAAAGGCATGGATTTGAACCCACACCCTCTGACAATCTACCCCATCACCCACCCCATCCTCAAACATAGATGTAGAATTTTCCAAAGTGCTAAGTGAGGAGGAAGGAGTCAATCTAGATTCCCAACAAGGGAGTCCAAGCATTGTCACAATTCTCAAACATTAGTGGTTGCCCATAGGTTAAGTCTCCGACACAGGTGCTTACCTTCTTCATTGCTGATCTGTATGTCAGGAAAGTACCATTCAGTTCCTAACTGATGCTGAGTAATATCAGAGAGTATCAAATGCTTTTAGCCCCTGACTATTGTCTGATTTTGTGGAGGCTGGGGAGTGAGAATCTCTACCACCCTCAATTAAGGGAAAGATGGGAACTTCTTGGGCAGATGAAGGCAAGGCAACCTCTCCCTCCAAAGAGTCCTGGCCACTCTTTGATGGTAGGCAGTAACTGGTACTTTGGTGTAACCTGGGGGTAGGGAAAGGGCAAAGGATGACCAGTGATTTGATTCCAGGTAGACTCTGTTGTATGTACTTGACTGTAGATGGGTTGTTCTAAACCAGATGACTTCAGGCCAGCCAACCCAAGGTTGAAGGGGATGGTGTGGAAAAAGCTCCTCCCAACCCTATAGCTTCAACCTAATTTAGCAGAGAGAAATGGGAGGAGGTGGATAGAGGTACCAAAGGGGGAATTACCTCAGGTCTAGGTCATTGCCAGCTTCGAGGCACCCAGGACTCCTGGAAAGCATTGCTTAGAGGTACCAGCAGTCATTACTGTCTCTCCCTGACTCTTGTTGATTCTCATGATTTGACTTTTTTTGTTTCTCTTTTTATTTCTTTCCTTATTGTTCTTAGAAGAATGAGAGATTTGAGTAGCATTTCATGATCAGGTTTCAGAAGCTGCCTCTACTGACTTCTTTACTACTCAGACAGCATACCAGGAGTTCTCTATATAATTTTTGTACACATGTCAGACCTTGGAATAATCTTTGGCTCTAGTTTTTGGATATATTAAGCACCTTAAGGGTAAACACCAGTGTTATTGTTTTCCTTTGGTCCCCACAGTGCCTAGCACTGAACTGAGCACATACACAGTTGGTATTCAATAAATTGACTGAAGAATCTTGAAGTACTTTGCAAATATTACACTTATTTTTGTACTAGAAGCCTATGTCACCTATGGCCTAGTTTCCTGAACTTTGGGCTTACAAAAATATCACTTTCTCTTTATCTCACATCCCCCCACCCCCTCCAGAATTTAGCCTGGGAAATATTTGTCTTTATTACCTGTATTTTCCAGTTCCCATAGAATTATTTAGGTACACAGTAGAGGCATAGATGAGCTTTGAACAGGGGAATATAGAGATGGTAGATTCCACTTAGGGGATATGGGGTTTTTGCAGTCTTCAATGCATGTGATTTTGCCTTAAATCAATCCATCAGGAAGCATTTATTAAATATTAAGCACTTGATTTATACTGTGCTAAGGTCTGGGACTACAACAACAAAAGTGAAATTTTCTCTTCCCTAAAGGAGCTTACAATCTAATAGGAAGAGTCAACACACACATATACATAATATACTCACATATATACATACATATATAATATATACAGAATAAATATCAAGTAGTTTAGGAAAGAGTACATCAGTAGTTCACAGGTTCAAGGAAAGACTTCATGTAAATCAAGCATTCTTAGGATTTTTTGTGCCAGCGATACCTTTAGCAGACTGCTGAAGCCTATAGCTTTCTTCTTAGAATAATGTTTTTAAATGAGTAAAATAAGATACATAGGATTACAAAGAAAACCAATTATATTGTAGTAATGATAGTCTTCCTGACTTCAGGCCTGGCACTCTATCCACTGGGCCACCTAAGCTGCCCTATATTGTACATTTCTCTCTCTGTCTTTGTCTGTCTGTCTGTCTGTCTGTCTCTCTGTATATATGTATGTATATAAAATGTGTGTATGTATATATGTAAACATCTTACAATTCATGGATTCCAGGTTAAGAACTTCTGATAGCAGATAACACTGGAACTGAGTCTTGAAGGAAACCAGGGAGTCCAAGGGGCAGAGGTGAGGAGGAAAGTGTATTCAGGGCTGGAGGGCAGCCAGTGTAAAGGCAGGAAGACAGGCGGCACAGAGCAGTTGTTAATGTTCAAATCAGCTACTAGGCAAAGATTGTATTGGAGAGGAGTGATATGTAAAAAGAATGGAAAGTTAGGTTGGAGTTGTAAAGGACTTTAAATGGCAAACAGAGGAATTTACATTTACTTCCAGAGATAATAAGGAGCCCCTGGAGTTTACTGAGTTGGGGGAGGATATGGTCTGACTTCCATTTTAGGACAATCACTTGGCAGTGTGGAGAGTGGATTAGAGTGATAAAATGCATAAAGTAGGAAAACAAACAGTGGGCTGCTACTGTGGTCTCAGTGAGAGGTTATGAGGTCCTTGTAAGATGGAAAGATGGAAATGACAAGATTTGGCAACTAATTAGAGGAGGAGTCAGTGATTAACCCTGAGGTTTCAAACCTGAGTGCCTGGAGGAGTGGTGCTGTCTTTGAAAAGGAATAGGGAAATTGAAGAAAGGCATGAATTTTGAGAAAGATAACTAATTCTGTTTTGGACCTGCTGGATTTGAGAAGCCTTTGAGCAATTGTTGACAGGGACTGGAACTTAGGAGAGAGACTAAACCTAGATAAATAGTAAATTGTAAAAATCTCATGTGGGATTTTGTAAAAATTTTAGTTAATATGCACATTAAATTAACCAAAAAGAGAGGTTATATAGCTTAGTGGATAGTGTGCTGGACTTGTATTCTGGAAGACCTGAGTTCAAATCTTGCCTCTAACAATAATTAGGTATATATCCATGAGCTTGTTACTTAATTTCTCTGAATCTCAGGCACTTATGACTATAAATTAGAGTTGGGTAACAGTTTGTATCACAATCTGCATTATTGAAGAGTGTTTCTACACCAAGGTCCTTGATAACTACCTAGGAAATTCCTATTTTTAAAAAAATATTTTTTCTGTGGATTCAATGGTCATTTCTATGCAAATGACCCCTCAATCTATATGTCCTTCCATAATTTTCCTCCTGCACTGCAGTTCAGCATCACTCACTACCTGCTGTGTGCTGCAAACACATTTCTTGTAGAAACCTTGAACTTCTCTCTCCAGTTTATCCTCCATATAACTGCTAAAACCATACTCTTCTCAAACATCTTCTGTGGCTCCCTTTTTTTATAAATTTTTTTTTCTGAGGGGAGAAGGCAAGGCAGTTGGGGTTAAGGGACTTGACCAAGGTCACACAACTAGTAAGTGCATCAAGTGTCTAAGGTCACATTTGAACTCAGGTCCTCCAGGGCAGATTCTTTATTCACTGTACTACCTAGCTGCCCCTTTTAACTTTAGAATAAAAAAATTCTTAATCTAGCATTTAAGGCATCCATGGTCTGTCTCCAATTTACCTTTGTAGCAATATTTCACATTGCTTTCCTTCATACATTCTCTGTTCTAGCCAGGTTGGGTTATTACCTGTTTCCAGAATTGAAGGTTTAATCTACCTCTTTCATGCATCTGTTTCCCATGCTATGCCTGGGGTAGATTCTCTGTCTCCTTCAAAGCGTAGCTCAGGCATAACCTCTTTCACAAAGCTTTCACTGATCTAATCTTTACTTGTTCTTTCTTCCTCTTTGAATTACCTTTCTCTGTGTATATACGTATATATAAGTGTATATATATATATATATATATATATATATATAATATATATAATATATATGTGTGTACATCCATATAACACATACATATATGTGTATATACATACACACATGTGTTTTTAAACACACAAACATACATTTTTTTTTATCTCCCAGTAGAATATAAACAGCTTAAAGACAGAGGCTGTCTCATTTTTGCTTTTGTGTACCTGGATATGATATACCAAAGTACCTGGATGTGATAAATATATAATATTTTTACTCAATTTGAAATGTTGCTTAAAACACCTACTTTCATAAGTTTGTATTACTCAGTCCTTGTCTCAGAAATATTTTATTTTTGTAACAACATATTCAGACATAATTTGTTTCCTGGCAGAAAATGTAATTATTTGCTTTTAATAATAGAATTGTACTGATTTTTATGTTTCTGAAGTATGTTGGAGTTCCTAATATCATCAGATAATATTTTTTGACTATATATTCAGGAATGTTTTATGTTATATCATTAAACAACAACCACCACACCAAATTATGGGTCCTGTCCACTAGAAGCTTTTATAAATGTGTACCATTTGTGACTTGAACTGATGAATGAAATTTATTTCTTTGTTTTAGCCAAAAAATTAGTTCTAAAGAAAAATATATTTTTTAAAAAGCCCCCAAATACTTTGAATTATGACAGCATCCCTAGAATGAGTATATAACATACCAAACTATTGAAGAACATTCTTCATTTCAATATATGATAGCTGCTATTTAAAAAAAAAACAACAATAACCCTGGTTTCACTATTTTTATGATCACATCTTACACATGGCCAAACATAATGAGTTATTGTTTTCCAAGTGACATTTCCAATTAAAAAGGCATTTGTCTAAGTCCTTCTTCTCCCCCCACCCCCAGCCCTCTACTAAAGTAATTTTTCTATATAAAATCTTTTACTTTACATTTTGTTCCAGGACTTTTACTATCTTCATTTATCTCTCCCATAGAACCTTGTCAAATGCTTTCTAAAAAAATGGACTTCATCCGCCAAATTTCCTTTATCTCTTACAGTCATCATATTTTCAAAAAATTCCAGCAGGTAAATTTTAAAGGATGACTTTCCCCATGCTCAGATTCAAAAATGGGTAGTTTAAAAATTATGGCCTCCTATATTCTCTCATAACCCTTAAAATATTTATGACCATGAAGCTTTCTTATAACATTGTTCATCTTATAAGTTTTAACAGAGTTGTGATAATTAGAACTTAAATTTATAAAAGTTTTAAATTTTTAATCAATTCGTTTCCTGGAGTTAGGAAACCTGTATTCAAAGCCTAGTCTAACCACTTATTAGCTGTGTATTCTGTAGCAAATAACTTTACAGGAAACTCAGTTTCTCCATCTGAACAATGAAACAAGTAGGCTAAGTGATAACTTTTTTCAGTTTTAACATTCTGTGATTTTTAAAAAATATTTTTTGGTGCAAATCAAAACAACTCTTAGGTACCACGTCATACCTGTCAGATTGGCTAACATGACAAAACACGAAAATTATAAATACTAGAGAAGATGTGGGAAAAATGGAACACTAAGCATTGTTGATGGAATTGTGAAATGATCAATTTGAAACTATAACCAAAGGGCTATAAAAATGTGCATACCCTTTGACCCTTTATAGGGCTGTATCCCAAAGAGATTATACGAATTGGAAAAGGACACATATGTACAAAAATATTGGTAGCAGCACTATAGCAGTGGTGACCAAGAATTAGAAATTGAGGGGATACCCATCAATTGGGGAAAGGTTGAACAAGTTGTGGTATATGAATATAATGGAGAATTATTGTGCTATAAGAAATGATGAGCAAGTGGACTTCAGGAAAACCTGGAAAGACTTATATGAACTGATGCTGATTGAGGGGAGTGGAATAAGGAGAACATCATATACAGTTATAGCTACATTGTGCAATGACTAACTTTGATAGACTTGGCTCTTCTCAGCAACGCAAAGTTCTAAGACAACTCCAAAAGGCTCATGATAAAAAATGCTATCCACATCTAGAGAAAGAAATATGGAGTCTGAATGCAGATTAAAGCATATTATTTGCTTTCTCTCTTTTTTGTTTTGTTTTGTTTTGTTTCTTCTTTCTTATGGTTCTGTCCATTGGTTATAATTCTTTGCAACATGACTAATGTGAAAATACATTTAATATGAATGTATATGTAGAGCTGATATCAGATTGTGCACCATCTTGGGGAGGGGCAGAGAGGGAGAAAATTTAACACTCATAAGCTTGTGGAACTAAATGTTGTAAATTAAAAATAAATAAATTATTTTAAAAAATATTTTCCAAAAATCTTGAAATACTACTATATTATTTTGCACAAATATAAAACTTTCTTTAATTTGCTTAGTTGCTCAGGATACCTGTAGGTGAGTTTGCCCCTTGTGTCCTATACAACTAAGTTTTTTTTAATTAAATTATTTACTTTTAGTTTTCAACAATCACTTCCATTAAGTTTTAAATTTTCTTCCCCCTCCCCAAGATGGCCTGCAATCTGATATGGGCTCTACATATACATTCCTATTAAACACATTTTCACATTAGTCATGTTGTATAGAAGAATTATAATGAATGGGAAAAACCATGAGAAAACAAAACCCAAAACAAAACAGAAAATAGTCTGCTTTGTTCTGTATCCTGACTCCATAGTTCTTTCTCTAAATGAGACTGGCATTTAACATCATGTGTTCTTTGGGATTGTTTTAGGTTCTTGCATTGCTGAGAAGAACTAAGTCTATCAAAATTAGTCCTCAAACACTGTGAACTGTTACTGTGTGTAATGTTTTCTTGGTTCTGCTAACCTCACTCAGCATCAGTTCATGTAAGCCTTTCCAGGTTTCTCTGAAGTCTGCTTGTTCATCATTTCTTATAATGAAATAATATTCCATTACATTCATATACCACAACTTGTTTAGCCATTCCCCAATTGATGTGCATCCCCTCAATTTCCAATTCTTGGCCACTGTAAAAAGAGCTTCTTTAAATATTTTTGTATATGTGGATCATTTTTCCATTTTTATGATCTCTTTGGGATACAGCCTTAGAAGTGGTATTGCTAGGTCAAAGGTCATTTTATAGCCCTTTGGGCATAGTTCCAAATTGCTCTCCAGAATGGTAGGATCAGCGCACAGTTCCACCAACGATGAATGTGTTCCAACATTCCCACATCCTCTCCAACATTTATCATTTTTCTATCTTGCCATGTTAGCCAATCTGATAGGTGTGATGTGGTACCTCAGAGTTGTTTTGATTTGCCTCTCTCTAATCAATAGTGATTTATAGCATTTTTCATATTACTATAGATAGCTTTAATTTCTTCCTCTGAAAACTGCCCGTTCATATCCTTTGACCATTTATCAATTGGGTAATGGCTTATATTCTTGTAAATTTGACTCAGTTCTCCATATATTTTAGAAATGAGACCTTTATCAGAGATATGGGTTGTAAAAATTCTTTCCCAGTTTTCTGCTTCCCTCCTGATCTTGGTTGCATTGGTTTTGACTGTGAAAAATCTTTTCAATTTAATGCAATCAGAATTATTCATCTTGCATTTCATAAAATTCTCTATATTTTATTTGGTCATAAATTCTTTCATTCTCCATAAATCTGACAGATAAACTCTTCCTAGCTACCCTAATTTGTTTATAGTATCAGCCTTTATACCTAGATCATGTAACCATTTGGACTTTATTCTGGTATATGGTATCAGATAATGGTCTATGCCCACTTTCTGCCATACTATTTTCCAGTTTTCCCAGCAGGTTTTGTCAAATAGTGAGTGTTATCCCAGAAGGTAGCATCTTTGGGTTCATCAAACAATAGATAGCTATATAATCATTGACTACTATGTCCAACTAAGTTTTAAAAGACCTTCTGATTTCCTGTTTCTGAAGAAGGATCTGCATATCCATGTGGCTTCTGATGGAATGGATCTGGGATGGAATCCTTCTGTAACTTAAACACTAAACCCTGCTCTACAGATAAGCAAGCAGGACTCATAGCATTTTTTACTGAATGTGAGAAGGATATTGATCATGATAGATAAACTCAAGAGGTAAAATGGCCTATTATATGTATAGTCATGCTAAGTTATTTTCCATACTTGTTTATTTATGAAAATCTAATTTATACCATTTTAGTAGTTTTTGAAATTTTGGAGGCAAGTGAGCATACACAAAACCTAAAAAGTTCAAAATTGATTTCCTAAATTTTAAGATAGGCTACTAATTAAAAAGCAAATTTGTTGAAATCTGTTAGGAATCATATCCCATCATTCTGTTAGAAATCTATTAGAAATCATATCCCAAGCATTCTCAGAAAAAAAGGCAAAAGTAAGAAATGTAAGAAAGCTATATAATACATTAAAAAAAGAAAATGGAAATCTATATATTGAAATCTTGAAAGAGCAATAAAAGGAAAATAGTGATAGATCAGTACACTAGTTAAACAGTAATATTCAAAAAGGATAGCTGATTAAATTTGCATGTATATACACTCCTATCCTATTCTCCAACTAGATTACAGTCGAGTAAGCTCTATAGAAGTCAGGGATTATGTTTTATCTACACTGAGTGTCTTATCTAATACTCAGTATCATAACTGGAAGAACTCCCCACAGGGTTCCCACACAGTGGGTTCCCACATAAAAGGCTATCCTAGATAGTCTAAGTATCCTACTCCCAACCACAGCTCACAAACCCCTAGTATGCTCATCTTCCCTAGTCAGTCAGAGACAGAGTAAAAATCAAAGGCATTTCTTGAAATAATATAGGAAGAAAAAAAAGTTTCCTCTCATAAACCCTGAGCCACACTCTCTAAGAAGTAAATACACTATTAGTGAGAAGAACAGGCACCTGTAATGGGGGGTATATGTGAAAGGATGTACATGTAAAGAACATGCAAGGGATACACATGTAGTAAAGTGTGTGGTTATGCGTGAAAGGGTACATGTGTGGAAGGACAGCTCATGCCTCCAACACTGCAGAGCTGCTGCCTACATCTTCTTGAGATACCCCTCTGCTGCTCCTCTGGGCCTGGTCTAGGCATGTACTGTCTGTCAGACATGCTGTCATTGTTTATTGGTGTTCTTGTGTGATTGCTGCCCAGTGTTATTCTGCATGTCCTGTGATGGCTATTGGTCAATGTCAGGCACAGCTCTCATGGTATCAAAGTGTGTGGCTTTCCTTTGCTTCCATTTTTTGCTGGAGTACTCACCTTGAATGTTATTCTTCCTCGTAGAGAATGAGTAGGGTCTGTCTAACACAAATACACCAAGTCATTGAACTAGGGAGTAGAAGAAAAAATACCTTCAGTGACTTTTATCCTATAAGAAATTGCTCTGTTTCTTAGTGCCTTATCTAGAATGACCATTATCTCTCCAAAAGGAGATTCCTCAGCTCAGGTACCAAGTTCTTTGGGACAAAACCAAAACTACAGTTATTTGGTGATTTTAGACTTAATTCTACCATTTGTTGACTTGTATTACCTGACACCAAGGGCCTCCTACTCTATTAAGAGTCTCTGTCTGATTTAGGGTTGGAAAGTCTTGTCAATTAAAAACTTCTGATCAGCTTCTTTCAGCTGATAGCTTAGTCAATAAGCATTCATTATCTCCCTGCTAAGGCCAGATATAATATTAGATGCTGGGAATGTGCAGATATCTACTCTAGAGGAGCCTACATTCCCCATGGGGGATATGACTTGTTCACAGATAAAGAAATGGGAGAAGTTAGAGACTTATAGGTTTCAAAGAAGTCTTACTCTTATATAAAAACATCTTTAAAAAAAGATTTGATTGGCACTGAATATGGCAAGCACCAAATAAATAAAGGCTATATTCAAAATTAGTATGTAAGGTGGGGGTGTTGAATTAGAAACCACTAGAAACAAGGGAACCAAGAAAGGAAACCATTTTTAAAGAGTTTTCTCCTCTTCTCTCTTCCACTCAGATCTTCCAGATCCTTTCCATCACCATCTCCTCCTTTACCCTGTAATGAAATGGCTCTTCTCTTTGCCAAAACAAATCCCTCTACACACACAAGATAGTGCTTGAGATGAACCTTGAAGAAAACTGGGGTTCCAGGAGTCTGGGGTAAGAAGGGAGAGTATTCCAGGCATGAGAGAAGCAAGAGCATAAGATATGTCCTTATGTCCTACCTGGCTGCACGAGTTTGGGACTTCCTAATTGCATCATGCCCCTCTTTTGGGTAACTCTCTCCTACCTTTCAACTTTCTTTAAGGTTTTATATCTTTTGTAGATTGTAAGCTCTTTGAGGGCAGGGACTTCATTTCTTTTTTATCATGGTACCTGGCACACAATAGGAGCTAAGTAAATCTGCCATGAGCTGCTCAGTGTCCAGCACTTAAATATGACCTGCGATGTGAATAAGAAATGACCAGGCCATGTGGGTAGTTAAGGAAGAACCATGAACTCCATTTATTGATTCTTAGGACAAGGTTTTTATAGAGCAATGAGACAAAGCAAGGGGACTCAAGTTTTCTTATCATTACCTTAGATTGTAGTATGCTGGAAGAAGCACAGAATAGATAATTTGATAAGGATTTGTTCTCTAGGTGCCAGAGAGTCTTAGGAAGAGTTGATTAACTCCTTTCATATGCAGCCACAAAGGATGCTCTGGAGAGCTGGCTTCAAGGCCTAAGCCAAAGCAGGGATCATCGAGGGCATTTGCATAGGAGCCAACCATCTAAAAATAACTAAAGTCTTGGGGAAGAGCCTATTGGTCTCAGAACTCAAACAACATCCTTTTAAGTGTAACTCATAACAAAGAACTCAGGAGCTCATGTAACAAAAAAGTCGCATCTCAAAGAGCTCTTTAATATTAAAGTCCACCATTATTAGGGTAATTATCTGAGTCCTGAATCAGGTCTCATTGGCTCCCCACATAAATCTTTACTGAATAAATATCATGTTCAGGGAATAGCAAGGAAGACGATTTGGTTGTAGCACAGAATGTGTTTTAGAGGAGCAATGTTGCAATCAGGCTGGAAAGATAGGCTGGAACCAGGTGAAGCATTTTAAATGCCAAACAGAGGAATTTGTAGGTTTTTTCCTATGGGCAACTGGGGAGTCACTGACACTTTTTAAGCTGTTTTTACTCTAACTCAATACCAATTAGAGATGCCCTCTGTTCTTTGTGGTATACCATATTGTCACCCATTTGTGCTAGTCAGACCTCCTCAGATTCTTTGGCTTCTCTCTTTGTAAAACTGTATAATAAACTGTCCATATGTGCCACAAAATCAGAAGGTTTCCCTCCTCTACACTTAAAGAAATAGCATATGTTTGCCAAGCTGCTTCACCACCGAAAATACCCTCTCTGCTCTTTGAAGGCAGGTGACTGAAGTGTTATAACCTTCAGGCTCTGTCCAAGTCCAAAAGCTTTAATGTCTTCTAACAGCTGATCCTTCTTTGGGTACTTAATTGCTTATGTACTATTTCAGTTACATGACTGATCCAGGAGTTCACTATCTTCCATGAGAGGAAGGATCTTCTGTTCCTGAGAAGGTCCTCATATTAAGATGGAAGATACCTCTGTGCCAAGGGAAACCCAGACCCCATCATTATCCATGGCTTCACTCCCTTTCCAAACTTATTTTTTTTCCCATGGGTCAGCTATTCAAGTCTATCTCCTAGCAAACTTACTCTCTTTGACCTCCAATCCCTCAACCCTTTAGTTGTTTCCCAGGCATCATCCCTACACTGGATATTTTTCCTGCTCTTCCCTGTCTTGATCCCTTTGAATCAGTTAAGCTCTTCATTATCCTCTTATCTTGAATCAATTGCCACCTTGCCCTATGACCAATGTTTCTCTGTCAGCCCTGGATTACTCCTGTCATTCCCCTTCCTATACTCATGATGCCAAGTGAGGCCAGAGCAAATCACAAAACCATGCTGACTGGGTTCACTAAAATTCTGTTATATAAACTCAACTGGGCCCCCATTTCAGCAAGGTAATCCTTTTACATCTCCCTGATTTACTCACCATCACCTTCACCACAGCAGTGTTCCTCAAACCTTCAAGAGCTTCTTCCCCACCTCCATCCCTACCCCCACTTTGATGGAACCTTGCTACATATATCTTTTTTTTTTTTGCTTTTTTTTGGAGGGGCAAGGGCAGGGCAATTGGGGTTAAGTGACTTGCCCAAGGTCACACAGCTAGTTTTTTGTGTGTGTGTTAAGTGTCTGAGGCTGGATTTGAACTCAGGTCCTCCTGACTCCAAGGCCGACACTCTATTTACTGCACCACTTAGCTGCCCCTACATATTTCACTGGAAAAAAAATGAGCCTATTTCCAAAGAGTTTCCTCTTCTTCTCTCTCTCTTTAACTCACATCTTCCAGATCCCTTCCCTCACCGTCTCCTCCTTTACCCTATAATGAAATGGCTATTCTCTTTGCCAAAGCAGACCCGTCTATACACACAAGTGATCACATTCTATCCCATCTTCTCTAAAAGATTCCCCATTCTGTCATCTCCACTTTCTCACATCTTGAATTTCTCTTTGGTTTATTGGCTGTTTCCCTACTGCCCACAAGCATACCCATAGCTCTTCTATTCTCAAAAAGCTCCCACTTGACCATCCATCTGCACTAACTAGTGTCCTCTGTCTCTCCTCCCTTTTATGGCTACATGTTTTGAGAAGACCATCTTACCATAGGTGCCTCTTCTTCCTTTCCCCTCAGTCTCTTAAATCTGGAGGCTGGCTTCAGGTCTCATCATTCAAAAATACTTACTCCAAAGTTACTAACGATCTCTTTTTGTTTGTTTCGCTTTTTGGAGGGGGGAAGACAGGGCAGTTGGGGTTAAGTGACTTGCCCAAGGTCATACAGCTAGTAAGTGTTAAGTGTCTGGGGCCAGATTTGAACTCAGGTCCTCCTGACTCCAGGGCCAGGGCTCTATTCACTGTGCCACCTACCCACCCCATAACAATCTATTAATGTACAAATCTAATGGCCTTTTTTCTCAATAACCACATTTCTTGAGCTGTCTGTATTCTCACCCTCTTCTCCCTGATATGACCTTCTTCCTAGGTTTTCATGACACTCTTCTCTCCTGGTTTTCCTCCTCCTGTCTGGCCACTCTCCTCAGTTTCCTTTGCTGGATCTTCCTCCAGGTCACACCACTAACCGTGGGTGTCAATACAGGCTTATGTTCTGAACCTTTTTCTCTTTCCCCTCTATACTATATCACTTTATGATTTCATCAACTCCCATGGATTCAATTATTATGATTGTAGGCTCATGATTTTTAAATTTACTTCACCAGTTCTAGCCTCTCTGCTGTTCTCCAGTCTCACATCCCCAACAGCTTTTAATAGGGCACCTCATATTGGCTGTCCTGTAGACATCTTAAATAAATTCACCTTGTCCAAAACTGGACTCCTAATTTTTTCCCTCAAACCCTGGCCCCTTCTAAACTCCCCTGTTACTGTCAGGCATCCTTGAATCCTTACCTCCCTTATCTAGTCTGTTACCACAGCCTATACATTTTATTTTCATAACATTTTTTTCTCTCTTGTAACATTGCCATCAACCTGATATAAGACCCTCGTGCCCTCACTCCTGGCACATAGGTACTTAATAAATGTTTATTAACTGACTAACCATTAAGAGACCCTGTTCTCAAGCTGTCTAAGCAAGTTTCCATCTTCAGAGAGAGGTTAGATGATTAGTTTTCAAGTACATTCTAAACATTTTTCTCTTACTGTTGACTTTTATAATAATCTTTTCATTCAAGATATGTATAGAAAGTTTGTAGGGCTTTATCTGTGTTGTATTTTCTCCACTGTTGTTCCTTGAAGGCAAGGAATAAAGATGAAAGTAGTGTCTAAAAGTAGAATAAGGTGTAATTGCTGAACTACTGTCAGTAATAATTGAAAAATAATGGAAACAGCACAGTATCACAAGCTAGGAGAAGGGCAAAAATCCCAATTTGGGAGGCAGAGAGAGGAACCAACAGTATCAGCAAACTGTCGGCCAATGAACTTGACTTTGATTGCTGGGAAAATGCAGAATGAATCATTAAAGACATGATTGGTGAACTTCTACAAAAGGAAGCTGCAATTACAAAGAGCCAGGATGACCTTCATGCAATTCCAAAGGACTCAGGATGAAAAAATTGCCATTGTCCTCCAGAGAAAGAGCTGATGAACTCTAGAGTGCAAAGTGAAGTATAATTTTATCACTTTCTTTTTTTTCTTGCTTTTTTTGAAATATGGCTAACATAGAAATATTTTTTGCATAATTTCACATGCATAATCGATACCATGTTGCTTGCCCTCTCAGTGAATGGGAGAGAAGGTAAGAGGTAGGGAGAAAAATTTGGAACTCAAAATTTAAAACAAAAAATGTTTACAAATAATAAAATTAAAAAAAAAAAGAATGGGTCATGCCAGAATAATATTTCCTTTTTTGTAGAGTTATTATACTGGTAAGTCGGCCAAATGTTGTAGGTAAGTGGTTTCAAACTTTAATAGAAACAGGGACCACTATTCCTTATGATAGGGATCCCTGTGTGCCACATAACTGTATTTTTATTTATTTTGCCAACTATTTTCCAATTACATTTAATCTGGTTCATGGCACTCTGGAGTTTTGTGGGCCCTGTGTGGGAGGGTTTGACACTTTTACTCTAGGTAACTCCTACAAAACTGTCTCTACTTGTTAGTCTACTTCCTTCCTCTCACTCATCAGCCCCCCTGCAATCTGGTTTCCAACTTCATCATTCAACTGAAAATCCTGTCTCCACAGTTACCGATGATCTTTCTTTTTATTACAAGTCTGCAATTAGCAAACATTTATATTTTCTTACTCTTCTGCCCCCTCACCACTGAGGAAAAGTAAAAATAAAATTCTAACACATATGCATAGACAGTCAAAACAAATTATCACACTAATCATGTCCAGAAAGATTTCTCATTTTACATATTTAGTCCATCCCCCCTCTACCATGAAGCAGGCAGTATTCTTCACTTGTTGGTCCTTCAGAATCATGGCTAGTCATTGCATTGGTCAAAGTTCTTAAGTCTTTTGAAGTTGTTCATTTTAGCTTTGTCATTGTTATAATAGAAATTATCTTCCTGGTTTTGCGTACTTTATATCAGTTTAGATCAGTCTTTCCAGGTTTCTCGGAAAACCTGCCCTTTCATCATTCCTTGCAGTATACTAATATTACATTACATTACTATACCACAATTTGTTTATAGACATTCCTCAAATGATAGGCATTCCCTTAGCTTTCACTTTCTTTGTCATTATAAGAAGAGTTGTTATAAATATTTTTGTACCTATTGGTTCTTATCTTTGATCTCTTTGGGATATATGCCTGAAAGTAATATCACTAGTAGGTTAAACGCCATATATAGCTTAGTAACTTTTTTTTGCAATAGTTCCAAATTGCTTTCCACCATAGTTGTAGCCATTCATACATCTGACAATGCATTACCTTGCCTATTTTCTCCATAGCCCCTTCACCATTTGTTGTTTTTCTTTTTCTGTCATTATTCCCAATCTAATGAGTATGAAGTAGAATCTCAGTTGCTTTGATTTTCATTTCTCTAATTGTGATTTGGAGCATATTTTCTAATGGTTGTTAATAGCTTGGATTTCTCCCTTTGAGAATACCTATTCATATCCTCTGACCATGGATCAATTGACGGATGGCTTTTTTATTTTTTTAATGTTTTGATCATTTCTTTATGTATCTTGGAAATGAGACAGATCTGAGAAACTTGATGAATAATGATTTGTTAGCTGCCAAAGCTGATGGTCTTTTCTCAGTCTTCAGCCTTTCTTGATGTCTCTGCAGCATTTAATACTGTTGACTGCCGCCTCCTACTGAATACTATCTCCTCTATGGGTTTTTATAACACTACTATATCTCAGTGTTTTTCCTACATGTCTGGTTACTTCTTCTTGGTCTCCTTTGCTGGTAATTCCCCAAAGCTCTATCCTGGCCACTCTTTTCCCTCTTTAAAAAAATTATTGATGTTTTGTTTTCACATTACAAAAATTTACAATTAACCCCAACTCCATGAAAGATCTCTTGTAACAAATTAGAGGTGGCTAGATGGCACAGTGGATAGAGTACCAGGGCTGGAGTCAGAAAGATTCATCTTCCTGAGTTCATATCTGGCCTTAGACACTTACTAGCTAGCTATGTGACCCTGGGCAAGTCACTTAACCTTGTTTACTTCAGTTTCCCTATCTGCAAAATAAACTGGAGAAGAAAATAGCAAATCATTGGGGTGGCTAGGTGGCACAGTAAGTAGAGCACTGGCCTGGAGTCAGGAGGACCTGAATACAAATCTGGCCTCAGACACTTAACTAGCCATGTGACCTTGGGCAAGTCACTTAACCCCAATTTCCCTGCCTTCCCCCCTCTAAAAAGCAAAAAAAGAAAAGAAAAGAGCAAACCATTCTGGTATCTTTGCCAAGAAAACCCCCAAATGAAGGGTCATGAAGAGTCAGACATGACTGAAAATGACTTAACAACAACAACAACAACAAAATAACACAAGTAAAACCAATATTTCAGTGACTTCATCTGAAAACGTATGCAACATTACATGTCTATAGTCTCCCTATCATCTCTATTTTTCTATGAACAAAAATATATTTTCTCTCCTCACCCCAAACCCCCTAAAATATTTTTAAAATTCCTTGCAACAAATAGTCAAACCAACAAATTCCCTCAAATGGCTGTTTGTGTGTGTGTATACATATATATATATATATATATATATATATATATATATATATATATATATATATATAATCTGTGTATATATATATATACATATATATGTGTGTGTGTGTGTGTGTATATATATATATATATATGATCTGTCTATATATTTAAATATACACAGTAAATCCTCAATATTTCCACGTTTAACTTTTGTGTGACATCAAGCATTCGAGTGATTTTATTAGTAACCTCATTTTAACTTCTGCCTTGGCAACTGCACACTTTTGCAGCTATGTACAGTAGAGAAAAGATGAGAGGCATCATGTGTGCAGCTTTGTGGAACAGCTGACAAATGAAGAGTTCGATGCAATGGCTCAGGAAGGTGAAGATGATGATGATGACGATGATGATGAACAAGCTCCCAAGGTTGTGCCACTCTTAGTTTCCAAGCTTGAGAGGTGGCGTGGCATAACTGACCAACTGGCTAGAGACATCAGGGCTGCCAATCCCATCATCAGTCACAGAGTCAAGGTTAAATGTCAGCTCATCTCTGTCTGTTATGCTTCCATACCCCCTTAAGGATTTCCACAAATCCCTTAAGGCTTTCAAATGGCTCATGAAGTAGACATTGCTGGTGGATAATTTCAAGATGATGTGTCCTTCACTATATCCAACACCATGCGCCAACTGTGAAGGACGGAGTCAAAAATGATGTTGAGATCTCACCAGCTTCAGCATTTTCCAACAGCAGATACAAAGTCTCAGCAATCTCTCCCATGGTTCTCAGAGGGTGGCCAATAGAGAGATTTACAGCAGTATAACCTACAGTACATCGCCCTTGCACTGCCTTCTGACACAGTGGAAAATAAGATTCAGATTTTTAAAAGTTTTAAGTTTTATTTGCTGTACAGTATTTATGGTACCATAGACTTCATGTGTTATAAAAAGTGAATATTGACTGAAATTAATATTTCCACAAACATTGTGAAATATTTAATAGTTAGCAAGTGTCTAAGGCCATTGTGAAATATTGTCAGAAAAGGTCATAGGTTTTTAAGGAATTGTTAGCGAGAAAAGAAGTTTTGCATGTTACCAATTTTATTTTGTGTACTACATTTTATGGATTATATCATGGTTACCGAGTTAGGAAAAGTGTATATTGTCAAAATTAATGCTTTGTTTTAAGGAAGCTTTTGTATGTAGAAAAGTATATTTTCAGTAATTTCTAGCAAAAACTTAGCAGTTTTTGGTGGCAGTGGGAAGCTAATTCCTTATTTCCCTTAAATTTAATGTTTCAACATTTAGATTTTTTATTTTTGTGCCATTTTTTTTCAGAACATTACTTCCGTGAAAGTTGAGAATTGAATCTGTGTGTATACATGTATTTATACACATATATACATACATATTACTTACATACACATATGGATATTTATATATGTGTATATATGTATATGTTTCATTCTGCATCCTAAATCTGTTACCTCTTTGTCATGTATAGCATGTTTTATTATTGGTCATCTAAAATCATGAATGGTCACTGTATTGATCATAGCTCTTATAGTTTTCAAAGTTGTTTGCTTTTACAAGTGATGTTGTTGTTGTTGTTGTTATTATTATTTTGGTGAGACAATTGGGGTTAAATGACTTGCCCAGGGTCACACAGCTAGTAACTGTCAAGTGTCTGGTCAGAGGCTGGATTTTGAACTCACTTCATCCTGACTTCAGGGCCGGTGCTCTATCCACTGTACCACCTACCTGCCCCTACAACTAATGTTATATAAATTGTTTTGGTTCTGCTCATTCATCTTTCACAAATCTATCAAAGTCCTCAAATTGTTAATTTTTCAATAAATACAGTAAACTGAGGACAGAACAATGCATATTGTAACATAAGTGTTACAGAATGGCATCTCTTTTTCTCTATAGAGCCTATCTCCTCGTGACTTTATCACCAGGGTTCAGTTATCATCAATAGAGCTAGCCTTAGTCTCTCCCCTGAGCCTCCACATCATCCACTGCCTTTGGGGTATTTCAAGCTGAACTCATCTTTTCCCACAAACTTGTGCCTGTTCTGAACTTTCTGTTACTGTTGATGGTACCACTGTCCTTCTAAGCCACTCACCCTTGCTCACCCCATATATCTAAACAGTTGCCAAATTTTGTTGTTACTTCCAAGACATCTCTCTTATACATCTGTTCTCTCCACTCACTCAGCTTCCTCTCTAGATCAGGCCTTTATCACCTCTTGCTGAACTATTAATAGGTTTTTAATTGGTCTGTCCTCCACACAGCTACCAACGTGATTTTCCCAAAGCATAGATCATGTCAATCCCCTACTTAATAAACAAAACTCCTGTGATTTCCTTTTGCCTCTAAGAACAAATACGAACTCTTCCACTTAGTATTGAAAGCCCTTAACAGTTTGATTTCATCTTATCATCTAGATAGTATCTTGGATAGAACATTGTACTTGGAGTTATGATGAATGAAATTTGAATCCCTTAGACACTGGAGGACCATAGGCAAGACATTTAACCTCTCTCAGCCTCAATTTCTTTATCCATAAAATGGGGGAGATAATAGGGAATATGTCATAGGTGCATTAATGTATAGCATCTATACCTACTCTATATAGTAGTTCTCAGTGAATAGACCAGAAGGTCCCAATTCTGATTTAAAAGGCAAGATATTTTTATAAGCAAATAAAGTGTACTAAGCCACTTATATTTTCTGAAAGATGGCTTTGGCAAAGCAAGAAACACCATTAGAAAGCCAACTATGTTGACAGAAATGATCAGCTAACCATGATGCAGAAGAAGAATTTCATGGTTTTCTAGATAACTATTTTTAAACAGTTTATTCCCTGAAGGGGGTTATACAATGCTGATAAAATTATTTTGTCAATATTTGCAAAAGTCTGCCTTAGTTGAAGTCCTAGCAAATCAACTATTTGGGGTGGCTAGGTGGTGCAGTGAATAGAGTACTGGCCCTGGAGTCAGGAGGACCTAACTTCAAATCCAGCCTCAGACTCTTACCACAAAAACTAGCCATGTGCCCCTGGGCAAGTCACTTAACCCCAACTGCCCTCCAAAAAGCAAAAATAAATAAATAAATAAATAAACTATTCCCTGGATTTAAAGAGCCTAACTCAGGTTGATAATGTTTCCATCTTGCATAAACTAAAACATTTAAGTAACAATAGAAGTGAATTTTCTTGGATATAAAGGTGTAGTAAGCAAACTCTTGGTTGGGTGGACAAATTCCTTTCTGATTTCATCATATTTTGTACTTGTCATGAAATAACATATCAGACCCCTACATTTACTTGAAGGTAGCAAAGTTTGGTTTTTTGTTGGTTTTTTTTTTTGCTTGTTTATGCTAGGGAATTACAAAGTAGAATTAGTATCTGGTATCATTTTACCTTTTTACTAACTCATTGGTTTAATCTGTGTTCCAGAGCGTTATTCAGAATATGAAATGTTATTGTTGAGACAATTGATGGATTATGCAGAAACTACACTCAGCTTTTAATCGTGTTAAAATATTTAAGATGCAGTTTTTAATGTTGATTTTCCTAGAATTCTAAAGTAAAACATAAGAAATGAGAGAAAACTGCAATTTGGTTTGAAAAAGTTTGCTCTGATAAAGATAACTGTGTAAATTATGGAATAGGTCACCAAAAACACATTAGCATCAATTCTCCAAACTGATGGGTGAATCCCCCTCACAGATAGGATGCTGATACTAAAATATCATCCAGAAATAGCACGAAATAAAATTAGTTAAAACTGATGAGGAAGTAAATAATATTGTGTTATGTGGGTGATGCAGAAATAGTAGATACTTTGAATGGTGATGACACTAATAATGACCATAAAAGAGGACTTTCTGAAGGGCAGAGAAGAATATTTCATTCTTTGATTCAATAATTAAAGTTTCCTACAGGTAGTTGGACCTCCAGAGGTCCAACAGGATAAATTATTGAATCAAAGAATGATAAATTTATAACAGGGATTCTGAAGCTGAGGTCCCAGGTGTGCATAAGTTGTTTTTAAGGGGACCATGAACTTACATGGGGAAAATCACATTTTTATTTTCATCAGCCTCTACCTGAAAGTAGTTAGCATTTCCCTCAGTGATGTCAAAGCATTATTTCTGAAAAGAGGTCTGTAAGCTTTACCAAACTATGAAAGGGAGGCCCATGGCACAAAAAAAGGTTAAGAACTCCTGATACAGAATGTCTCCCAGGTCAAGGAACTTTTTACAATGTTAAAAAAAATGGCTTCTTTCATCACTTCCCAAGTTGCTGAGAGTAGCAGGTCTTGTTTGGAGGGAGCTGTGTCTGTCCGTGGATTTGTTTGGAAAGTTTGTACTTTATAAACCTTAAAATGTTGTATAAATATAACCCTTGTGATAGATGCTCTCATGGAATCGTTTTTCAAGTTTGTCATTGGGCACTGTCTCAACTTACTGAAGAAGAGAATGTGTCTGGTCCAGTCTGTCATTGGGCACTGTCTCAACTTACTGAAGAAGAGAATGTGTCTGGTCCAGTCACAGGCATAGCTCTCCCTGGGTTATAAAACTGGTGATGTATTATCTGAGATTATTGCCCTGTATTGCTGCTACTACTGCTGACATCACAAAAGCACCCCTGGAGGTGGGGAATCTCACCGGGAGGGTCACAGTTACCAACACCAGGTATACACTACAAATCAGATGTCCTTTCCACTTAGATACCCAAGAGAGGCATTCCCCTTCTGAATAATACTCACAAATTCTGGAATGGACAAAATCCTCTAATTTTTCTAGCAATATCTCTCCTGAGCTCCAACGAATCTTTCTGGGATAACTGGGTAGGGTTGTTCAAATCGCCCAAGGCAACTCTTTCCACCCCTATAGTGGAGGCAGGCAGTAGGAAAGGAAGAAACAATTCTGGAAGACCAGACACATAAATGCATTCGTTCTTCTTGCTGCTGCTGTTGTAATCATTAAAATGACTGTTGTTTACACAGAGTGGAAAAGAGATCCCTAGTCCTGTTCAGTGGGTGAACCTGATGACTTAAAGGCAGGGCAGAGGTTTATGTTAGATCACACACTGAAGACCTGAGGCCTCATCACAATCTTGCCTACACACTGTAGAACGCAAGAGACAATAGATACCAGGTCTTATCCTTTATTTCCCTTCCCCAAACAAACGTACATACACCTTACCTACAGTTCATGGATTAACCAAGTTATCAAAGGGCAGTTTTCTCCAGCTGTAAATTTAGGCAGAAAGTAGAGAATGTTTAGCATCTCTAGTCTTATCTTATTTAGGATCGGAGGACTTGAAAATCTAACCTTTTAACTAATTGTTTCTCTGGCAGCAGGATACAGTGTCCAGAAGTGTGTAGACGTTGGTCTTTTCTCAAGTTGAGTTATTCCAAAAGTACTTCTGTAGATTCTTGGTGTTTTGTGTTTCAATATTTTATGTTACCCCTATGTCACAAGGAAGGTGATGGGCACCAATTTACTTCAAACAAGTTTTGACTAATGACATCAAATCTTTATCCGTATGCCATTGTGGGAAGGACAGCAGATTGGCGGTCAAGAGATCTGGGTTTTAGCCCTGATTGTGCTACCTCTTTTCCCTGATCTATAAAGTGCTACATTAGCTTTCAATTATTGTAACAAGAGCTAGAGGGAACCTTAGAGATAATCTAACATAGCCCTTCCTCATTATGCAGATAAAGAAGCTAGGGCCTAGAACCTAGACAAGTTTTAGTTCATGAAGATAACCCAGGTGTAGTAAGCAAGCATTGCCAGGATTCAAAGTGCTAGTAGAATCTTTCTCCACTATATCACACTGTCTCTTCCTTTCTAAAATAAATACTATTATTTTAATTTCATTCAATATAAGATTATGTACAAGGTCATATATTCATTAATGCAAGTTCTTTTTCACAATTAGCATTTATGCTTATAACCCACCTTAGGCTTGTGCTCATCTAAAAATTTCAAATTAAGGATATTTAATCTAATAGTTCTGAAATGAGCTTTAAGTTGGAAATAAATTGCCGTTGGCATAGCTAGGTGGCACAGTGAGTAGAGCGCCGGCCCAGGAGTCAGAAGGACCTGAGTTCAGATCCGGCCTCAGACACTTAACACACACAAACAAAAACCTAGCCAGGTGACCTTGGGCAAGTTACTTAACCCCAATTGCCCTCCAAAAAGCAAAATAAAAAATGTTAAAAAAAAAAAAAAGAAAGAAATTGCTGTCCATATTTATTATTCAATTAGTAGTAGAATATTTTGAGAAAATGATTTAGAAAGAATTGAAACTATTTGGAACAATGCAATAACTTTTTTCTTATTTTCACATTTAAATATTTTACAGTATTTTAAAAAAGTTTTCTTTAATTGTTAGATCTTCTACATGTGAGGCTGAGCTTCAGGAATTGATGGAACAAATTGACATCATGGTAAGCAACAAAAAAATGGATTGGGAAAGAAAGATGCGGGCTTTGGAGACAAGGTTGGATCTTCGGGATCAAGAATTGGCAAATGCACAAAACTGTTTGGATCAAAAAGGTCAAGAGGTACTTCATATATATTATTTATACATATTAATAAAACGTGAATGAAATAATACTTTACAATTTTATAAATAGCATTTATTATATGAGAACAGATTTTTCTTAATCATAGGAACCTTTTTAAATTTTTAATTAAATTTTGATGTTTTCAGTTACCAAAAAAAATCCACCTTTTCTACCTCTGTCCTCACCCCCCAAATTGAGATCAAAAGAAAGAAGAGAAAAACAGAAACCCTCTTACAAACATGTATATTCAAACAAAACATTTCTGCATTGGCCATCTGTCTCTCCCTCCCTTCCTCCTTCCCTTTCAGTCTCTTTCTTTCTTAATGTCTCTTTCTCCATATACATATACACATGCGTACATATATGTATGTATGCATGTGTATGTATGTATATGTATGTATGTATGTATATGCTGCGCTCTGAGTTTCACCTCTCTATTGAGAATTGGAAAGCATGTTTCATTATTAGTCCTCTGCAAACATGCTTGGTCATTCCTGGTTCTGTTCACTTCATTTGGCATCATATCATAGAAATCTTGCCAGGTTTCTCTGAAACCATTCCCTTCATCAATTCTTATAAGCACAGTATTATTCTATCACATTTACATACTACAGTTTGTCAGCTGTTCCCCAATTTATGTGCCCTTCCTTATATTCCCATTCTTTGTCACCTCAAAAGAGATATCAATATTTTTGTACATCCTTATAGTTTCTTTTGCTTAGAACTAAATCCCTTCCTTAATCTACTCCACCTCTAATTCTCCCTTTCCTCCTATTTCCCTGTTGAGTGAAATATGTTTTTGTATATGCAAGGATGTGTGTGTTTTCTTCCCTCCTTTAACCAGTTCAGATGACAGTGAGGTTCAAGTGCTGATTACTCTCTCCCTACTTCTCCTTGTCTGTATAGACTTCTACTTGTGCATTCCAGTTATGTAAATTTCCCTAATCTACCTTTCATTTCTCCCTCCCCAATAGTGTATTCTCCTCCCTTTCCATTTTCTTACAAGATCATCAAGACATAACAGAACCAGTCCCAAGTCTTCTATTTAATTAGACTTCCTCTATGATGATAGGATTCAGAGGGATCACATGTATCATCTCTCCAAAATAGAATGTAAGCAATTTATCCTTGTTCAGTCCTTTATCATTGTTCATTTGTGTTTACCTTTTTAAGTTTCTCTTTGCTCCTGTATTTGAACTTCAAAGTTTCTACCCAGCTTTGGTCTTTTCATCAAGGGTCCTTGGAAGTCTTCTACCTCCCAAAAGACCCAGTTTTTCTGCCTGTAAGATTGTATTTAGTTTTGCTGAGGTAGGTTATTACTGGCCATAAGCCCATATCCTTTGAGTTAAGGAATACTGTATTTCAACCTTTCAGCCCCTTTATATAGTTGGCTGCTAAATTGTGTGTGTCCAGGCTATTAGAATCTTGGTAATTAAATTCTTTCTTGCCAGCTGTTGTGCACACTTTTTCTTTGCCCTGGAAGCTCTGGATTTTGACTGGAATGTTCTTGGAGGTTTCCATTTAGAGGTTCTTTTAGGAGGTTAGCCCTAATTCTAATTATTTCTAATTTGCCCTCTGATTCCAAGAGACTGGGGTAGTTTTCTTTTATGACTCCTTGAAATATCATGTCTAGTTTTGATCATGGTCTTCAGTTAGTCCAGTGAGTCTTAATTTTTTTTCTTATTGATCTGTTTTCCAGGTCAGTTGTTGTTTTTTTTTTTTCTGAGAATACTCTACATTCTATTCTGTTTTCAGTCTTTTGACTTTGATTTAATATTTCCTATTGTCTCATGGAGTCATTGACTTTTATTTGTTCCATTCTGTTTTTCAGTTTGATGCTTGGGCAAGATTCTGTACATCTTGTGCCAAACTGTTAATTCTCTTTCCAACTCTTTCTTCCATAGCTCTCATTTCTTTTTAATTTATTTCTTAAATTAACTCTTTTTTAAAACTCTTGCTTCATTTCTTTCATAAATTCTGTGAATTATGAATTCTGTGAACTTATGAATTTGTGCCCCACACTGTTTTTCTTTGCATCGTTGCTCATAGATAATGTTGAAGTCATTCCTTTTGGGGGGTTTGTTTCTTTGTAGGGTTCTTTTTTTGTTTGTTTGCTCATTCTTCTAGCCTAATTTTAGGCTTTGAACTTGATGTCAGGGCTGGGCTCTGAGCAATTCTTAGAAGGAAGGTCTGGATTGGTCCTACTGTTGCTTTCTTGGGAGCACTCAGTGTTGGGTTATTCTAAGATCTCAGAGCCAGGCTGCGGACCTACAAACTCTCAATGTTTCCAAAGTAGCCTGATCCAGGGCAAAGTTTGATCTCTGCCCTTCTATCCTGAGATGTGCAAATTCCTGATCTGAGCTTTTTGGTTGGGTCTACTGCTGGGCTCAGCCTCTCTCAGCCAACTGGGAAGTTCTGCTGGTTCAGAGTGATAGAACTGCAGGTTTCTATTTGGTCTGGAATTTCTGCTCTGGTTGTTCCCCTGCTGGTTTCAGACCAGCCTAGAAGATGGAACTGAGATACTTATCTGCTCTTTGCATACAAGCCATACCTGCTGCTGCTTACTTCTGGACTTGCTTCTCTCCCAGGACACTACCCAAGGTTCTCCAACTGCTCCATACCCCTACCATCTGCTACCTGAAAACCTAGGTCCCCGCATGAGTCCACCCTGGGTCTGTGACCCAGAACTGGTTAACACATAACACAATTGCCAACAGCTACACAAAGTGGCAAAGCTCTAGTCTGGGTCTGAGACTTCTTGCCAACGATGGCCAGCCTCATCCTGATGGGTCTGAGACTTCTTGCCAATGATGGCCAGCCTCATCCTGAGCTGGATGCTCTGTAGTGCTTTCTTGGCCAGATTGCCATCCCCATTGTTGGAAGACCTCTGTCTCCCTGTGAAGACTTGAGGCAGATGAATGACGAATGTGTGACTTTTTTTGGATTTCCCAATCAGGATTCAGTCTGATGCACTTTCTAGGTCTGTCTGAAGGAGTGTGGGGGAGGAGCTTGCTTTACTTCTTCCTGCTACTCCACTATCTTGACTCTGCCCCCCCCGACTGTATCATTTTATATATGTATATGTACATGTATATGTATATTATAATTTCCCCCCAATTACATGTTAAAACAATTTTAACACTTTTTTTTTTAAGTTTTGAGTTCTAAGTTCTATCCTTCCCTCCTTCCCTTCCCTCCTCCCTGAGAAAGTAATCAGACATGGCTTATACATGTATAATAATGTAAAACATTTCCATATTAGTGATTTTGTACAAGAAGACTTGAATAAGATAAAAAGAATGAAAGAAAGTGAAAAATAGTATGTTTCAGTCTGTATTTAATCAATATCAGTTCTTTCTCTGGAGGTGAATAGTATGCTTCATCATTAGTCCTTTGGGATTATCTTGGAATCATCATATTGCTGAGCAATATAGCTAAGCATTTACAATTCTTCATTGAACAATATTGTTATTACTGTATACAACATTCTCCTGGTTCTGTTCACTTCACTTTGCATCAGTTCATGTAAGTCTGTCCAGGTTTTTCTGAAATCATCCTCCTTGTCATTTCTCATATCAGAATAATATTCCATTACAGTAATTTTTAACTTTGTATCCCCTAGCATCTAAAACAATGTTTTGCATATAGTAGGCTCTTGACAGATTTTTGTTGAATTGCAAATGACATCATCATCACTGAGTTATCATTATCATAATTGTTATGATAATCATCATTAATAACAATTACTCTATGAAATACCTGTCTGCAATGATGTTATACTTACTGCAGTTAAAGAAACATAGTTCATGTCCCTTGGAAGCTTGTAATCACAGACTAACATTACTGATGTAAAAAGACACATCAAAGACACTTAGACAACTGAAAAACTTAAACATAAATGCATTAAATATTTACATTATTTTCAAGCAAAGGAGTAGGTTGAGGTCAGAGTATTTGTTTATTTATTTAACTGATATAGAGTGAAACTATTATGATAGTTCTATCCTTAGGCAGACTTAAAAGGCATTTCTCAGTTTTGTAGTTAGGGAAAAGGCATGGGGAATAAGTATTTATCTAATACCTGCTATGTGGTGGGCACTGTGCAAAGTACTTTACAAATATTAAAAGGGGGAAGGGAAGTGAACAAAAGAGAAAGGGGGGAGAAAGAGAGGGAGAGAGAGAGAGAGAGAGAGAGAGAGAGAGAGAGAGAGAGAGAGGAGGGAGAGAACGTTTTGTAAATAAAAGATATGAGATGAGGTTCCCTTTGTCACTAATTAGAAATTTAAATCTAGGATTAATTTTAATTACTAATTTTAAATGTGATCATAAGAGTATTCTGAACTTTCATTATATATCAGCATGATACTATCCTAATACCAAACAGTGGTATAATATGGCATAAACCAAGTTTAGTTTTTAAGAGTATAGTTATTACCAACTTGCTTTGAAAACTATAGTACAAATATTTAGCCTTGTGTTGATACAAGAATTACATCTGACTTTCACTTCTCTTTTTTCAATTACTTATCTTTTGCACATTTTCTATCCTATCAGACAAAACATAGCAGAATATTCAAATTATTATCTTGATACAGGTGGGGTTACTTCGACAGAAATTGGACAGTCTGGAAAAATGTAACTATATAATGACTCAGAACTATGAAGGACAACTTCAAAACCTTAAATCTCAAGTAAGAAAACTTACTGATTCTGGGTTAATGTAGTAAAACTTTGTTGTGCTTTCTTGTCATTATAAATTCATATAAATTTCATTAATATCAGTAGTATCCTTAGTATTAGCAAAATTTGTCTGTCCTGTGGTACTAATAGTCAATACCACATCATTTAGCATGTAATTGTTCTTTGTTTCATGTCCCAAGTTGTTAGCTACATGTCCCATGGAAGGTACAATGACCCTAAAGTCACTAAAGAATTGCTGTAATGTTTTGAATATTATCCTAGTTCTGGAAGTTTAATTTAATACTTCATTCTATGTTCCTTACTAGGGAATTAATTACAAATAGGGCAGGATAGTACTACCTGTTGTTCACTACCCCTTAACAAGTTTGGTTTGGCAAAATTAGTTCTTTAAACAGTTGGTTAATTCCTTCAAATCACTATTCTTGGAATTTAGATAGCTGCTATGATCCAGTTAATTTTATTTACTTCTCTAAACATAGAAATCAATTAAAATTAAGAATATAAAAATGTAACTACTCACTATAATGACCAATTATAAACAAAATCTATATAATATGCATCAGTATTTTGAAAATTACAAAAATGTAACCACAAATTTTTCTTTTTCTCATTTTATTTTTTTCTTTTCTTACAATGCTTAAATGTTTTAATCATTGCTTAAGGAAGCTTTTTATTTTTGCTTTGTAACTTATACTGTCAAAAAGTCTCACACATGGTGTTAATTTGCATCCAAATTACACTCCCCCTTATGACAAAAGAAAAACAATCAAGGGTTAAGTCTTTGATGCTAAATCTCTGTTCAGCAGTGTAGACAATATTCTATCCTAGTAGTTCCCCATTTCTCTTCTATGAAAGAGGAAGTATGTTTCATTATTAAAGATATTTGTGAACTATCAAACTTTCTAAGGTGGATCACTATAACTTATCAGGAGTTAAAAGGTGCCTTGATAGACTATTCTTAGGGCAGCTAATGATTTTCAGGCTTGGACCTCTGCAGTGAATACAAAGATCTCATTGGTAAGACTATGAGGAAGAAATGACCTTTCTTTGTCCAGTGGGATTCTACTACTTTGGACACATGCCCTGAAGAATTTCTAGAATTTCCCTCTGCCATTTTTTAATAGTTCACGTAAAAAGTGCTGTGTGACTTGAACTGCATGGAGTGTATTGGACATAACATTGAAAAAAGCATGAAGAAAGATTATTGCAGGTACTAGATCAGTTAAAAAAAACACTGACCTAAAACTGTCAGTTGATAAGTACCAGTTCTTTGGAGCCTGTGTGAAATACATGGCTCACGTTGTATCTCAGTAGGGAGTAAATAGAAGCCCTGAAAAGATGTAATTGCACATCACTTAGCCACGTCTGAAGAATTGTTAAAAGCTGAGGATGTTCCTAGGATCCAGTGGCTATTACTGGAAATTTATAAAAAACTATACCATCATTGCAAAATGTCTTAACCATCTTATCCATGTGTACATGGCTGAGAAGAACCAAAAAAGGAAGAACCAAAAGGGCTCATCTGGCTTGAATCTCTTGGCACCGTTTGGAAATCATTGGAATGGGACCTGATCTTCCCTTTAGTGATTTATTTCGTTGTCTAATATATTCACCAACATTAACTTTTGTAGATGTGTCAGCCTAGAGAGTATATCAGGCTAGAGAACTTAAAAGCAGTTTTATATCAGGAGGCTCAATAGCCAGCAGAAACTTACCACTGCAGACATCCCTGACAGGAAAACTCATTATCCAGTCCATCTATTGGTATTCATGGGCAGTCAGAGTCAAGACTATATTGACAGAGCTTGATTCCAAATGGGACTGGACAATAATTTATTGACATAGTCTGATGAGTGCTGTTACATGCTGCCAGCCAAAGATGGGCAGCATCATTGGCCAACTGAGTTCAAGGTATTTGCTTGCCAGAGAAGACCAACATTTTAGATGCAATTGTGTTATGCCATAGTCCCTATGCATCAGAAACTTTAATGGTGCCCATGGAAAGAGTGATGATGATCTATGTGACATGGAGGGATCAGAATCACATACAAAAAGTAAAGCCAAGGGGGGCGGAGCCAATATGGCAGAGTAGAAACAGCACTTCCAAGGTTCTCTGCCTCACACAACTTCCAAACGATGTAAAAGGGGACTCTGAACAACTTCTGGAGCCCCAGCACCCACAGAACTACACAGAGAAGCTAACCTCCTGCTGAGGAGAACCCAGAAGCCCTGCAGGGAGCGGTGAGCACAGCGCTCTGAGAGCAGGCAGCACAGCGCACTGGGAACCAACAGGGCAGTGCTCTGGGAGCTGAGCCCAGATCCCCGTGAGCTGTGGTTTTAGCCCTAGGGCACCTGGGCCAGCAGCCGGCTGGAGGGACCCCAGAACACCAGCAGCTGTGGCGATTCCAGAATTATCAGCACAGATATGCCTAGGACGAAGTGAGAGGTTAGTGCCCTATGAACTTTGGGACCAGTATTTGGGGAATGAGTCGGCTTCCTCCCTTGGGGGTGAAAAGCTGCTGAAGAAATGCTGCACAGAAGCCATTTTGCAGCATCAGTGGTGGCTCTAGCTCTTGGTCTGCAAACTGTAGGGAGACCTAGCAATCAGTCTGGGGGTTAATCGCTCTTGCTTTAAACTGCCTGGATCTGGATTGTGATCTGGGGGCGAAGTTTGGGGTGGGTATCCAATTTGCCAGAGCAGGTGGAGGCTTTACAGAGGCCACCCAACCTTTGGAAGTTGTGAAGACCTCACGTTTGGGATGGAAGCTCTCCTGTCTGGTGGCAGAGTCCTACTGTGGCAACAAGAACAAAAATCAAGTAATTAAGTGGCAACATGCCTAGGCAAATGAAACAAAATAAACAGAAAAGTTCAACATTGGACTCCTATTTTAGGGGCAAAGAGGCTCAAAGCATGGAGGAAGACTGTGAGGTCAGAACTCCTGCACCAAAAACCCCAAATGAAAATACAAGCTGGCTACAGGCCATAGAGGACCTTAAGAAGCAGATAAGAGAAGTGGGGGAAAATTTGGGAAGAGAAATGAAAAAGATGCAAGAAAAGTATGAAATGACAGTCAACAGCCTGACTGGGGAAAATAACACCTTAAAAAATAGACTAACTCAAATGGCAAAAGAGGCTCAGAAAGGCAATGAGGAGAAGAATGCCTTAAAAAGTCGAATTTGCCAGATGGGAAAAGAATCTCAAAAGCTCACTGAGGAGATTCATTCCTTCAGAGTTAGACTGGAGCAAATGGAAGCTAGTGACTTTATGAGAAATCAAGATGCTGTTAAACAGATCCAAACAAATGAAAGAATAGAAGGCAATGTGAAATATCTCATGGGAAAAAACCACTGACCTGGAAAATAGATCCAGGAAAGATAATTTAAAAATTATTGGACTACCTGAAAGTCATGATCAAAGAAAGAACCTAGAAATCATCCTTCAAGAAATTCTCAAGGAAAATTACCCTCGTGTTTTAGACCCAGAGGGGGAAATAGAGGTTGAAAGAATCGACCAATTGCCTCCTGAAAAGGATCCCCAAAAGAAAACTCCCAGGAATATTATAGCCAGGTTCCAGAATCCCCAGATCAAGGAGAAAATACTCCAAGCAGCCAGGAAGAAACAATTTCAATATTGTGGAAACACAATCAGAACAGCCTAGGACCTGGCAGCTTCTACACTGAGGGATTCGAAGGGCATGGAATATGATATTCCAGAGGGCAAAAGAGCTGGGATTGAAGCCAAGGGTCACCTACCCAGCAAAACTGGGTATCTTGTTTCAGGGGAAAATAGGGTCATTCAGTGGAATAGAGGACTTTCAAGCATTCTTGAGGAAAAAACCAGAGTTGAATAGAAAATTTGACATCCAGAAGCAAGAAGCAAGAGATGCTTGAGAAGGTTATCAAGGAAAAGAAATCAAAAGGAACTTATCAAAGTTGAACTATTTACATTCCTACATTGAAAAACAACTGTGTCTGATGAAACCTTTCTCAGTATGAAAATAGTTGAAGGGTATATGGGCATATGTTTACAGGTATACATGGATAGAGGGTACAGGTTGAATTTGATGGGAAAGGATGATTCTTAAGGGGTAAAGTTAAGAGGTGAAAGAGGAAAGTGGCAAGAGGAGATGGGGAGAGACAGGGTAGGGTAAACTATTTCATGTAGAAGAGGCAAGGGGTAGTAAGTTGCAGGGGAGGGGAAGAACAGGAAGGCAAAAAAGCAAAAGCATATTCTCATTGAAGTTGGCTCAAGGAGAGAATTACATACATACTAAATGGAATATCTTACCCTCACTCACTCTCCTGAGTAGGGGAAAGGGGGATGAGAGGAGGGATGATGGAGGGGAGGGCATTCTAGGGGGGAGGGGAGGTTGGAAGTACCCACTATCAAAGAGGGACAGGATCAAAGTAGGGAATGGACGAGGTGAGATGGGTGGAAGGGAAATATAAGCAGTCTTTTACAATATATCTACTATGGTAATGTTTTGCATAGCTATACATGTACAACATATACTGAATTGCTTATCTTCTCAGAGGGAGTGGGTGACAAGGGAGGAAGGGAATGGATCTGAAAATCGAAATTTTAAAATTAAATGTTCCATAAGATGTCCAGGCACTGGGGCTCAGAGATTCACCTTGCCCTGATGGCAAAGTCAAAGGGGGTATGGGAGAAGATATGGGAGAGAGCAGATTGGATGAGGGGATATCTAGAGGGACTGCTATTCTGGGGTGGTGGGTAGGGAAAATATGGGGGGAAATTGTAACTCAAAATCTGGTGGAAATGAATGATGTAAACCAGAAGTTAATAAAGCATTTGTTTAATAAAAAAAAGAAAGAAATGGAAAAAAAAGTAAAGCCAAGAGGCTGGGACTCCCTCTAAATAAAGTGGCATGATAGGTGTAAATGGACTGAATGTACCTTCCCTAATTGTCCTTCAGTGATTGGTAGTGAGTGTAGCTGCAGGATGAAGGTCTACAAGATATGATATAGATAAAGAAAAAAGAGTATGACCCAGAAAACCAAGCTTAGCTTTTCTAGGGCACTATGCTATTGAAGGACTGAAAGAAGTTGAAACTATTACTGTATTACTCTATTGAACTACAATTGATCCCTATAACAGGAATAAGAAGGGAGTTGGTACAATCGAAAGCCTACTGATACATGCCTATTAAAACCCTCTAGGATGATTCTAGACATCTGGGCCAACAGAAAACTCTAGAATTTTTGCAAAATAGTGGTCCAAAATATTGGTCCAAAACTGCAGCAGATGTGTATGAGAAATGTGAAACCTACATTCTCTGTGTACAAAGCAAAGCACTACCAATTTAAGCTGCTTCCTTGCAGAACTTCAAGATTTAGAAATTGATCTGCATGGATTTTTTTATCTGTGGAAGGGAATAGGAAGAACATGACAGCATCTTAGTAGTGTTGTGCCAAGATGAACAGACCTATCTAAGCAGGAACAAGAATACTTCCACAGTAGGGTCAGGAGAAGGATTTCCATAGTCATCCTTGCTAGGATTCATTCTGATCAAAATCACAATTTCGAGAACAAGCTACGTAAGGAAATACTGTACTTGGCAAGAATCAAGAAGTGTAGAAGTAGATCATGGTATTGTATACTATTAAATGTGTGTGGTGCCCTAAAACCTGAATAGGGAGCTCAGTCGCCTTTTTAATACTTGCATAATATATCACAGCATTTCCCTGATGGCTGTTTATTAATCTCTGTTTGAAAGTCTCAGAGACAGAATGATAGTGACTCCTAGCTAGTAAGTACTTTGGGTGAGAGATCAGTTGAAGGAGGCCTTCTCTACCCTAGCTAAGGCCTCAGTTTACAAGAACCCAATGGCATTATGCTCGAGTCTGCTGTCAGGAGCTGCAACTAGGGAACATATTGCTCCATGAAATCTTGGGATCCAGGGAAAACATAAGGTAGCAGGCCAGTGAAGAGCTACCACATTCCAAATAATTAAAATACTGGGCAGTATTTCAGTCTACAGAATATCATTGGAAAATACTTAGGGATGGGCAACAATGATGCATCTCAACCACCCGCTGCTCTTAGGGAAGCTAGTTATATTCCCTGGTAAAAAGAGGACAAAAGTGATAGAAAGTTGAGGAATCCAGCTCCAAGAAGACGCCATCCTTGACCCTGCTATCAAGGCGATCTTCTTTAAGCACCGGTCTGACCATATCATCCCTGCAAAACACATGTGCCCTCCATAAACTCTGGGCGAGGGGTCCCCTCCACCTCTAGGACCAAATATAAGATGCTCTGTTTGCCATGTAAAACCCTTCATAACCTGCCCACCCTCCTCTCCTTTTCCAGTCTCTCTTCAAAACAGCAACACTGCCCTTTTTCCAGTTCCTCACACAGGACACTCCATCTCCTAACTCTAGGATTTTCTCTGGCTGTCCCCCACATCTGGAATGCTGTTCCTCCTCATCTCTGCCTCCTGGCTTCCTTTAAGTCCCATCCAAAATTCCACCCTGAATAGGAAGCCTTTCTCCCTTAATTCTAGTACCTTCTCTATAGTGAATATTTCCAATTCATCTTATATAATTGTTTGCATGTTGCCTCTCTCATTACATTGTGCTTTCTTGACAGCAGGGACTGTCTTTTGCCTTTCTTTGAATGTCCAGCATAGTAGGCACTTAATGTTCATTGACTGACTCACTGACTTTCATTTAGTGACCTCAGCAGTACCCATAGATTCAATGATCATATCTATGCAGGTTAACTCCTAGGTCTGTCTAGGCCCACTCCTTTTCTTAATCTCTAGCCCCACGTTACCAATGTAGGTTGTAGGCATCTTAGACTCTATCTGTCCAAAACAGAACTTGTTTTTTCTCCCAAACCCATCCTTTTTCTGAACTTTGCTTTTACTGCTAAAAGTACCATCATCCTTCTAGTTATCCAGCTTAGTGACTTTAGTGACTTCTCATTCTCACCCCACAAATCCAATCAGTTGCTAAATCTTGCTTCTTCCTCTGTGACATCTCTAGTTTACATTCCCTTCTCTTTATTCATATAGCCATACCTCTAGTTCAGACACCTAGCACTTCAGGCCTGGACTATTGCAATTGCCTCCTAATTTCTCTTCTTGCTTCAAGACTCTCCCCACTCTAATCCACCCTCAGCTGCCAGAGTGATTTTCCTAAAATGCAGATCTGACCATATCACCTCCCTACTCAATAGACTCTGGTGGGTCCATTTTACCTGTAGCATCAAATGCAAATTCCTCAGTCATTTAAAACTCTTCATAAACTGGCCCTTTCCTACCTCTCTGGGCTCCTTACACACTATTCCTCTCCCTCTTACACACTACTACTCTGCAGTTGTCACACTGGCTTATTTGCAGTTCTTCACACAGGGCACTCCTCCATATGTCTCCATAAATCTCTATGCCCTTGAACATTCTCCCTCATGCCAGGAATGCTCTCCCTCCTCATCTCTACCTCTTAGAATCCCTGTTTACTGCTTCAAGACTCAGCTTGAGCCATTCTCTGCAGGAAGCTTTTCTTGATCCCCTTAGCCCCACTGCTTTCCCTTCCAGTGTTACCTGGAATATCCTTTTAAAGGGTCGTGTATATACATACATAGATATACATGTTGTCACCCATGATAGAGCATAAGTTTCCTTAAGGTAGGGAAAATTTAATTTTTGTCTTTGTATCTCTAGTGCTTGGCCCAGTGTCTTTCATAATGTAGTCTTTTATTGACTTTAATCAATTATTTAATTGATTGTTCATTATAGAAAGGTTAGCAAATGTGTTCTACTTTTTTCATCCAATTGTTCTTTCTGGTTCACTGATAAGTACTCTTAGGATTATAAGACTTAATCTTACACAGTGGTGTGCTGGTAAATGTAGAACAACTAAATATGACACACTTTTACATTTTTAGCTCCAGGGCTATATAAAACTGGGCCCCTATTTGCTGAACCCTGGTCTAGACAATCAACAAAACAATAAATCAAGTCCTGTGGTGTCCAAGGTGTGAATACTTACATTGAAAATTTAATAATCAACTCTTTTAAGTCAATTGTAGCTGGCTCCAGCACAGTGTTGGTCTTACCTAGTCTTTCTGTAGGCTTTTTTCCTCTTGCCACTGCTATTTTGTGATGATACACTGACCATAATCACCTACCATCTTCTTCCCTAACATTTTTGCCAATGATTTTCCTCTAAGCTATGGCTGTCTTTATGCCTTGTCTCTACTTGGCAGGAGAACTGCTGAGGCAGTTTGTTTCTGGGCTCTTTTGGCCTCTCATGAAACAGGTATTTTTTACATCACTTTAATTTCTTTTAAAAATGGTTATAATAAAATCAATGTATTTTCCATTACCCATTTCTCATTTTCTAGTATCTGTAACTTGTTTGTATAAAGCTGCTTAAATCTTTGCAATTGCATAAAACATTTTTCTCAGCTGTATAATTTCTTCTGGTTTGATATTGATTTTGACTCATTTTAAATCAGGTGCTTAGACCTTTTTTTCCTTAATACACTTAAAATTATTGAGGATCCCAAAGAGATTTCATTTATGTGGATTCTTATAATGCCTTAGTATTATGAAAGTAGTTTTGAGTTCATGGATCCCCCAGTCCCAGAACTTTTACCACAAGGACCAGCAGCAGGGTCACAGTTTGAGAACTGTTCTTAATAGTGACCAGACTGCACACAACTAGCTAATTAATATATGGCTTCCACAGTGGTAACTAGTCCTATCTGTTAGGATACTGTCAATTTCATTTTCTGTGATATTGTTCAATGATCATCATGTCAGAAACTTGACCACTGCTTGTTGGATGTATCGTAGTGGGTATTTCTTTGTGAATGGGGTGGACCAGATCCTGGTCACTGAGGTCCCTCCCGACTCTCATGTTCTATAATTCTAATGTCCTTAAGCACTACTTTTGAAGTCCATTATCAGCTCTCAGTAAGACTTCAGAGGAAGTTTAAGCCTTGGACTTCTTAATTGTATTAAACCTAAACATTAATATATTTTTCACTGACCCTCCCCTATGCCCACTGAAGTCATCAAGTAGCAGTATGTATGTTGACTTGTTCAAAGTATACTTTTCAAAATGCTTTCATGTTTTTTCTCTTTTTTTGTCTCCTTGTACCACTTTTGTAGAGAAAGTTCCAGGGATTAGAAACCCCATTATAAGAGTAATGATCAAGCTTTTCTATCCATTCTCCAACATTGAATAACCAATACTATGTAAATGAATAGTAATATGGTAAGCATTACTTCTGCACCACTAAAAGGTGAAAGAAAATCCCAAGATATAACTCATGTATATTTCGATGGGATTTTTTTGAAGCATATGACGAATAGGGAATTCAGAGAGCATAAGAGCTGCCAAGGTCTTTTTGGCAGGTGCTTCCAAATTCCAGGGTATATTCCTTTGGGCCTATAGAGTTTCTGTTCCTCTGCCAATACAAGCACCAGTATCTACGTGAGGATAGAAAGATAATTCTTTGGCATTAAAGTAATTTGAAGCTGGATTGCTCTTGATTATGTAGAGAAAAAAAATTTACTTCTGATGTCAGTCCTTATCAGTAAGGCCTTTGATCTGCAAGTTTTCTTGAAGATTTATGAGTGTGTATTGGTCAGGGGGCAACTTCCTTGGAACAGTCTTTTTTACATTCTTAACTGATCTCTGGGAAAACTCAGCCTTGACATGAATTCAGCAGCCTCAGATGCAGACACCTGTTATGAGGGAAAACCTAGGATGGCTGGTTCCTGCAATTAACCTAAGGATGGTATATAGTCAATGACAATGGGAGGTGATAGTTATCTCACCATTGGGTTGAGTGTGCTCAGCTTTGGTACTAATAAGTATTCTGAGAATGACTTTGATAAAAGCCACTGTTATCTTAGAGTAAGGAGGGTACCAAAGGCTGTTACCAAAACTGGAAGAAAGACAAAAAAAATGTTGCACATTTGACAAGCAAATTTATGAGCCTATAGTTAGCTGTGCTTCAAAGAAAACTATTTTTAACATGAAAGCAAAAAATTATGATAGATCATACTTAATACAAAAATAGTCTTCAAAAATGGACATTTCACTTTCAGTTCCAATAAGTGACAAATGATACTGACAATAACAATAACAATGGGTAGGTATTGGTCTGAACCATCACTTAGCCTCATTTCTTTAGGTAGAAATTCATACATCAGAAGCACCTTGAGGTCACAATATTAAAATAAAGTATTGAAAAAAGACCACCCAGGACAGCTTTGCAATAGATGTTGGTATATAGTGGCCTTCATGGTGTTTGTTTTGCTCACCATGACCAATACAAGGCTAGTATCCCAGGAGATGATGTTTCCTGTTGTCTTTAGATATGGTATAGAACTAACTCCACTCTTTTTTCTGGTTACTTTTTTCAAAGGAGAACCTCTAAGTTGCCATTCTATTTAGCTGCAATTTCTTCATGTTTTCTGGTTTTGTCTCAAGTAAAAATACCTATACTATTGTTCGTTTCTCTCAGTAGTACGCCAGCTCACTAGCCATTGGACAAGAATTTCAGACTTAGAATACCAACAGCTAATTTTTAGAGAAGATCTAAAGACTAATTCTTATCTTACTCTGTCACCTTTTGCATCCGTTGGACACTACTGTTGTTGAAGAAGTCGAAAGGGACCCCAGGGGACTGAGGGCCATTTTGTTGTTTTCTTTATTTGTTTCATTGGTTTTTATCATAGCTAGGAAAGTCATCACCTCATGGTTACCCTGATGGCACTGAACTTCTTTCTAGTTAGATGATTTTCCTTAAGTAGCAGACAGTATTCTGCTGGTATCATACTTGAAACATTTCTTCAACTAGTTCCAGAGCCAGTGCTTTGCTGGAGGAAGCTCAGGATTACCTCCTTACCATAGAGGCACCAGAGTAGGATTATGTTTTTGTGAGTGTGTGTGTGTGTGTGTGTGTGTGTGTGTGTGTGTGTGTGTTGGGTTGAATTTTCTCCAAAGAGCTCAATAAATCATGCTGAGTTTGATCAGTTATATATGAAGTCTTCTTTAAGGTGTAAAAGAGGATATAGTCTTCCAGAAAGAATAGAGTCTATTTTGGACCTCTACTTCCCTCACTTTGCAATCTGCTTTCCAACTACTATGGATTTTTTGTGACCGTGCTCTCTTTCCTATTTCTACCTGTCTGATCACTCTTTCTTAGTCTACTCTCCCTTGATATATCTTCATCTATGCCCTTCCCATTAACTGGGTGTACCTCTATCCTGGACTGCTTTTTTTCTGCTACATCAGTTGCTGATTTCATCTATTCCCATAGGTTTAATAATCATCTCTATCCTGAAAATTCCCAGATCTGTGGTATCTAGCTCTGGACTTGCCAAACTACCTCTCAGATATTTTGAACCAAATTGATTATTTTTCCCCACAAACTCATACGTATTCTGAAATTCTTTATTACTGTTGAAGTTACCACCATCCTTCTAAGTCATCCAGATTCACCACCTCTATGTTATCCTCGCCTCTTCACTCTCAGTCACTTCACATATCTAAAATGCTTGCCAAATCTTGTTTCTGTCCCTACAACATCCCTCATATATCCATTCTCCACACTCATACAGCTACCTCCTTAATTAGTTTGGACTCTCATCCCTTCTTGCCCTTATCATTACTATAGCCTTTTAATTGGTGTGCCTACCTTAAGTCTCTTCTCACTCCAATCCATTATCTGATACAGCTGCCAAAGTGATTTTCTTAAAGTGTAGGGCTCCCTATGTCAATCCTATACTTAATAAATTCCCATGATTCCCTATTGACTATAGGAACAAATATAAACTCTTCTGTTTGGCATTTAAAGCCCTTCAAAAGCTGGCTCTAATATACTAGATAGTAATATAGCAGATAAAGCACTGGACTTGGAGTCAGGAAGACCTGAGTTTGAGTCCTGCCCCATACACTTAACTAAACAAGTCACCATGGGCAAGCAATTTAACCTTTTCAGCCTTAGTTTCCTATTTGCAAAATAAGGAAATAATCCCATCTTTCCCATAGGGTTGTTGTGCGGATAAAATGAGAGCATCTGTAAAGTGCTTTCCAAACCTTAAAATGCTAGTTAAGTGTTAGTTGTTGTTATTGTTATTATTATTATTGTTTTTCTGGACTTTTTGCACTTTTTTATACATAGTATGTTCCAGCCAATGCTGACTTCTTTGTATTCCTCATATATGGTGCTCCATCTTCCTTTTTTCTTGTGAGCTGTTTCCCATGTCTAAAGCTTTCTCTCTTCACTTCTGCTTCATAGAATTCATGGTTTCCTTTGAGCCCTGACTTCTATGGGAACCCTTTCCTGGTGAGCAATTGCTAGTGCCTTCCCCTAAATCACCTCATATTAATTTTGTGTACACACACATGCACCCCCAAATTGTGTCGCATTTTTCCTCCCATGTGGTCTTTGAAAACAGGAACTTTTTTCTTTTGTTTTTGTATCCCTAATACTCAGCACATAACAGAAACTTAACAGATGTGTATTGATTGGTTCGTTCTCAGAAGCTACTTAAAACTCCTCTCCTCTTGCCAAGGTCACCAGTGATTTCCTAATTGCCAAATCCAATGGCCGCTTCTCAGTCTTTGTTCTGCTTGACTTTTCTAAAGCGTTTGATACTTTTGGTCACTCTCTCCTTCTCAGTATTCTCTCCTTCCTTGGATTCCTGGATAATACTCTCTTATGGTTTTCTTCTTTCCAATGACTATTCCTTGGTGTCTTTCAATGCTTCATCTCCATCTTCTAACCTCCTAAATATGGGCATTACCCACAGTTCTATCCCCAGCCTTCTCTCTACACTCTCTTTTGGAATCTCAGTTGCCAAGGGCTGGCTCCCAAATCTGTCTTTTCATCCCACACATCTTTCCTGAGTTCCAATATGTAATTTAAATTGCTTGTTAGACATGTCTACCTTGTTATTTCACTGGAACCTCTAACTCAACGTATCCAAGGCTGAGCAGGGTAACATTGCATGTTAAGGAAGCATCTTCATATGTAGAAGAAATCCAGGAATCAGAATAGGGGAAACAGTGGTGAGCATTTGGGTGAAGATCAACAGAGGCAATCAGCATCTCAATGTTCTGTCCTGAGCCTTCTTCTTTCCTCCCTCCATACTATTTCGCTTGGTAACCTCATAATTTCCTATGTAGTTACCATCTTAGTGGTGATGATTCTCAAATCTACCTATCCTGTCTCCACCTCTCTGCTGACCTTCAATTTCACACCTCCAACTGCCTTTCAGACATCTCAAACTGGATGTTCAGTAGACATTTTGAACTCAACATGTCTAAAACTGAAATGATTACTTTTCCCTTTAAACCTTCCCCACTTTATACTCACCCTATAGAGAGTAATACCAGCCTCTCAGTACCTCAGCCTTGCAATCTAGGTATCCTCCTCAGCTTCTCATTATTTCTTACCCCCCTCCCATATCCAATCTATTGCCAAGGATTGTCAAATTCACCTTTGCAACATCTTTCAAATACGCATCCCCTTTCTCTCCTCTGACCTTGTTACCACTCTGGTGCAGGCCCTCATCATCTCATGGCTCGGCTACTGCAATAGCCTGCTAGTGTGTCTGCCTGCATCAAGTTTTTCCCCACTCCATTTCATTCTTTGTTCAGCCACCATGACACCCTCCTATGCAATAAACTCTCTGTGGCTACCTATCACCTCCAAGATGAAATACAAAGTCATCTTTCTGTCACTCAAAGCCCTTCTTAACCTAACCCCCTCCTACCTTTTCAGTATTATTATACCTTATCCTGTACATGTACGTTTTTAATCCAATGATACTGATTGTTCCACAAATAAGGCACTCCATCTCTCAGTTCTAGGCATTTTCTCTGGCTGTTCTCTGTGCCTGGAATATTCTCCTTCTTCAGCTCTGCCTACTGGCCTCCCCAGCTTCCTTTCAGTTCCAACTAAAGTCCCATCTTCTAGGAGACCTTTTCCAACCCCTCTTTATCCTAGTGCCTTCCCTTGTTTAATTATTTCCTATTCGTGCTGTATGTAGTTAGTTTGTATGTATTTGTTTGTTTATCCTTCTCCCTCCCCTCCTCCCCTCCCCCCAGTTAGATTGTGACCACCTTTATGGCAGAAACTCTCTTCTGCTCTTTTTTATATCTTTAGTGCTCAGCACAGTGCCTGGCACTTACAAGGCATTTAATAAATGTTTATTAACTTATTGAATACATACTATGTGCCAAAAAATATGCTAAGTGAAACTGGGGATAAAATAGAGGCAATAACACATTCCCTGCCATTAAGAAACTAACATTCTAATGGAGGGGACTACCATATTATGTTTTTAAAAAGGACATATAAGATACATACAGTGTAAATCAAACATAATCTCAAAAGGGAGATACTATCAGAGGGGCATGGGTGGTGAGAGGTTGGGGAAGGCCAAGGAGACTGGACAGGGTCTTCTACAGAAGGCAGGATCTGAGCTGAGGGAAGCTGGGAGTCAGAGTTGAGAGAGGCAGAGCCTCCTTCCAGGCATGGAGAATAGAAAATGAAAAACCACAGAGTTGGGAGATGGAGTATCATGATCCCCAAACAGCAAGAAGGCTAGTGTTGCTGGATTGTAGAGTGTGTGTATGTGTAAGGAGACTGGAAAAGCAGGAAGTAGCCAAATAACAAAGGGCTTTAAATGCCAAGGAGAGGGCTTTATATTTGATCCTGCAGGTAATGGGAAGCCACTGTGAAAATCATTGACCAGGAAAGTAACATGGTCAGAGCTGCGCTTTACAAAAATCACTTGTATAGGGGCGGCTAGGTGGCATAGTGAGTAGAGTGCTGGCCCTGGAGTCAGAAGGACCTGAGTTCAGACCTGGCCTCAGACACTTAATGCACACATAAACAAAAACCTAGCCATGTGACCTTGGGCAAGTTACTTAACCCCAATTGCCCTCCAAAAAGCAAAAAAAATAAAAAAAAATTAAAAATAAATAAATAAATCGCTTGTATAGCTAGCTGAGTGGAGGATGGATTAGAGGAGGAGTGATTTAAGGCAGGGAGACCAACCAAAGGCTATTGCAGTGGTTTAGGCATGGAGTGATAGGTCCTGCACCAGGATCAGAAGTGTCAAAAGAGAGAAGGGGGCTGGTCTGAGAGATGCTATGAAGGTGGAAACAACAGATCTCAACAACTGATTGGGTATGAGAGGTGAGTATGAAAAAGTCAAAGACAAAATTGAGCTTGTGCCTCTCTGGACTTGATTCTCACCAGTAGGGCACTAATTTCTGGAAGAGAAATGATGGTAACATTATGGAGAAGTGACCTTTTCCCCTTAGAATTTGTGACCAAGCAAAGAAAGGCCAGACATCTCTTGGCATGCACTCCTGATTGGAAGAAAGCAGATTTAAAAGGGTTCTGAGGAAGGATAGCTAGGATCCCATGGACTGAAACTGTTCAGAAGTCATCTATAGAGGAAACAGGAAGGGAACGAGATTTATATTTAGCACCTGCTAGGTGTCACGCACTGTGCTAAGAACTTTACAAATTTAATCTCAGTTGATCCTCACAACAACCCCAGGAGGTAGGTGCTGTTATCACCCTCATTTTACAGTTGAGAGAACTGAGGCAGACAGAGGTTAAGTAACTCGCCCAAGGCCACACAGCTAATACATTTCTGAAGCTGGATTTGAATTCAGGTCTTCCTGACCTCACACCAAGTGCTTTATCTACTGGGTTACCTCGCTGCATACTCTCACACAGGATTTGTCTGAAGAAATTGATAGAGATGCACTGAGAATTCACCACCTAACTTAATTTTCAAAGATTTTATATAGAAGAGGGAACAAAGTAAATACAACATGGTGTATCCATAAATATGGCATGATCCTGTGAGAACAGGGTACAGAAGATCAGACCAAGGTAAAGTGGGCAAGGAACCCTGAGGACAAGAGAAAGGGTTTGTAACTGGTCAAGGGGACAAGGAGATCAAAGAAGAGATGCAATTTTGCCTCAGGGGCATGGGATGATGCCAACCAACAGGGGTGTGCAATTTTTATTTTATTTGTGTTTTCTTTGTGCAATACAATGATCTTTGCTTAAGAGACAGGGGGCCTAGAGGGCCTAGAGCCCCCGAAGCTCTTAATGAATTCAGGTAACCAGCCCAGATAAGCCTCATCCTCAGGTGCCAAAAGAATTCAATGATGTAATTGCTGAAGTTCTGTTAGTGATATTGGAAAGATTGTGGAGAATAGAAATAGTATTAACAGAACTAGAGAAGGAATTGCTGTCCCATTTTAAGGGGGGCAAGGGAGTAGGGGGAAAAGCAGAGAGAGAAAGAGAAAGCAAGAGACAGAGACAGAACTGTATAAAATATAAGTCAATAAACTTGACTTCAATTCTTGGGGAAATTCTTGAATCTTACACTTGGGTTCAAGAAACAAACTTTCCAAATACAAGATTAAGGAAGGCAAAAGTAGACAGCAATTGATCTCAAAAAGATACAGAAATTTTAGTAGACCTCAAGCTTGATATAAGTCCATAGTGTAACATCGCTGCCCCTTATACATGTGCTCTCTTGTGATAGCCAGGTATGAATTACTGGATTACTTGCTGTTTAAGCATTTTCTTTTGTACTCTTCTACCTTTGAGTATGTATACATATATCATACTGCCACACCTAGAATCAACTTTTACTCAACATCAATATTGAATGAAATTTTTTTAAGGGCCTGCTCAGGCCTATCATGTTGCATAATTCTTACTTCCCCTGTTTCATTTAGTTGAATTGAAACTAAAGTATTGAAAGTCTTTTGCTTATTATTATTTTTACATAATTGTACACATTTATACATCAACTTCATTGAAACTGAAATGACCTAGAAATTTTAACCATTTTTTTTCAGGACAAATTAAATGTTATTTTTGAATACATTATAAGCTGGTTGTTTCATAGATCTAGTTATTGAAATAAAAATTGTTAACACAAGATGGCAGTAAACAAAAATTTTTTAAACTATTATGTTAAATATTATGGGGTTCCTAAAATATAGTTAAGGGAAATTTGAAAGAACATTTTTCAAGTGATCATTGTTACAAATTAATGAAGTTTCAGATTTACATCAAAGCTCAATTGTGTTCAGCTTTAGTAACTTAATTTCAATAACTAGTTCCATAGTTATGCATTAAAATTCTTATGCTTTGCAGGATTTGCCAATAATAAAAAAATTTTTCAAAGGTAGTGGATTTGAAAAAAGTAATGAAGCCTAGTTATTGCAGGAATAGCAAATAGACTTTAAATATCAATATTTCCTTTTATTGATAGTTCTCTAAACTGACAAATAGCTTTGAAAAGCTGAGATTGCACCAAATGAAACAATGTGGGACTCTTAAAAATGATGAAATTCCATTTGAATTGAGCAACATAAACCAAAAATTAGAGGTAAGATATATGTTCATGACTATCTTCATTTGTATTAAAGATTGATTTTTGTGGTTGGCTGTTAATATCGAATGTAACGTGTGGAATAGCTTGCTTATAGATGGTAGCAAACGCCATTCCCAATTAATCTTGCTCTGAGTATGTTCTTTTTATTGTCTATCCCTTTGGTGAATTAGAGCAGTGATATGATACACACATATGAATATATCATGCCAATTTTTCAGAACCAAAACAAAAGTTCTTGGACTCTGTAGATGTGCAATATACTTCAGAAACAGCCCATGTATAAATATTTAATTAGTCTCTTGATGTCTGTGCAATCATTGGGTATTGAAATTTGAATGAAGATATGTAGCAGTTTCTAGGACAGAATTTGGGCTGTACTTTCTTGAAAGATAGTAGCACTTTACAGTGACATTTGATAAATGAGCATATCATGATATTTGTGAACTGATGCACTCTGTCCCCTCAAAATCTGCATAGGCCTTATCTGTCTCACCAGTTCCAATCCATACACAGAGTGGTGGCTTAAGTAATGTGGCTTCTCAAGCATGCATGTTTCATAGAATCGTCAAGGCCTTCTAGAGAAATGATATATTCAAATATGTGTGTGCTTTAACTGAATGTAATATAATTTCAAAGAGAAGGCTTCAATACTGATTTTCAAAAACATTGTCAAGTATGGTATAATCAAATTCTATAAAGTTGTAGTGCTCTGCTAGTACATTATTTGACCATTGCATCTATGGAGTTTACACAGGTTCTTATGGACACCTATAACATTGTTTTGCTTAATATTATGTATTTTCCTAAACCAGTGAATCATGTTAAGCAAGGTATATGATGGATAAAGACCAAACCAATTATTGTCAATTGGGCTAAATAATCTTATAAGTCTTATATGAAAGAATTAAATCAGCATAACATATATCACCTGAAGCAAAATCTTAAAATTAACTTTTTTAAGCTTTTTACAATTTGACTTTATTTTACTTCCAGAGGTCATATTTTCCCCCATAGAATCGTAATCTGGAATCATAGCAAAATCAATGGCAAAAGGTGGTTAAATAAAAATTTTCACCTTACATGTACTTTTCTTAGATGTAAAGTCACATAAATTAATTGATCACAGAAACAGTTTACATGTATTTACACTTGCTTATAACTACTTGCAAAAGTAATTTTTAGAGCCGAGTTTCCCTATGTTTAATATAAACCTAAATATTCATTTTGATTGGAAATATCAATGTGTACCATTGGGGGGTGGGTGGGAGGAGGAGATTTATTACATTGGTGTAGATAATTCCTAGTATGAAACTCCCATAAACATGGAGTCCATGATCACTTCTCCTGGAATCAGATCCTTGGTTGGACCTCTGGTTCCAATTCAGTTCAACAAATATGTATTAAGCACCACAATTTGAAAGATCAGCCATTTGGGAATACAAAAATGAAAAGCACAGTTCCTGTCTTCAAGGAGCTTACATTTTATTCTTGATATCTTTTATCCAGTAAGGGGAAGGTGTGGGAAGAGGGAGAGAGACAAGGTAGGGGTATAGGACATGTACACCAAAAATTCAATGTTTCCTGCCTCCAAAACAAAACAAAGCAAAATTAATTCTTAGCTGTTGATCAGATACCAGGATTATATAACTATTGGGCTAAAGTCTGTGGGGTTTGGAAGACTGAGGGGACCAGAAAATGCCTGGTGCCTAAAAGTCCTCTCGTCTGAGCATTTCTATTCTTTTTCATAATCTCTTCCTCTTATACAGTCTTGTATCATGATTGCTTAGGATATGGATTTAGCACAAAGTTAATTAGCTCTATGTATTTCAAAAGCATGCCAGGGAATATAAATTTTTTCATTCATTATGATTTTGGTTTCTTCAATGAATTGTGATAAATACTAGTATGCCTTGAAAAATATGAAATGCTTTAGTGCTGCCAGAATTTAAGCTAGTATCTCTTAAGTATTCTTTTCAAAATTATGAATAAAACAGAGATGATATTTGTCTAGATATAATTCATGTAGAAATATCACCTAATTATTAAAATAGAACCCTATGAATAAAACAGATATTTGTCTAGATATAGTTAATGTAGAAATATCACCTAATTATTAAAGGAGAACCTTTTACTTTGTACAAATGAAGACATTAATTACAAGTTATCTGATTTTCATGTTAGTAAGAGCTACAATGAGGTGTAGTGGAATGAGTATTAGATTGGGAACCAGGAAGTTCATTTTCCAATATTAGCTCCTGTAGCTAACTGGATGACTCTAGGCAAGTCACTTCCTCCCTCTGGGTCTCAGTTTCCTCACCTGTACATTGGTGTCAAGGGGGAAAAAGAAGAGGAGGGCAGTGGAAACAACAGTAAGTTAGACCAGACTTTAAAATTGCTTCCAGCTCTGACATTCTGTAATTCAGCCAGAATATTAGCATTGGAAAGCATCTTAGAGATCCCATAGTCCCATCCTCTCATCTAATAAATCAAGCCCAGAAAGCCTTAGTTATATTACCTAATGTTAAACAGCTTAAACTGATGAAGCACAGCTCTTCATTTTTTGTCATAATATATGCATTTAATAGTAATCATAACTAATATTCATAACGCACTTAAATGTTTATAAAGCACTTTACATACATTATCTCATTCCATCCCCTGTGAAGTGCTACACTTACTATATTATTCTCACTTATAGATAAGAAAACTTAGGTTAAGCATGGTTCAGTATCTTTCATGTCCAGGTTCATACTATAAATGTCATGAGGCTGAATGGTCATCTCAGGGAGCTTGTGCCCAGAGCTTTCCCGGAAACTTCTTTAGGTTTCATCAATATGACTCAGTGTTTGAGACCTTAGGGAAGATGAATTTCCTATCTGTTCCTGGTCACAGCATGGCCTTACTCAAACATGACCAGAAGCAGCCAAGAAGTTTATCATTTATCACAAAGGCCCAAACAATGAACTATCTTGACCTTGAAGCCCAAGAAGTTTTCAGGGGAGATCTGGGTGCATGCTCCCTGGGATAACCTCTCTGCTTGTTAAGCCTCACTAACACTAGTAAGTATCAAAGATTCAAACCCAGGTCTCTTAACTTCAAATCCATCACTTTTCTCACTATAACATGCTGCCTCCTAAAAAAGCACTGAAATTTTAATGAGACATCATAAAAACTCTGTACTATTCAATTTGAAGATGGTTGATAATGGCAATGACTTGTGTTGGAACTTGTGGATTTATGAGGTAAAAACTGAGTGAATTTTATCAAACATTATCCAAAAGAATTCACTGAAAACCATGAAACACCTTGTTCTTTTTCTGTGTGGTATAGCTTTCATTTTCTAATGCAGTATATTGATTCTGCAACATATTAAAGTGGCACCAACACATGTTATAGCTGAACAAAACTGGAGCCCTGATGGTCCAATCATTTCAGTCATCTTCATGATTAATCTCAATGACTGTGACCAAATGGACTGTGCAGCAAACTACACCTATTAAGATAACCAATTTAATCAGCTGAGCCAAGCTGCAGCCTGGCCATTTTATGTATAATTTAGTCTATAACCAGACACAGTTACTATGGAGTTTGTTTCTACCATATCGTTGCTATAGTTTTATTTCAAAATTTTAACAGAAGGTGTTTTAATTCTAGAAAGTGGAAACAACAGAAAATAAAATGTCAACTCATTCATTCAGCCCACAAGCATCTCTTAAGGACTCAATTGTCCAACACAAGCATAAGCACAACAGGAAATTTAAATAAAGAAAGACAACACAGCCCTTGCTTGTGAGTGGCTTATACTGATTCAGGGAGACAAGATGTTAGGGCCAATCCCAGAAAAAAGTGTAAAATAGGTGAAACTTCTCTATGAGCACTCAGCCAATGCTCCCTCTAAATTTTGCTAGATATGGACTGTGCTCCATGAGCAGACAATACTGCTTGGCCAGTAAATCTTTCTTTCTCTATTTAATGGTTTCATTACAGACATACCATTGTCTTCCTCATCCTTAAATCTTCACTAGATTCTAAAATCCCTTCTGCCTCCTGCCCTATATCTTTCCCCACACTCCTCCCTCAGCTAAACTACTTGAAAAAGGCATTTATCTACACTAGGTGTGTCCCCTCGTTCTCTCTCATTCCCTTCTAAACTCTTTCTACTTGAGCTTCTGATCTCATCATTCACATGAAATGTCTTTCTCCTAAGGGTCTCTTCCAGTGATCTCTTAATTGCCACATCTAAGAGCTTTTGCTGAATCCTCACCCACTGATCACTTTTCCTTCCTAAGTGTCCTTACTCGGGACTTTCCTGATACTGCTCTCTTGGTTCTCCTACATGTTTTACTGCTCTTTTTTACTCTCCTTTACCATATCTTAATCCATGGTATGTACCTTGTATGTGGCTGGCCCCCAAGGCTCTGTCTTGGACCCTCTTTTTTTTTTCTCTGTAAACTGTCTCAATTGAGCTCATTAACTCCCATGGATTCAATTATCATCTCTATGCCAATGACTCCTAGATCTGCATACCTAGGCCTAGTCTCTCATCAACTGATTATTGGGCATTTAGAAATGGATGTCTTATACGTGTCTCACATGCACCATATCCCAGACAGACTTATTTCCCCCCAAAACTCACCCTACTTTGAACTTTCCTAATACTATTGAGTGCAGCACCATACAGTCACCCAGATTCACAGTCTTGGTGTCATCCCAAGTGTTCACTTTCACTCACCCCATTTATCTAATCAGTTGCCAAATCTTGTTTCTATCTCCATGACACCTTATGGTTGTCATCTCCCTAGTTCAGGCCCTGGTCTCTTTGGCCTCATATCTCTCCCCATTCTAATCCATCCTTTACACAACTACCAAAATGATTATGCCAAAGTGTGGTTCTGACCATGTCAGGAAAACCAATGTCAGGAAACTCAAGTGACTCTAGGGGCAAATATAAACTCCTTTGTTTGGTATTTAAAGCTCTTCATAACTTGACCACTTCCTGTATCACCTTTCTTTTGGAAAATTACTTCCCCCTCCTCCCATGTAGTCTATGGTCCAATCATACTGTCTTACTTGGTGTTCCCCCACACAACACTCCCATCTCCTATCTCTATTCCTTTCTACCAGCCATCTTCTATGCCTGGAATGTTTTTCATCCTAATATTCACCCCTTAGAACCCAAGAGTTCCTTTTAAGTCTCAGATTAAGTATTACCCTCTTAAAGAGGAGGCCTTTCCATAACTGCCAGCTGCAAATACCTTCTAAAGGTTACCCTCTACCTACTCTGTATGTATTTTTGCATGTACTAATTCATAGATATGTTGGCTTCCCCATTAGAATGTAAAATCTTTCAAAGAAGAAACTATTTTTTGCTTTTTATTTGTATCAACAGTATTTAGCACTTAGTAAGCACTTATTAAATGACTGTTGATTATTTAACAATAAGGAACCACTGCTTGGCCTAAGAGACTCAGGGTACTTGTCCCTTACCCTTCTCCATTAAGAAGGACCCATTTGTTCTGGACCCATGTAGGTGGTCTGGACTAGGTTCAGTCCTAGCCTAGTCTTTAATGAGAAGCATTAAGACCACCCCCTTTTTTTTCTTTTTTCTTTTTTTTTATATTCTTTTTTTTTAAACAAATGCTTTATTAACTTCTGTTTTACATCATTCATTTCCGCCAGATTTTGAGTTACTATCATATTCCCCCCATTATTCCCCTACCCAACCTCCCAGAATAGGAATCCCACAAGATATCGTTTCCTCCAATCTGCTCTCTCCCATGCCTTCTCCCATACCCCCATCGACTTTTCCATTAGAGGAAGGTGAGTCTTTGCATCCCAATGCCTGCACATCTTATCTCCCTATTACAAGCAAAAGAGTATTAATAATAGTATTTATATATATTTGAAACATTTAATGTTACAACCTCAAATTTCAGATCCATTTCCTTCCTCCCTTGTCACCTATTCCCTCTTGGGAGATAAGTAATTCAGTATATGTTGTACATGTCTAGCTATGCAAAACATTATCATAGTAGATATATTGTACAAGGCTGCTTATAATTCCCTCCCACTCATCCCACCCCCCACCTGGTCCATTCCCTACATGATCCTGTCCCTCTTCTATAGTGGGTACTTCCAACCTCCCCTCACCCCAAGGATGCCCTCCCATCCATCATCCCTCCTCTCATCCCCCTTCCCCCTATCCTGCTGCAGGTTGAGATATCCCATTTAGTATGTATGTCATTTTCTCCCTGAACCAAATTCAATGTGAATGTGGTTTTGCCTTTTTAGCCTTCCTTATTCTCTCCCTCTTTTGCAACCACTTCCCCTTGCTTCTTCTGCATGGGATAGTCTACACTACCCTATCTCTCCCCATCTCCTCTTGCCACTTTCCTCTCTCACCTCATAATTTCATCCCTTGAGTATTCTCCCTTCCCAACAAATTCAACTTATGCCCTCTATCCATATATAACTGTAACCATATACAGACACATTCACATATGTATTCATATGACCACACACCCTTCTTCCATTATTTTCACAGTGACAAAGATATCATCAGTCACAGTAATTGCTTTTCCATATAGGAATGTAAATAGTTCAACTTTGATAAGTTCCTTTTGATTTCTTTTCCCTGATTACCTTCTCAGGCATCTCTTCCTTCTTGTGTCTGGATGTCAAATTTTCTATTCAATTCTGGTTTTTTCTCAAGAATGCTTGAAAGTCCTCTATTCCACTGAATGACCATATTTTCCCCTGAAACAAAATACTCAGTTTTGCTGGGTAGGTGACCCTTGGGTTCATTCCCAGTTCTTTTGCCCTCTGGAATATCATATTCCATGCCCTTCGATCCCTCAGTGTAGAAGCTGCCAGGTCCTGGCTATTCTGATTGTGTTTCCACAATATTGAAATTGTTTCTTCCTGGCTGCTTGTAGTATTTTCTCCTTGATCTGGGGATTCTGGAACCTGGCTATAATATTCCTGGGAGTTTTCTTTTGGGGATCTTTTTCAGGAGGTGATCTGTGGATTCTTTCAACCTCTATTTTGCCCTCTGGATCTAAAACATCAGGGCAGTTTTCCTTGAGAATTTCTTGAAGGGTGATTTCTAGGTTCTTTCCTTGATCATGGCTTTCAGGTAGTCCAATAATTTTTAAATTGTCTCTCCTGGATCTATTTTCCAGGCCAGTGGTTTTTCCCATGAGATATTTCACATTGCCTTCTAATCTTTCATTTGTTTGTGTCTGCTTAACAGCATCTTGATTTCTCATAAAGTCATTAGCTTCCATTTGCTCCAGTCTAACTCTGAAGGAATGAATCTCCTCAGTGAACTTTTGAGATTCTTTTTCCATCTGGCAAATTCGACTTTTTAAGGCATTCTTCTCCTCATTGCCCTTTGGGCCTCCTTTGCCATTTGAGCTAGTCTATTTTTTAAGGTGTTGTTTTCCTCAGTCAGGCTGTTGACCCTCATTTCATACTTTTCCTGCATCCTTCTCATTTCTCTTTCCAATTTTTCCTCCACTTCTCTTATTTGATTTTTAAAGTCCTTCTTAAGGTCCTCTATGGCCTGCAACCCGCTCATGTTTTCCCCTGGGGCTTCTGGAGCAGGACTTCTGACCTCACAGTCCTTTTCCCGCTCTATGCCCCCAAAATAGGAGTCTAGGGTTGCATTTTTCTGTTTCCTTTGCCTTGGCATGTTGCCACTTAATTACTTGACTTTTGGGCTTGTTGCCACACTATGGCTTTAAGGCCAGATAGAGGAATTTTCGTCCCGAACGTGTGGGGGCAACTTCCGTTTCTGGCAAGCTGTAAACCCACCCACGACTTCCACCCTAGATCACAATCCAGATCCAGGGAGGTTAAAGCAAGAGCAATTACCCCCCAAGACTGATCGCTGGATCTCCCTACAAATTTGCAGGCTGGGAGTGGGAGCTGCCTCTGAAAACTACAAAATGGCGTTTGTCCTCAGCGGCTTCTAGCCCCCAGGGGAGGGAGCCAACGCATTCCCTAATACCAGTCCCAAAGTCCATAGGACACTAACCTCTTACTTTGTCCTAGGCAAGTCTATGTTGATAATTCTGGAGTCGCCACAGCTCCTGGTGTTCTGGGGTTCCTCCAGCTGGCTGCTGGCCCTGCCACCCTGGGGTTAAAACCTCGGCTCAAGCGGACCTGGGCTTGGCTCGGCTCGGCTCCTGCGCTCTGCGTGCTGCACGCTGCCAGGTCCCAGACCGCTGCACTGGTCCTTCCTGCAGGGCTGCTGGGCTGTCCTCAGCGGGAGGTTAGCTTCTCTGTGTCGTTCTGTGGGTGCTGGGGCTCCAGAAGTTGTTCAGAGTCCCCTTTTACATCGTTTGGGGGGAATCTGGGGGCAGAGTGGCTTGGATGAGCTGTTTCTACCCACCCCCTTTTCTTATACCTTTTGGCTTGCAAAACCTTCATTTTGGTGCCTTGGAATGATTTACTTAAAGCTTAGGTTTTGGTTCGTATTTCAAATAGAAAGATACTTAATGTACAATATGAATCAGGTATGAGACAGGTATTTATTTCCTATGCAAAAAAAACGAAATACACAAGATATAGCAAGCACTGACAAGACTTCAGCAAACAGTAACATAACTTTTAACTATTTTTACAATCTGACAAGAGGCTGAGTCATAAACATGAGAGTGAAAAGCAGTCTGTGGGAAGACTGAGTAAGTATTGCTGTATCTCATCTTGGTGCTGCACTACCCCCCAAAACTCCCTGTCCATGTCTTCTGTCCATCCATGCCAGGAATTAAGTTCATCCTCTAGCCAATGGTCATCTTCTACAAGAAGCGCTAGACTAGTTATAGTTGGCTCTACAGCTTTGACCAAAGAACCCAAGATGTCAAAAACTTCTTGGACTCACAGGGTGGGGCTTCCAGGTTTGGCCATGTCCATCTCAGGATCAATACTTGTTCACCTAAGACCAGGAAAGAGCAAACACAAAAAACACACCCTGAACCTAGGACCAGGCTTGCTTATGTAGGACCACGGGCATTATCTGCTATGTGATCACATGGTGGCTGGCACTTCCTTCTCCTCTCCCTGACACCTCATGGGAAATCCCACATGTTCATAATAGCACCTGGAAAGTAGAAGGAATCGAGGATTATGGACAGAGTGACCCCCTTTTTAAAAGATCCACTGAGTTATTGTCTCTTCCAATTCAGGAACTGATAAAGGTATTGTTTGAAAAACGTGCCAGACTCACTCAGCACTGACCTGCTGGGAGCAGAAAGGGAAGTTCTGCTCATGCTCTGTGTAACCCTTGGTTACAAATGATTGAAATCATGCTATGATTGAATGATTGAAATCACAAGTATGCTTATTACACCTCAGTTCTAGAAAAAGTGCTTTGCTCTTCCATCTCACATGGTTACTGTCCCATCTGACTCATTCCCTTCTTTGGTGACTTTAAAAAAATATTTTATTTTTCCCCAATTACATGTAGAAACAATTTTAACATTCATATTTTAAAAATTCTGAGTTCCAGATTCTTTTCCTCCCTCTCTTCCCACCCTCATTGAGAAGGCAAGCGATTTTATATAGGTGATACATGTGCAGTCATGCAAAACAATGCATTTTTCAATGCATATTTCCACATTTCCATGTTAGTCATATTGTGAAAGAAAACACAGACAAAAAAAAACACACAAGAAAAAATAAAGAACAGGTATGCTTCAGTCTGCGTTCAGACTCCATCAGTTCTTTCTTTGGAAATAGATAGCATTTTTCATCATAAGTCCTTCAAAATTGTTTTGCATCATTGCAAAGCCATTTACAGTTAATTATCAGATAATATTGTTGTTACTATACATGATGTTCTCCTAGTTCTGCTCATTTCACTTTGCATCAGTTAATGCAAGTTTTTTCAGGTTTTTCTGAGAGCCTCCTGCTTCTCATTTCTTGTACCACAATAGTATTCCATCACAGTCACTTACAAGACTTGTTCAGCCAGCCCCCAATTGATGGACATTCCTTCAATTTTCAATTCTTTGCCACCACTAAAAGAGCTGCTATAAAATTTTTGGACATATTTTCATTTTTTCTGTTTTTTTCTCTTTAAGATACAGACATAATAATGGTATTGCTTGGACAACGGGTATGCATAGTTTTATAGCCCTTGGGGGGCATAGTTACACATTCCTCTACAGAATGGTTGAATCAGTTCACAACTCCCCCAACAATGCATTTATGTCTCAATTTTCCTACATCCCCTCCAACATTTGTAATTTTCTCTTTCTGTCATATTAGCCAATCTTATGGGGTCATTACTTTGGGGTCATTTTAAGTTGCATTTCTCTAATCAACATTTATTTATAGCATGTTTTCATATACCTACAGATAGCTTTGATTACTATATCTGAAAACTATTTGTTCATATCCTTTGACCATTTATCAATGGAGGAATGACTTATTTCTACAAATTTGACTCAGTTCTCTATATATTTGAGAAATTAGATCTTCATCAGAGAAACTTTCTGTAAATTTTTCCCCATTTCTGATTACTAACCATGTATTTCCCTCTATCCTCTTTCCCTGCTGTTTATCCTACTTTCTCTCCTTTCATTCTGTCCATTCTCAAATATGTTTTGCTTCTGAGTTTTACCTCCCCCAATCTGCCCTCCTTTCTATTAGTTCTGCTTTTTCTCTTTTCTCCTTCCCCTTCTACTTTCCTGTACAATAAGATAGACTTCTGTACTCAATTGACTATGTATGTTATCCTCTCTTTGAACCAATTCCTATGAGAGTAAGATTCATATGCTCCCTCCACCCCAGCCTCCACTATATTTCCTTGCATTGTAAAAGCTCTTTTGCATCAGATAATTTACTCCATTCTGCCTCTCCTTTTCCTCTTCTCCCAGTGTATTCCTTTCCTCACCACTTCATTTTATTTTTTTAGATAATCATCCCATAGTATTCAAGTCACACCTCTGTCTTCTGTCTTACATATACTCCTTCTAACTACCCTAATGAAGAAAAAGGTTTTGGGAGTTATAAATATAATTTCCCCATATAGAAATAGCAAAAGTTTAACCTTATTTAATCCCTTATTATTACTCTTTCTTGTTTACCATTTCATGCTTCTCTTGAGTCATGTATTCAAAAGTCAAATTTTCTATTCAGCTCTGGTCTTTTCATCAGGAATGCTTGAAAGTCCTCTATTTTGTTCAATTTCCATGTTTTTTACTCCTGAAGGATTATACTCAGTTTTTCTGGGTAGGTGATTCTTGGTTGTAATCCTGGTTCTTTTGCCCTCTGGGATATCATATTACAAGCTCTCTGATCCTTTAATGTTGAAACTGCTAAATCTTGTGTTAGCCTGACTATGGTTTTACAGTATTTGTATTGTTTCTCTTTTTTTAAGTTTTTAACATTCATTTCTTAAAGATTTTGAGTTACATACTTTCTTCCCATCTCTCCCCTACCCCCACCCCAAAATTGCAAGCATACTGAATACCCCTGCCCCCAATCTTCCCTCTCTTATATCCCCCCTAACACCCCCTTACTTTGAATTGTTTCTTTTTTGGCTATTTGAATTACTTTCTCCTTAACATGGGAGCTCTGAAATTTGGTTACATTATTCCTAGGACTTTTCATTTTGGGGTCTCTTTCAGGAGGTGGCTGGTGGATTCTTTCTCTTTTTTTGCAGGGCAGTTGGGGTTAAGTGACTTGCCCAAGGTCACACAGCTAGTATTTGTGTTAAGTGTCTGAGGCCAGATTTGAACTCAGGTTGTCCTGACTTCAGGGCTGGTGCTCTATTCACTGCACCACCTAGCCACCCCTAGTGGATTCTTTCTATTTCTATTTTACCCTCTGGTTTTAGAATATCAGGGCAGTTTTCCTTGATAATTTCTTGAAATATAATGTCTAGGCTATTTTTTTCATCATGACTTTCAGGTAGCCCAATAATTATTAAGTTATCTTTCCTGCATTTATTTTCCAGGTGAGTTATTTTTCTAATGAGATATTTCACATTTTCTTCTATTTTTTTCAGTCTTTTGATTTTGTTTTATTGTTTCTTGACATCTCATAAAATCATTAACTTCAATTTTCCCCATTCTAATTTTTAAGGAATTATTTTCTTCACTGAGCTTTTGTACCTCCTTTTCCATTTGGACAATTCTACTTTTAAAGGAGTTATTTTCTTCATTGAATTTTTGTGTAAATCTTTTTTTTGGCCAATTCTTTTTTAAGGTATTTTTCTCTTCATTGGATTTTTGTGCTTCTTTTACCATTTGACCTATTCTGTTTTTAAGGTGTTATTTTCTTCAGTATTTTTTGTGCCTCCTTGATCAAACAACTCTTTTTTCATTATTTTCTTACATTATTCTCATTTCTTTTCCCAATTTTCCTCTACCTCTCTTTCTTGATTTTTAACATCCTTTTTGAGCTCTTCCATGGCATGAAACCATGTATTTTTCTTTGATGTTTTGTATGTAGCAGTTTTGACATTGTTGTCCTCATCTGAATTTGTGTTTTCATCTTCCCTGTTAACATAGTAACTTTCTATTGTTGAGATTTTTTTCTTCTGCTTGTTCATTTTTCCAGCCTATTTCTTGATTTTTAACTATGATAAAATGAGGCTCTGCTTCTGGAGTAGAGGGGCCACTGTCCCAAGCTTCAGGTTTTTTGTGCAACTGTTTTCATATAATTGTGTGTACCTGTAAGTTTTTGGCTCTTCCAAAGTGGTAGGATCTAGGCATAGGTATGTTTACTACTCTTCTAACCTGTGCTCTGGTCTGTGATCAACCATAAGTACTCTTTTTCGCCCTGGAACTATAACCAAGGTCCCTGCTCCCCTGGGGTAGCAAGCTGCTCCTCACACTGAGACTAGGATCCAGGACTGCAACCCAGATCCAAGTATGAATAAAGCAACAAGGCCCTGCCCCAAGTGCCAACAAAGGCACTCCTGAAACCTTCTTCTTACCAGTTGTTTGACACCCTTACCATCTATGGGCTGAGAGGTCTGGAAACTGCCATTGCCACTGATGATTCAGTTGCTCCCAAGGCAAACCTGTACTGGATTGCTCTCCACTCTCACTCTGGTGCAACAGACCTTTTCTGCCAACCTTTTAAATTGTGGTGGGATGGAAAATTGTTTGACCTTGTCCTTTTGTAGGTTCTGTTGTTCCAGAATTTGTTTTGAGGCATTATTTAAAAGTGTTTCGAGAGGGGTTTGGAGAAGAGCTCAAATGAGTTCCTACCTTTTTTCTGTCATCTTGGCTCCATAGAAGGTTGCTTATGCCTCCATTTCTTAGATACCCCTTTGTTACTTGGACCCTTAAAGTTTGGTTTCTGTACGCATCATTATATTGCAGTAGTGTTCTAAGATCATAAATGACCCTTCTAATAACTGACTCAAATATCTGTTTTTTCAGTCCTCATCTTCCTTTACCTCTCTGAAGCATTTGGGTTAACATGGTAACTAAATAAATTCACTGGACTCACAGAAGCAAGGGAAATAACCAGAATGTTTTGTTGAAAGTAATTATGCCACAATTCTGGCACATGGAGACCGCATTTCACAACCAAAAAGAAAACAGGATGTGTTGTCTGTTTATGACTCTTCCCCTCTTCTCACTTCCCTGGAAGTCTCATATACTACAGCTATGCTTGGTACCTACTCCAGAGTTATTTCATCTGAAGGGTGAACTAATGATGATTTAGTAATTAAATAAGCCTAGACTGCATATTTATAGAAATATTATAGGACTGCTTCATCCCTCATATATTTTTCATTCATTATAGTTCCACTGGCACCATAGAAACTGTCCACCCCCTTGCCCAGCCAGTCTGGAGGAATTTGGTACAAGTTGTACATAAGCTCATAAAGGAAGCTGTGTTTTCAAAAGTGGTTTTACTGCAAAAGTAGCCTCATGATATAACAGTAGCCAGTCTTCCACTATTACAGGAAATGCATCCCTCCTTCACTTGAATCTACTTTATTATCTTTTCTCATCTTTAAAGGGTGGTAGAAGACAATAACCTTCTCTAGAGAGTGTAACCTAACAATTCAAACTCAAACCCAATCCCTTCCTCTTCCCTCTTTCTCTCCTCCCTTCCCTTTCCTTCTCCTTTGAGGATACAGAGTATTAGAATTGATAGATGGATCACTATTTAAGTAGAAGGATAAAACATTCAATCAATGACAGCTTGATATATGCTAATGCCCTTGGGGTAATAGAGTTTACCATTACTCTGTTAGTATTTCTCTATTAGTATTAGAGCATTATCTATAGTATACTCTATTAGTTTCACTAATAAGAATTGCCAATAGTCAGTGCCCATTGATGGAAAGGGTGTAATATATTCCCTGTTTATAAACTTGATGTGCCACAAAAGCAATGTGGCACAATGGAGAGTTCTGCATTTAAAGTCAAAGGACCTAGATTCAAATCCCAATTCTGCCACTACTATCTGTGTGACTTTGGGAAGGTCACTTAATCAGTCTGAGTCTCAGTTTCTGAATCTGTAAAATGAGAAGGTTAGGCCTCTAAGGTCCTTTCCAGCTTTAAACCTAGGATCCCAAGAACCTAACTTTTCTGAGCCTCCTTGTCTATAACATGATCTCTGAGATCTTTATACCTCAGAATAAAATCTAGTGATCCAGTTAATAAACCCAGCATTGTGTGTGAAGGACAGAAAGAAGATTGGCCTAATAGGGGTGAAGAAAAATCATTTGAGATGATAAAGGTAGAACTCATTAATAAATTTAATATCAGACTTTGGAGAGTTAATCCATAGACATTTCACTATTTATATGGCATCTTGATTTGTAAAGTCAATATTGGTTTTAATTTTGTGACTCTGGAAGTATTTATGGAGTAAAGGAAGGGAATGATAAATTCTATTGTGAGAAATTGTCAATTTAAGCAAATTTTTAAAAGGTAGAAAAATAGCCAATTTGTATGTAAATAAAAATATTGCTATTATTTTGATTATGTAATTTGTACATATTCACCACTTTATTAATATCATATAAGTACAGAAAAATTAATTAAAGTGGTAATCTTACTATTTAAACAAATGCTAATACTTGATGAATTTTTCTCAAAATTTTGTTTGTTTCTGCTACATATTATATAAAAATAATTTATTGAATTATTTGTAACTGGCATAATTACCAGAAAGATTTTTTGATAATTTTAAAAAGTTACATGTTTAAAACATTTTTATGTGTCGATTTAATTGAGTGGAATGTTACTGGATTTCAGACCCAGTAGGTATTGGATTTTTTTCCCTACAAACACAAAAAGAGATATTTGATAATGATTCTAGGTAGAGGAGAATCATCTATGCTTTCTTTTATTTGTTGGTAATTAGGCAAATAAGTAGTTTAAAATTAAAAATTATTAAGTACTTATTTTTCTCAATACTATGAGGAAACACAAAAATAACGAGATATGTGGTTGCTACCCTTAATTAATTTTTATCAAATAGGTAAAATAAGATATATAAATAGATAAATATATTGATGTAAGGGAAAGGAGAATCATGTCTTCTCTTCCTTAAATGAACAAATAATGGCAGTTTGAAATAGAATGTAACTAGGGTAAAAGAATGGTACACAATTCTACAGAATTAATAAGAGGAAAATAAGTACTTTTTTCTGGGGTGATCAGGGAGGTTTCATGAAGAAAGTTCTGATGCTGGGCTTTGAAAGATAAATTTTATCAGTGGACAAAGGATTGGTGTATTGGGGGTGTGGATTCTGGGATTATGAAACCACATGACCATGGAGGTAGGTAAGCACAGGATATATTTGGGAAATGGAGCATTAGGTTTATGAAATGAAATAGTATGATTTAAATAATATAAATGGTAGTTAAATAACATTTTTTTCAGTAGACAGTAAGGAATGAGTGAAAATTTTTGATAGGAAAGCAAAGGGAAGTTTTACTTTTCAGAAAGTAGAATTGTAATGACAGAATGAATCATTCTGCATTTTGCCTCAAATTTATCATTTCACCAAACTTTTGTTTATTCCTTTCTTTTTAAAGGAATTTAGAACAAAATCAAGAGAATGGGACAAGCAAGAAATACTATATCAGAACCATCTGGTTTCTTTAGATGCCCAGCAAAAATTGTTATCTGAGAAGTGTAATCAGTTTCAGGTACAATATTTAAGCAGATCTTCTGAATTAAAAGACATTAAAGATTAAAACATTGCTATCATTTACTACCTAGGAGGTAATCAGTTCATTGAATTGGGTACCACTCTCTATGCTACTCTCTAAATCTAATTTACAGAGAAGGTGCTGATATGCATTAGTAGGGGAGTTTTCTGTTGGGGGAGTTTCCTATACCAATAAAATCTATTGGTTAAAACAAAAACATTCATTTCTTCACCTGGATCTATTCTAGATCTATTCTCTTTGTAACTTGTGTGTCAGAAATTCCTAGAATATAAAAGGTCCCAATACTCTGAGATATTTTCCCATTTCTTTTGACTCAGAAGTCAAAAGAATGTAATGAGAAAATAATACTATGGCAGTGGAAGTACAAAATATTGATAGATGAAAGAAATATTTTGAAAAATGAAATTGGAATGTAGTGATGTATATTAGATATTAAAGAGGAAAGAGGGAGAAGTCAATGGATATCTTTCAAGTTCTAAGCTCAGGTAACTGGAGGAAGTTATCCAGTTGGCAGAGAAAGAAAGCATTTTAAGGAAAATTTTATTTAGGTTATTTATATTCTGTCTTAGGGGGTAGAGTATTAGAGGATGAGAAACTTTATTTTTGACAGAGCAAATTAAGGTATCCAGGTAGAAAAGTCCATAAAAAAGGTGGGATTGAAGATGTCAGGGCTGTGGATATAAGATTTGGAATCATTCTTGAAAAGGTGATATTTGAGCAGACTGCCGAGGAACAAGACCTTAAGGACTAGCTATACTAAGTGGGTGGGAGGAACAATGGGAGACAGAAGACTTTTCAGATCCTAAATGATAGAAAACCATGAGGTCCAAGAGAGAATTTCGAGAAGGGGTGGTAGATAAACAGCTTCCTATGTTGCAGGAAGGTTAAGGAGATGGTGGATTTTACTAAATGTAAAGGTTCTACTAGGAACTCATTGGTGACCTGTCAGAGTACAGAAAAAAATTGTGAATGGTAAGAAAATAAACTCTGTGGATGTAGACCAATTATTGAGAAAACATGGATAGAAATTGGATTATGGGTTAGAGTAGAAAGTAGAGCCAAATGAAAGTTTGTTTGCTTATTTTCAAGACAGAAACTTATAAATATTTAAAGGAGAAGAAGAAAAAGAAACAATGGAAAGGTTGAAGAGAGAGGAGATAATTAAGGGAACAAAGTATCAGAAGAAAGGAGGGGAGGGAGAGACAGTAGAGAGCTGAAGGCTTTACCTTTCAAAAATAATACTTCAGAATATTTTTTCTAATATTTTTTGGTATTTCTCATACTTTTCTAAAGATGGTTTTCTTTCATTTCTGTACTTTTTCTTGTCTTACAGAAACAGGCACAAAGTTACCAATCTCAACTAAATGGGAAGAAGCTGTGCCTAGAAGATGCCAGTCTTAACAACCCTGAAATTGCACGATTGACCTGCGAACCAGATATTAGTAGTGATACTGTTGAAAGAGATGAATTCATTATTGAAAAACTGAAGTCAGCTGTGAGTGAAATAGCAATAAGTAGGAATAAATTACAAGATGAAAATCAGAAGCTCCTACAAGAACTGAAAATGTACCAAAGACAGTGCCAGGTGAAGAAATGAATGTTTTTGTTTTAACTGAAAACTAAATAAATGGTGACCTCCACAAAATCAGAAACATAGGTTGGGAAGCTACTTTTAGAGAGTACTTGTGTATATTTGTGATGTCTATACACACCTAAGGAGGTCATCTTGTCAAAAACCATAACTGACCAAGAATTTGTTCCATATCAATGTGTATTTATATGGTCATGGAACCTATGCTTAAAAATGGAAAAAGGAACCCATTACCTCTCAAGGTGTGTCAGAAATGATAGATGAAAGAAACATTTTGAAAAATGAAATTGAAATGTGGTGATGTATTAGATATTAAAGAGGAAAGAGGGAGAAGTTAATGAACAATATCCAAGTTTTAAGTTCAGGTAACTGAAGGAAGTTATCCAGTTGGCATCATTAGGAGAAAGACTACTCAGGGTAGACTAATTCACTTTGGGGCAGTTCAGATTATTAATCTTTCCTAATTTCAGGCAGAAACAGTATGAAAAATAAGGCAGAGAGAAGGAAAGCACATGATATTTTCAGAGAGTAATAAGGAATCCAGTTTGGCAAGGACAGCACTTTAGCCACTGTACCACACTGCCCCTCACTTTTGTATTAAAATTATATAAATCTCTATTCCTGAAAGTGGGGGGGGGGGGGGAAACAGTGTCTAGACTCAAAACAATATTGAGTACTCTTGGTCTATTTAGAAAATAATACTCAGAAATATATTTGTACTTCTTTAGCCATTTCCCTTCTAAAGTTTATATACTTTTTATGCATACTTTGTTTTTGTCATCCTCAGTGTTGACCTACAATGAGCAACATTCAAATACTTATAACTAGGTTTTTGATGTGGAATTTTAAGATTACTAATCCCCATGTCATCTACCAGGCAGCTTTTTAAAAAAATTTAAACATTTTAATTTATTCTTTATTTTTAACATTCTATTCTTTTTAAGTTTTGAGTTTCAAATTCTTTACTTCCCCACCCATTGGTAAGGCAAGCAATATGATATCAATCATACATGCAAAATCATGGAAAGCCCTTCCATATTAGTTATATTTTTAAAAGCAAGAAAAATAAAGGAAGTAAGAAAATTGCACTTCAGTTTGCATTCAGAGTTCATCAGTTCTCTCTCCTGAGGTAGATAACATTTTTTTTTTTTTTATCAAGAGTCCTTTGGAACTGTTCTGGATCATTGTATTGATCACAGTAGCCGAGTCTTCTATAGTTGATCATTGTTATAAAATTACTGTTACTGCGCAGTGACCTCCCAGTTTTTCTCATTTCACTTTGCATCAGTTTGGATAGTTCTTGCCATGTTTTTTCTGAAACCACCCCCCTCATTCCTTGTAATGCAATAGTACTCCATCACAATCATACGCCATTTGTTCAGCCATTCTCTGATAGGCATCCCCTTGACTTCTAATTCTATGCCACCACAGAAAGAGCTGCTATAAATATATATGCATATAAGTGCTTTTCCTTTCTTCAATCTCTTTGGGGTACAGATCTAACAGTGGTATTGTTAGATCAAAGCCCTCTGGGCCTAGTTCCAAATTATTTTCCAGAATGGTTGGCCTAGTTTACTCCTCCACCATCATTTCACTAGTGCACCTATTTTTCCCTCATCCCCTCCAGCATTTGTCATTTCTGATAGGTATGAGGTGGTACCTCAGAGGAGTTTTAATTTGTATGTCTCTCATCAGGTGATTTTAGAGCATTTTTTCATATGATTATAGATAGCTTTGATTTCGTCTTCTGGAGACTGTTTATATCCTTTGACCATTTATCAATTAGTGATTTATTTTTATAAATTTAACTCAGTATACATTTGGAGATGAAGACTTTATCAAAGAAATTTAAAAATTTTTTATATTACTTCATTGTCTATGGTACTTTTTAGAGAATGCAATTTCTCTGATTATCCCTTTTAATTATGTGTACTTATTTATGCTTTTGCTTTGTCTGAGATCATGATTGCTATCCCTGCCTTGCTTACTTCAGCTGACACCTATTAGATCCTGCTCTAGCCTTTTATTTTAACTCTGTGTGTCTTTCTGTTTCAGGTGTGTCTCTTATAAACAACATATTGTCATATTCTGGATTCTAATCCAGTTTGCTATCTGCTTCCTTTTTATGAGTAAGCTCATTCCCATTTATAGTTATGACTACTGTGTTTCTCTTTATCTCATTTTCTTCTGTTTCTTCTCTCGCTTTTTTATCCCATTCTTCCTCAAAAGCAAATTTTCCTTCTAATAATTGCCTCCTTTAATCTGCCCTATGTTTTTCCATCTCCACCCCCTTTCTCTTATCTTTTTCCCCTCCTCCTATTGGGTAAGTTACATTTCTATATACAACAGAGTCTGTATATAATCTCCCCTTTTTGAACCAGTTCCAAAGAGACTAAGGTTCAAGTACTGTCCACCACTCCCTGCCCCACTGTCCACATCCACTGTAAAAGCTCTTCCTTGCACGCCTCTTTTATGTGAGGAAATTTCCTCCACTCTACCTCTTCTTTCTTCCTTCTCCCAGTGCATCCCTCTTTGTCACTTCATTTTTTCCTTAAAAAACATTACAACATAATCAACTCATATGCATGCCTTCTATCCATGTAAATTCCTTTTAACTGTCCTAATAATGATAAAGTTCTTAGGAGTTACATGTATCTTTCCTTATAGAAATGTAAACAGTTTAATTTTATTGGGACCTTTATTATTACTCTTTCTTGTTTACCATTTTATGATTCTCTTGAGTCTTGTATTTGAATGCTATATTTTTTTGTTCAGCCCTGGTATTTTCATCAAGAATGCTTACAAGTCTGGGTGGCTAGGTGGCGCAGTGAGTAGATCGTCGGCCCTGGAGTCATAAGGACCTGAGTTCAGATTTGGCCTCAGACACTTAATGCACACACAAACAGAAACCTAGCCGTGTGATCTTGGGCAAGTTACTTAACCCCAATTGCCCTCCAAAAAGAAAAAAAAAGAATGCTTACAAGTCCTCCATTTCATTAAATGTCAATTTTCCCCCTGCAGGATTATACTCAGTTTTTCTGGTTAGGTTATTATTGGTACTAATTGTAAGTTACTTTGTTTTCTGGAATATCATATTCTAAGCCCTCCACTCTTTAATATGGAAACTGCTATATCTTGTGTGACCTTGACTGTGGTTTCATGACATTTGAATTATTTCTTTCTTGATGCTTGAAATATTTTCTCTTGGACCTGGAAGCTCTGGAATTTGGCTATAATATTCCTAGGAGTTTTTGTTTGGGGATCTCTTTTTGTAGGTAGTCAGTGGATGTTTTCAATTTCTATTTTACCCTCTGATTTACAATATTGTGGCAGTTTTCCTTGATAATTTCTTGATATATAATGTCTAGGCTCTTTCCTTTTTGATAATGACTTTCAGGTAGTCCAATAATTCTTAAATTATCTCTCCTTTACCTATTTTCAGGTTAGTTGCTTTTCTTTTCTTTTTTATTAATTTGTTTGTTTATTTTTAGTTTATAAGATTCAATTCCATAGTTCCTTGAGTTTAAAATTTCCCTTCCTCCCTCCAACCCCCATGACGTCATACAGTCCAGTATAGGATCTGCAAATACTTTCACATTGGACATTAGTCAGGTTACAAAGGCGTAAGTACTAGATGGAATGAAAAATGGTAAAGAGGAAATAAAAGCAAACAATGAAAAGAAAAAGATCAAGGAGTTTGCTTCTATCAGGATTCAAACTCAGTTCTTTCTAGTTATTTCTCTGGATGTAGGCATCTCTCTCCATCATGAGTCTTTTGGGATTGACTTATATCACTGCATTGCTGAAAAGAGTTCAGTCTGTCATAGATGGTCATCACACATATGTTGTGTCTGTGATTATATATAAATTTCACCTCGTTCTACTCTTCTCACTCAGCATCAGTTTGTATAAGGCTCTCCAGGTAAATATGAAGTCCATCTGCTCCTCGTTTCTTATAGCACAATAGTATTCCATTACATGCATATACCATAACTTGTTTAGCCATTCCCCAATTGACCTCTTAATTTTTCTTAAGTCAGCAAAATAACCTTTTGTTGGCTTTGCTGCTCCAACATGTAATTAAAGGTGTTATTTTAAAGTTGTTTAGAGGGGAATGCTGGGGAGAGTTCAGCTGGGTGACTGCCATCTTGGCCCACACACACCAGGCACATTTTTGACTAAACAGATAAATTATAAACCTTTTTTTAATAAAGAATTTTTATGACATAAGAATACTGTAAGATAAATAGGTTAAGTCAGGTATGTAGAAACATGTTTAAGTCCTCTTTTTTTCTAAAACAATCATTTAAGAGGTAGTACTACATATTTTACCATGAATTCCTAAAAAGGACAAATGTTTTTATTTGAAATATTTTCACTTTATGTAAAATTACTCTATATTTTAAAAATGTAAACAGCATCATAGTCTTTACCTGAGTTAGATCTAATTTGAAATCTGCCCTTTTGGCCTTGGATATCTCTAAGGTTGACAACTTACTCATTTCCATTGAAACAAGAAGTTCACCATTAAATATTTGATTATTAAATGATCTTTCCTCTTCAGCATTCGTTTTAAAACTTCTCTTTCCTATCATCAGTTACAGCTACATCTTTTTCCCCATTTCAATTAGTTCAAGGCACTAAAGGGTTAAGGATATAAATTCCAATATAAAATATGATACCAAGGTCAGTACATACAAGACTTCAGAGTCTGTGAACTATAGATTTGTTAGGGAGGGAAGTGATAAAGGAAGAAAATGGAAAAGGTACGCTTATGAAGAGAGTTTCTCTTACTTAGAGGAACTCAGTCCATCTTCTGCCTGTTTACTAGCATTTGGAAAACCTTCCTTTCAAATTTCAAGTGGTCTTTAAAGCCAAAGACTTCTTCCCTCACTAGAGAATGCTTAGCTAGTTCCAACCCCTTGATAGTATGTACATGAAGGTGCTAATACTTAAGTTTTTACAAAGTTCTCCATAAAGGAAAGAGTAATATGAATACAGAAAGTGTGTTCCATGTACATTCTGGCATAGAAGGAAGCTAAGATTTGAGCAATTTCTTTTTTAAAAAGTCCCTATTCTTTGCCTCCCACCCCCCACCCCCTCCATGCTCCAGCCCAGCCTCCAGCTCCACCTTCCACCTCCAGCTCCACCTCTCCCTACCCAAGCTGCACCCCTCCTCCCAGCCCCAGATCCCACCCATCCCTGCTCCTCTCCCACGTCTAGCTGTAGACCTCTCCCCCCTAATCAGTTTTATCCTTCCACGACCAAATACAGCTCTCATCACCACTTTTTCCCCCGTTCTCTCAGCCCTACCTCCTTTTTTCACCTCCAGCCCATCCCTCACTGCTCATCCTTTCTCCCAGGCTTGCCCTCAGCCTCAGCCCTCTCTACCAACTCCCATCCCTTCTCCAGATCCATCCCCCATTCCTTCCCCTTCCAATCCAGGCCTTCCCTCTTCCATCACAGTCCCTTTTTCCGCCTTTTGCCTTTACTCTCCTATCTTCTTTAGGGCCCATCTATAAGGTCCCAGCCACAGTTCTCCCCTTCATTTCCATCCCTTCTCCCAGCAACAACCCTTTCTCTATTGCATTCCCCTTTCAACAACTCATTCTTTCACCCAACCCCATCCCTATTCTTAGCTTCATATCTCTTTCCCATCTTCATTCTCCTATCCCTTAACACTAATAATTCAAATTTACATAACATTTTGTAAAAGGATTTATATAAATTGTCATTCGAGCCTATCCCATAGCCTTCCAAAGCCTCAACCTTAATCTTTCTCCTCAACCTCCATTCTTCCCCATCCCAGACTTAACCCCTACCCATCTCTCTTGCTTCCTTTCCCCCCATTCTGAGTCTATTCCTCCAGCTCTCTTCCTTCCAACTCTGCCTCTGAAATCCTCTACCTCTCTCCTCTTAGCTTCATCTTCAGTCCTTGCCTGCTCTCCCTACCAGTGATTCAGTATAAAAAACACAAGCTGGTCTCTGGAGTGATCTGGATTTAAATCCTGCTTCCCATCCTTCCTAGCAATGCCACTTAATGTCTCTTCCAGGTGATAGACCTTCGAGTACTTGAAAACAGTTATCTATCTTAGGTAGGATGCTAAGTTTTCTTTTCTTCAGGTTGAATGTCCTCATATGCTAACCATGAGAAAACTATAGACTATGGGTTACAGGAATGGCTATGCCTACTCTCGAAATCCAATAGTGGGGATTGGTGGAGATATTCTCCATGTGAACCAGCTGTCTCAAGCTGATTTGGAGGAGTTGGCCAATAAGAGACCTACACTCCACTATGAAGGACCCAAGCAGGTTCCACTTCCTGACTTTATTCCTGCACATGTAGCCTTTGACAAAAAGGTGTTGGAATTTGATGCCTATTTCCAAGAGGAAGTCCCTCTGTCTACTGAGGAGCATTATAGGATCCGAAAGGTGGCCATCTATTATTACCTGGAGGATGACAGCATGTCAGTCATGGAACCTGTTGTGGAAAACTCTGGAATTCCTCATGGCAAATTCTTCAAGCTCCAGAGACTGCCCAAGAATGACCATGGGGACCATTACCTCTGAAAAGACTTGAATCGCGGTATCAGCCTCACAATTTATGGGAAGACATTCCATGTTGTTGACTGTGACTCTTTTACACAGGTGTTTTTAGAGAGTCAAGGAACTGAACTGAATCCACCAGAGCAAATGGCTTTGGACCCTTACACTAAACTCCGGAAAAAACCTCCCCACATGTATATTACCCCATCAGACTTTGACCAATTTAAACAATTTTTGGCCTTTGATAAAAAGGTCCTCCGATTCTATGTAATTTGGGATGACACAGATAGCATGTTTGGAGAGAATCGAGCCTATATTATTCACTACTATCTTGCTGATGATACAGTGGAAGTTTGAGAGGTATATGAACGGAATGATGTTCGCAATCCTTTCCTAGTCCTGGTGAAGCGCCAGCACTTGCCCAAAGTCTTGGTGAATAATTCGTAGGGCTTCCCTCGGTGTGTCCTGGAAATTTCTGATCAGGATGTACTAGAATGGTTCACTGCCAAAGATTTTGCTGTGGGTCAACCTGTTACCATACTTGGACGGACTTTCTTCATCTATGATTGTGACAAATTCACTAGAGAGTTTTCCCGAGATAAGTTTGGAATTCCTGAATTCTTACCCATTGATGTGAGCAAGAAGCCACCACTTGTCATAAAACAAGAATTATCTCCCTATAATGGTTTTGTACTCATCGAAGATTCTGCTCAGAATTGCTTTACCCTGATTCCAAAGACCCCCAAAAGAGATATTCTCAAGATGTTGACAGATGACCAGACGGTGCTTTGTTATATGGCTGTGCTGGAATCCCCTATCCCTGAAGATCAGGGATGCTATTATATCATCTCTTATTATTTGGCCACAGAACTGGTCACTATCTTTGAGCCACCAGTTAGAAATTCTGGCTTTTGTGGGGGCAAATACCTCGGTAAGACCAAAATTGCTAAGGCAGGTTCCTGTATAGACAAGCCCACCTTCTATGGACCTGGTGACTTTTATATTGGTTCTCTCATTGAAGTTTTTGGTCATAGGTTCATCATCCAAGATGCAGATGAATTTGTTTTGAAATTCCTGGAAAGCAATGCAAATGATTATCCCACATCAATGATCCAGTCAGTCACTCAAAAACCATTTTCTCAAAACAGAAACCCACAACACCGGAATCTGACAGTGGACTTACTGCAGATTCTAAAGAGAATAATGACCTGGAAACGTTAATAAAGGAGATCCAAGAAGGACTCAAGAAATGTAGTTTCTTAATAGAAGGTCTGGTCCATGAAGCATTTCAAATTCTTGACAAAGATAAAACAGTATTTTTGGACAGAGAGAAATTCTTTAGCGTCTGCAAAAATTTTAACTTACCAGTTGATGATTGCCTTATTAACCAGTTAATCAGAATGTGTTCTAGTGGAGAAGGCAAAATCAACTACTACAACTTCCTAAGAGCTTTCTCCCAGTGATTTGACCTCTCTGGAGAAGACTAAATGAGATTTTTCTATGGATGAAATTAGTTTTAAATATACAAGTACCCTTAGAAACACACAATGAAAAAATAAAATAAAATAAATTCATTTATTTATTTTTAGTTTTCAACATTCATTTCCACAAGATTTTGAGTTACAATTTTTCTCCCCATCTTTCTCCTACCTCCCACCCCAAAATAGCAAGCTTACTGAATACCCCTTCCCCCAATATGTTCTCTCTGATATCATTACCCCCCTTTCTAGTAGGGCAAGATGGATATCTATACCAAGATGGATTTCTATACCTTTATTTCCCAGTTGCATGTAAAAAACAATTTTTAAACATTTGTTTTTAAAACTTTGAGTTCCAGATTTTTTCCCTTCTTCTCTTCTCATCCACCCCCACTGGGAAGATAAACAATTCAATATAGGTTATACATGTTTAGCTACCCAACATTTCCATAGTAGTTGTATTATGAAAGACTAACTATATTTCCCTCTAACCCATCCCACCCCCACTTATTCTATTTTCTCCTTTGACCCTATCCCTTTTCAAAAATGTTTGCTTCTAACTACCCTCTCCACCAATCTGTCCTCCCTTCTATAATCCCATGACTTATTTCCTACCCCTACCCCCATTTTCTTGCAAACTTAGATACCGAATTGAGTGTATATGTTATTCCCTCCTTAAGCCAAATTCAATGAAAATAAGGTTGTCCCATTCCCTTTCACCTTCCTGCTCTTCCCCTCCATTGTAACAGTTTTCTCTTGCCTCATTTATATGAGATAATTCACCCTAATTTATCTCTCCCTTTCTCCTTCTCCCAATAAATTCCTGTCATATCTCTTAATTTTAGTTGTTAGATATCATCCCTTCATATTCAACTCATCCTCTGCCCTCTATGTATACATGGACATACATATGTCCACACTTACATATATATTTATATACACACATATACCCTCCTATACATATATATATGTATATATATATACATATATATATATATATATATATATACACACACACACATATACCCTTCAACTATCCTCATACTGAGAAAAGTCTTACGAGTTACAATTATCATTTTTCCATGTAGGAATGTAAATAGTTCAACTTTAATAAGTTCCTTATGATTTCCCTTTCCTGTTTACCTTCTCATGCTTCTCCTGCTTCTTGTATCTGAAAGTCAAATTTTCTGTTCAGCTTTGGCTTTTTTCATCAAGAATGCTTGAAAGTCTTCTATTCCATTGAATGATCATATTTTCCCCTGTGGCATTATACTCAGTTTTGCTGGGTAGGTGATTCTTGGTTTTACTCCTAGCTCCTTTGACCTCCAGAATATGAAATTCCAAGCCCTTCAATCCATTAAAGTAGAAGCTGCTAGGTCTTGTGTTATCCTGATTGTGTTTCCACAATACTCAAATTGTTTCTTCCTGACTCCTTGCAGTATTTTCTCCTTGACCTGGGAACTCTGGAATTTGGCTATAATATTCCTAGGAGTTTTCTTTTGGGGATCTTTTTCAAGAAGTGATTGGTGAATTCTTTTAATTTCTATTTTGCCCTTGAGCAATTTTTTTAAACCAAAGTGATTTTTATTCAATAAATTAACCCATTTGTTGTTGAGACTATGGGCTACAGATATTTGATAAGATTTTACTGGTCTTTCAATTCCTTCAGTCTTCTGATGGCAGATTTGACTGTGACTGCAGAGGTGGTATTGTAGGTCCATGCACCATCAGCTACTGTTTTCATATAGGAGCCACAGTGCTAGATACCCACAGCCCATCTCTTCATTTTGGTCTTGCCACAGAAGGAGCAGGTATACTTGGCATGCTGGCTAATTTCAATTTTCTTCACCATTTTTCTGAGAGATGCACCATAACATGTTCCATATTTACCAACAATTCTGACCTTCTTGGTACATTTAGCCATGTTAGCTGTGCCAGGGCTGGAGCTTGGAGAGGCCCTTGAGCAATTTTTTAAGGAAGAAGCTTCTGGAAAGAAGATATGTTGTTGGTATCTTTGACTCAGAGCATATCCTTCTAGGCCTCATCTTTACTAGCATTTTTTTTTGGATAGTCATAATTTTTGTTAAGCCTTTTGTGGCAAAATATCTATAGTTAGGGGCAGAGCCAAGATGGCGGAGTAGAAACAGCACTTCCACTGCTCTCTAGCCCATACCACTTCAAAATCCTGTAAAAGGGGACTCTGAACAACCTCTGGAGCTCCAGAACCCACAGAATGACAGAGAGAAGCTAACCTCCCACTGAAGACAGCCTGGCAGCCCGGCAGGGAGCGGCCAGCACAGAGCTCTGGGAGCTGAGCCCAGGACCCCGTGAGTCAGAAGTTTTAGCCCCAGGGTGGCAGGACCAGCAGCTGGCTGGAGGGACCCCAGAATACCAGCAGCTGTGGCATTTCCAGAATTGTCAATACATAGATGCTGACTACAAAGTGAGAGGTTAGTACTCTATGGACTTTGGGACCAGTATTTGGGAGCCTGTCAGCTTCTTCCCCTGGGAGCAAGAAGCAGCTAGGGAACCACAGCACAGCCACCATTTTGCAGCTTCAGTTGCAGCTTCAGCTCCTGGTCTGCGAACTGTAGGGGGATCCAACTGTAGGGGGTAATTGCTCTTGCTTTAACCTTCTTGGATCTGGATTGCAGTCTGGGGTGGAGGTCTTGGAGTGTGTGACCAGCTTGCCAGAGTTTATGGGGGCTTCAGGGAGGGCACCCAACTAATACCTCCAGCAGTTGAGAAGACCCCAACATTTGGGACAAAAGCTCCCTTGTCTGGTGGCAGAGTCCTACTGTGGCAACAAGCCCAAAAGTCAAGTAATTAAGTGGCAACATGCCTAAGCAAAGGAAACAAAATAAACAGAAAATGCAACATTAGACTCCTATTTTGGGGGCAAAGAGGATCAAAGCATGGAACAGGAGGACTGGGAGGTCAGAACTCCTGCACCAAAAGCCCCAAATGAAAATATGAGTGGGTTACTAGACATAGAGGACCTTAAGAAGGATTTTAAAAACCAAATAAGAGAAGTGGAGGAAAAATTGGGAAGAGAAATGAGAAGGATGCAGGAAAAGGATGCAGGAAAAGTATGAAATGAGAGTCAACAGCCTAACTGAGGAAAATAATACCTTAAAAAATAGACTAACTCAAATGGCAAAAGAGGCTCAAAAAGACAATAAAAAGAAGAATGCCTTAAAAGCCAAATTTTCCAGATGGAAAAAGAATCTCAAAAGCTCACTGAGGAGATTCATTCCCTCAGAATTAGACTGGAGCAAATGGAAGCTAGTGACTTTATGAGAAATCAAGATGGTGGTTGCAGGGGAGGGGAAGAACAGGATGGCAAAAAGGCAAAACCATATTCTCATTGAATTTGGCTCAGGGAGAGAATGACATACATACTAAATGGGATATCTCACCCTGAAGGAGAGTAGGGGGGAGGGGCATGAGAGAGTGGGGATGATGGAGGGGAGGACATTCTGGGGGGAGGGAAGGTTGGACGCACCCACTTTTTGTAGAGGGACAGGATCAAAATAGGGAATGGACCAGGTAGAGGGTCGGATGGGTGGAAGAGAAATGTAGCCAGTCTTTTACAATATATCTACCATGGTAATGTTTTGCATAGCTATACATGTACAACATAGACTGAATCGCTTATCTTCCCACCGGGAGTGGGGGACAAGGAAGGAAGGGAATGGATCTGGAATTCAAAGTTTTAAAATTAAATGTTTCAAATATATAAATACCATTATTAATACTATTTTGCATGTAATTGGGAGATAAGATGTGCAGGCATTGGGGCATAGAGATTCATCTTGCCCTAATGGAAAAGTTGAAGGGGGTATGGGAGAAGATATGGGAGAGAGCAGATTGGATGAGGGGATATCCTGTGGGACTGCTATTGTGGGGTGGTGGGTAGGGGAAAAATGGGGAAAAACTGTAACTCAAAATCTGGTGGAAATGAATGATGTAAACCAGAAGTTAATAAAGCATTTGGAAAAAAAAATCTATAGTTATAGAAAATGGGTGGGAGAACTCTTAGGTTCATATTATAAAATGAGGCACGAACCCAAGCAGGAAACTGGGGTATTTGCCTTTAAAAGATGAAGTTCAAAGAAAGCCCTCAAAACCTGGGTTTTTCAAGACATAGGTAAGAATGAAAACACTTTTTAAAAATATTCTGGCTATGTTTACCCTTATTCCTAAACTAGAGGATTGACATTTTTCAAAGAATGTCATCAGTAAATCAGTTCTCTTGAGGAATATGGTCTTTACTATTTGAGGAATAAGTTTGTCTTTTCTTGACTTCTGGTCCTTGGCAACCAACTATACCTCATCGATTCAACACTATTCCTCTTAGTATTACTGCTAGGAGTCCTGTTTCTCTCTGTGTCTCTCTGTCTCTGTTTCTGTCTCTCTATGTTTCTGTCTCTGTCTCTCTCTATCTCTCTCTTTCTTTGTCTCTCTCTGTCTCTCTCTATTTCTCTCCCTCCCTCCCTCTCCTCTTAAATACTTCTTAGGTCATTCTATGGCCCCTCATTTATGGATCAGCCTATAGTTTCTTTAGTAAGCAGGTCATCTAGTTTGGGGATTTTTTCCTTATTCTTTTTTTTCTGTCTTTCCTTAGCTACTCAAAATGCCCCCAAAGAGGGTGGGTATCATCCACTCACTAGGCCTAGATATGTATGCATGTGAATCCACATTAACAGAATAAAATTTGCTGCCAAATTGCACTTTTTTTCTTAAAACCTCCGAAATACTTGATTTGACATTTATGTTTTACTTGGAGGAAAACCTAATCCTTCCCCCAGCTGAGGATAGTCCCACAATATGCCTCGTTTTTATGGAGGGCACACATTTTATTGCTGAATTTCCTCCCCACCCCCTTGGAAAGACAAATCCTAGATTTTGTGTTTTTATTCTATTGTCAGTCTTTACTTTCTTCTCTGGATCTTCCAAGCATTCCCTTAGTCAACTTCTGTCTACAGTCTCTGGCTGATTGTTAAGTAACAATGGATCAGTAGCCATGACTGATTCTTTTCTATGTTGCAGTAGAACCAGGATGGAAGGAAAGAAAGCTAAATGTTCCTTTTCTTCATCTTCTAGATTCCACAGCTACTAATAGTATCCATAATTATCAGCCTTGAAGACATAATTTTCTAACTTTATATAATTAATTATACAATTTTCTAATCTTAATTTATCATCCTGGATTCAGTTATTCCAGGTATAGGACTACAATGATTTTTTTTTAATTACAAGTCATTTTACTACTATGTTTTTCCTCCCAGTCTCCTAAATAATAAGGTTCTATCATTCTTTGATGACAAATTTGCAAAGCACACAGTTCCTGCTCCAGTTTCAGCAAAGTACTGGCTCAAATCAGGTTAAGCTTCTATTCTATCTCAAATTATTTTTTCAAAATTTGGTTCATTTCAAAACTGTCACCCCTTCCTCAAAAGGTTCTTACTGGTGGAAGACAGATATTGTGACCTGATTCTGAACCTAAATTAGATTCACAATTTGAATTTGTATTTATACTTCTTTCATGATTTCTGAGTTGACATTTTTGTAATGAGGTCATCCACTGAACAAATTTCCTTAACAATACTAGTCTTAAAATTTCTGTTTGAGCTTTGAGTTAACTTTGTAGCTGAGAACTTAACCAAAATCTTGTACTATCTATAGAAATTGTGTTGAATGGTATAACATATTCAGGAATCCATGAGTGTATTTCAAATCATTATGAATATTTGGAAAAGAATATAATATAACTGGAGCAGTTAGGTGGTATAGTTAGTAAAAGCGCCAGCCCCAGAGTTGGGAGGACCTGGGATCAGTTCTAGCCTCAGAAAATTAGCACCCACACATAAATAAATAACTAGCCATGTAACGTTGAGCAAGTTACTTAACCCCAATTGCTTTCCAAAAAAAAAAAATAATAATAATATATCTGAATAAATTTAATGCGTAGAATGTCAACATTGCAATGAACCCTGGAAAAAAGTCATCTAATTCAACCCTTAAGTGAATAATAATATCCTCTAACATTCTGACAGGTGGTCATATAACCTCTGCTGGAAGGTGTTCAGTGATAGAAAACTCACCATGTCTATACCTTCTTACGGCCAGTGGAGGCTAAAGAAGGTGGAAGTGGTAACAGAGGGAATACGCCAGCTGAGAAACCCAAACCCCATCAGTTCAGTAGTAGTTTTTTAGGAAGCATCAACAAAAGGAGGAAAACTTCCCAGGTTATAGAGATCAGCCCTTGCAAGCAAATAGGACTTAAAACTCATAAAATAAACTCTTCACCCTTTCTATCTTTGACATCTTATGACAAATTGAACCTATGTCTTTTGTTTAATCTATTACTTTTTCAGCCTAAAACTTGGACCTTGCTTCAAACCAGCTCTACCTTTTACCTTTTATTCAGCATTTTTAGTTCTGAAAGTACTTCAGGCTTTTGGCTTTTTCCAGACCACTGACTTGTCTACCCACTTTCTCATCCTGATTAGATATATATTCCTAACCTCCATCTACACTGGGAGTCCCTACCCATCTTTTTTCCCCAGTCCTCTCAGTAGGAGAGATTCAGTCAGCACTATGATCTCAGCCCTAGTAAGGGCCAGTATAATTTTGTCACATTACCCCAACTTTCCTATCCTCAGGGACAGGAAACTGAAAACTGTAATGAGTGCTTAATAAGAGTAGGTCAGAACTATAGGTCCAGACTATCACCCTACAGCTGGAGGTAGGCAACTCTGTGGCAGGCAGGATAATCACATTGCATAAAGATGATGTCTGACTGCCAGTCTAGCTAGGTCTCTCCACTAGGAAATAGAACTGAGCTGCTTAGGTCTACCCCCAAGAAGGTCTTTGGTTGGACACTGGATTTTCCTGAGTTCACTGATTAACTGAAACTCTTCTTTTACTAAAGTATGCACAGGTAATCTTTTTTATATCCCGTATAATATGGCAGGCCACCAATTAGGTCACTTCCTACCTAATAAATGATAAGACCCTTCTAACAAACTTCCAGAGCCTTCTGCAGAAGCTATGGATTTCTCTCCATGTCTTGCTTTGTTTGTGAACAGTCAACCAATGACCCACTGACTCAATGATTAAATGGTATGTCATAGCTTTCACAAAGCTACGTTTCTGTGCATTACATAAGGTTTCCACCATTCCTAAAATATAATCCCTTCTCAACTTCATTTCTTTTTTTTAAAGCAATTGGGGTTAAGTAACTTGCTCAAGGTTACACAGCCTGTCATTATTTGTGTGTGGGTGCTCATTTTCTAAGGCCGGAACCGATCCCGGGTTGTCCCAACTCCGGGGCCAGCGCTCTTACTCACTGTGCCACCTAGCCACCCCTCAACTTCATTTCTAAATGTTCATCTTTCTTAAGGTTCAGTTTAATTGCCCCAGTTGGTAATGATTTTTCCCCTCAGTTCTCACACAGCCATTTATTTTATAACTTTTTTTTTTTTAAAAAGCAATTGGGGTTAAGTAACTTGCTCAAGGTTACACGGCTAGTCATTTGATTCATGCGTGGGTGCTCAATTTCTGAGGCCGCATTCCGATCTCGGGTCATCCAAACTTGAGCCGACTGCTTCTATTTCACTGTGAGCCACCCACTTTGGGCAATTGGGTTAAGTAACTTGCCCAAGGTCACACGGCTAGGTTTTTGTTTGTGCGGATTAAGTGTCTGAGGCCGGCTCCGAACTCAGGTCCTTCTGATTCTAGGGCCGGCGCTCTATTCACTGCGCCACCTAGCCGCCCCTATTTTATAACTTTTTAATGAATGTTTCTTGTAATATTTTAGGTATCTTGGAGTCAAGAAGACTCCAGCAGCAAGTCACTTTATCTCTCCTGCCTCAGTTTCTTCTCCCATGAAATGTAAATAATAATAGTACATATGTCTTGGAGTTGTTAATGGTGTGGGTGCTGGCTGGGGGAGAGCCTGTGTTTTCTTGCTGTTGTTAAGTCAAAATTAGCATAAGCAACAGAGAATCGATCCACACTTTGCTATATCTCAGCTTCAGAGACTGCATTGAGTGCACAACCTGCTAAAGACAAAAAATCATTCACCCACTCTCTTTAGTTTTGACTTGTAGCCTTTTCCAGTACCAATGATCTCTTAATTGCCAGATCTAATGGCCTTTTCTCAATCCTTATCATTCTTGGCCTCTCTACAGCCTTTGACACTGTCAATTATCCTTTTCTTGATATTCTCTTCTGTCTAGGTTTTCATATCATGACTTTATCCTGGTTTTCTCTTACCTCCCCACTGCTCTTTCTCAGTCCACTTTGTGCCTACTGAAGGATCACTTTGTCTGAAAGGAGCTGCCCTCCAGATGAATTGGTGGGCTCAGCATTTTGGGAGGATAACTCTTATAGGATGAGCTCCTTTGTGCTGATCAATAAAAGGAGCCAACAAACTACTTCTGGCTTTCTTTTTGCTTTTTCCCCTTCCTCCTCTTTGCTAGTCAGTCATCAATCATTCCTTAAGTGCCTTCTATATACTGGGCACTGTCCTAAGATCTAGAGGTACAAAGAAAGGCATAAGACCCTGAGGAGCTCACAGTCTAATGGGAGAGACAGCAAGCATACACATATGTACAAATAAGCTAAATACCGGATAAGTAGGAAATAATTAACAGGGACAAGGAGCTAGAATTAGTGGAAAAGGCTTCCAGTACAGGAGAGTTGAGACTTGAATGAAGCAAGAGAAGCCAGGAGGCAAAGATTAGAAGAGAGAGCATTATAGGCATGGACAACAGCCAAGAGATGGAGTGTCTTTTTGCAGAAAAGCAAGGTCAGCATCATTGGATCAAAGGATATACAAGGGGATGCAAGGTGTAAGAAAGCTAGAAAGGTATTGGGGGCAGAGAGCTATGATGAGCTTTGAACATGAAACAGAGGACTTTGTATTTGATCCTGGAAGTGATAGGTAGCCACTGGACTTTTGGGGGGGCAGCTAGGTAATGCAGTGGATAGAGTACCAGACCTGGAGTCAAGAAGTTTCATCTTCCCAAGTTCAAATCTGACCTCAGATACTTATTAGCTATGTGACCCTGGGCAAGTCACTTAATCCTGTTTGCTTCAGTTTCCTTATCTATAAAAAAATGAGCTGGAGAAGGAAATGGCAAAACACCCTAGTATCTTTGCCAAGAAAACCCCAAAAGAGATCACAAAGAGTCAGACACAACTGAAAAATTACAACAAAGACAGTTTATTGAGTATAGAGTGGTGGGGTTGGATTTAAACTTTGGCAGATGAATGGAGAACGAACTCAGGTGGGGAAAAACGTAACAGGCAGACCCACCAACAGACTATCTAGGCATGAGGTGATAAGGGCCTGCACCATGGTAGTGGCATATCAGAGTAGAAAAGGTGGAAGTGGGGTAGGGGGTGAGTATTAAAGAGATTTTGCCAAGGATGAAATTGATAGGCCTTTGCAAAAGCGGGGAGGGTAAGATATAGAGAGAGGAGTCCAGTCAAGGTCATGAGCCTGGGGGACTGGGAGGATGATGGTGCCCTTGACAGTAATGGAAAAGTTTGAAAGGGAGGAAGATGAACCAGAAAAGCTTGTTTTTTCCATAGAGATTCTGAAAGTATAACAGGACAAGGGAGGAACATTAATGACTTGTGTTGAGGCAAAAGCACGTGCTGAGTGGGATTCCCTATGTGCCTCAAGAAGGGAGTTTTGGACACCACTCCTAAGCCTCCTTGTTAGATTTCCTAAGGATCATACATATTCCCAGTGTCAAGCCCTTGGGTCATCACACCTTCAAGTGTCTGGAATCTGACCTTTTAGACTGAGGATGATGAGTATTTCATAAGCATTCTGATCCCACAATCTAGCCACCTAGCCAGAGAGGGGAGATTTATTGGCAATATCATTTTGGAGGATTTCCATTGTTATTAAGTTATTTTTCAGTCATCACAAATAAGCCCAAGTTTGAGAGTTTGGGGATCTAGCTTTCTCTTCAGATAATGGGAATTTCCTGAGCCATGTGCACCTCAGAGAGATAAGAGGATTACTCATATTGCTCCCAGAGGTGAAGGAACAAGCAAGAGACTTAAGCCATGACGAAGACAACCAAGTGACCTGGACTTTGCATTCTACTGTTACAGTGGATTATTCAGATGGAGCAGATTCAGTGGGAAGGGAGGTTCTGAATCTAGTCATATCAAGTGTATTTCTGGAATGGTCAATCCAAGCTGTCAGAAAAATACCATAAGGTTAAATGTCTGTGTGGATCATTTTGGGGATGGAGGATAAAAAGAGGGAAAGAGGGACTCAGTGAAATGTTAGAGTACTGCTTGCCTTGCAGCTCCAAATGTATTTCCCTTCTGGAGGGGATCCCTGGTCCCAAAACGATGTTGAATATAAAGGACTTTAGGACTCTTTGGAAAAGTGGGACCTACCAGAAAAGGAGGAAAGTTGTATTGATTATTGTTTATGTGTTATCGTGGGGACTTTATGTATTTTCTGCATTTATTTATGAAGTCCTGTAAGTACTTTTGCCTTTTTCACATTATCTGTGGGGTAAAATAAAGACTGTCCTGTACCCAGTAAATACATAAGCTACCCTGAGTACTCTTATCCATGTCACTTATATTCAGAGGTTTCCCCTTGTAAGGTGTGGGTGAAGACATAACGAACCCATGGTTAGATGACAAAAAGATCATGTAGAGTAAATGAGGGAAGTAAATAAGTGAGATAGAGTAAATAAGGTCAAAGATTGTGCTGGAATATTTATCTGTTACTTATTTAGAGTCAGAGGACCTGAGCTCAAATCCTAGTTCTGCCTCTTACTATCTTTGTGACTTTGGTCAAATCACTTAACCCTTGTGGGTCTTTATTTCATCCTCTATAAAATGAAGGTTTTGGTCCTATACATACACATGTCTATACA